>BSBM01000237.1:3250000-3877500 GCA_027924585.1 Larix kaempferi | reverse complement strand
GCATTTTTTCTGCAGATTCCAAATATGTAACTTTTATTTAAAAATATTAATTTTTCCTATTTGCTTTGAACAATTTCTTTTGTCCTACCTCCTTAACTCGTGAAACACACTGTTAGTGTTTCTTCCATAACTTTTCCAATTCTTGGTCATTTCAAAAAAAAATTGTATGGTGCACAAGAGGACACTAACCTCCACGTTCTATGAATAACCCATTTCAAGATTTTTGCATTAAGACCTTCAAAGGCTGCACCCACAACAGAGGTACTATTTTCGAGGTTTGATCACTTAGACAATTATAAAAAAATTATAAAATTACAAATTAAATTTTCGAAAAATAATGGCGCACAAGTGCTATATGTTCTCTACATGCATGCCCATTTTTGTAGCTTTATTCCATCATTTAGGCCCTCAAAGGCTGCACCCACAAAAACATATACCTTATCATTTTCCTGAAAAATAATAAGTGTTTGTTAGGAAAAATGAAACTTGACATAGCTATGCAAATTTTCAATACATAAAAGTTATATATTTGGAAACGTGATTCAATTTCCTACATTTCATCTTTTCTACTCAATGCAAGATATTTTGCGTAAGTATCTCAAAAAATCCAAGTAAGTTGAGAGATGCCTGATTTTTCAGTTTTCTATTGCATCTAACACGCCAAAAGTGATCATCATTAGCTTGCACTGACCCGAGTGCTTATTTTGTGGTTTGAAAGTGTTATTAAGGGAAATTGATCTTTAGAGGCTATGTTTAGGGCCTATGGCCCAAATGTATTCCTCCCTTAACCATGGTGCATTAGCTTAACAATCTTCATTTAGGTTTTAAGACACTTGTTTTCCCATAACCATGTTTATGCCTTAAGATACATTTCCACTACACATAATCTACTCATGGCACTCATATCCCACTTCGATGTTATTAAACCCCAACTGTCGCCTAGAGAACCATTCTTGGTGTGGGGCCAAGATACATTCCTTTTTAGGACTTGTGATGTGGTTTCATCATGGCATCCATATCCCTTAGTAGGCCAAAGATACCCTATAGAAGTCATGTGTGGTGGTTCGAGGATACATCATTTGATTATATAGCTTGGAGCTTTGTGGGTTGTAGATTTTGTTCATGGAACTTGAGCTCAAGAAGCTTCATTTAGAGAAAAAAGCTCTTGTTGTCCTCCCTTGATCTTGGTCATACCATGATAACTATTCTTTGTTTTGAACAAAATCACCTAGTCATGGTAGCCATATCCCACTTGGATGTGAATGATACCATAGATATGTCATATGTGTTGATTCATTGATGCATCCATGGTGCTTGAGTTTGAGAATCAAGTCTTGTCAATGGAGGTTGTTTTTTCCCTCCCTCAACTATGGGAAATGACCTGAGGCCCTATCCATGATGAGCGATACCTCATAATTGTGCTCATATTCAACTCAGATGGTAAGTTCTCCATGGAGAGGGATTTTCATGGTTTTTAGTTGTTCTTCATGGTGCCTGATCTCAAGAAAGTTCAATTAGGTGCACAAAACCTATGCATGGCACTTGTATCCCATTTGGAGGCTTGCAAAGAAAACCTATAGAGAACTCGTGTGTTGTTTTAAGAACAAATTCAAGGTTTTTGACTTCAACAACATTCAACAATATCTTGAGGCACTTGTTTCCCTTCCTCGAGCATGGTTAAGGTCCCATAATCCATACTCAATGCACAAAACCTTGTAATGGAAGATCCATATCCAAACCCGATGCCAAAGTCACCAGGTCGTTAGGGTCTTTGTTTTGATTAATAGATGTTGCTCATGGTGATCAAGCCGAAGAAGCTACATTTAAGGCTTAAAACCCAAATGTTTTCCTCACCTAACCATAGTGCTTGAATTGAAAAAGGTTCATTTACGATTTTAGCACCGTGTTTTCCCTCTAAGGCTTAAAATAAATTTGTATGCATATATGTTTTTAGAAATGCATGTGTGCATGCACGTTCTTAAAATTTTAAACTAACACGCGTTTTCATTACAACTATTTAGAAAAGCAACTTCTTATACGTGACCGTAACAATGATAGATGAATTAATTTACGATGAATTCAATGTTTATATCTTGAATTCATTTTGAATAGTACAATATACTTTGTAAGTTTCCTAAATTTTCAAAATGAGAATGTTTGTTTCCATCATGTTGGACGTGAGAGAACATTTAAAAGTGGAGATTGATAAGTGTTATAACGCCTCGATTTTTGATCTTTTAGATGGAGTGTTAAGGTTGTTGAATGGTAAGGCTCATTAAAAGTTAATGTCCACTGTGGTGGGGAAAGTAAGCACACTGTTTATGGAAGGGAGCTCATTCATCTAGAGGAATTTTGTTAAATTAAATCATATTTCTTTGAATTTTATATGGTTAGTCTTTTTTGTTTGTATTTTTTTTAATTATAGATATGGTAAGAGGCATGTCTTCAAAGAAGTTGAAGTCATAAAAGGTTATAAACAATGAGGAAGACTAATTAGACTTAGTGGCACGGGTTAGTATGATTGATATAGATTTATTTTATAAATAATGAAGACAATTAATTAGACTTAGTGGTGACTTAGTATGATTGACAAAGATCCATTTTAAAAGGATAACAACTTTTTGAAACGTAAATTTTTAATTTATCTAATTTGTATAGTTTTATAAATTTGCTTAACCCACATGTTTTTATAATATTTTATTATTTTTTTTAAATACTTTTTTTTTAAATACCCACATGTTTTTATGATATTTTATTATTTTTTTTAAAGTACACGTCTCAGCTTTGAATGAACACTAAAGCATACTAAGCTGTATAGAATACAGCTCTTCGACTCAATATGTATGTACAATATCGACTCAATGGCTGCCCTGGCCAATCCGGCGCTCAACGAATTGAAACCAGAGAAGACGTTGGGCATCAACGGTCCTCCCGCCATTTCTTCTTGCACGAATTTGTGCGTGCGCACAAAACGACTGCAGAACGTCGCCCGCCCGTCCTTAATTGTGAGCGCGTGCAGCATTCCATCTCCGTCGAACAGATGGTAGCCGCTTCTTGGCACGTATCTTGGGTTGGGTCCGTTGTGGAGATAAACACCATTGAGGCAATCGGGGAGATTGCCCTCTACTTTCAGACACTCAACAGGTGCCGTCTCGTCCACTGGAGCAAAGTTGCCCGCCAAAACAAAGCGTGGATCGAACCAAGGCCTCAGAGGTACCTTCTCCAAATAGTTATTGATAAAATCGTCCATGGCATTGCATACAACTGCTGCTAACGACCCGGATATCGGAGTTGTCGGCACACCAAGAGGCTTTTCTGGCAGAATGCTGGCATTGGTCTTGGATTTCAACTCATGACCTTGAGATCCCAGCTTATTGGCATGAGCGGGTTTGTTCTTTGATGATTTAATTGCGGGAAACTTCTGTTCTTCTTCTGTTTTTTGACAAAATATAACTGCGGAATGAAATTGGCGAGCAGGGAACCGGCTGCAAGAAGAGGATGATATTGTAGGAATGTTGAAACTAACAGAAGAAGGCAAGTTTGTGCAGGAAGTCGCCATGGACGCAGCAAAGGATATATTGCAAAACGCTTCTTTTGACAGCAGTCAGCACAGGGGTTTCCACAATACTAGAGCTAATATATTGTACTGTGTGTGGCGAATTGACTCTTGGTATATTATTAGATGTGGGTCGGTGAACCTCAACGTGTAGGTAATCTCTAACTTGTATCCAGCAGCGGGTAGCCCAATTGGACTGTGTGGGTTTTAGTCCCATCAGGATATTTGGGCCTTTCTTCTAAACGGGGAAGTTCGGGCTAGGAAGTGTGATGGGTTATCTGTAAATGGGATCTGCATAAATAACCAAACTATAAAATTCAAGAACAACTACTGGGTTATGCTGAGTCCATATAATAAACCAATGTTTCACGCTCTCTTGTTAGAGTGATACAGGGAATGGAACACGATTGGGTTTCATATAAACACACATTTTCTTCCGTCCATCAGAACAAAACAATTTAGTCATCAGCCAGGTATTAGAGACGTATTCCGACCGCATTAATACAAGTGTGCCACATTCATATGCAGGTGTGCCCGCATTGTGTGAGTGAGAAGTATAGAATTATATGTACCTGTACAACAAAAGAGTATAGAATTAGATGAAAGTGGGCCACTTTGAAACAATTGTAAAACACAAGTTAAGAAACAATGTCTCAACAACTTGTTAAAGGATATGGAGCTAGATAATACAATCATTTTAGCTGGATTTTGATGGGAAAACTTAAATGTTTTCAATATATGGATGGGTTATGGTTGTAATATCTGAAATACCTAAATTTTTAAAATATACAAAGTTGAATCTAGTTTCATTATTGGTTTGATAAACTTTGAGTATTTGTTTTACTGGGCAATGAATTTACTTGTATCTTGACACAGGTTTCAGGTATTTACCATGAGCTTGTATCTTCAGAGGTAAACATTTAAACTTCACTCTTCTGTTCATCGTTTAAACCAATATAATTTAGATATATTGCGAGCTCTTACATCCTAGGTTTATTACGCAGGATTTAGTCACTTATTAAACCTTGTCTTCACCAATTTGAACTTTTTACTTAAGATCCTGGAAGTAGTCGAGATTTTAGGGTTTATCTATCCAAATCTCAACCTACATTTCACTTTGGCCAGAAGTAATTTATATAATTTCTTTGCTTCATATATTAATCAATGCTTGGGTTTAATATCCAACCGCACTTAGTTGTATATGACTCTGTGAACAATGTTACGTATTTAACTCAGTAAGAGGTTCTCCATCTGGAGAGGATATTTGATTTTTAATGGAATGTTTAGCATCAGATTACCTGTGTCTAAAGGAAATCATTCAATTTATCGTCTTGCCAAGAGAATAAATACAGTTAATTTCTTTCCCTTTTTATTTGTTTAGGGTCATCCAACTCACTATGTTATACCCATTATCTGGTTACAGTTTTCTTTTATGTTATGATTAATGAGGTCACATGACGCTCTTATATAAACTTAATGCTCGTCTAGAGTTTTTTCAAGAGGAAAAAAAACTATACTTTTATATTGAAAATATAAAAAGTATAGAGTTTTTAAAATCAACAGGGATTTCCTTTCCCATACTAAAAAACAAGTGATAGCAACTATATCCAACCTCCAATTAGAAACAAAAGTGCTAAATACTACAAACCCCTGCCGTGATTTAACCATACAGCTATGTAATCTATCACCAATAGAAAACAAAAAATTGCTCTTTTATAGAGAGAGTTAAATATTGTTTAGTACAATCACCATGTAGGAAAAAATACTAAAACACAGTCATTTAAGTGTTAAATTTGACATATTTCATCCACCCAAAATAGAAATTGAACCCTCTAAAATTAAATTTGAACCACACATCTTAGAGTAGTAAAAAGTTCCTTCAGTCATAACTAGTGCTTGCTTGTATAAAATATCAGCTTTCATATTGAACTGTCAATAAATGTGTTAAACATGTATCCCTTAAAATTCTGCCTAGAGCCTCCTAGTTTTGTCTTTCCAAATAGATGATGACTTTTGAATCTCCAGCTACTTGCAAGTGGACAATATTTTTAGACTGAGCAAAATATAAGAGACCCCACAATGCAAGTAATTAACCATGGGTATTTGTTCCCCTTTCATAGTTTAATTTTAATTTGAACACGTGTATCACTCAATTTCAAGATACCACCAACTCCACATCTTGTATCCCTAGCCTATGAAGCATCATCGAAAAAACCTATGGGCTAATTGTACTTGTTGAAAATAGGAGCCCTTGTCATTCTCTTCTAACTACTTTCCCTCCCTTAAAAAAATTCCTTATAAGCTACGATAGCATAAAGACCAACTCTTAAAGAGTTTTTTGGTTTTCCCTCAAAGAGTACACCATTCCTATGTTTCAATTCTTCCAATAGATAAAACAAGGCAAGTCTTTCCATAATTTAATTACAAATCTCCAGTTTTGAAAACAAAGAGACAAAGACTGTATAATCCAATTATGCATTATTTGAAGTTCCCTGTTTACCACCTTTGAAACCAACTTAGTAAATGAAAAATGAATCATTAGATGATCTACTAACTTAGCTTCATTATTGCACATGATGCACATATTAGGAACTTTTCCACCCCTCTTTAATTGATTACCCCAAGTAAGAATCCTATTTTCCAAGGCAATCCAGATAAATAGTTATATTTTTAAAGGAATAAGCCACTTCCACAAAGTAAACCAACATCTTTGCTCAATTTCTATGCCGGACTAAAATTTTGCTTCATAGGCAAGTTTAGTTGTTACCTTCCCATTCTATTCATTCCAAGACCAGGCTAAAATATCATCATACTTTGTAAGAAGAATTCGATTCTTTTGGAGGCCGAATATATAACTATTCCATTCATTGACAAGTGTTGGGCATGCAAATCCAATTCATGTGCATATTTCCATCTTTGACAATACCCATACCATCATCGGACACACCTACCTTATCTAAATTTTGAATAGCTTTTGATTGGAGAATACTAACCAGGTCCGAGGAAAGTTTATAGCATCATGATCCCCCAATGTATGGGTCCTCCCCAACACTAATAACTCAACCATTTTCTAGCTCCAAGCCAACCAATCCCCCATAATATGAAAAGAATTGACGAGATAGTTCTAGATATTTGATACCCCTTTTAATTTTTTAACATATGTTCTAATCCACTCCAATAATGATCTATGTTTCAAAAAAAATCTTTAATCACCCTACTCCATAGATTAGTAGAAAGCAAGCCCCTCCATAAGATCCTTACTATGGAATATATTTTATATTCCCTAGCCACCAATTTTCTTGGGCCTAGCAAGTCTATCCGAACTAACCAATTGCACTACTTCCTTTTGTTTTTTTCTAGTCCACATGAAACTAAAGACCCTTTCCGTGATCTTAACTAGTATAGATTTTGGTATCTTGTAAAAGGATAACCAATATACTAGCATATTGTCAAGGAAAACCTTTACAATAATTAATTTCCACCTAAGGATAACCATCTATAATACCAATGCCCAATCCGTTTTTCAATCTTTTTTCAGAAGCCACATCTAGTCCTCCATTAAGTAATTATTAGGCTTCGGGTAGTATCCAATATATTCTAGTATAGAGTTAAGTGCATCTATCTAGAAAGGAAATAATTGGCCAATCTAAACCAAATATTCTAAATCAAATTCATTTTCCAAAAAGCTAGATTTTGTCTCACTAACTGCCACTATAGCATCACAAAATTGCTCTAGCAATTCCCTATATACTTGTCATTCCTACAAAGAACCATTTCCAAAAAGTAACACATCATCTACAAAAAGTAAATGTGTAATGTAAATGATATGTTAAATTTTGACTCTTACTACTCTTCCTTCCTCCTTTGCCTTTTCTATCTATACTTATACGTTAGACAATTAAAATAAATAAAAGAGGATACAAAGGGCACCCTTTTCGAAGGCCTATCGGGATTTGGAAGAATTTTGTAGGGGACCCATTCACTAGAACAACAAAATTAGTAGAGCATACACATGTCCCATAATCCAATTTGTTGCTTCAAGGTTGATACCAATCTAGAGTAGTACTAATAATATGAGAAAATCACAACTAACATGGTAATAATCTTTTACCAAATCCAACTTTAATACCAATGCCTCTAGTTTTTTTGCCTTAATAATGTGAAGGAATTCATGTGCTACACCAATAACATCCATTATTTGACGATTGTTTAAGAACCCAAAATATTCCTTAGATGTGAATTTGGATAACATAGGATTAATTCTTTTTGCAATTACCTTTGATATGATTTTATATACTAGATTACAAAGTGATATAGTTCTAAAATAATTAAAAGAAGCTAGCTCTTGGAACTTTTTTGAGTCTATTCTATAAAAGTAGCATCCATTGCTCCAATAACCTTCCCTTGCATCCTAGACTCCTCTACAAAGTTGCTAATAATTCAGGTCCCATGACATAAAAAAAATTCAAAAATAGTTCAAAAGACCACCCATTAGGGCCAAAATTTTTTGATCTTGCAAACCCATATAAAATCTTTTTAATTTCTTGCAGTGTGACAAGGTCTACATTACTCTTAGCTTCCTCTTCTAAGAAGAACCTAGGGTAATCTTGAATAACCTTCATTTGATTGACAATTGATATATTTCCTGGATCCTTAAATTTTTTCTAAAAATACCGCACCGATTCATCACCTAAAAGATTTGGATTTCTTATCATTCTCCCATCCTCACTATATAAATCCCAAATAAAATTTATGATTCTTCTGTGCTCTACATGTGGAAAAATCCAGTATTCTGGTCTCCTTTTCCCACCCAAGTAGCCCAACTTTTAAGTCTCCATGATTCCACTTCGAATTTTAATATATTCAATCTCCTCTCTTCTAGAATAGTAACCTTTTTTTGGCTTGCTCCAAAAATATGTGTGACACATTATTAAGTAAAATGCCATCTATCTCACCTTCTATGTTAAGCAACTTTTCCTTCAATTATTTCTTTCTACATTTTCCCAACTGATCACTACTAATTTTAATTCTTTGATTTTAGTGACTAGTAACTGCATAGCAGACACCTCTTCACTTTGGACCATCAAGCCCCAGTGCTCTTTTACCAAATTTGGAAAATATGTCTCCTTAGTCCACACATGATCAAATTTAAAGGGATAGTTTGTCTTCTCTCCACCTGCTTCCTTCTAAAGAACAATTGGCATATGATATGAAATGATCATTGTATTAACCACTTGGATTGGTATCTAGCCAAGGAAATTGATAAAGCATAAGAAATGAAGAATCTACCGAATCTTGTGGCTGTCCCATTGATCCCCAAATGACCATTACTCCACATTGAGTTAATTGATGTAGGCATCACATCAATCAAATATTCTTCTTGAAAAAATTGACCGAAAAAATTTGCATGAGGATCAATTCCCAGCCTATTCCCAAAGACTTCTTTGGAAGAAATTGTTAAATTTAGGTCACCACCAAGTATCAATTTTGGTTCCTTTAATAACCCATCCTCCACAAATTCATCTCAAAATTCCATTCGATTAGTATATATGGGCCATAACAATTTACCAATTTTAACTTCTACATTAAATCATTTGAAAACCCCTACAATAAAATCCCTGCAAAACACAAGTAAGGAAAAAAAATAGTCTTTCGGTGATTCCACAAGAAATAAGACCTCCCAATTGACCAATAGAGTCCACTGAGCACATTTCCCAATTAGCTAGTAATTTTGCAAAAAATACTCTGGATTTTTCACCGCTCATCGTGGTTTCTTGTATGACAAAAACATCTGGATAGACCCTCTAGAAAAGTCTACAAAGGGACAAATATTTAGGATGCCCCCCACTCCCCTAAGGTTTAAAGATAAACATACCATTTCTTTGCACGGGCTAAGACTTTTTGTGCTCTAAGTTCCTTATGACCAACAACTATAGTCCTATTGGATTTCTCCTTAGAAGAAACAACCTCCTTTAGTTTCCTAGAACTTCTAGTCTTCATCGATGAGAAATTTGTATCCAAACCCCATTTCATTGCTCCTTTATGCTCAATAATGTCAACTTTTCCACCACTTTGGATCCATCCTTTGAACCTTTATGAATGTTATCCATACAATGAAAACTTTTAACCATCCCATGCGCATCGGTTTTTAGATATATCCTTGAGAAGATCTGTAGTGGATTTTTCTTAAGAACATCCTTATAAGAAGGAAGAGGTGAAGTTAGCACCTCCACATCCATTGTGAGGACATATTGGAGGATTAATTTTTTTTGTTCAAGATAGTCAATATTTGGAAACCCTATCCGCTCAAGAATATTCCCACCATCCAACTTTTAAACAACATGAATAGTCTCCACATTGCCACCCTCTACAGAGTATGAAAGCACAACATTACCTAACGGGTGTGTAGTTTTGAAAATTGATAGACTACCTAACTCATCTGGATCAAATAAATTAGACGCCAGACCAAATAGTTGTTTTAAGGACAATTCAATGGGACCCAAGTCTTCATAATAATATGGGGGTTTTCTAGCATAAGTGGGATTCGGTATATTCATCTCATAATCCTTAGCAACACATGGAATCTCAATATTAACCTTATCCCCATCTACATAAGTCTTTCTAAACTCTAATATTTCTAAATTCCTAAAGCACTTCAACTCCAATGCATTCAATGAATTATACAAAGGAGGTGGGATTATTTTTAACTTACCCATAATTCTATGACATGATTCCAGTTGTTGAGACAAATGAACAAGTGCAAGTTGAGTATCCACACTCGAATCCCTGCTAATTTCCTCCCAAAATTTGTTAGTACCCAGAAAGTATTCAATAGAGGTTCCATTATTATGGGAAATATCAAACCCCCGACTCATCTCAAAGACAATTTTTTCGCAAATGACTCACTTTTTTGCATAGTAAAAATCTAAATGGAACACCCCAGTAGTCCATTTTTTTTACATATGTTTTGTCCCTCCATTCTATCTCAATGTATTCATATAACCCCTGGTGAATATCTATCTGGACCAGTATGCGACCCAACCTTTTATTGTCTTGATAAATTATTTCATCATCCAAATGAAGAAAGTGACCAAGATCGTTCCTGACAGCAACAAAAGCTTCCTGATTCCATATCTCGAGGGGAAAAACAGGTAGAAAGACCCAAATGTGTCTGAATTGAAGACTCTCCTTTATTGGTTCAAAAGTATGGGTCCACCTTTTCAACATAAGACTTCCTTTTCCTCTAATCCAGACACTCGTGTAATATCTTAGATGCATCACCTTCCTCTTTGAATGAAAAGCAGTACCAACCTTTGAGCAACACTTAGATCAAAGCACTGTATCCCAAGACTGGTTTCCAATGTTCCTCCACCCAACCACCTATATCATTCCTATTCATGGATCTGTATCCAAACTCTCCCACCAACGTCGTTAAGGAGAGTTTGACTACTTTCTCCAATCCCACATCTCTACCTAGGATTATCCTGTCCCTCTTGGTTCAAGTCTTCCACACCCTATGTAGTGGGTTACCATCTCTAATATTCCCTTCCAAGCAAGTAGAATACACAAGGGCATTCATCTCAAAACTAGGGTTTGAGGCCCCTCATGGTTCCTTGGTCTCTTTTCCTTCTGAATCACTACATGATTGAATAGGTTGGATTCCAACACATCCCCCCTTAGATTCCTTCCTCATATTAGCTAACTGACCATTTGAGTTATTACATTGATTTTCCCCTTACTGAAAGGACTTGTCCAATAGTTGAGCAATCTTGTAAGATCTCTCATTTAAGCTCTCATATGGCTCCACATTGACATGATCCTTTACCACTACGTAACATTTGTCCTCTATTCGAGACCTACAGGCCCTTTGTAATAACTGCATGTACTCGTCGGATCAAAAAACACCCTCCTAGGCACATTGTTCATCTTCCTAGGGATTCAATAACAGATCCACTTAACCTCATCGCTTAAGTGATACCATTCATTAACAATCTTAACTTTTCTTTACCAACTCACCAATCCACTTCCACGTCCTTTAATTAAGCTCCGTTATTCTACAGAAAATGCCAAACATTCTCTAACACCTTAGTAATTACTTTCATGCTAAAAAAGGATTCATTATTGAGTGCCATACTAGAGTTTACAAGCATGTTAGTGGCTTACTATAATATACTATTAGTGCATTACTATTTTTTTATGTGGCTACATGTTAACTAATCAATTATCATTGTTCAATTTCCATTTTGATACTACAAAGTTATCAAATTACTATTTAATAATTAAACCATCTTATATTGAATATCTAAGATACTTCTATTTTCTATACATAATAATAAATGTCTAGGAATTAGACCTCTTTTTCGTTTTCGGTGTATGAGCAATTTCTTCGATACATAATGAGTTTTTAATATATTTGGTTACATGTTAGTTTTTAATTACATGTTTCAAATCCCTTCCATTCTTGTAAATTCGGTTATACTTCTTTTAGAGAGTAAATATTCTCCTTTTTATACTTCTTTTAGAGAGTAAATATTCTCCTTCTTATAATTTAAGATGGCATCTAACTGTACGGTTTACAATACCATTTATATCCATTAAGTTCTACCATGAACTTTATCATTTTTTTTAATTTATAGAAAAAGTGTAAAATGAATATTTTTATTATATTTTCTTAATGTTTGGGTTTTAATATATTTTGTAATAATTTTGTTTAATATATTAATTATCTAGAACGTATTTATAAACATCTTAATATTTTAATATTTATTTATATTTATAAATTCAAAGTAATTTAACAATAATTTATGTAAAATGCATTTATAAACATCTTAACATTCATAATATGTATATATAGATAAGTTGCACTTCGTAAACAATTATACATTTATAATAATAATTATTTATTCCTATAAATTGCAATCACTTAAACATATTATTGAGATAGATAAATATTGGACCGATTTTTTTCTATTACTACGGGTTTCCTCGATGGTGCAGCACATAATTGTTGTTGTGGTACGGGTGAACATCATACTTTGAGATTAAGATTGAATTGTGGTTCACGAAAAAACACTAAGGCGGAACTTTTGGCACTCTAGTGTCTTCTATCTTTTGCTTCTTCAATTGGTAATGATACTTTGCAAATCCTTGGTGATTCAATGGTTATTGTTAACTAGGTAAATCATAATTCTGCTCTTCAGATTATCTCGCTTTATGATTGGTGTTGTAGGACCGAGTCTTTGATGGCCTCTTTCCATAATCTGAAAATTGATCATATATTCCATGAGCTGAAAGCTGATGCAGATTCTCTCTCTAAAAAGGCTCTGGGTGGGGTTGTTGGCTATCTACGTATTGAAGAAATTCTAGATGGTTCCACAGAGTTTGAGGACACAATTCCTTATCTCTGTTGATGTTGATGAAGTCGTTGTTACTTTTCGGTTGTTGGTTAATCTCTTTTGTATCCTATTGAGGGGGATTTAGACATGTGGTCTATCTTTTGGTTCTGTTGGGAAGGCTTTCTTTGAATTTTGAGACTTGTACTTAGTTTGAAGACAAGTGGAAGGTTATTTTCTGATGTCATTTGAATTCATAAATGGACAATTCAAATATGTACTTTTTGAGTATGAATAACAAAAATTGTTTTTCTTTGAAAAAATATTATAAAAGTAAGTTTTTTTTAACTTTAAATTTATTATGTAAAAAAAGAGATAAAAAATTAACTTTGGATTTATTTTTGTATAAAATGAGATAAAAAATTAATTTCATTTTAAAAATATTTTATGTGATTAGTAAATAAAAAATGAAAGTGACTAATATTATTTCCAATCATAAATTTGATTTTTATAAATAGTAATGATATTTCAAATACAAATTAATGCACACGTTTTTTGGTTTCTGCTTCCGAAGTTTACACGTCTAAAAAGGTAACGTGATTATAATGCGAAGCACAAACTTAACGTGATTATGGTGGTACTCTTAGTCCCCACATTCATATTCAAATATGGCCACTCTTAGATCTACTTAGACGTAAAGAATGGAATATTCATAACGTTGACGTACATTGAACAATATGTGGTCCAAAGAGTGTAAAACACAAAAATAATGTTTACACACTTAATAATGTTTGATGAAAAACTTAAATTACACTTTTGCTTGGATGAGGGAATATTTTACGTGAAGTTTTTGTTAGGGAAGATATTCATTTGGGAAGTGGATATTGTGGATTCAATTGTTGTGAAGAAGATATTCCCTTGCACCAATAACCACTTATTTTCATTAGAATCACACGAAGGTGATTAGATAATGATTCCACGTTATGTAATTATAATGTTAAAAACCACTTAAGCAAACATTTGTGATGGTATGATTGTATTGCCTTTATTAATAATAAAGGCTCAAGCTTCTCCAATGATTTTCCAAAAGTTATCATACTAGATGGGGCTAACATGGTTAAGGCTCAATCTTTAAAAAAAATCTCATTCATTTGGGTAAATTTTGGGAAACCTTAAGGAAATTTCACAATTTTGCACACCACCTCCTTCTTTGTGGTTGAGAAAGTCCCTATTTGATATTTTTGTGTGCGTAAGGTATCATCCATGTTAGCTTTGAAGAATGAACAATCATGGGTAATTGAGGAGAAGGTGTATCTTTTGGTTTATGGCCTATTTGATTGGTTTAATTTTATTTGGCCTTGGTTGAAAAAGTTATCTATTAAATTGCTAAATGCTTCTCCATATTAGAGTCATGATCAAGATAGGAGAATATTGAGTTAGAGCGATTTGGTTCACAATGGAGAGCATGGGCGACATCTCTAGGAAGCTATGGCATCCTAACTTCAACTTGTGCATTAAAATTATGTCAAAGGTCCTATGATGGGCTAGTTTTCCTAATATCCTAGTATACTAGGGTTATTAGACTCTACATGCCATTAATTTGTTCATGTTTTATACGCAGGGTACATTTAGAATATGAAAGGATAACTGCATTAAGGAATTTTTGTTCTCGACATTTCAAGCCCATAGTAGGGCTCATCCTCAGGAGAAAGAATCTTTCTGTTGAGGATGAGCCCTACTATGGGCTTGAAACGCCGAGAAAAAAATTCTTCAATGCAATGATCCTTTCATATTCTACATGCCATTGATAATTATTTGTGTAAGTTGATTACCATGGCCACAAAAACTAGCACCATTGTTTCCAATACATTATTATGCCTAGATATGTATTTATGTTCATTTACACAAAGGCCTTCCTCACCAAATTGTGTTGGAGAACGAAGATCAAACATATGCACAACTTATGGACTACAAAACTAATTTGTCTAATAATCTTTGTTTCTTCTGACTCTATCTTTTCTTTGTCCTGATGATGGATTGTGTATTGCAAATCCAAAACATTGACCTCAATTCCTCTCACAGAGTGAATCTAGAAACTTGTAAAATCAAATGTAGACACTGTGAAATCCTTCAAGAACATACAAATATTTTCTTTTGATGTAGAATTTATTTTGACCATGGACATGTGGCAAACTCATGTCCAAGGACATATATGGGCCCTCGCATGAAGTTCAGGGACCTTTTAGATGCAATCGTGCTTTCACGAAACGCGCGAAAGTTCAGTTAAAGGAAAACATGTGAGCATTTCTTTGAACTAGGCATGGGCAGGCCCGAGTCTACCATGTCACTTAACACACATGATAGGAAATCAAAACACTCGAGCTTTATGAATTCTATAATGCTCGAGCATTAAAGAAATACATAATGCTCGAGCGTTATGAATTCGACAATGCTTGAGCGTTATAGAAATACTTAACGCTCGAGCGTTATGAATTCGATAAATCTCAAGCGTTATGTATTCCAATAACGCTCGAGCGTTATTGGAATACATAATGATCGAGCGTTCCTGTTAATATATTAAAATCCCAAAATAGGCCGCGACAACCATTCCACACTTTGCATCCACTGTTCACTTGCCGAGGTCAACCAAAACGCTCGAGCATTCAAGGTTGCTAACTTGGAAGTGGAGGGTGAATTCAAAGAGAAAGGGGGATTGGAAATGTAGGCATCCAAATATTCAATGTTGCTAAACATTCCCTTAATAAAAATATAAATTTTTATATTGCCCTAAATTAAAAATCCAAAACTAAATTTTTTCAAAATTGTTATAACATATGGCAATTCCTCCATAGAATCAATCCCCTTAATGAATTTTGCATCCACCTAAGCAATAAGGGATTTGAATCGCAACACCAAATTTTCCTCAATATTTTCTCCACGTCTATTTCAAATTGGAAAAGAAAAGCCACACCCTTTGGCTAGGAGGAGGAACTATCAACTATAACCTAGGCTTGGTTTCTAGACTTGACTCAACAAAACCCTATGATTTTTTCCCACACATTATTTTACCCTAAAAATGTCCAACCAGTGCTTGTGAAGCCAACCCAATGGCTTGATGGATTTTACATCATCCCCCAAAACCCAAGGGACTAGGTTCCCCTCCTTGTAGACACACCACTTACTTTGTTGCAAAGATGAACGGCCACATCTTTTTTGACCTCCTTGACCACCAAGACACTCAATCGATGGATTTGGGTCTTCATCCCTATCAATTGATAAGATATTTACTTTATGGAACAAGCGTAGATCAACCATCACATTCAAAATATTTCCCCTTCTTAATCACGCAGAGGACTTCAACACCAAAGCTTCCTCATCATACACTAGATTATGAGTAAGGAAAGGTCCACGAACATGATATGAATTAGATACAAAGGAGAAATTTCTGAAGGTAGAGGATGACAAATAACATCTTCTCTAATACCTCGACTCTAGAAAGGTGTACAAAAAATTCCTTTAAGGCCCCCACTGTCTTGATCCTTCAGTATTAATTGAATTAGGAGCTCTTCACCATCGATCACTAATCGATTTACATGTAGTTGATCCCCACCTTCCACTTTGGCTTACATGCAGTTGTTATTATAGTATATTGAGATGATATTTAAGTATGTAATGTATTCGTTCTTGCACAAAGTTTTTTCATTTTTCATTTTTGAGAGATGTCATTATATCACATGTATGTGTTTCTAATGATTTGTTTTTTATTTTTATTTTTTTATTCCAGTGACAACCATGGATGCACACACAAACATTCATAGAGAAATTCAGAGGGTCAGAGACGTTCGATCCTCAATTGTTATTGTTGATGATAGGCATCATATGCTTGCATCCAATTTGGATGCAATGATAGAGACCTTTAGTAGGTCAAATGGTGCACTCCAATATATTGCCACATACCGAGAGAGAAAGAGGAAAGAATGTGATGATGGACTTAGTTACAAGGAAGTTAAGAATTCGAAGATAACAAAACAACATATCTTTTCCCTTTTTAGAGATCCACAGACAGGTGAAATCCTAGATGTAAAAAAAAACATATTTCTATTGAGTGGTGTATATATCAACCATTCATAGATAATTGGATGGACCGATGGTACATAGTATTTGATGTACCACCACATAACAATAGGGAAATGTCTTTATATTTTCTCACAAATATGTACGCAGAATTTGTTTTGGGGAAGCATGTTAATTATTTGATATCTTGGAGTACCAGGGAATTGGGATGGGGATGCCTCAACAATGTCCCAATGCGAGGAACATATATCCCAATCGCCCAGTAGCTCCACCTTGCAGGAGGCTACCCCGGCCAGATGTGTCGCCTACACATCAGTTGGTCCCACTGACACAGGATTCATTCCTACTTTTGGCACAGGCGGTTGTTCACCATAGCACGTATCTTCAAGGTACGTACCAGGCAGGGCCATCAGAGCCACCATCTATTGGTGGAGTAGAGCCACCACCTCCCGATGGGGTAGAGCCACCACCTTCCAATGGTCAAGGAGCATCTAGTAGTGGCACTAGACCCGCACATCATGAGCACAGCTGATAGCAGGGTAATTTTTAAGGGCGAAATTTCGCCAATTGGCTATTTTTTGGACCTTTTTTCAAAAAATAAATTCGCTATTTGGTCATTTTTAGTCTCTAATTTCGCCTATATTTACATAAAATATGTTTTTTTATCATAATATTTGCCAAAATTTACACATTTCAGTAGTAAATTGTATGTTTCATATTTAATATTCACCTATTTATCTATATACCTATTTTTTTGAATAAAAATAATCGCCTAGGATACTATACTTAAGTATAATATTAGAGTCCTTAAAAAATACCCTGGCTGATAGCCCACCCATGCACAACATGTGGCCATCCCTTCTTTGGTCCTGTCCAGACAGATGATAGCTTTACTGGGTATTTTACTCTGGTAAGTAAATGGTTAACAATTTAGTGTTGTTTGAAAATTGTTTTTGCTTAATATACATATATATAGATTGCTAATATTTTTAATGATTTTAAAACTTGTATTTGCTACAAGAAGAGGACGAGGGGTAATAATTTTCCACCGACTATGCCCAGGATATTCCATAGGCTCATGCACTAGAACCCTTTGATGTACAAGATGTTTTCATACCTTCGGCGAGAACAACTCACACTGAGGTAACTATTTCAACATGTCATTATTTTAATAAATGTTAGTTTGTTATCACATGTTAATTAATTAATGCTACACGGTCTAATATTTACAATTTTCTAAATTGTATGTTGTAGATCCCCCACAAAGGGAAATCATTTCATCTAGTGATCTCCCCCCTGGTGGGGAGACAAGCACTACACGGCCCACATGGCAGAAACATATGGCAGAATGTGTCTTAGAATTGATTGAATCATACTATACATCGGTATGTATTTCAACATTGTCAGTTTGTTAATACATGATATTTCATTGAACAATGCATTTCTAACTACGTCAGTAATTGGTGATTGTAGCTATCAACTACTATATTTAGGAAATAGTCAGTAGTTTCCTCTCCTCGTAGTCGAAATGTGAAGAAGGTACAAGTGTATAAGAGAGGCTCCACTCCTAGAAAGGGTTTGGATGTCCTCTATAACAGTCACACGAGAGATCCATCTACACCTCACCTAGAAAGGATCATTGATGTTGCAGTTAGTTTCGCATATGTAATAGCAACAAGTCATACAGAGGTAACTATTTCAACAATTACAATGCATAGTATTCAACCATGTTACTATATTGTTTATTTATGCATGTCTAACTATTTTCGCATTTGGTGGTTGTAGCCATTAGCAGCAACAGTGCTCGGCCCGTACACTCAATCCATGGTTGTGACCAGGTCTCCTCTTGTGGTGAGCTGTTGATTAATGACCAAGTCTTTTTATTCAATTTACATATACATGTTTATCTATGTTGAATTGTTGAATTAATTGAGATATAATATTTTATTTGCAGAGCACAATTATAGAGAGGACTTCCATGAGCACACCGTAGGCATCTATACACCGACTAGATTTGGTGAGTGTTTGTCATAAGTAATTTAGCCATACGTTAATTTTTTAAGTTTGTTAATGGTAGGGTATTAGTGCAATTATTTGATAAAAGATGATCTTTTATCTGTAGACTCTTGAGATGCAGAGCGATCCTAGCGAGATGGTTGATAGAGCAAAGTCGGAGAAAAACAAGCGAAAGATTGATTTTTGATGTCTCCTAGTCCTAGATATATGAATTTTGACATACATGTATATTGTTGTAGTTAGGGATACATGTACATTGACAGGCCATTTAAGGGTTGGCTACTTTTCCATATTTTGTATTACAAAAATTCGGCTATCAATGCAGGATACAATATATTGCATATTTTCTCTTGAGTTTCCACTTGTTCTTGTGATGATTTATCTCTTCCACAAATTGATAAATTACGCTATTGAAATATATATAATTAAATTTTAAGCAATATTTATTCTCTTCCATTTATGCATTGGTCAAGTAACATCTCACCATTGTGTTATGAAAACATTATATTAATGGAACAAACTAATAATATCTTCCAATAGTTCAATGAACTCATTACTTGCATGCTAATTTGATATCGAATTTAAAATTGTGGTTTTTGTCAACTCCAAGGGTTCATACCCATTGATCAGGATTATGGTTGCAAGGAAAAAAAAAAAGTTAACAAAATAAGTCAAAATATGTTTGAATAACCTCTGTCATGTAAAACATACTACACATATCATCAATGTAATCCTATTACATTTTCAAAAAGTAAGAGGAAGTCTAATAGATGCTACACATTTCATCAATTCTACCGTATTTCATCAAACGATAAGTACATGAGCATCTATGAAGTTTGGTTGAAGTGTGCCTACTTTAGCATGCTAAAAAAATGGCAAATTATCAAGTACAATGGTAGGGAATGCATGAACTAAAGTTTAATAAAATCCATTGGGCCTTCATGTACATATGGTCAAATATACAACAAATATACCCTAGTTTGTTCCAATATGCTAACCAATAGCTAGTCATGAATTCACTTTCATAAAATTGTTGAAGATATAAACCCTATCCTTACTAAACCCTAGTATGTAAGACCCTGGTTTGTGCTTTAACTCTTTCATATGTCCATTTTCCACTTGTCATAATTCTAATTCATGTTTGAGTGTACATCTTTTCGTTAATTAGGGTCTTGAACATGCCTCGAACCATGAGTCATTGCAAAAAATATCTCAGTTGTGAAACATGGCTCTAAATATGTTGAATGCACATAAAAAAAGGTGTAATGCAAGTAATAAGATAGAATCCGTGGAAAATGAAATACCTAACTAGTTTAATGATCTTCCTTGATAATATTGTTTTGATGAAGGAAAATAAGATGGTCATTGTCCTATGTTTGGAAAAAGGATGGATTATCCCCATATGAAAATTTATTTAAAATTGAATGTACTTGATTGATACAAATGATGATGTAATGGTTGTTCATTGTGATTTGGAAATAATTTCCTCATAACTTGATGGAAAAGGTTCATGGTAAACCAAAAACCACTTGTCATGGAAAATAAAAAGTTTGTGGTTAGTGGGAAACCACTTGGTGTAATAAATGGGAAAAACTGTTAGAGGAATGTAATGGTTGAGAGTAACTTAGTGGAACACATAAGCACCTTACCCACATAAGAACCTCACAAACATAAAGGATGCACATAGTTGATACACCTAAGTGATGCACCTGTGTGGCAGACATAAATGAAATTGGCATTTTCTGTGATGACTTTGATCTAACAAAGCTAGAGAGGATCAAAGGGATATCATCGATGAAACGTCACCTCCATTTTTTATTTGGAACTTTGAATTCTTAAAAATGACATTAATTACTCAAAATGCAAATATAGTGGAACACTAAGGACATGTTAAATGACATGGCACACTAAGGACATAGAAATATACCAAGGGTGCAATGTGGTATGTTTGAGTGCCACTCTTTGAATCTCTAGTTCTAGAATCAAAATAATTTTTTTGCAAAATTGACTCCTCTGTTCAAAAAATGCACAAACCCTTACTGAGCAAAACCCTATTTTCCAAAATGGACTTAAAAGATGACACTTGGGGCATGGACCTGGAGAAGAGGGGAACCCCTAGCACTATCCTGATGTCCTGAATCCAACGTATTCGACCGTTTGTCGATCTGAGCCACAATCATCATTATATTGCGCGTTCCAACTCGCATCCCAAAGGATTTCAGGGACACTTGTTGGATACCTACCAAGGGCATAGAATTACAATCGTGAAACAAAACCGGGTTCTGGTAGGTCTGGAAATTATTTCTTGGAAGGTTCCAAGTGGGAATGCTAGCCATACGTTCTCGGTCGAGGATTTTTCAAAGTTGACCCCTATGTTTAAAAATTGCATAGTCCCTTACTTAGAAAAACCCTAGTTTCCAAAATCGATATAAAATATGACACCTAGGCCATGGAACTAGAAGAGAGGGGCACCCCTAGCACTATATCGATGTCCTGAATCCAATGGATTCGACGGTTTGTCGATCCGATCCACGTCCATAATTCTATGGATCATTCCAACTCACATCCCAAAGACTTTCAAGGACACTTGTTGGATACCTATCAGGGGCATATAATTTTAACCGTGTAACAAAATAGGGTTCTGGGAGGTCCTGCAAGTGTGTCCAGGAAGGTTCCAAGTGGGAACGCTATCCATAAGTTCCCAGTCGAGGATTTTGCAAAGTTGAACCCTTTGTGCAAAAATTGCATAGTCACTTATTGATCAAAACCCTAGTTTCCAAAATCGACCTAAAAGATTACACCTAGGACATGGAACTAGAGGAGAGGGGCACCCCTAGCACTATCCCGATGTCCTGAATCCAACAGATTCGATGGTTTGTTGATCCAATCCATGGTCATCATTCTATGGCTCGTTCCAACTCACATCCCAAAGGATTTCAGGGACACTTGTTGGATACCTACCGGGGGCATAGAATTCCAACCATGCAACAAAACCGAGTTCCGGAAGGTCCTGCAAGTGTGTGTATGAGGGTTCAAAGTGGGAATGTCATCCATAAGTTCCCAGTTGAGGATTTTGCAAATTTGACCCCTTTGTGCAAAAATTGTATAGTCACTTATTGAGCAAAACTCTAGTTTCCAAAATTGACCTAAAGAGATGACACCTAGGACATGGAACCGGAGGGGAGGGACACCCCTTGAACTATCTCGATGTCCGGAATCCAATAGAGTCGACGATCTATCGATCCGAGCCATGACCATCATTCTATATCCCGTTTAAACTCGCATCCCAAAGGATTTCAAGGACACATGTTGGATACCTAACGGGGGCATAGAATTCCAACCGTGCAACAAAACCGGGCTCCGAAAGGTCTTGCAAGTGTGTCTAGGAAGTTTCTAAGTGGGAACACTAGACATAAGTTCCTGGTACAATATTTTTCATAGTTGAACCCTTTGTGCAAATATTGCATAGTCACTTACTTAGCAAAACCCTAGTTTCCAAAACTGACCTAAAAGATGACACCTGAGCCATGGAACCAGAGGGGATGTAACGTCCCTAAAAATGTAAAATTTAAATTTTTTTCTATATGGCTATTGTCATCAATTTGGTCAAATTTTTAGTAAATTAACTTCATCACTGGGAGATAAATAGATGACTTAACAATGTAATGTAGATGTAAGGTTTGTCCTCCTGTTCATAATTCTTTGCTTGGATTATTTGATGTACACAGATTCATTTATATTCCTCCGGAAGCGATGTTTTGGACGATGATTCTAATGATCCACATTGAGTTAATGGATATATTTATGTTTTGTTGAAAAGCCTAAAAAGTGTGCATGCTTAAACTCAAAGGGTTTATTTTTCTACTGTAATAATAGGTCTTCATTTTAAACGGGGTCCTTTATAAATCTTTAAAAGCTTGAGTTGATGAATTTGGTGACAATGCCTGGCTTACTTAGCTTTTAAGCTAAGGTTTACTTCTACTTTTGTTTTTGTAGGTGTTTAAGCTAATGCTACATAAAGTTGTAATATTTATAAAAGAACCTTGGCAAAAATTTTGGAATGTGATCAAAGCTTATGCTAAGGAAATCGAACTCCAAGAGGACTGTCACTCCACTATAGGGATTGGATAAACATTTAGTTAGTAGTGGGGTTGGGTGGCATTTAATGCAACCATCATTGTGCTATCTAGCTGGAGTATGGTAAGGCTCTCAGCACCTAAGGTGTTCTTTGCTGTAGTTCATTCCGTTGTTTGTGTTGGAAGGAGCTCTGTAGGGTTTGCTAGTTGATGGTAAGAGAGCAGAGCTCCCTGGTTTCAAAGATTGCCATGAAGCCAGAGTTTAGCCATGGGCATTTCTCAGGACTATGATCCACTTAAGTGACAGGGAGAAGCGTGTATCCAAAACCTAGAGGTAACCCTATTCCTTTTACTCTTAATGAGTTTTTTTTCTATGCTTTAGTTTCAATTTGTGTAGGTCGTGACTAATTCTCACTTGTTTTTGTGACAGGGCTTGCGATGTTGGGATCTCGATCTTTGTATGGTGGAGTTGGTTGAAGCTACGATGGTCATGGGTAAGCCCGGTCCACTGTGGTCATTTATCCTCTTAAGCAAATGTTTATTCAAACTGGTTGTTTTGCTTATTATGTAAGAGATGGGAATGGTTTAAACCTTTCGGGGTTTTTGGAATGCAATGTAATGTTTCAGTTTGGGGCTTTCGTGGGAAGACTCGACTTATGTATAAACTAGTTTCGTTTTGAAGCCTGTATGGGCTTTCTTTCTCTGGAACAGAGGAGGCCCTAACTTGGCTCATGTACATTTCGAATTATGGTTTCGGTGTTTGGAATTTCTATTTACAATTCATATAAAATATTTTATTTCATCCCTGTTTGATTTTTGGATATATTTTTAATTTGTTTCAAGCTACTATGGGAAACGTTTTCCATATGTAACTCTTTTAAATGGTGAAAGGAATGTTCGGAGTAATCGGGACTATTGGTCATTAAAATTGTTGTTGATTCTTCTGTTGGGTGGATGAGTAGTATGACCATGTAGCCAACATTGTCGGGAGTATAAAATGCTTATGTTATTATGTTCCCCATTTTTCAAAATAACTACGCTTGATTCTAGCAAGCCCTAGTTTTAATCATTTTCCCTAGCGAAGGTTGAGCTCCCTTCTGGGAAAATTCGTGGAAGGATTGAATCCTTCTGCTCCTGAGCATGAGGCTTCTGTCTGCAATTCATTTATAAATTGTGCATTTTTAGTTTTAGCTCGAACCAATTTGACATATGCGCTTTGCATCTAGAAGCAACCCCTCATGCGTATGGTAGAAATGTTGTTAAATTATAATGATGGACAGAGCCCTAACTAGTTGTGAATTTGCTTACTTCTGCGTATGGTGATTAGATTCTATAATATGTTTAAAATTAGAAAGAATATATTTATGTTTAAACCGAGAGCAGGGTCTCAGTGTTATTTTAACTCTATTGCGTTTCCAATTTGGGGAGTTACAGCCTCTGTGAAAATCGTGTTTAACGTTTTGGGCTGGGAGATGAAATCACTGTATAATTTATTATCTCTATGTTTGGCTGTAACAAAGAAATGGTCTCGAGTTAATTTCTTTGGAGAATGTTCTTATGTGAATTTTATGGGCAGAGCCCTAGCATTAAAATCGCATTCATCTTTTACTTTTCTTTATGGTTAATGTTATTATGAGTTGGATGGAAAATCCACGTTGTAGTGTGGCCCCTCACGCAATTCATGGATTTTAAATGTGTTTTTCAGAGGACTCGATCCCGAGTCTCAATTGTTTTATTTGGATAATACAAGTCTGAAATCACGCCCTAAATGTAACAGCCTGTGTTGGTGATTTAAAAGACATAAATTGTGGTGGTTTCTCTTTAGACATGAGTTTATGCGTGAAGATTTATCTATTGTTAATGATTATGCTACGTTGATTTTTATTTTGGGTTGTACAAGACTCTATGCAATATCTGTCAGAGGTTGATTGTTAAATTATTATTTTAATTAAATGTTGGCACATTATGGAGTTTGATTTTTACTTAAGTTTGGGACCTAGGATTCTAAGCTTGGGAGACCAAGAGAATCGATCTCTTTGTAGGAGATGATTTTGTTGTAGCATTCGATTTAGTTATGTTTGTAAAATCTTTACTATTTAAGCTTTAGCTAGGGTTTGGAACTTTAAGCATGAATTTAAACTTTTAAATATAAATAAGTTGACCTAGGGAGTTAATGCAATAGCCCTTGCTCCAAATGCCTGGAGTTAACCAGGAAGAAGATTACAGTGATTGAAATTAAATCTTAACTTTCAGCTTGTAATATATTAGAAACATGAAAACAATTTGTACCTGAACTTGCAGCTGGAATCTTCTCCTTGCAAAATCCTGCACACCTCAAACACTAATTAGTGGAAAAAATATGCTTAGCTGAACTGTGGGATAGTAACCAAATAACTTTGGAACTACCACATTCCTCCCAACCATGACCAGGAACCGTTCCTGGCTCTGATCAGATCCCCTCAAGATGGCTCCAACATGCAATAGGAAAACTAGAGGACCTAGGGGAGACAGCGGATGGTAATCCAATCTTGTAATAATTTGCTCTTTCAGTTCTGTGGGACAAATTCTATCTTGTTACCATAAAAGAATGATAAAAAGATAGATGATCCTCTCTTTGGTATTTTTCCTAGTTTTTATAGGTGAAATTTTGAAAATGGGAGTTGAGAATATTAATTTATTTAATATTAACTTAAGTTGATTTTCAGTTTGAATTATTATATATGTAATTTGAAAATTTTATTGAATTATAACTTTAGTTTATCTAGGAATTTTTAACTTGTTCCTTTATAAATTTATTAAAGGAACTTTATATTATCTTTTATGATAATAATTATATTTTTGCTTATGAATAATATATTTATTTATAAGTACTATCCTTTACTTATATTACTATCTTTATTTATAAGTAATAGTTTTTACTTATAATTAATATTTTTATTTATAAGTAATATATTTTACTTATAATTAATATCTTTCCTATACATATATTTATGTATATCTTCTGTACAAGAGTGAGGCTCTTTTTATATTTACTCACCTTGATTAATTTAAGTATAGCATTGTAACATTGATGCATTAATAAAATAGAGTAGACTCTTTTGATAAGTCCCTTGGTGGTTATGGATGGTCGACTAGGTTAGGTAGCTCTAGGTCCATTTGCATGTTGGATTACCTTGTAATTCGTGGTAGTTTCCTCAGTCCTTGATGAGATGAGTAATGATTCAATTTAATCAAATTAAAGAAGTATGATGACTGGTGGTGCTATTCAGAGCCTTTCTCAACTCAACACCCTTTTAAAGTAAAGTAACCCTGGGTTCTATTCAGAGCTTATGCTCAACACTCTTCAACAGGCGTTACGCTAGT
Organism: Larix kaempferi; assembly: GCA_027924585.1. NCBI lineage: Eukaryota > Viridiplantae > Streptophyta > Pinopsida > Pinales > Pinaceae > Larix > Larix kaempferi. The sequence goes on along the minus strand of BSBM01000237.1, from coordinate 3,851,083 downwards.
GCAATTCGAGAGCCCTCACTTAACACTAGCACTAGGATACATATTTGTAAGATACACATAGGGATACAATGGCCAAAGATCCGATGCTCCAGAGCTTATGCTCAACATCAAGTTGGAGTGCTCCAGGGATTATGCCCAACACTCTATATACATCAGGGCTGACACCCAACACATAATAAAAGTCCTCTATGTACATCGGGGCTTATGCCCAGCACATAGGTCATCCATGTGCTCTAGAGCTCACTCTCAAAACATCATAAAAGTTAGTATCATGCAATAGAATAAAAAATTAAATACTGATATTGCCTAATTTTAGGCTGCCTTGAAAAGAGGCCAAATAAAGAGTGCAAAAGAGTGCAAACTATTAATTGGCCCAAAGACAAAATCATACTAGGTTAAAATACATTGATTTTTATACTAATTACAGTAAGCCGATTTCTATAGTCTCTGCTACTCTATAAACGGAAGAGTCTATCCATTCGACGTTTTCGCCCAAACGTCCGTCTCCTCTGTCCCCCTCCCGTTAACGGCGCCCCGACATCTGCCTTCTCCGGTGCCCTTCTCCGGTGGTCTCACTCCTCCCCACGACGGGACGTGGTCCCACACGATATCCCGTGGATCCCGGGCTGCCAATCCTCGTCCCCCGTCCGGATTCCCTCCTCCTCACGGCGACGTCCCGTCCATGTATTAATGCATGCTACCAACCCAGCTCTAATTTTTTTCGAACCAGCTCGTTCGCCCCCTCCCGCCGCAGGTGCTCTATTCCCATCTCCCCTGTCCCTGCATCCCCTCCGCTGCGAGCTTCGGCTGAGCTGCATCCGTCCATTCTCGTTGAGCTGCGGTGGGTCGAGAAACTCTGGATCCAGGTAACCCTGCATGAATTTTGAACTTTCGGAATTGGCACTTGTTAATGTTTCACTTCATGACTACATTGGTAAAAATGGACTGCAACTATTAGTAATGATTACAATCTAATTCGGTTGGTGTGCTTCAAATAGAAAAACCCCATGTTATGCTTCCTATGCTTTGTAGTCGCATAAACCGCGTTGCTGAAACTTCTTGAGATACCTCGATTGTCCATAGTCCTTGAATCGAAAATTCTTGTTCCTTGCAAGGGAAACTTCCCTGCACATGGGTGTCTTCTGTCCCACTGCTATCCTGTAGACCATCCTCATTGCCTTTTGCATAGAGCTTCCCACAGAGAAAATTTGAATCCCCCTCTATTTGTCTCAATAGATGCTTTTCCTTTCGAGACAGCTGCTCAAGATCCTTATCAAGTGAGGCTTGGAACTGTGGGTCAAAAGATGGATCGTCCTCTTGTTTATTCTCTTGGGCAGAATCACCAGATTTAAAATATATACTCGACCCACCATTGTTTGCGAATCTGCCATCAGTAGTCTCTATACTACTTTAGTCTCTATAAGCTCTACTTTTAAAATGTCAAATAGATGATTCAATTATCAATTTTTAAAGTGCTTAGCTTTCAGTTTCAACGGACATAAACTTTACAACTCAAACGCAGTGATCTAAATGTCAACATGAAATCCCGATAATCACAAAAAGCCCAAAGGATAGTTGCTGCCAATAGCTATTTCACTCGTCAAGATTCATTTCCAAATTATCAATCACTTATTTTTAAGAGATTTTGAAATTTCTACTCAGTTAAGAATGGCAACCAAAACTTCAAACTACATACACAGCATGTACGAAAATGTGATATTTAGCATAATAACGACAGTAATCAGAAAATTCAACTTTTGGGATGCAAAAAAAAATTATATATATACATATATATATGAGTTCGTGTGGCCTCTAATGTCCAGGCATTTAACTTTTATATTCATCATCAAGACAGCCAAGGTAGCAATATCTCCACATTGGCATGGTTAGAGCTTGCACCAATAAACCCATTGTGAGATTTCAATTCATAGAAAAGGTCACCTCCTTTTCTGAACACCAAAAAACACCAATATTTTTTATTTTTCTTCCCTTTTTTGGAAAAGAAATCCAAGATGCATCAATATGACCATTCCTAAAATCCATACAGTCCATGGTCAAAATGATGCCTAATTTTAAGATATATATATACATAGCAATCAAATCAATGTGCGGAGGGTCCGTTGTCTCAAAGAAGGAAGTCCCACACTCAATTTTGTGTCTGACTAGGATATGACCTTAAATTAGATTGTAATCATGATTATGGATGGAAATCACAGTCAAGAAAATACTCGCTATAAACTCTAATTAGCTTAACTTTGCACGTCAGCTTTTACACTTGCCTACTTGCAGCATTAGTTCATGTAATATAGCAACATTTTCATCCTTAATAATTTGCGATAAAACATGGATCTTTAACCTTTGAAGAAATAAGAATGAAGGACTTTGTACAATTGGATTGAATATGGATGGGTGTTGGTATTGTGCCAGACTTTGTGGTGCCAAGATAGTCTTGCACTTAAGATTTGTTGTAGCTCTAAGCCAAAATCAAGTCCTGTGAAGTCCTGTGCCAAAATCAAGTGCTGTGAAGTCCTGTGCCAAAAGCACTTTGGGGCTGGAGTATGAGACCCTGCCCTAGTTTCAACATCATGCACCAACCCCAAATGTGGCACATCATCACCAGAACAATTATACCCACCTAGCATAACTTATAACCGAACTTTGTGTATTCAGGCAGTGAATCCCAATTAGAAAGTGAGACATTTGAAAATGTATCACATAATGTCATTTGTATACGTTGGATCATAGCAGAATCAAATTTGATGCAAAAATTCCTCCCCATCATGTATGATGAGGTTTTATAAATGAACGAAGTTTTTGCTTGCTCGTCAATTGTGATTATATGTTTTATCTAAGTGCATGTTTTCATATTTCCTCTTCATCTATGCCACATAATGGATGATGTGTATTGATTCCTATGATTTTAAATCTCTTTGCAATAATCTTCTCAAATTCACACCCTTGGTGGAAGACTTCAACGATAACTCCATATTTTTTATGGTGATTTACCATTACCCACTCGGCATAAAACCTAGGCTAGAAATATTGTTGCATTGCATCAAAACCCATGTACAAAAGCATAGCCAACAGTTGGTTCCATTGCAGGGACCCAAAATTTTAACCTGTAGAAAATATGAAGTGGAATCTAGAAGAGGCAGAGATTGAAGAATGTTTTGAGGAAAAAAATATAGTTTGCTAAAAAAGAGTCAAGAATTACCAGGGCCAATCCTAAAAAACAGAGAGAAAACTATATTTCTTCAGATTTCCATGAAATTTTATTGTGTGAGAAAATACAAGAAAAACTGTCAAAAACCTAAAAATAAACCTCCATGGTATCTGTTATCTATGGAATTAATCACTGCCTATTTCAACAGTCTAATCATTGGTCAATGGCAGAGACCCATAAGACTAAATTCTGGAAACAGAACTTCCCACTCTATACAGATTTAGCGTGATAATCAGTCTTCATAATATTCTAATTTCTTGATTGCGAAAACAACTCATCAAATATAAGAACATTGTGCATATCTATCTAATTTATTTATCCTCCAGTTAACCTCACCAGATTTTCCTAGAAGTACTTAGTCCATAGCTAATCTTGCACTGAGTTTTCCTAGCAGTCGAACTTGAAATTATAAATGATGTCCTCTAGTTAACCTCACTAGATTTTCCCAGAAGTACTTAGTCTTGAGCTATTCTTGCACCCAGTTTTCCTAGTAGTCAAACTTGAAAATTGAAATTATAAATGAATAAAGGAAAAATACAATATACATGATGCCTCACAAAATAATGTATGCACTCTTAAGAATAATCATGTTGTAAACCAATAAGTCACACAAATTTCATTTCATGGTACAGGTCTTTATACTATGCTATCAATGAACCAAGGCTTCAACATGTAACCAAACAATATAATCCAGAGTGCTTTACTATTGTTTAGAGTTTCTATATGAAAACAATCTGCAGTTCAACTAATTTCAACTTTTCTTGAACCATCTTATCTTTCAAGTAACCTAAATGCTATAAAAAGTATCCATAAAAGGTGTGCATTTAAATTATCAAAATCCCTGCATTACTAACTTGACTAGAGAAATTGAAAACATGTTTTTGATGAAGGAATGATGCGAAGAATTCAAAAAGAGATAGAGATTTCCTGCAATGTAGGATACCAATATGATACAACAAATGGCTCAATAATAAAAACTTAAAAGGGTTAACAATGAACATAGAACAGAGTTGACCTTGTATTCAATAGAGATGCAGTGTTGCCCAGCCATATAAAAGTAAAGATTCCGTTTTTCCCAATTATATAAAATGCTAATAAAGAAAACACTGCCAAAAGATATTTTAAGATGGTAGGCAAGAAAAAGGAGCTGAATGCATAGACACATAAAGCAGAATGCACATGCATAGCAGACATCAATAACAAACAAGAGGAATATATAAACTTAGATAAATTGCATACACAGTATTATACAAAAATTATGAGTTTCCAATCTAATGTTTAGGTTCCATCTACGCAGCAAAGAAGAGAACATAAAAATGAACCAACATTCATTATTGTCCTAAACCATCTACAACAATCTTTGATTTATGGGCAAGTAAGAAATCATACAAAGAATGGGTATAGCAGCCTCTAAACCTCTCCCAACTTACACCAACTAAACTTATTAGTAGATCAAAGTTTCACTGCACAGCAAGTTCCTCTGTGGTCTGCGCTTGGGCCTCACTCTCCGGTAAAGTCCCAAGGTCTGTATGATCACCCAGTTCGTTTTCTTCTAGCATATCCTGAGAAATAAGATCTCCAGCATCAGAATGTACAGATTCCATGGTTGAATTCCTTTCTGAAGAAGTTGAAATCACATTTCCTTTAGAAGCATTATCTGTGTCAGATGTGGTTTCAAGATCTACAGTTGAATTATGCTCAGACTTTTCTTCATCTTTATCCAATGAAGTAAGGCCTTTGGAATATTCTGAAATTGCATTGTGGGACACTCCTACCTCACCCTCTGTTGCACCTAGATTTACTGAAGAAACAGGTTCACTGTTATCCGACTTTGTCTGGCCAGTCAATTCTGTCCCATTCTTTGATTCTGAAGTTGCAAGCTCATGAAACCCATTAGATGAGTCTACCTGAGATTCATGTTTGGCTGTTGCATTCTCTTCCATGCCAATTTCATGTACTTCAACGATAATAGCTTTTTTGTTCTTTTTCTTTTGTTTCTTGCAATCTCCTCCTGCGTTCAAATCATGCACAGAATCACTAATAGTGGAATTGGATTCCTGATTCTTTTCTTCCAGTTTCTTGCCTTCTTCCTCTGTATTTGGATCGACAACAAGAACATCCTTACTGCCATCCAGACTACTAGTCTCATCCTGTTTTAGAACAACTTCCTCAATATTGACTGTATCTGAAGACTTTTCCCCGCCATTTTCTCCTTCAGAACTGACACTTGAGGCAGTAGCTTTCAGTAACCCTTGATTGACTTCCAATTCACAAGTCTTCCCATCCTTCCATAAATCATGAAAATAGTAACCCTTGATTGGCTTCCTTTGATACAGTCAATCACTTGGAATGGAATGGAATAGTAACCTTCGAGCTCCAAATACGGTTAAAAGTGAAACTGCATATCTCTAAGTGCAAGAATTAAACCCACATGTTACAATTGCTGGTAGAGTACTATTTCCAGATGTTAAATTTAGCATCATTTAAATTTCTAGATCTTAAATTAATCATCCATTTGGCTAAAAGGTTGCTTCATTTCTTTTGGATAAACATAACAACAAAACACTCTTCAATTTCTTCAACTTGTTATCTTTAAACTTCTGCAATTTGAGTATCCAATTTGAGTAAATACTTTACTTGATTGATCAATTAAATTCATCATTTAGGGGAGTTACTCTTAATCCCTTCATAATTCTGTAATTAACTATGTGATTGGTTCATTTCTCATTTCTAGATTTCAAGCATTTGTCAAGCATTTTAGGGTGTGTTGCTGCTTGCATGTCTCCACATAATCTAAATTTCTAATGCATTTGCATATTTCTTTGTAGGCATCCGTATAAAATGGGCAAGTGAGGAAAATGGAAGGCAATCATGGATCTTGAGGTGCAGGACCCCAAAAACATGATCACCTTTTCAAGTAAAGACCTAGTTTGGTCTGAAATACGCTGAGAAAATAGGAGCATTGATCGTGTTTCCCTAGTACCTTCAAATATAGTTCCTTCTTTTATCAAAGGGGAGGAAACAAACCCTAATGCTCCATGTACATTTGTACGTCGACAAGACAAGAAACCGGGAAAAAGAGACACTGTTGCCTTGCGATATGAACTGTAAGTATTTCAAAAGTGCATTGGGACTACATTTGTCATTCATTGTATTTACTAACGGTTAAAAATTTCCTATGTAGTTATCATTGTTCATATGGCCCAGAGGATAAAAGAGGAGGGGAGTCAACTAAACGAAGGGCCAGATTTCCAATGAAGAGGGGATGCCAATGTCGTTTCATTGTGAAGGTTATGGTTAAAAGTCCTCAAATAGCAATACTGAGTTACAATATGTGTGAGCATAAAGATTTGCAAGGATGCCCTTGTCATGGCCAATGCGACACTTCAAGTAATGGCAGGACATTGCAGAAGCCAAAGCTTTCAAAAGACATTGTGGCATATGTGGAGAGTTGTTACTTTTCGGGAGTGTCCATTGACTCAACTTATAAAATGCACATCACGCGATATGTTGACATGGATGCTTCAACCCGAGATAGGGATTTCTTCCTATCTAGGAAATATATTTTAAACATATACAATTGGTTGTCGAAAGCAAAATATCAACTCCACGAAAAGGATGAAATGAGTGTCAACCTTTGGCATCAAAAGCGACCAGAAGATTTCTTCTTTTATCAAAAGCCCAATGGTAAAGAGGTCCCTTTTATAATTGGAATTCAAACAAAATGGATGTTGGAGAGCATGGTCAAGCTATCCCATAATAGCATAATTGCCATGGATTCAACTTTTAGCACGAATAAATATGGGGTAAGTCGGATGTCAATGATTGATTTAATATGTTTATTCGAGATGTAGTAATTGAATATATTAGATGACTTGAATTTCACATTACATGTTCTTTTCAATATGGTAGTACTAGCTTTACACATTGATGGCTTTTGATGGTCAACAAAGCGGGGTGCCAGTTGCATGGGTTCTGGCTGAATGAAATACTTCAGCAGATATTGCGCTATGGTTGGAGCAGTTGATGCTTAGGTGTTACAAAATCCGTCCTGATTGGAAAGTGAATGCATTTATGGTAGATGATGCACTGGCTAAAATTTCCGCTTTGAGGTAAGTTGAATTTTGTTATGCAACAATATATCTTGCATTTAATATAAGAATGTCACACTAAAATGTTCTAGATATGGTAGGAGGATCACAGGCTGTGATGTGATCTTGTGCGTTTGGCATGTGCAGAGGGCGTGGAAAAAAAATGTGTATCAGTTGGCTAAAAAAAAACAAGCAGATAAGATGTACGAAGAGTTGGGTTTCATTATGAAACACACTTCAAATGATGATGTGGATGATGCAATCCATGGTTTTTTTAGCAAATGGAAAGATGAAGAGAAGTTCTTGGACTATTTCCGCAAGAATTGGGTTGCGGGTGATAAATTCTGTAAGTGCACAAACTCTTGTTGATGTTTCAATTTTGTGTTTCATTGATATGACATGCTTTTACTAACCTAGTTCTTTACATTTAGGGATGTGGGTGAAAGGTTGTCGAGAGTTTCCCCTTGCAAATCAAGATACCAACAATGCCGTTGAGTCTTGCCATTGTTATCTGAAGACAAACTTCCTATCTGATCAAAGGAAGAAATGTGCACGCAGGATGGACTGATTGCTGTACATGCTTCTATGTAGTGTTGAACCTTGTTATCACTACAAGGAAATTTTGAAAGAAGAAGGATACCTAAATAACTACAGGAAAAAAAAACAAATGGAAAATTCAGTGGAAAAGGCTAGAAGAATTCCAGACAGTGATTGTTGCCCTCATGAGAGCACACCACATGCTTACTGGGTGAGGAGCCAAACAGATGGTGATAAAAATTACCTTGTCAAGCGGTATAGCACAAATTTTATAGTTTGCGAATGCCCATGGTCTATTCGTGGAAATATTTGCAAACATGCCATTAAAGTCAATTGGTTATTCTACCACTCAGGTGATTCATATCCATTACTTCATCAGGATGCAATGCCTACCACATTCAATGAACCCCCTGAAATAAGTATGGAGCCCCGGAACCTCAACGTAGATATCCACACCACACCTGTGGCCACCGATAGTGTGGATGCAGATGTTGAGGCTCTTCAGTTGGCCAGAGAGGAGTTGTACAACTACTTGCAGTTGATTAAAGACAGCCCCCCCGCTACTCTGAGCAAGACCAACCAATTGATTGATATGGTTAAAAAAATGTTGGATGAGGCCAACAATTTGCACGTTATGGATTTTGACTTCACAGTTGGCTTGGATGCTCTTGACTCGTCTTTGAAGAGGAAGAAGAGTTTCCTTAGCCCTACAAAGAAATGAAGGAGGAGAAAACAAAACAATCATGTGGAAATAGATTTGAATATCCATGCATCTGAATATGAACCGTTTCAGTTTCAATAACTCAAAGAGCGGGGACGTCTTTGAGCAAACAAGGCATTGCCTATGGTCTCAAGTTAGTTTCATAGATTTTATATATTATGGTGTGTTGTTATTATGGTTAGTTTCATCTACGTGCTTATAGATTTATAGGTACATCGATGGAAGATTCCTTCACCATCAAAAATGAGTCCCACAATTCAAAATCATACATAATAATATTAACTTATTGTTTCCTAAGGAGCTTGAAGGAAACTTCATGTGTCATGGCTTCCTCATTTAATGCAGAAATCCCTCTAATAAGGAGATATAATATTTTATTTGTAGAGCACAATTATAAAGAGGACTTCCATGAGCACACCGTAGGCATCTATACACCGACTAGATTTGGTGAGTGTTTGTCATAAATAATTTAGCCACACATTAATTTTTTAAGTTTGTTAATGGTAGGGTATTAGTGCAATTATTTGATAAAAGATGATCTTTTATCTGTAGACTCTTGAGATGCAGAGCAATCTTAGGGAGATGGTTGATAGAGCAAAGTCAGAGAAAAACAAGCGAAAGATTGATTTTTGATGTCTCCTAGTCCTAGATATATGAATTTTGACATACATGTATATTGTTGTAGTTAGGGATACATGTACATTGACAGGCCATTTAAGGGCTGGCTACTTTTCCATATTTTGAATTACAAACATTCGGCTATCAATGTAGGATACAATATATTTCATATTTTCTCTTAAGTTTCCACTTGTTCTTGTGATGATTTATCTCTTCCACAAATTCATAAATTACGCTATTGAAATTTATATAGTTAAAATTTAAGCAATATTTATTCTCTTACACTTATTGCATTGGTCAAGTAACATCTCACCATTGTGTTATGAAAACATTATATTAATGGAACAAACTAATAATATCTTCCAATAGTTCAATGAACTCATTACTTGCATGCTAATTTGATATCGAATTTAAAATTGTGGTTTTTGTCAACTCCAAGGGTTCATACCCATTGATCAGGATTATGGTTGCAAGGAGAAAACAAAAGTTAACAAAATAGGTCAAAATATGTTTGAATAACCTCTGTCATGTAAAACATGCTACACATATCATCAATGTAATCCTATTACATTTTCAAAAAGTAAGAGGAAGTCTAATAGATGCTACACATTTCATCAATTCTACCGTATTTCATCAAACAATAAGTACATGAGCATCTATGAAGTTTGGTTGAAGTGTGCCTACTTTAGCATGCTAAAAAAAATGGCAAATTATTAAGTACAATGGTAGGGAATGCATGAACTAAAGTTTAATAAAATCCATTGGGCCTTCATGTACATATCGTCAAATATACAACAAATATACCCTAGTTTGTAAGACCCTAGTTTGTTCCAATATGCTAACCAATAGCTGGTCATGAATTCACTTTCATAAAATTGTTGAAGATATAAACCCTATCCTTACTAAACCCTAGTATGTAAGACCCTGGTTTGTGCTTTACCTCTTTCATATGTCCATTTTCCACTTGTCATAATTCTAATTCATGTTTGAGTGTACATCTTTTCGTTAATTAGGGTCTTGAACAAGCCTCGAACCATGAGTCATTGCAAAAAATATCTCAGTTGTGAAACATGGATCTAAATATGTTGAATGCACATAAAAAAAGGTGTAACGCAAAAGTAATAAGATAGAATCCATGGAAAATGAAATACCTAACTAGTTTAATGATCTTCCTTGATAATGTTGTTTTGATGAAGGAAAATAAGATGGTCATGGTCCTATGTTTGGAAAAAGGATGGATTATCCCCATATGAAAATTTATTTAAAATTGAATGTACTTGATTGATACAAATGATGATGTAATGGCTGTTCATTGTGATTTGGAAATAATTTCCTCATAACTTGATGGAAAAGGTTCATGGTAAACCAAAAACCACTTGTCATGGAAAATAAAAAGTTTGTGGTCAGTGGGAAACCACTTGGTGTAATGAATGGGAAAAACTGTTAGAGGAATGTAATGGTTGAGAGTAACTTAGTGGAACACATAAGCACCTTACCCACATAAGAACCTCACAAACATAAAGGATGCACATAGTTGATACACCTAAGTGATGCACCTGTGTGACACACATAAATGAAATTGGCATTTTCTGTGATGACTTTGATCTAACAAAGCTAGAGAGGATCAAAGGGATATCATCGATGAAACATCACCTCCATTTTTTATTTGGAACTTTGAATTCTTAAAAATGACATTAATTACTCAAAATGCAAATATAGTGGAACACTAAGGACATGTTAAATGACATGGCACACTAAGGACATAGAAATATAGCAAGGGTGCAATGTGGTATGTTTGAGTACCACTCTTTGAATGTCTAGTTCTAGAATCAAAATATTTTTTTTGCAAAGTTGACTCCTTTGTTCAAAAAATGCACAAACCCTTACTGAGCAAAACTCTATTTTCCAAAATGGACTTAAAAGATGACACTTGGGGCATGGACCTGGAGGAGAGGGGGACCCCTAGCACTATCCCGATGTCCTGAATCCAACGTATTCGATGGTTTGTCGATCTGAGCCACAATCATCATTCTATGGCTCGTTCCAACTCGCATCCCAAAGGCTTTCAGGGACACTTGTTGGATACCTACCAGGGGCATAGAATTACAATCGTGCAACAAAAATGGGTTCTGGTAGGTCCAGAAATTATTTCTAGGAAGGTTCCAAGTGGGAACGCTAGCCATACATTCTCGGTCGAGGATTTTTCAAAGTTGACCCCTATGTTTAAAAATTGCATAGTCCGTTACTTAGAAAAACCCTAGTTTCCAAAATCGATATAAAATATGACACCTAGGCCATGGAACTGGAAGAGAGGGGCACCCCTAGCACTATATCGATGTCCTGAATCCAATGGATTCGACGGTTTGTCGATCCGATCCACGTCCATAATTCTATGGATCATTCCAACTCACATCCCAAATACTTTCAAGGACACTTGTTGGATACCTATCGGGGGCATATAATTCCAACCGTGTAACAAAATAGGGTTCTAGGAGGTCCTCCAAGTGTGTCCAGGAAGGTTACAAGTGGGAACGCTATCCATAAGTTCCCAGTCGAGGATTTTGCAAAGTTGAACCCTTTGTGCAAAAATTGCATAGTCACTTATTGATCAAAACCCTAGTTTCCAAAATCGACCTAAAAGATTACACCTAGGACATGGAACTGGAGGAGAGGGGCACCCCTAGCACTATCCCGATGTCCTGAATCCAACAGATTCGATGGTTTGTCGATCCAATCCATGGTCATCATTCTATGGCTTGTTCCAACTTGCATCCCAAAGGATTTCAGGGACACTTGTTGGATACCTACCGGGGGCATAGAATTCCAACCGTGCAACAAAACCGAGTTCCGGAAGGTCCTGCAAGTGTGTGTATGAGGGTTCAAAGTGGAAATATCATCCATAAGTTCCTAGTCGAGGATTTTGCAAATTTGACCCCTTTGTGCAAAAAATGTATAGTCACTTATTGAGCAAAACTCTAGTTTCCAAAATTGACCTAAAGAGATGACACCTAGGACATGGAACCGGAGGGGAGGGACACCCCTTGAACTATCCGGATGTCCGAAATCCAACAGAGTCGGCGATCTATCGATCCGAGCAATGACCATCATTCTATATCCCGTTTAAACTCGCATCCCAAAGGATTTCAAGGACACATGTTGGATACCTACCGGGGGAATAGAATTCCAACCGTGCAACAAAATCGGGCTCTGGGAGGTCTTTCAAGTGTGTCTAGGAAGTTTCTAAGTGGGAACACTAAACATAAGTTCCTGGTACATTATTTTTCATAGTTGAACCCTTTGTGCAAATATTGCATAGTCACTTACTTAGCAAAACCCTAGTTTCCAAAACTGACCTAAAAGATGACACCTGAGCCATGGAACCAGAGAGGATGTAACATCCCTAAAAAATGTAAAATTTAAATTTTTTTCTATATGGCTATTGTCGTCAATTTGGTCAAATTTTTAGTAAATTAACTTCATCACTGGGAGATAAATAGATGAATTAGCAATGTAATGTAGATGTAAGTTTTGTCCTCCTGTTCATAATTCTTTGCTTGGATTATTTGATGTACACATATTCATTTATATTCTTCCGGAAGCGATGTTTTGGACGATGATTCTAATGATCCACATTGAGTTAATGGATATATTTATGTTTTGTTGAAAAGCCTAAAAAGTGTGCATGCTTAAACTCAAAGGGTTTATTTTTCTACTGTAATAATAGGTCTTCATTTTAAACGGGGTCCTTTATAAATCTTTAAAACCTTGAGGTGATGAATTTGGTGACAATGCCTGGCTTACTTAGCTTTTAAGCTAAGGTTTACTTTTGCTTTTGTTTTTGTAGGTGTTTAAGCTAATGCTACATAAAGTTGTAATATTTATAAAAGAACCTTGGTAAAAATTTTGGAATGTGATCAAAGCTTATGCTAAGGAGATAGAACTCCAAGAGGGTTGTCACTCCACTATAGGGAGTGGATAAACATTTCATTAGTAGTGGGGTTGGGTGGCATTTAACGCAGCCATCGTTGTGCTATCCAGCTGGAGTATGGTAAGGCTCTCAGCATCTAAGGTGTTCTTCGCTGTAGTTCATTTCGTTGTTTGTGTTGGAAGGAGATCTGTAGGGTTTGCTAGTTGATGGTAAGAGAGCAGAGCTCTCTGGTTTCAAAGATTGCCATGAAGCCAGAGTTTAGCCATGGGAATTTCTCAGGCCTATGCTCCACTTAAGTTACAGGGAGAAGCGTGTATCCAAAACCTGGAGGTAACCCTGTTTCTTTTACTCTTAATGAGTTTTTCTATGCTTTAGTTTCAATTTGTGTAGGTCGTGACTAATTCTCACTTGTTTTTGTGACAGGGCTTGCGATGTTGGGATCTCGATCTTGGTATGGTGGAGTTGGTTGAAGCTACGATGGTCATGGGTAAGCCCGATCCACTGTGGCCATTTCTCCTCTTAAGCAAATGTTTATTCAAACTGGTTGTTTTGCTTACTATGTAAGAGATGGGAATGGTTTAAACCTTTCGGGGTTTTTGGAATGCAATGTAATGTTTTAGTTTGGGGCTTTCGTGGGAAGACTCGACTTATGTATAAACTAGTTTCGTTTTGAAGCCTCTATGGGCTTTCTTTCTCTGGAACAGAGGAGGCCCTAACTTGGCTCTTGTACATTTCAAATTATGGTTTTGGTGTTTGGAATTTCTATTTACAATTAATATAAAATATTTTATTTCATCTCTGTTTGATTTGTGGATATATTTTTAATTTGTTTCAAGCTACTATGGGAAACGTTTTCCATATGTAACTCTTTTAAATGGTGAAAGGAATGTTCGGAGTAATTGGGACTATTGGTAATTAAAATTGTTGTTGATTCTTCTGTTGGGTGGATGAGTAGTATGACCCTGTAGCTAACATTGCCGGGAGTATAAAATGCTTATGTTATTATGTTGCCCATTTTTCAAAATAACTACGCTCGATTCTAGCAAGCCCTAGTTTTAATCATTTTCCCTAGCGAAGGTTGAGCTCCCTTCTGGGAAAATTCGTGGAAGGATTGAATCCTTCTGCTCCTGAGCATGAGGTTTCTGTCTGCAATTCATTTATAAATTGTACGTTTTTAGTTTTAGCTCAAACCAATTTGACATATGCGCTTTGCATCTAGAAGCAACCCCTCATGCGTATGGTAGAAATGTTGTTAAATTATAATGATGGACAAAGCCCTAACTAGTTGTGCATTTGCTTACTTATGCGTATGGTGATTATATTCTATAATATGTTTAAAATTAGAAATAATATATTTATGTTTAAACCGAGAGCAGGGTCTCGGTGTTATTTTAACTCTATTGCGTTTCCAATTTGGGGAGTTACAGCCTCTGTGAAAATCGTGTTTAATGTTTTGGGCTGGGAGATGAAATTACTGTATAATTTATTATCTCTATGTTTGGCTATAACAAAGAAATGGTCTCGAGTTAATTTCTTTGGAGAATGTTCTTATGTGAATTTTATGGGCAGAGCCCTAGCATTAAAATCACATTCATCTTTTACTTTTCTTTATGGTTAAGGTTATTATGAGTTGGATGGAAAATCCACGTTGTAGTGTGGTCCCTCATGTAATTCATGGATTTTAAATGTGTTGTTCAGAGGACTTGATCCCGAGTCTCAATTGTTTTATTTGGATAATACAAGTCTAAAATCACGCCCTAAATGTAACAGCCTGTGTTGGTGATTTAAAAGACATAAATTGTGGTCGTTTCTCTTTAGACATGAGTTTATGCGTGAAGATTTATCTATTGTTAATGATTATGCTACGTTGATTTTTATTTTGGGTTGTACAAGACTCTATGCAACCTCTGTCAGAGATTGATTGTTAAATTATTATTTTAATTAAATGTTGGCACATTATGGAGTTTGATTTTTACTTAAGTTTGGAACCTAGGATTCTAAGCTTGGGAGACCAACCAAATCGATCTCTTTGTAGGAGATGATTATGTTGTAGCATTCGATTTAGTTATGTTTGTAAATTCTTTAGTGTTTAAGCTTTAGCTAGGGTTTGGAACTTTATGCATGAATTTAAACTTTTAAATATAAATAAGTTGACCTGGGGAGCTAATGCAATAGCCCTTGATCCAAATGCCTGGAGTTAACCAGGAAGAAGATTACAGTGATTGAAATTAAATCTTAACTTTCAGCTTGTAATATATTAGAAACATGAAAACAATTCGTACCTGAACTTGCAGCTGGAATCTTCTCCTTGCAAAATCTTGCACACCTCAAACACTAATTAGTGGAAAAAATATGCTTAGTTGACATGTGGGATAGTAACCAAATAACTTTGGAACTACCACGTTCCTCCCAACCATGACCAGGAACCGTTCCTAGCTCTGATCGGATCCCCTCAAGATGGCTCCAACATGCAATAGGAAAACTAGAGGACCTAGGGCAGACAGCTGATGGTAATCCAATCTTGTAATAATTTGCTCTTTCAGTTCTATGGGACAAATTCTATCTTGTTACCATAAAAGAATGATAAAAAGATAGATGATCCTCTCTTTGGTATTTTTCCTAGTTTTTATAGGTGAACTTTTGAAAATGGGAGTTGAGAATATTAATTTCTTTAATATTAACTTTAGTTGATTTTCAGTTTGAATTATTATATATATAATTTGAAAATTTTATTGAATTAGAACTTTAGTTTATCTAGGAATTTTTAACTTGTTCCTTTATAAATTTATTAAAGGAACTTTATATTATCTTTTATGATAATAATTATATTTTTGCTTATGAATAATATATTTATTTATAAGTACTATCCTTTACTTATATTACTATCTTTATTTATAAGTAATATCTTTTACTTATAATTAATATTTTTATTTATAAGTAATATATTTTACAAGTATAATTAATATCTTTCCTATACATATATTTATGTATATCTTCTGTACATGAGTGAGGCTCTTTTTATATTTACTCACCTTGATTAATTTAAGTATAGCATTATAACATTGATGCATTAATAAAATAGAGTAGACTCTTTTGATAAGGCCCTTGGTGGTTATGGATGGTCGACTAGGATAGGTAGCTCTAGGTCCATTTGCATGTTGGATTACCTTATAATTCATGATAGTTTCCTGAGTCCTTGATGAGATGAGTAATGATTCAATTTAATCAAATTAAAGAAGTATGATGACTGGTGGTTCTATTCGGAGCCTTTCTCAACTCAACACCCTTTTTAAGTAAAGTAACCATGGGTTCTATTCAGAGCTTATGCTCAACACTCTTCAACAGGCGTTATGCCAGTGCAATTCAAGAGCCCTCACTTAACACTAGCACTAGGATACATATTGTAATATACACCTAGGGATACAATGGCCAAAGCTCCGATTCTCCAGAGCTTATGCTCAACATCAAGTTGGAGTGCTCCAGGGATTATGCCCAACACTCTATATACATTAGGGCTGACACCCAACACATAATAAAATTCCTCTATGTACATCGGGGCTTATGCCCAGCACATAGGTCATCCATGTGCTCCAGAGCTCACTCTCAACACATCATAAAAGTCAGTCATGCATACCAGAACTCTGCATAGTATATAACAAGTTCATCTCAGTATATTAGGGTTTGTACCCAATCATATAATAAAACATCAATCAAGTACATAACATTAATCTCATCTGTCAGGGTCCACACCCAAATATGTATATCAATAAACAAAGTTAAGTCATGTGCACTAGGGATTATGTCCAGTATATCATAAGAGTAAAACATGTGCATTGGGGCTTACGCCCAATATATATATATATCATCAAACTAAATTATATGCATCGGGGCTTATACCCAATATATAACATCAACACAATCAACCAAAATTTGGGATATTACATCCCTCCCCACTTAGAACAACACCGTCCCTATGTTCTAGGGACTAGAAATGAAGTCATGAAATAAGGCGGGCTAAGCCTCCTTCATGGTGGTTTCATTTTCCCAAGTAGCCTCATCAAGATCGAAGTGCCTCCATTGCACATTCAATTGGACGATAGTTTGTCTCCTAAGCTACACCTCCCTCTTGTCCAGTATGTGGAGGGGCTCTTGCATGAATTCCCCCTCAGGTTCTACCTGTAATAAGGACCAATCAATCACATGCTTGCTATCATAAACATATTTCTTTAATAGAGATGCATGAAAAAAATTATTAAATTTTACACGAGATGGTAAAGCTAACTCATATGCTACTGGCCCTTTCATGGCTAGTATCTCAAAGGCTCCACAAAATCTAGGGGCTAACTTTCTGCATCACCCCAAGCTCAAAGAGATTCTCTTTGCATTCACTTTTAAGAAGACATGTTCGTCGACTTGGTAATCCTTGTCCTTCCTTTTCTTATCCACATAACTCTTCTTGTGGTCTTGTGCCTCTTTCAAGTTTTGTTGTACTTTGGTGACTAGATGTTCTAAATATTTCAGTAAATCCGAACCTAGCATGAGTCTGTCTACTGGGCTATCCCATGTCACCGGTGTTCTACATTTTCTACCATAGGGTACCCCGAAGGGACTCATCTTGGCAGAGGTCTGGTACCCATTGTTGTATGCAAACTCTGTGAGGTGTAAATAATCCTCCCACTTCGTGGGGTTGTTCATAACACACATCCTAAGCATATACTCTAGGATCTGGTTTACTTGTTATGTATTTCCATCGGTCTGTGGGTGGTAAGCGGTACTGAAGTTTAACTGTGTCTCCAATCCGGAGAACAAGGACCTCCAGAATTTACTAGTGAACTTCGTGTCTCTATCCAAAATTATTGCCTTGGGTATCCCATGCAATCGGAAGATCTCTTTTAGGAAGATGTCCGCAATGTGGACAACCTTGTATGTTGATTTTACAGGTATGAAGTGTGCTGCTTTGGAAAACTTGTCGACTACTACAAAGATGGAGTCATTATGTCTCTTGCTCTTTGGTAATCCAGTAATGAATTCCATACTGATGACCTCCCACTTCCACTCTGGAATGGGTAGCGGCTGTAGTAGTCTGGAAGGATGCTGGTGTTCTTCCTTGACCAGTTGGCACTCCTGGCACTTAACGATGAATAATGCTATGTCAGCTTTCAACTTAGGCCAGAAAAAGTGTTTCTTTACCTCCGATATCATCTTTTGATATCCCGGATGCCCTGAGTAGGGTTTCTGATGGAACTTTGTTAGAATGTTAGGTCTAATGTCTCTGCTTTCTGAGACATAAAGTCTCTCCTTCGACCATAACAATCCCGACTCATCTATCTTATATTCCTTTTGTTGTTGGAATAACCTATCCTCCTTAATATTCTTATGGATTTCGACATAGAATCGTTCATTCCTACAAGCCGTTCTAATTTTGTCGTACAAGTCCGAGTTGGTCCAACTTACTATTACCTCATATAACATATGAGCTCATCGGCTTAAAGCATCGACGATGTTGTTCTCCTTTCCTTTTATGTGTTTTAACTTGAAGTGGTACTCGCTAAGGAAGGCTAACCACCTAGTTTGCCTAGCATTTAGGTCAAGTTGGTCAAACAAGTACTTGAAACTCATGTTGTCCGTATTCAATAGGAACTTCTGTCCCATAAGGTAATGCATCCACATCTTTAAGGCGTGGATGATGGAGGCTAGTTCAAGATCATGCATGGGGTAGTTCTGTTCATCTTCTTTTAACTCTCTTGACTCATAGCAGATGGAGAATTCATTCTACATAAGGACTCCACTGAGTCCTTCTTTGCTTGCGTACGTGCAAACAACGAAGTCCCCATCGGGATCAACGATCCGTAGTATAGGTGCGTTAGTCAAAAGTTGCTTTAACTTTTGGAAGCTTTCTTTGCATTTGGTCGTCCAAATGAACTTGTTTGCCTTCTTCTGCAAGGAAGTCATAGGACAAGAAATCCGCGAGAAGTTCTCATTGAACTTCCGGTAGTATCTAGCTAAACCTAAGAATGATCATATGTCAGTAATGCAAGTTGGTGTAGGCCATTCCTCAATGGATTTAATCTTTTCTGGGTCAATTGCTATACCTTTCTCTGAAATGATGTGACCTAGGTACTGTATCTATGGTTTGTAGAAATCACACTTGCTAAACTTAGAGTAAATTTGGTGTTCTCGTAACACTTGTAAAACTATTCGAAGATGTTCTTCATGTTCTTTCTTACTTTTTGAGTAAATCGGTATGTCATCGATAAAGACCAGTATGAACTTGTCTAGGTATTGACTAAAGATGTTGTTCATCATACACATAAAATTTGCGGGTGCATTCATCAATCTGAAAGGCATTACCACAAACTCGTAATGGCCATATCGGGTTCTAAAGGAGGTCTTACTGATGTCTTTGTCACAGATCCTTACTTGGTGGTATCGGGATCGCAGGTCGATCTTCAAAAAGATCTTTTATCCTCCGACTTGGTCAAACAAGTCATCAATCCCTGGGAGTGGGTATCAGTTCTTAATGGTCAATTTGTTGAGTTGACGGTAATTGATGCACATACGCATCGTCCCATCCTTCTTTTTGAAAAATAGTATTGGTGCTCCCCAAGGAGACACACTCGGTCGGATGTATCCTTTTTCGATTAACTCTTTTAACTGAAGCTTGAGCTCCACCAATTCTAGTGGGCTCATGCAGTAAGGGGCTTTAGAAACTAGTACTGACCTAGGTGCTAGCTCTATAGAGAAGTCTAGGTCTCGTTTGGGTGGTAGCCCTGGTATTTCCTCGGGAAATACATCCTTGAATTCTACAAGAACTGGGAAGTATTCGATCTTTTGTTCCCTATAGGCTTCTATGGTTTGAATGTTAACTGCAAAGATTTTACAACCCTTCCTTACGCATTTCATTGCCTGTAAGGCAGATATTTTTTTGACGGAAACTTTCTTAGGTATGCCTTGAAACTTCTTTTGGTTCCCTTGGCTATCTGTGCATAAAATGGATTTGTTCAAACAGTCAAGAATGGTATGGTGCTATTCCAACCAGTCCATGTCGATAAGTACGTCATATGAACCTAGTGGTAAGATGTTTAAATCTTCCTTAGTTGGGAATCCATTCAAATCTATCTTGCAAGTTTTAACTAGTTCAGAGACATTCCATTTGGTACCGGTGGCTAGTTTTACTAGCCATGGTTTCTCATGTTTTTCTCGGTTTAGCTTACAAGTGTCGACTAACCTGGGGGAAACATAGATTCGGTATGCACCAGGGTCGATCAAAACTGAAATAGTTGTGTTTGGTATTTTACCTTCAATCTTGACCATAGTGGCTTGGTGGTCTGCTTGTCAGCCGTCAAGTGCTACATAAATTATGGGTCTTCTTGCCATGTCTCCTACCGTTGGGTTTTCTTGTATGTTGTGTAACACTCCGTCTGTCTTGTTGGGACAATCCCTGAAATAATGGGGCCCTTGGAATTTCCAGCATATAATGGGTGGTAGGGCATCTTTTTCTCCTTTGTTAAAAGTTGGTATGTTGGTATGTGGTGGTGGCACATTTGGCCCTGCACTTGGTTGGTTGAAATTACTGTTGGGCGGGAAACTATTGTTTTGTTTCCGATATGGTGGTGTCCTAAACCCTGGTCTTCAATTGTCTAAAAAAGTTTCGAATCTATCTGTGTTTCTATTTATGTTGTCATTTCTTGGTTGTCCATGTTCATAACAGAGTCTAGCTTTGTGCAATGTCACATCTAGAGTCTTAGGCATGTCAAACTCAATTTTCTCTCGAAAATTAGGAGGAAGGCATCCCAAGAATTATTGTATCTTGACCTTCTAATGTTTTATGTATGGTACATAATGTAAATGATCCAAAAATCTATTGATGAAGGCTTCCATAGTTAGGGAACCCATTTTCAATAGTCCCATCACTATTATACTTTCAATAGTCCCATCACTATTATACTTTGTCTTGTAGACCCATTTAGTACTAATTTTTTTCTTATCATGTGGAAGATCTGTAAGCTCCCAAGTATCATTCCTATGAATTGAATCTATCTCTTCTTGCATAGCTTGCACCCAAACCTCATTAGTAGAAGCTTCTTCAAAACTTGATGGCTGAAAATCAACTTTTGAAAATAAAGCAAAATTTATAGTCTCACCTCTTGGATTTTCTTCATGTTCCAAACTTGTACTTCTCTGATAAATTTCATTCAAGCTTCACACCTTCTTTCCAGTACTTGGACTTGAATATGGAGAACTAGATGAGGGGCTACTTGGTGGATCTGTAGCATTTGGAATTGAAACATTAGTGGGATTCTCATTATTAATATCATCAATAATATCACCATCCAAACCAGATTTTGATTTCTCAACATGGTTTTTTTTATGACCATAAACTCCCCCTTCATAAAAAATTACATCTCTTGACACAATAATGCGATTGGTGAGAGGATTATAAAACCTATAAGCCTTACTTTGCTCACTATATCCAACAAAAATGCATGCTTCACTTTTTGGATCTAACTTTTGTTTCTTTTGATTCGCTACATGAACAAAGACTAAACAACCAAAAACTTAGAAATGATTAACATTGCGCTTTTTCTCTATAACAACCCAAAATTTCACAAAAATTTAAAATTTTTCAAAGAGCAATAAATGCTTATTTTACTTGTGCAGAAATGTTATTTAATATCTGAAGGTTCAATTTACATTGCTGTCAACTGTCGTTCTATGTTTGTACAATTTATTTTAGAAACTAACTATTCGTCTCATTGTAATGAAGGGGTCCTTGTGAAATCCCCGAGGCTTACTTAACTATTTGATAGCTAACGCTCCTAAAATTCTATTGCAGATTTACAGGTAAGAAGAGAATTCACTGACGCATACCTTAATGTATGTAACAAGAGTTGAACTTATCTTCGAAATAGTTTTATTATAAAGGTGTATAGAGTACTAGGCTCGTGCGAGGGTGATATCGGCCTTATTGTTGATCATCGACTTCAAGGTGTTAACTTGCCACTCATACTTTAATATGGTTTAAAATCCACATTATGGACAAAATGGATGAAGTCTTGCATACTTCTTAAACTCTCAAAGTGTTATGCTTTTATAACAATATCATGCTTATAATTCTTTGGTTCTTTTGTACTAAGCATTAGATTATTATATTTTCCATTTCAAATATATTTTTTATGTGATATTAAACTTTTAAACAAGGGCTTAATACTAAGCACTAACACAATTATCATCTATTTGTATCTATATGTATCTATGCCAAGGTTAGATAGTATCAACCTTATGCATCTATACTAATGCATCGATACTATATGCTATAAGCTTTAAGCATTATACTTTAGCCTTAGTATGATTCCTTTGGAAATCGAACTATACAATGATTGTTGACTATGCAAATAACGTTTCATGTAATGCATCGATGATTTTAACCTTGAATTAGAGCTTTGTTGAAACTCTGCGTTGGCAGTCTGACGTGCCTAGTATATGTGATTCTTAAATGTTGTTAAAGTGTTTCGAGTGGATTTCTCACTGGCAGCCTTGGTGGCAGATCTTCACGTGACATTTTTTGGGAAACAATGTTAACCCTAACTGCATTGTAGTACTCGCCGAAACAACAACCTAAAGCATTCATTTTGCAGTTGTAGTGGGGAAGGAGGCCGACAAGCTCGCTACTTCCTAGGGTTTGTAATCTTGTTGGTAGTTTTTCTCCCGGGGTTCAATGTGGTGACCTTCATTAAAATGTATAATAGTTATAGGAGTTCTATAAGTCATGCAACACTTTCAGAGTTTAGAAGTCATGGATTCGATGTTGAAACCCTACACTACCGCCGTGAGCGTCAATGGAGGCCGAGCACAATTGTGCTTAAGTTCCTTATAGGTAATGTTGTGTGAAACTAACTTGAAATTTCCTGAGTGTTTCCATTAACACTTCACTTAATTATTTAATATTTTCATTGAACATGGATAGGTTTTAACCCGACTCGTTATTGATATTTCCTGGCAGGTGAAAACCACAGCAGGGTTTTTAATTCGGCCAGACTGGTAAAGAACTTATATGGCCCCGGTAAGCCTCGGTGACTCCTTGTGGACACCTCTATGCTCTTTGGAAGGATGTGGGAGATTGGCATGATGCAGTTGTTCTGTTTGTTTTAGCCGAAAAGCTACTTTGTTTCGAACTTTAGTTTAGTTGGTTGTAAAATGTTTTAAGTCGTAAGGCAAGTTTTTTTTAAGGGATTTGAACCTTAGAGCCGTAGCTCACATCGGTTTCTCTATGCTTCTATGACTACTTTCTTTTAAGTAATGTTTGTTTGAAATGCCGATATTTCGGTCTACTGTAAAGGAAATTCTTTTTGGTAAACAGATAATGGAAGAAATGTGTTGATTTGAGTTCTTTTTGTTCTAGGGTTTGATACCCTGGTTTATATTATAGGGAGTTGAAAATTTGAACTACATACCTTTCTTTGTGCTATTCTTTATGGTTCTGTGATGTTTACGTTTTTGGGCAAGGCCCGTCTCTATGGTGAAATGGTAAAATGTACAATTTTAAAACTGTTTGTGATCAAGGCCGTGAGCTTGATTTTGGACTCTGTCGAAAGTGATTTCTATGTTTTGATTTTGTTTGTAAAAAGGAATGCTGATGGTTTTGAACTCTACAAGGAATAAAGATGCAACCCTTGAGAAGTTAATTACTTCGATTTTGCTAGAGCTGACCACTGGGATTTGGTTCCTAGTCTCATGAATGTATTTTGTTGTGTGAATACGAAATGCAAAGTTATTATAATAAAATATATTGTAGATGAATGGTGAGTTTTGAACCTGCGACTTGCACTTGTTTTAATCCTTCTCGTAATGTATTTGTAATAAAAGGGAGTTGACAAATGAAATGTAGAATAGACTTTCGACATTACAAAGTTATTGTGCAGTCTGTTGGGTGATTGAAAGTCCAAGGATGTGCCTTATGCTATGTTTGGAAAGGTTGATGTAGGGTAATTTTTGACAATTAGAGCCGTAAGGCTGGGTTGTAACCCTATCGTGGATACTTGCCAAAGCATAAGTTTTGTCAATGGTTTTGAACCCTGATGTATGAAAACTACTTTTCTGTTGCAATATGATACTTAGTTTTATTTACAAAAGACTTATATTATGAGTTTCGATTGAATAGGTTTTGTAACATCATTTATTTTACTTGAAAGCATGCTCTGTGTAATGTATAAATAAAGGCATGAATTATTTATGTGAAACCCTAACTATTTATTTTCTTGAAACAAAAGTTGTTTTTATACTACCTTTCGATGTTTATAAATAAGGTTCTATAGTTTTGAATTGCAATACTATTTGAAATTGAAACAAAAAAGAAGAATACTAGAATGATAAGTTATTTGATTTGAATAATATATTTTCTATAGAATAACATTCATAAGGGAATACTTAGAATTAAAACTGATATAAATAAAATTCCAGGGTTTTGAGATATCTACTGAAAATAAGACAGTATTACAATATAACATCATCCTGATCTATTCTAATTATTCTTCCCTGTACTAGAGTACGACACTATGACTAGTGTGTGGAAAAATGCAGGGAAGCATTTTCATTTAATCATTCATTTATTTAACTAATATTATATCTGTATCATAACCTAACAGTTATATTGGTCCTTCAGAATAGATAAATTTGCAAAACCGAAACATACGTTATCAGTACATCTTATCTAATGTTTAATTGAAAACTGATAACAATAATAACATTCAGATCATTAGTGATTAATTTGACAGAAAATAAATAAGATAACACAAATGAACCTGAAAACTGTAGAAGAGACAAACAACCAAAGGAGCTCGTTCCACCCAACCTTTTCCTGCAAACAGCCAAGGTTACCTGTCTTAGGACCCCCGAGCCTGTTCACTAAACCACCAGGACGAAGATGCTGTGTGGAGAAATGGAATAAATTCCTCTGCAACTCAACAGTAACACTCTATAGTAGTACTTCCCACCTTTTGCAATATTGAACTCAGCAATGTGGCTGCACTAGTTCAAAATATAGTCTTAGTTCACTCAATCACTTCTAACCTTCCCCTCATCGAATATCTTGTGCTAAAAAAATTATCACAAGGTAAGAATGAATAGGCTACTGCTGAATTCGATGGGTATATAAGTAGTATGCCTAGGTCTTCTGGTCAATTTATTTCAGTAAATGAGCCACCTTCCCAGTTCCACTTTCTTGGGGAACATGACCATAAAAGTAGGGAAGTTGCCCCCTGCAACAATTAGAAGTGAGTTGCGGATGCTGCCAAGTGTCAGTTTTCTCTCCACCCTAGTCTATTCCTCCTAGTGGGTCAATGAACACTCATTCAACAGTCTCCTTTGGATGTTTGTCTCCACTTTTATTTATTTATAATAAGATATTCAAAATAATTAATTACAGTCATCCTTGACTCCACTTGGTCAATAGTCATAAAAATTTATAATAAAAATAAAACATAATGTTTCTGCATAACATTAAATGTCTAGAACTTGGGTATGTGACATTCTCATACCATGCTTCATAAGGATTCATCATGTGAAGTGCACTAGTGGGACTTCTATTGAGAATGTACACTGCTGTAGCAACTGCATCACCCCAAAAGTAATTGCTTAATCCTTTGGTATGTAACATACTCCTTGCAATTTCCACCATTGTACGGTTTTTCCTTTCAGCTACCCCATTTTGTTGAGGTGTGTAAGCAGTGGTGAGTTGTCTTCTAATTCCATTCATATCACAAAAATTCTGAAAACCTCTTGAACAAAATTCTCCTCCACGATCAGTCCTTAAGCATTTTATTTTGTAACCACTTTCATTTTCTACAAGGGAGTTAAACCTCTTGAATGTATCAAATGCTTCACCCTTGCTCTTCAAAAAATAAACCCAACACATTCTTGAGTAATCATCAATAAAAGTAATGAAATACGATGACTTACCGAAACTTTTTGTCTGCATAGGACCACAAATAATAGAATGAAGTAGCTGAAGTGGATAATGGTTCCTCCATGCCTTGCCTCTAGGAAATTTCTCTCTTACATGTTTTCCTTTAGCACATCCTTCACAAACCTCCTTGTGCTCTTCAACCTTAGGAAAACCATAAACTAATTCTTTTGATGTTAGAAGCTTCAAACTATGAAAATTCAAATGACCATACCTGAGATGCCACAACCAACCTTTGTCCTCATATGCCATATTAGCAAGGTTGATGCTAGTTTGTCCAAACTTCAATGGGAACATCTGATTCTTTGACATAGGCACAACTGTAACCACCCTATTTCCTTGATTCTTATCATAAATTATGCATTGTCTATCATCAAACACTACTTTGTAATTATTTTCACATAGCTTCCCAACACTTAATAAATTATGCTTTAACCGTGGAATGTAATAAACATCTTTGACACTTTTCATACCTTCTTTTGTATGGATTGCCATATCTCCTTTTGCATAAACCTCAAAGGTTTTTTCATCACCAAGTTTGATATTAGATTTGAAACTTTCATCCATTGTAGAGAAAAGCTTGCAATTTCCTGTCATGTGGTTAGAACAACCTAAATCTAAATACCACACATCTTTAACTGTATTTTCAGTTTTTCCATAAGATAAAATCAAATTATTTGGAGAAGCATCATCACCCTCTTGAGCATAATTAACACTTTTGTTTTATTTTAATCTGCAATCGCTTTCAAAATGACCATACCTTTGACAATGCTAACAGTGGATGTTTCTCTTATCAAATATGCCTCTAACTCTTCCTCTAAAACCACTTCTTCTTCCTCTATCTCCTCTTGGAAAAAAATGATACTGACCTTTACCTTGGGCTTGGTTTCTTCTAGAGCTAGAACTAGCATCTGCATTCTTTGTATCAGTAGCTTTCTGGAAAAATCTTTCTCATCACTTTCTCCAAATGAATCTCTCACTCTGTCTTCATGAGAAATAAGAGATCCAACTAGGTGATCAAAGTGAAGGTTAGTCAAATCCTTGCTTTCTTCAATGACTATAGAAACATGGTTCCATCTTAGTGTTAGAGACCTCAACACCTTTTTAATCACAACTTCTTTATCAATAGTTTCTCCCAGAGTAGCCAATTTATTAACAACATCATTTACTCTTACACAATAATCACTCACCTTCTCACCTTCTTGCATCTTCAAATTCTCGAATTTTGTCCTTAGTGTCTGTAACTTGATAACTTTAACTTGATCACTGCCTTGGTAAGCTTCTTGTAGAGTATTCCAGGAATTCTTAGCTAACTTTGCTCCTACAATTCTTGGAAATAAGCTCTTATCTAGAGCTATTTGAATATGAAATAAAGCTTGGGCATTCTTCTTCTTAGCTTCTCTCTTAGTTGTTCTATCATTGGTTGTAAGGGTGTTCCAATCTTCTGGATCTTCATAACCTGATTCTAAAATCTCCCACAAATCTTTTCTTGCCAAAAAGGTCATCATCTTGATGCACCAATAATCATAATCACTTCCATCAAATTCTGGAATGGGCAAAGAGTTAGAATTTGAGATTATGAACTTTAAACAAAATACCTTCTCTGATACCAAATGAAGATTATGAAAGAGCCTAATTTAAAATAGCACAATGAAAAACAACACAGAAAAAAACAAAGAAGCTTTTATTCAAAACAAGAAAAGCAAACCTTTGATTATTTATCTCCCATTGATCTTTAGACTTGCACAGCTACATACTTATATAGATTACATTGCATAGAAATAAAGGCATTATTTACATGTCATAAAATCAAATGTAGGTTGATGTATAATTCTGCAAATTATTTTATTCTTCACATGCATTAGCATGCAGTGAAGTTTGCTACAAATTTATTTAATAAACACCTTCAACCTAAAATAAACACTGTCAAATTCTGCACAACATCAATTATCAACAATAATTTAGATATATTGCGATCTCTTACATCCTATGTTTATTATGTTTATTATGCAGGATTTAGTCACTTATTAAACCTTGTCGAATGGGAATATTTCACCAATTTGAAATCTTTACTTAAGATCCTGGAGGTAGTTGAAATTTTAGGGTTTATCCAAATCTCAACCTGCATGTCACTTTGGGAAGGAATTTATATAATTTCTTTGCTTGATATATTAATCAATGTTTGGGTTTAAAATGCAACCGCACTTAGTTGTAAATGACTATGTGAACAATGTTACGCATTTAACTCAGTAAGAGGTTCTCCATATGGAGATTATATTTGATTTTTAATGGAATGTTGAGCATCATATTACTTTTGTCTTAAGGAAAGGATTCAATTTATTATCTTGCCAAGATAATAAATATAGTTAATTTATTTTCCTTTTTATTTCTTTAGGGTCATCCAGCTCACTATGTTATACTCATTATCTGGTTACAGTTTTCTTTTATGCTATGATTAACGAGGTCACATGAGGCTATTATATAAACCTAATGCTCGTCTAGAGTTTTTTCAACCAAAAAAAAAAAAAACAACTAACTATACTTTTATATTGAAAATATAAAAAGTATAGTATTTAAAATCAACAGAGATTTCCTTTCCCATACTAAAAAACAAGTGATAGCAACTATACCCAACCTCCAGTTAGAAACAAAAGTGCTAAATACTACAAGCCCCTACCCTGATTTAACCATACAGAAAACACAAAATTGCTCTCTTCTACAGACAGTTTATATTGTTTTGTACAATCATCATCTAGGAAAAATTACTAAAACGTAGTTATCCAAGTGTTAAATTTGACATATTTCATCCACCCAAAATAGAAATTGAATCCTTTAAAATTAAATTTGAACCACACACACATCTTAGAGTAGTAAAAAGTGCCTTCAATCATAACTAGTACTTCCTTGGATAAAATATCAGCTTCCATATTGAACTCTCAATAAATGTGTTGAAAATGTATCCCTTAAAATTATGCCTAGAGCCTCCTAATTTTATCCTTCCATCCTTCAAGAATTACCATAACTATGTTTTCTGGAGAGCCCAATAGATGATGACTTTTGAATATCCAACTACCTGCAAGTGGACAATATTTTTAGACTAAGCAAAATATAAGAGAGCCTGCCATGCAAGTAATTCACCACTGGTATTTGTTCCCCTTCTATAGTTTAATTTTAATTTGAACACATGTATCACTCAATTTCAAGATACCACCAACTCCACATCTTGTATCCCTATCCTATGAAGCATCATTCAAAAAAACTATGGGCTAACTGTACTTATTGAAAATAGGATCCCTTGTCATTCTCTTATGACTACTTTCCTTCCCTTAAAAAAATTGCATAAAGACCAACTCTCAAAGAGTACACCATTCCTATGTTTCCATACTTCCCGATAGATAAAACAAGGAAACTTTTTCCATAATTTAACTACAATTGTCCAGTTTTGAAAACAAAGAGACAAAGATTGTATAATCCAATTATGTATTATATGAAGCTCCCTCTTTACCACCTTCCAAACCAACTTAGTAAATGAAAAATGAATCATTAGATGATCTACTAACTTAGCTTCATTATTGCACATGATGCACATATGAGGAACTTTTCCAGCCCTCTTTAAGTGATTATCCCAAGTAACAATCCTATTTTCCAAATAAATCCACATAAATAATTATATTTTAAAGGAATAAGCCACTTCCACAAAGTAAACCAACATCTTTAATCAACTTCTATGTCAGAAAAAAAATATTTCTTCATAGGTAAGTTTAGTTGTTACCTTCCCATTCTATTCATTCCAGGTTTGGGCTAAAATATCATCAGACTTTGTAAGAAGAATTCCATTCTTTTGGAGGCCCCATGCAAATCCAATTCATGTGCATATTTCCATATTTGACAATACCCCATACCATCATCGGACACACCTACCTTATCTAAATTTTGAATGGATTTTGATTGGAGAATACTAACCAGGGCTGAGGAAAGTTTATAGCATCCAGATCCTATTAGGATATTTTAATACTCCATCCTTTTCCTACCTAGCATTATTTATTTGTCCTAGTCATGGATGATGTCATTTTCCCCCTAGTGGTGTGCATATGTCATCGAGGATCCATCTACCACCTTCTGAGCCCTGCATGCATCATTTTAAGACCACTTCAGTCAGTTCCCTATTTTATAGGAACCAACTGAGTGTTCTAGTGTAGTCCACCTGAGTTAGCTGACTCTTGTGGGGGGTTAGAGCTCTGGATGCCACTGATTGTGGCCTCACCCACCCATTTCTGATTGACATGTATGAAAAACTCACTATTGCGCCCTCCTTAGTCAGTTAACTGATTGTGACTTCAGTTAGTGGATTTTAGGTTCAGTTCAGTTGAGTTTGAGTCTTCTGGAGCACTCCAATGTTGATAATCCCTATGCTAGACCACCTAAGATTCGGATTCTCGTGATTCATTCGAATTATCTCCATTGTAACATAATTGTTGATTATATTGATTATTGGATAGTGTGATATTATTCTGCTCCTATCTAAGTTCTACTGCATAATTATTTCTATGTTCTTTTTACTACAGTTTTCACTCTTATTCAACTTTTCTGCTCATTTTTTCTCCGTGAGGTATACTGAACTCTTAGATATGTTGTGACATAGAATTTCACATGGTATCAGAGCCATTGAGCGAATAGGTTGAGCAGCTGCTTTCGGTAGTGCGACCACGCATTCCTCTACAACACTCCTTTCTGCCATATCAAAGTCAAGTTTAACAACTCCGCAGAGCTTCGGCAACTGTGCTCCTATCGACATGTATGCTTATATGTTCTTCTTTGAAACGTAACAAGGATTGATGACGCCAAACTACAAACATTTTGACGACAATGCCTTTCTGTAGATTCTCCCCGTAGTCAGATTTATGCGGACCTTCTACACAGTGGAATGCACGGGAAGGTGAGTACTCTGCAAAACGTGCTCCACCAGGGATGTATTGGCCGCAATTAACATGATCTCATCGCCTTTGTCCCATGCTTTCAGTGAATGGAAGAAATTGAAGCCTGGGACATCGAACCATTTCATGCCCGAATCGTCCATTGCGTAGCGTGGGATAACCCCCAGCCGAGGGACTTTGGCGTTGTTGCAACTGACGGGAGAGCCTCCTCCCAAAATTATGTCCATGGGTTTCACTACAATCTGAGTGTTTGGAAATATGGCATACTGCTTCGTTATCGCAAAATCATGAATAAACGACGGTTGTAGCATCGACAGGATTTCGACATTGGGCTCCTTCTCTCCGTTCGGTGACACTCTGAAGTAATTGAGAAACGTTCGAAAAGGGCCAGAACTAAAGGCAAAGAGCTCTCCTGTGTCGGGATAGATCTTTGGGTGCACCGTCATGCACATCAATTGTGTCTTCCCTCCGAAGCCATATCTTTCGACAGTTTTCACATCTCCGTGTTCAGTGAGCTTGACTACATATGGCAGATCAGACTCTTCCAGAGCCATCAATTTGTGATTGAAGTATACAACGCTCGTATTTTCCAATCCTATGCCATTGAAGGGATTAAAGAGGCCGAGAAGCACTCTGACTGCGAGGATGGATACCCTGGCCAATCCGGTGCTCAAAGGAGAGAAACCAGAGAAGACGTTGGGAATCAATGGTTGTCCCGCCATTTGCGCACACAAGACGACTGCATAATGTCGCCCGCCCGTCCTTAATTGTGAGTGCGTGCAGCATTCCGTCTCCGTCAAACAGATGGTAGTCGCTTCTTGGCACGTATCTTGGGTTGGGTATGTTGCGGAGATAAACACCATTGAGGCAATTGGGGAGATTGCCCTCTATTTTTAGATACTCAATAGGTGTCGTCTCGTTCACTGGAGCAAAGTTTCCCGCCAAAACAAATCGTGGATCGAACCAAGGCCTCAGAGGTACCTTCTCCAAATAGTTATTGATAAAATCGTCCATGCCATTGCATACAACGGTTGCTAACGACCCAGATATCGGATTTGTCGGTACACCAAGAGGCTTTTCTGGCAGAACGTTGGCAGTGGTCTTGGATTTGAACTCATGACTATGAGATCCCGGCTTATTGGCATGAGTGGGTTTTTTCTTTGGTGATTTAAATGGGGGAAACTTCTATTCTTCTTCTGTTTTTTGACAAAATATAACTGCAGAATGAAATTGGTGACCAGGGAAGCGGCTACAAGAAGAGGATGATATTGTAAGAGTGTTGAAACTAACAGAAGAAGGAAAGTTTGTGCAGGAAGTCGCCATGGACGCAGCAAAGGAGATATTGCAAAATGCTTCTTTTGATAGCAGTCAGCATAGGAGTTTCCACAATAGTGGAGCTAATTTATTGAACTGTGTGTGGCGAATCGACTCTTGGTAAATTATTAGATGTGGCTCGGTGAACCTAAACATGTACGTAATCTCTAACTTGGATCCAGCAGCGGGTACGCCAATTGGACTGTGTGGGTTTTTAAGTCCCATCTGGATAATTGGGCCTTTCTTCGAAACGGGGAAGTTTGGGCTAGGAAGTGTGATGGGTTATCTGTAAATGGGATCTGCATAAATAACCAAACTATAAAATTCAATAAAAACTATTGGGTTATGATGAGTCCATATAATAAACCAATGTTTCACGCTCTCCTGTTAGAGTGATATAGGTAATGGAACACGATTGGGTTTCATATAAACACACATTTTCTTCCGTCCATCAAAACAAAACAATTTAGTTATCAGCTAGGTATTAGAGATGTATTCTGACCGCATTAATACAAGTCATGTTGCACATTCATATGTAGGTGTACCCTCATTGTGTGAGTGAGAAGTATAGAATTATATACCTGCACAACAAAAAGAAGAGTATAGAACTCTAGATGAAAGTGGGTCACTTTCAAACAATTGTAAAACACAAGTTAAGAAACAATGTCTCAAAACTTGTTAAAGGATATGGGGCTAGATATTACAATAATATTAGTTGGATTTTTATTGGAAAACTTAGATGTTTTTAATAGATGGGTTATGGTTGTCATATCTGAAATACCTAATTTTTTAAAATATACAAAGTTGAATCTAGTTTCATTATTGGTTTGATAAATTTGGAGTATTTGTTTTACTGGGCAATGAATTTACTTGTATCTTGCCACAGGTTTCGGGTATTTAACATGAGCTTGTATCTTCAGAGGTAAACATTTGAATCTCAATAATATTTTCATCGTTTAAACCATATAATTTAGATATATTGCGAGCTCTTACATCCTATGTTTATTACAAAGGATTTAGTCACTTGTTAAACCTTGTCGAATGGGAATATTTCACCAATTTGAACTCTTTACTTAAGAGCCTAGAGGTATTCAAGATTTTAGGGTTTATCCAAACCTCAACCTACATGTCGCTTTGGCTAGAAGGAATTTATATAATTTCTTTTCTTGATATATTAATCAATGCTTGGGTTTAATATCCAACCGCACTTAGTTGTATATGACTCTGTGAATAATGTTACATATTTAACTCAGTAGGAGGTTCTCCATATGGAGATGATATTTGATTTTTAATGGAATGTTTAGCATCAGATTACTTGTGTCTAAAGGAAAGGATTCAATTTATCGTCTTGCCAAGAGAATAAATACAGTTAATTTCTTTCCCTTTTTATTTGTTTAGGTTCATCCAACTCACTATGCTATACGCATTATCTAGTTACAGTTTTCTTTTATGTTATAATTAATAAAAGTTTTTTTAACACTAAAAAAAACTATACTTTTATATTTTAATGAGGTCATATGAGGCTCTTATATAAACTTAATACAAGGTGTGAAGTATGGCTAGTCTATTGTTTTTTCAAGAGGAAAAAAACTATATTTCTATATTCGAAGTATAAAATAGTATAGTTTTTAAAATTAATAGAGATTCCATTTCCCATACTAAAAAACAAGTGATATCAACTATACCCAGCCTCCAATTAGAAACAAAAGTGCTAAATACTACAAACATAAAACTATGTAATCTATCACAATTTAGAAAACAAAAAATAATTGCTCTCTTATATACAAAGATTTTATATTGTTTAGTACAATCATCATCTATAAAAAATTACTAAAACATAGTCATCTCAGTGTTAAATTTGACATATTTCATCCACCCAAAAAAAAAATTGAACCTTTTAAAATTAAATTTGAACCACACATCTTAGAGTAGTAAAAAGGGCCTTTAGTCATAACTAGTGCTTCCTTGGATAAAATATCAGCTTCCATATTGAGCTCTCAATAAATGTGTTGAAAATGTATCCCTTAACATTATGCCTAGAGCCTCCTAATTTTATCCTTCCATCCTTCAAGAATTTCCATAACTAACTTTTTTGAAGAGCCCAATAGATGATGACTTTTGAATCTTGAGCTACCTGCAAGTGGACAATATTTTTAGACTGAGCAAAATATAAGAGACCCCGCAATGCAAGTAATTCACCACGGGTATTTGTTCCCCTTCCATAGTTTAATTTTAATTTGAACACATCTATCACTCAATTTCAAGATACTGCCAACTCAATATCTTGTATCCATATCTTATGAAGCATCATTGAAAAAACCTATGGTCCAATTGTACTTTTTGAAAATAGGATCCCTTGTCATTCTCTTCTGACTACTTTCCTTCCCTTAAAAAAATCCTTATAAGCTACGATAGCATAAAGACCAATTCTCAAAGACTTTTTTGGTTTTCCCTCAAAGAGTACCTCATTCTTATGTTTCCATACTTCCCAATAGATAAAAACAAGGCAAGTCTTTCCATAATTTAACTACAACTGTCCAGTTCTGAAAACAAAGAGACAAAGACTACATATATAATCCAATTATGTATTATCTGAAGTTCCCTCTTTACCACCTTCCAAACCAACTTAGTAAATGAAAAATGAATCATTAGATGATCTACTAACTTAGCTTCATTATTGCACAAGATGCACATATTATAAACTTTGCTACCCCTCTTTAAGTGATTATCCCATGTAAGAATCCTATTTTCCAAGTCAATCCAGATAAATAGGTATATTTTTAAAGGAATAAGCCACTTCCACAAAGTAAACCAACATCTTTGCTCAACTTCTATGTGGAAAAAAATATTGCTTCATAGGCAAGTTTAGTTGTTACCTTCCCATTCTATTCATTCTAGGACCAGGCTAAAATATCATCAGACTTTGTAAGAAGAATTCCATTCTTTTGGAGGCCTAATATATACCTATTCCATTCATTGACAAGTGCCCCATGCAAATCCAATTCATGTGCATATTTCCATCTTTGACAATACCCCATACCATCATCAGACACACCTAACCAGGGATGAAGAAATTTTATAGCATCCTGATCCCCCAATGTATGGGTCCTCCCCAACACTAATAACTCAACCATTTGCTAGCTTCCAAGCTAACCAATCCCCCACAATATGAAAAGAATTGACCAGATAGTTACATATATGTGATACCCCTTTTAATTTGTTAACATATGTTCTAATCCACTCCAATAGTGATGTGTGTTTCAAAAAAAATTCTTTAATCACCCTCCTCCATAGATTAGTAGAAAACAAGCCCCTCCATAAGATCTTGACTATGGAAAATATTTTTTATTCCCTAGCCACCAATTTTCTCGGGCCTAGCAAGTCTATCCCAACTAACCAATTGCACTACTTCATTTTGTTTGTTTCTAGTCCATATGAAACTAAAGACCCATTTCCTGATCTTAACTAGTATACACTTTGGTATCTTGTAAAAGGATAACCAATATACTAGCCTATTTTCAAGGACAACCTTTACAATAATTAATTTCCACCTAAGGATAACCATCTATAATACCAATGCCCAATCTGTTTTTCAATCTTTTTCAGAAGACACATCCAGTCCTCCATTAAATAATTATTAGGCTTCAGGTATTAATCAATATATTCTAGTCCAAAGTTAAGTGCATCTATCTAGAAAATAAATAATTGGCCAATCTAAACCAAATATTCTAAATCAACTTCATTTTCCAAAAATATAGATTTTGTCTCACTAGATGCCACTATAGTATCACAAAATTGCTCCAACAATTCCCTATATACTTGCCATTCCTACAAAGAGCCATTTCCAAAATGTAACACATCATCTACAAAAAGTAAATGTGTAATGTAAATGATAGATTAGATTTTGACTCTTACTACTCTTCCTTCCTCCTTTTCCTTTTCTATTGATACTTATACGTTAGACAATTAAAATAAATAAATGAGGATACAAAGGGCACCCTTGTCTAAGGCCTATCGAGCTTTGGAAGAATTTTGTAGTGGACCCATTCACCAGAACAACAAAATTAGTAGAGCATACACATCCCATAATCCAATTTGCTGCTTCAAGGCTGATACCAATCTAGAATAGTACTAATAATATGAGAAAATCACAACTAACATGGTAATAAGCCTTTACCAAATCCAACTTTAATACCAATGCCTCCAGTTTTTTTACCTTAATATTGTGAAGGCATTCATGGATACACCAATAGCATCCATTATTTGACGATTGTTTAAGAACCCAAAATATTCCTTAGATGTGAATTTGGATAATAGAGGATTAATTATGTTTGCAATTACCTTTGATATGATTTTATATACTAGATTACAAAGTGATATAGTTCTATAAAAGTAGCATCCATTGCTCCAATAACCTCCCTTGCATCCTAGACTCCTTTACAATTGTTAATAAGTCAGGTCCCATGACATAAAAAAAATTCAAAAATAGTTCAAGAGACCATCCATTAGGGAAAAAATGTTTTGATCTTGCAAACCCATATAAGATCCTTTTAATTTATTGCAGTGTGACAAGGTCAGTATTACTCTTAGCTTCCTCTTCTGAGAAGAACCTAGGGTAACCTTGAATAACCTTCATTTGACTGACAATTGATATATTTCCTGGATCCTTAAATTTTTTCTAAAAATACCGCACTGATTCATCACCTAAAAGATTTGGATTTCTTACATTCCCCCATCCTCACTGTATAAATCCCAAATAGAATTTATCATTCTTTTGTGCTCTACATACTTGTGGAAAAATATGGTATTTTGGTCTCCTTTTCCCACCCAAGTAGCCCAACTTTTATGTCTCCACGGTTCCTCTTCGAATTTTAATATATTCAATCTCTTCTTTTCTAGACTGATACCCATGTTTTTTTCTTGCTCCAGAAATATGCGTGACACATTATTAAGTAAAATGGCATCTATCTCTCCTTCTATGTTAAGCAACTCTTCCTTCAATTCTTTCTTTTTACATTTTTCCCAACTGATCACTACTAATTTTAATTCTTTGATTTTAGTGACTAGTAACTGCATAGCAGACAACTCTTCACTTTGGACCATCAAGCCCTAGTTCTCTTTTACCAAATTTGGAAAATATGTCTTTAGTCCACACATGATCAAATTTAAAAGGATAGTTTGTCTTCTCTCCACCTGCTTCCTTCTAAAGAGAAATTGGCATATGATATGAAATGATCATTGTATTAACCACCTGGATTGGTATCCGGCCAAGGAAACTGATAAAGCATATGAAATGAAGAATCTATCCAATCTTGTGGTTGTCCCATTGATCCCCAAACGACCATTCCTCCACGTCGACTTAATTGATGTAGGCATCACATCAATCAAATATGCTTCTTGAAAAACTTGACCAAAAAAATGTGCATGAGGATCAGTTCTCAGCCTATTCCCAAAGACTTCTTTGGAAGAAATTGTTAAATTGAGGTCACCACCAAGTATCAATTTTGGTTCCTTTAATAACACATCCTCCACAAATTCATCTCAAAATTCCATTCGATTAGTATATATGGGCCATAACAATTTACCAATTTTAATTTCTACACTAAATCATTTGAAAAACCCTACAAAACACAAGTAAGGAAAAAAATTAGTCTTCCGGTGATTCCACACAAAATAAGACCCCCAATTTGACCAATAGAGTCCATTGAGCACATTTTCCAATTAGCTAGTAATTTTGCAAAAATTACTCTGCCGTTTTCACTGCTCACCATGGTTTCTTGTGTGAAAAAAACATCTGGATAGACCATCTCAAAAAGTATACAAAGGGACAAATATTTAGGATGCCCCCCACTCCCCTAAGGTTTAAATATAAAAATACCATTTCTTTGCACGGGCTAGGAATTTTTGTGCTCTAAGTTCCTTATGACCCACAACTATAGTCCTATTAGATTTCTCCTTAGAAGAAACAAGCTCCTTTAGTTTGCTAGAACTTCTAGTCTTCATCGGTGAGAAATTTGCATGCAAACCCCATTTCACTGCTCCTTTATGCTCAATAATGTCAACTTTTCCACCACTCTGGATCCATCCTTCGAACCCCTATAAATGTTATCCATGCTATTAAAACTTTTAGCCATCCCATGTTCATCGGTTTTTAGATATATCCATGAGAAGATCTGTAGTGGATTTTTCTTAAGAACATCCTTATAAGAAGGAAGAGGTGAAGTTAGCACCTCCACATCCATTCTAAGGACTTATTGGAGGATTAATTTTTTTTTGTTCAAGATAGTCAATATTTGAAAACCCTACCCCCTTAGGAATCTTCCCACCATCCAACTTTTCACCAACATGAATAGTCTCCACATTGCCACCCATTTACAGAGTACGGAAGCACAACATTACCTAACGGGTGTGTAGTTTTGAAAATTGATAGACTACCTAACTCATTCGGATCAAACAAATTAGACGCCAGACCAAATAGTTATTTTAAGGACGATTCAATAGGACCCAAGTCTTCATAATAATATGGGGGTTTCCTAGCATAAGTGGAATTCGGTATATTCATCTGATAATCCTTAGCAACACCTGGATTCTCAATATTAACCTTATCCCCATCTACATAAGTCTTTCCAAACTCTATGTAATGTCCCCATTCAAATAAGTGCATAGTAAGACAATCCCATCAATCCTACTAGTTTCCTAGGTTGGATGGGCACATGTGGGATGGTAATAAGGAAACTAATAAATGATATTTAGACATTAGAAGGGTTCAAGAATTTAATAAATATGATGAATAAATAAACTCAAGAGAAATTCTAGGTGGCAAGTGGTTTTGGAGACATATGGAGGTGGTGGGACCCACACTAGCTTGATTTTTCAATGACACATGGCAGCTCTCTCTTGCCAATTCGAATTCATGGGAAGGTGAACACTCTTGGTTGAGTTGGTAATTCATAACACATGGCATTGAGCATATTAGGTCGAAATGGGAAGGAATAGTAACCTCCATGGGAGAGGAAGAGTCAAATTGGAGACTAGTGGACACATGGGCTAGATTCCCTAGTTTTATGACAACAATAATGAAGCATCTATGACATTTTATGACAAAATTCAGACCTGACTTCTTACACCTGACCATTATGACATTTCAGCCCCAAAAATAGGCTCAAGAAGGCGCTCATGGAGTTGGAGGAATCTAAAGAGACTCAAATTCGAATTTGGGAGAAGATGGAAGGTTGGAACTAGGAGACAAGTGGCAAATGAGGAATATTTTCTAAATGGAAAATTATTGAATCTATTGAGAGGATTTCGACCCCTTGAAGGCTAATGTTGGTTATAAAATGTAGAAATCAAGTATGAGAATGGCTTTTGATGATTTGAGAAAAATTGCATTTGTGAAGAGAGAGCTAGTGGATGACTAGTTTCTTGCCTTAGCCAATTTCGAGGGTGAAAGACTCCCATCCAAGTTGGTGTTTGGAGAGGCCACTAAGGTCTTTCATGGTGATTTAATGGAGTTTGTATTTGCAGGTATCAGCTACAGGAAGTTTCATGGTTTGGTTTAGTGCAGCACTTTCTCTCCACCGTTTCCAGTTTTGAAGGCATATTCGTGCTCCTTGAGGGAGGGCGTTTTTGGTGAGCTCTTGTACTCTTTGGGGGAGCTTCTAATGCCCCATTTCTTTTTTAATATGAATTAAATACTCTGTTCTTCATCTCCAAAAAGTTTCAGGTCGAAATTCCAAGTAGAAATGTATAAATCTCATTTTTAATGGAAGAACAATGCCATTTCCCGACTACCTTGTTGTGAGCCAATGTATTGATGATGATTTCGAATGTATGGATGATTCTATGATATATTTGTGATAAATATATTTCCATGGATGTATTCTACAAGTTTCATGTACTGTACTTGAGCATTTGAAGCATTTTCACTCAGTTTAGTTGTATTGGGAGGTGAAATAGTGCCATTTCCCCAAGGGTCGATTGGGGGGTTTTTGCTGTTGAATGTGAGAGAGTTAGAACAGTATTAAAAATCAATTAATGGTGCATATGAGACCTTAATAAAATACTTAACACATTATATACCTCTGTTCATAAATTTGTGGGAGTTTGGAGGCATTTGGAAGGCCATTTGCAGTGTTACCCGAGGGGGATTTGATGCACAAATTACTAGTCAAAATTACATATATTGATCAGAATACAAATCAAGTTTGCAGCAGTATTTGGAGGGCCATAAAACATCCCTGAACCTTATATTCAAGTCTAAATATCATTCATACACTCCTACAGAATATTTGGGAGCATTTGGGTTGATTTGTAGGTCAAAACAATAAAACTAGTCAAAGGTCGAAATTGGAAAAAAAGTGGAAAATTGGGCATTTTAATAAAATTTGAAAAAGGGATATTACAAGTGGTATCAGAGCATGGTCTTGGCACCTGATGGTATTAACAAGAAGCCAAACAAATAAAACACCACCCTTTGAATCAGTAGTTGAAGAAGTTTTGGTTGAAGAAGAGATAGTAGCAGAAAAAGAGTTCTTTTCTAAAACAATGGGTAGAGAGGAGGAGGAAAAATTAAGACATAAGGAGGAATTTATTGAAGCCTTAAAACCATGTTTTGAAGGACTTACCATGGTTATTCTAGATATGAATAAACAAATGATGAAAGGTTTCGAATTGTTGGGTAGCCAACTTTAAGGCAAAGGGATGATAGGAGATAATAGTGGTTCACACTCAGGGGAAAAGATGAAAGGGAATGAGCATATTTTCTCAAGTACAGGACCTCATAATAGACCTGATGAATTTCAAAGTACACAAAGGCATACTGCACCTAAATTTCTCACACCCAAAGAAGAACCCAATCTTGAATTGGATTACAAGAAACTAGTAAATGATTGGAATGATTTGAATGAAGAGTGTAAAAGAGGTGTACCACTCAGTGACTACATTGATGCTATGCAAAAGATTAAAATGAAGGGAGACAATAGGAGTCCATTCCAAAACAAAGAATTGAATAGTGCTATTGGAAAAATGTCACTTCCTACTTTTGATGGTTCTTCTCAAAATTCTGCTAACACTTGGGTGCAAAAATTGGATGTATATTTTCAGCTGAATCCTATGTTGGAAGAGGATGCATTAAAAATGGCCATTTTTCATTTGGAAGGAGATGCCAATGAATGGTGGTTTCATGGGCTAAAAACCTTGGGTCATAATCAGGTTAAAACATATGGAGAATTTGTTGACAGGGTACTAGAAAGATTTGAACAAAAAGATCCAGAATTTCCTTTCAAAGAACTAGCTCAATTGAAGCAAACTGGGTCCCCTACCGAATATATGTTGGACTTTCAAAAATTATCAGTCAAGGTGGCTGATGTATCTATGGGAAGATTAGTATTTCTGTTCACTGAAGGTTTGGATGAACCCTTAAGAGGTTTGGTCAAATCCCACAAGCCAACTACATTAAAAGATGCAATGAGCATGACTAGGGATCTCCAAAATGTGCTTCCTAGAACGAGATTTCCTCCTAAGCCTAGCTATAAATTTGAAAAGAAACCTTGGCAAAGGGATGGATATGATAAGAAAACTTGGCAAAGAGAGTCATTTGAGAGGAATAAAAAAGAGGGACTAAACAGGGATGAACTTAGAAAAAAGAAACTATGCTTCACATGCTTCCAACCATGGACACCGGGGCACAAATGTACCAAAGGAAAGGCTCAATACATAGAAGTATTTTCTGATAATGAGGGGTATGATGGGGGCATGGATGAAGATGGACATATTTCAGATCAAGAAGAGGCATATGAGACAGCAGTAGAAGAGGAAAGACAAGAAGAAAATCAGCCTTCACCGGACAAAGCAAGAATGGCAGTGCTTTCAGCAGTACCTTGCTATCATACTATCCGATGCAAAGGTGTGGTACAAGGACAAAGAACTTCAGTTTTGGTAGATGGAGGAGCCACTCATAACTTCATTGATGCAGAGATGGTAGAGAAAAGAAAGATACCTATTGAACCATTTGATGGCTTCACAGTTGTCATTCCCGGTCACAACACAATGCAATGCAAAACATGCGTTCCAAAGCTGCAAGTCACCGTAGGTAACTATACTTTTGTTGATAGTTTTTATGTGGTTGATGTTGCTGATACTAATGTGGTTTTGGGAGTGCAATGGTTGTATTCAATAGGAGAGCATACAGTAAATTATCAAATTACCGAAATGAAATTCCAAGATTCAAAAGGAGTACAAAGAGTTGTGAGAGGGCAACACACTTATCCAAATCAAGTAGTGACTTGTAATAGCATGAGATCTATATTGAGGCATGGGGATATAGAATGGGCTGCTGAATGTCATATTACATCTCCCAAGCCAACTATAAATATTGTCAAACACCCAAAGGAGATAGAGAGACTTTTGAAAAAATATGAAAAGGTTTTTAGAGACCTTCCACATGGTAGGCCACCAGATAGGGGGGTTGAGCACAGTATTGTTTTGGAGGAGGGTACTTCACCCATTCAAATACCACCTTATAGACATCCTAAAAGGTTTAGAGATGAGATTGAAAAAGCTATCCAAGAACTCCTAGAGTTGGGGCTCATTAGACCAAGCTCTAGCCCTTATGCTTCTTCAGTAGTGCTAGTGAAGAAAAAAGATGGAACATTGAGAATGTGCATAGATTTCAGAGCCTTGAACAAAAAGACTATCAAGAATAGGTATCCTATTCCTAGGATTGATGAGCTCATGGATGAGCTACATGGGGCCAAATACTTCTCAAAAATTGACCTTAGATCAGGGTATCACCAAATTCGAATGAAAGATGAAGATGTGCAAAAGACCGCTTTTCGATGTCATTTTGGCCACTTTGAATTTCTTGTCATGCCTTTTGGGTTAACTAATGCTCCAGCCACCTTTCAAGCATGTATGAATAGGATATTTTGCAAGCAACTAAGAAGGTTTGTTTTGGTTTTCTTTGATGATATTCTCATTTACAGTAAAACATGGGAAGA
Source organism: Larix kaempferi (assembly GCA_027924585.1). Classification (NCBI taxonomy): domain Eukaryota; kingdom Viridiplantae; phylum Streptophyta; class Pinopsida; order Pinales; family Pinaceae; genus Larix; species Larix kaempferi. Next base: position 3,807,759 of record BSBM01000237.1, on the reverse strand, counting down.
GCATTTGCAACAGTTAGAGATTGTGTTGAAAATCTTGCAAGAAGAGTCCTTATTTGCTAAATTATCAAAATGTGAGTTTGGGATGAAAGAACTACTGTATCTTGGGCACATTATTGGGCAAGAAGGAGTGAAGGTACACATGGAAAAAATCAGGGCTATCTTGGAATGGCCATCACCAAAAAATATTACCGAATTGAGAGGCTTTATTGGCATATGCACCTACTACAGAAAATTTGTGAAAGGGTTCTCCAAGTTGACTTCTCCACTCACTGATTTGACTAAGAAGGATGCTTTCAAGTGGGATGAAGAGGCTGAAAAAGCATTCCAAAAAATGAAAGAGGTAATGAGTAGTTGTCCCATACTTGCACTTCCTGATTTTACTAAACCTTTTGTTGTGGAATGTGATGCTTCAGGTGGAGGAATAGGGGCTGTCCTAAAGCAAGGCCAACACCCCATAGCCTTTGAGAGCAGAAAGTTGCAGCCTCATGAAAAACTTTACTCCATCTATGATAAAGAAATGCTGGCCATTATGCATGCATTGGCCAAATTCAGACAATACTTGGTGGGCAGCAAGTTTGTGGTGAAAACTGACCATAATAGTCTAAGACACTTTCTCACCCAAAAGGATCTAAATGAAAGGCAACAAAAGTGGGTAAGCAAGATTCAAGCTTATGATTTTGATATTGAATATGTCAAAGGAAAGAATAATATAGTAGCAGATGCTTTGTCAAGAAGGCCTTCCTTTTCTCTCATGGATATTGCCAAGGAATGGAAAAACATGCTACTAGTTGAATATGCCAAAGACAAATTTGCTTGTGATGTGTTGGATGGAATCAAAGGGGATGATAATTATAGGATTTTGAATGGGCTGATATATTATAAGGGAAGAATTTATTTAGTTCATAACTCCAAGCTCAAGTACCGAATTTTGCAAGAAGCACATGATTCCCCACTAGCAGGCCATCCGGGGATCTTCAAAACTTATAGACAGTTGAGGCAAAGATTTTTTTGGAAGGGGCTGAAGGAAGATGTTCAGAAGTATGTGAATGAATGTAAAGCATGTCAACAAAACAAATCAGAACTTACATGTCCAGCCGGCCTATTACAACCATTTCCCATTCCGGAGCAAAAATGGGACAGTATTTCTATGGATTTCATCACTGGATTGCCTAAATCCTTAGGTAAGGATTGCATCTATGTGGTAGTTGATAGGTTGACAAAATTTGCTCATTTCTTTGCTGTTACATCATCTTTTAGTGCTGCACAAGTGGCTGATATTTTTTTCAAAGAAATCTCCAGATTGCATGGGCTCCCCAAGAGCATTGTCAGTGATAGAGATAGTAGATTCATGGGTGCTTTTTGGCAAGAACTTTTTAGATTGGTAGGCACTCAATTGACTCCAAGTACCAGCTATCATCCACAAACTGATGGACAAACAGAGAGGGTAAACCAATGGTTGGAAGGATACCTAAGAAACTATGTGGGAGGGCAGCAAAAAGCATGGGCAAAATGGCTACACTTGGGTGAGTTTTGCTACAACACTACTTATCATATGTCAATAGGAATGTATCCTTTCAAAGGATTATATGGTTATGATGCACTTACATTTGCTGACATTATATTTGGTGATAGTAGAGCCCCAAAGGCTAAAGATTGGGTGGAAGAGAGCCAAGAAATTTTAAATCTCTTGAAAGATAATTTGCAGGTTGCTCAAAATCAACAAAAACAATATGCTAATAGAAATAGAGAAGAGAGAACCTTTCAAGTCAATGATTTAGTATATTTAAGGTTGCAGCCCTATAAACAAACATCTCTCAAAAAGAATGGAGCAGAAAAATTAAAACCAAGGTACTATGGGCCATACAAGGTAGTGCGGAAGGTTGGAGAAGTAGCATATGAACTAGAACTTCCGGAAGGGAGTAAAATCCACAATGTATTTCATGTTTCTTGTCTTAAGAAAGCTCTTGGTCAGAAAATCATCACTTCAGAAATACTTCCTCCTTTGGATGATGAAGGTCAGCTCACACTTGTTCCGGAAAAGATTTTGAAGACACGGGAAAGAAGGTTGAGGAGTAGAATCATCAAAGAATATTTAGTGCAATGGAAGGACTTACCAAATGAAGATGCCACATGGGAAGAGGAGAAGATTTTGCAGCATCCAAATTTGAAATTTCTTGAGGACAAGCAATCTTGGGTGGGGAGGACTGTAATGTCCCCATTCAAATAAGTGCATAGTAAGACAATCCCATCAATCCTACTAGTTTCCTAGGTTGGATGGGCACATGTGGGATGGTAATAAGGAAACTAATAAATGATATTTAGACATTAGAAGGGTTCAATAATTTAATAAATATGATGAATAAATAAATTCAAGAGAAATTCTAGGTGGCAAGTGGTTTTGGAGACATATGGAGGTGGTGGGACCCACACTAGCTTGATTTTTCAATGACACATGGCAGCTCTCTCTTGCCAATTCGAATTCATGGGAAGGTGAACACTCTTGGGTGAGTTGGTAAGTCATAACACATGGCATTGAGCATATTAGGTCGAAATGGGAAGGAATAGTAACCTCCATGGGAGAGGAAGAGTCAAATTGGAGACTAGTGGACACATGGGCTAGATTCCCTAGTTTTATGACAACAATAATGAAGCATCTATGAAATTTTATGACAAAATTCAGACCTGACTTCTTACACCTGACTATTATGACATGTCAGCCCCAAAAATAGGCTCAAGAAGGCGCTCATGGAGTTGGAGGAATCTAAAGAGACTCAAATTCGAATTTGGGAGAAGATGGAAGGTTGGAACTAGGAGACAAGTGGCAAATGAGGAATATTTTCTAAATGGAAAATTATTGAATCTATTGAGAGGATTTCGACCCCTTGAAGGCTAATGTTGGTTATAAAATGTAGAAATCAATTATGAGAATGGCTTTTGATGATTTGAGAAAAATTGCATTTGTGAAGAGAGAGCTAGTGGATGACTAGTTTCTTGCCTTAGCCAATTTCGAGGGTGAAAGATTCCCATCCAAGTTGGTGTTTGGAGAGGCCACTCAGGTCTTTCATGGTGCTTTAATGGAGTTTGTATTTGCAGGTAGCAGCTACAGGAAGTTTCATGGTTTGGTTTAGTGCAACACTTTCTCTCCACCGTTTCCAGTTTTGAAGGCATATCCGTGCTCCTTGAGGGAGGGCGTTTTTGGTGAGCTATTGTACTCTTTGGGGGAGCTTCTAATGCCCCATTTATTTTGTAATATGAATTAAATACTCTGTTCTTCATCTCCAAAAAGTTTCAGGTCGAAATTCCAAGTAGAAATTTATAAATCTCATTTTTAATGGAAGAACAATGCCATTTCCCGACTACCTTGTTGTGAGCCAATGTATTGATGATGATTTCAAATGTATGGATAATTCTCTGATATATTTGTGATAAATATATTTCCATGGATTTCTTCTACAATTTTCATGTACTGTACTTGAGCATTTGAAGCATTTTCACTCAGTTTAGTTGTATTGGGAGGTGAAATAGTGCCATTTCCCCAAGGGTCGAATTGGGGGTTTTTGCTGTTGAATGTGAGAGAGTTAGAACAGTATTAAAAATCAATTAATGGTGCATATGAGACCTTAATCAAATACTTAACACATTATATACCTCTGTTCATAAATTTGTGGGAGTTTGGAGGCATTTGGAAGGCCATTTGCAGTGTTACCCGAGGGGGATTTGATGCACAAATTACTAGTCAAAATTACATATATTGATCAGAATACAAATCAAGTTTGCAGCAGTATTTGGAGGGCCATAAAACATCCCTGAACCTTATATTCAAGTCTAAATATCATTCATACACTCCTACAGAAGATTTGGGAGCATTTGGGTTGATTTGTAGGTCAAAACAATAAAACTAGTCAAAGGTCGAAATTGGAAAAAAAGTGGAAAATTGGGCATTTTAATAAAATTTGAAAAAGGGATATTACACTCTAATATTTCTAAATTGCTAAAGCACTTCAACTCCAATGCATTCAATGAATTATACAAAGGAGGTGAGATTATTTTTAACTTACCCATAATTGTATGGCATGACTCTAGTTGTTGAGACAAATGAACAAGTGCAAGTTGAGTATCCACACTCAAATCCCTGTTAATTTCCTCCCAAAATTTGTTAGTACCCAGAAAGTCTTCAATATACATTCCATTACTATGGGAAATCTCAAACCCCCGACTCATCTCAAAGACAATTTTTTTGCAAATGACTCAACTTTTTGCATAGTAAAAATCTAAATGGAACACCCCAATAGTCCAATTTTTTTACATATGTTTTGTCCCTCGATTCTATCTCATTGTATTGATATAACCCCTAGTGAATATCTATTTGGACCAGTATGCGACCCAACCTTTTATCCTCCTAATAAAGCATTTCATCATCCAAATGAAGAAAGTGACCAAGCTCATTCCCGACAGCAACAAAAGCTTCTTGATTCCATATCTCAAGGGGAAAAATAGGTAGAAGGACCCAAATGTGTCTGAATTGAAGACTCTCCTTTATTGGTTCAAATGTATGGGTCCACCTTTTCAACATAAGACTTCCTTTTCCTCTAATCCAGACCCCCCTTTAATATCTTAGATGCATCACCTTCCTCTTTGAATGAAAAGCAGTACCAACCTTTGAGAAACACTTAGATCAGAGGACGGTATCCCAAGACTGGTTTCCAATGTTCCTCCACCCAACCACCTATATCATTCCTATTCATGGATCTGTATCCAAACTCTCCCACCAATGCCATTAAGGAGAGTTTGACTACTTTCTCCAAGCCCACATCTCTACCCAAGACCATCTTGTCCCTCTTGGTTCAAGTCTTCCACACCCTATGCAGTCGGTTACCAGCTCTAATCTTCCCTTCTACGTGAGTAGAATACACAAGGGCATTCATCTCAGAACTAGTGTTTGAGGCTCCCCATGGTTCCTTGGTCTCTTTTCCTTCTGAATCACTACATGATCGAATAGGTTGGATTCCAACACATCTCTCCTTAGATTCCTTCCTCATATTAGCTAACTGGCCATTTGAGTTATTACCTTGATTTTCCCCTGGTCGAAAGGACTTGTCCGATAGCTAAGAAATCTTGTAAGATCTCTCATTTAAGCTCCCATACGGCTCCACATTGACATGATCCTTTATCACTACGTTACATTTGTCCTCTATTCGAGACCTACAGGTCCTTTGTAATAATTGCATGTACTCATCGTCGAATCGAAAAACACCCTCCTAAGGCCATAGTTCCTCCTCCTACTGATGTAATAATAGATCCACCTCATCACTTAAGTGAGACCATTCCTCAACAATCTTGACTTTTCTTTACCAACTCACCAATCCACTTCCACATCCTTTAGTTAAGCTCTACTATTCTGCAGAAAATACCAAACTTTCTCCAACACCCTAGTCATTACTTTCGTGCTAAAAAAATTATCCATTATTGAGTGCCATACTAGAGTTTACAAGCATGTTAGTGGCTTACTATGATATAATATTAGTGCATTACTATTTTTTTGTGTGGTTACATGTTAACTAATAATTATCGTTGTTCAATTTTTCTTTTCCATTTTGATACTACAAAGTTATCAAATTGCTATTTTAATAATTAAACCATCGTATATTGAATATGTAAGATACTTCTATTTTCTATACATAATAATAAATGTCTAGGAATTAAACCTCTTTTTCGTTTTCGGTGTATTGAGTATTTCTTCGATACATAATGAGTTTTTAATCTATTTGGATATAAATATATTTGGTTACATATTAGTTTTTAATTATATTTAATTACATGTTTCAAATCCATTGCATTCTTGTAAATTCTGTTATACTTCTTTTAGAGAGTAAATATTCTCCTTCTTATAATTTAAGATGACATCTTACTGCACTCAAGTAAAATGGTTTACAAGACCATTCATATCCATTAAGTTTTATCATGAACCTTATCAATTTTTTTTTAATTTATAGGAAAAGTCTAAAAAATACATTTTTAATATATTTTCGTAATGTTTAAGTTTTAATATATTTTTAATAATTTTGTTTAATATATAAATTATCTATATTTATAAACATTTTAATACTTATTTGTATTTATAAACTCAAAGTAATTTAACAATAATTTATGTAAAATGCATTTATAAACATCTTAACATTCATAACATGTATATATAAATAGGTTGCACACTTAGTAAACAATTATATATTTATAATAATAATGATTTATTCTTATAAATTGCAATCACTTAAACATATTATTGAGACAGACACATATCCGACCGAGTTTTGGGTTTCTTTGATGGTGCGGCACATAATAGTTGTTGTGGTGCGGGTGAACATCATACTTTGAGATTAAGATTGAATTGTGGTTCAAGAACAAACACTAAGGTAGAACTTTTGGCACTCTTGTGCCTTCTATCTTTTGCTTCTTCACTTGGTATTGATAGTTTGCAGATCCTTGGTGATTCAATGATTATTGTTAATTGGGCAAATCACAATTCTGCTCTTCAGATTATCTCAATTTATCATTGGTGTTGTAGGACCAAACCTTTGATGGCCTCTTTCCATAATCTAAAAATTGATCATGTATATTCTGTGAGTTGAATGCTGATGCATATTCTCTCTCTAAGAAGGCTCTGGGTGGGGTTGTTGGCTATCTACATATTGAAGAAATTATAGATGGTTCCATAGAGTTTGAGGACACAATTCCTTATCTTTGTTGATGTAGTTGTTGTTACTTTTTGGTCGTTGGTTAATATGTTTTGTATCCTATCGAGGGGGATTTAGACATATGGTCTATCTTTTGGTTTTGTTTGGAAGGCTTTCTTTGAATTTTGAGACTTGTATGGTAGTTTGAAGACGACTGTAAGGTTCTTTTCTGATATCATTTGAATCTGGAAACGGGCAACCCAAATATGTATTTTTTGAGTCTATGAATAACATAAATTTTTTTTCTTTCTACTTGAAAAAATATTATAAAAGTAAGTTTTACTTTAGATTTATTTTGTAGAAAAGGAGATAAAAATTTAACTTTAGATTTATTTTTGTATAAAAAGAAATAAAAAAATTAATTTCATTTTAAAAATACTTTATGTGATTAGTAAATAAAAAATCAAAGTGACTAATATTATTTCCAATCATAAATTTGATTTTTATAAATATTAATGATATTTCAAATACAAATTAATGCACACGTTTTTTCATTTCTGCTTCGAAGTTTACACGTCTAAAAAGGTAACGTGATTATAACGCGAACCACAAACTTGCATATCAATCTTACATGGGAAGACAACGAACCAAAATCTATTATGGTGGTACTCTTAGTCCCCACATTCATATTCAAATATGGCCACTCTTAGATCTACTTAGACGTCAAGAATGGAATATTCATAACTTTGACGTACATTGAACAATATGTGGTCCAAAGAGTGTAAAACACAAAAATAATGTTTGATGAAAAACTTAAATTACACTTTTGCTTGGATGACGGAATATTTTACGTGAAGTATTTGTTAGGGAAGATATTTATTTGGGAAGTGGATATTGTGGATTCAATTGTTGTGAAGGATGATATTCCCTTGCACCAATAACCATTTATTTTCGTTGGAATCACACGAAGGTGATTAGATAATGATTTTATGTTATGTAATTGTAATGTTAAAAATCACTTGGCATACATTTGTGATTGTATTGTGTTATTAATAATAAAAGCTCAAGCTTCTCCCATGGTTTTCCAAAAGTTCTCATACTGGATTGGGCTAGCATGGTTAAAGCCCAATCCTTAAAAAAATCCTCATTCATTTGGGAAATTTTGGGGAAATCTTTGGGAAATTTCATAGTTTTGCACATTACCTTTTATCTTGTGGTTGAGTAATCCTTTATTTGATATTTTTGTGTGGTTAAGGTATCATTCGTGTTAGCTTTGAAGAATGAACAAACATGGATAAACATGGATAATTGAGGAGAAGATGTATCTTTTGGTCCATGGCCAATTTTATAGTTTCAATAGTATTTTCCCTTGAATGGAAAAGCTTCAATCTTAGATACATGCAATTTTGACATATCTCCTCAAGAATATACTAGTTATCTATTAAATTGCTAAATGATTCTTCATCTTAGAGTCATGACATGATAGGAAAAAATTGAGTTATTTCTAGAGTGATTTGGTTCACAATGGAGAGCATGGGCATCTCTAGGAAGCTATGGCATCTTAACTTCAACTCGTGTAGTAAAATTATGTCAAAGGTCCTATGATGGGATAGCTTTCCTAATCTCCTTATAATACTAGGGTTATTAGATTCTAGATGCCATTAAGTTGTTCATGTTGTATATGCAAGGTAAGTTCATATTATGAAAGTATCAATGCATTGAAGAATTTTTGTTCTTGGCATTTCGAGCCCATAGTAGGGCTCATCCTCGCGAGAAATATTATTTCTCCTGAGGATGAGCACTAATATGGGCTCAAAATGCCGAGAACAAAAATTCTTCAACGCAATGATCCTTTCGTATTCTACATGCCATTGATAATTATTTGGGTAAAGTGTAATGTCCCTAAAAATAGTAAAAATTTAAAATTTTCCTCTTGCTACTAATAACGCCTGCATAGCTAATGTATTGTAAATTAACTTCAGTACTGGGAAGTTGTGTCGGTACTTTGTTCGAAATAATGAAATAGAATCTGAGCAATTTAGTTTTGCCAAGTATGTTTTCTGCAGAAGCGATGAAGTAAGGAATATATGCATTCTTATAGTAAGTTTATACATGCTGGAATAAAACTTAAGGTCTTCTATTTACATTTGTATGTTGCGTTTCGTCAAACATGTTTAAACTGGCATCTTCAGGCATGATGGACCTTGTTGAAGGGAAGTTGAAATACTTGTGAAAAACCTGATGTTTGATAAACATACCACTGGCAGAGCTACCGAGAGGTAAGGGGTGAGCATTGGGTTTTCCTGGATTACTTAGCAATTTGCTAATGCATGTAATGTAATGCTCTTGCAGGTATGCACTCCATGACTTCTACCCAGGATACCACTTGAAGTTGCCTAAACAAAACTAATGGTTTGAGTCCCTACCTTGGACTAAGGCTAAAATAATTGTGATAAATTAATGGACATGATGTTGGAACTATTTCCACGAATTTAAACTATACCACGAATTTAAACTATAGCGCAGGTTTTAATTATTGGGATGGTAATGTAAGTGGTTGGAGTATTAAATGCTAGAAGCGAAAAATGGTGGCCAGCTAGAGGAGGGGGTTTTTGTCTCAGTCTTCACCTCTGTATTGCTATTATTTTCGTAGTTTGTTTTGGCTGAGAGGGTTTCTCTGTTGCGTAGGGTTCATTGGTGCTCTTGACCTGAGTTGTGCTCATGGTCAGAGCACTTGTTGGGTAGAGCGATGGAGGGTGCTTTCGTTTCTTAGTCAGGTAATCGTGAAACATCCTTTACGTTTTCTTTTGCATGTCCTTCATCTATTCACTTCAACTCAGGTTTTGACTCGTGGTTTCTTACTGCTCTACTGGCAGGTATGCGTTGTGGTGTACTCGGTGTTGGTTGCCACAGGTGAATGAAACTCTGGGTCCAGGCATCAATTGGTAAGTCTAGGTCTTATTCCTATGTTCACTCCTCCCTGTCACAGCTATGGGGGAGAGTGCTAAATGTTTTCAAATGGAACTCGTGATGCCCTTGGCTCACAGTAATCTTTTTGGAGTTCCTATGGGGTCGCCTTTTGGCTGGACTGGTAGCTAGAGTGGTTGATGTAATGGTTGGCCATTTGGCTCTGTGAAGTCTTTAAAACTATTTAAAGGGGAAATTACCCACATTGTATAATTTTGGGGTTTTGAAAGGGACACTGTCACTTGGGATAAGTCTCCTATGTTTTTCTATTGAACATGTATGGATATTAATTTAAATACTTGGCCTCTGTGTTTGCTATGAACTATGTATGGATGGTATTTTTATTTGGCCTCTACGTTTTCTAACGTTGCTCTATCATGAAGGATTTCGTTTCGGTGTTTTTATGTGAAAGCTAAGAGCATAGCTCGGTTATTCCTTGTATCTTGTTTGGATGGTGGGTGACCACTGTCTATCATCCAGGGTAGTTTATTGGCTTGGGTGTTTTAGGTTGCTCCTGAGTTTTGATAACATGACCTGCATCTGTCAGTTTATTTATATATTTAAAACAATGGAAAAGTTGTCATTTTACTGGATTGTAGATAGATCGTTGACTTATACAGACCTCTGCGTTTAAAGAAAATCAAAGACATGATCTCGTAACCCTTGTTGGGAGATATGCTGGTGTAATTGTTTGTCTGAGAAATAATCTTGTGTCTTAATGTTTTGATTATGGTGATTTCAACCGTAGAAAGGGTTTGTAGTGTTGGTAGTGGGATTCGACTTCTTGACCTGCGTTTTCAGTTTCTAAAAGATAAGGTATGTTCTTAATTTAGATGGGGATTTGATTTCCTGTTGGAAAGTAATGTCTGCCAATGTTTGGGTAAATCTTATAATTAAATTGTGTAGACTTGGGGTTTGTATGCAGTTAATTGATAAAGTATGTACAATGTGTAATTTCTTTTGTTGTAGGAGTGGATATCTCCACGATTCTGGAAAAAGATATAATGATTTAGCCTGGTTTAACTCTCGTAGATTTATGAGTTCTTGATTTTAAAGAAAGAATGGTTTACACCCTAGTTTCTGAAATAATATTCTAAGGGTACCACGATTTCCTTTTGGGTCATAAAGATTTAGTAGTTGTAGGCTTGGCCTGTGTTGCAATTCGTTGGGGTTTTTAACGTTGAAAAAGAGAACTGAGTTTTGAGAAATAGAATGGCAATAAAAATAAAATAGACCCTAGCTAGGAACTAATTCGAAACTACAGTAAGAGGTTTTTCAGAAATAAAAGGTGATTTTAATTATATTTAGATTTCAAGAAATTAGTCATCAATTTAAATCTCGATTTGGTTCCTAAGGTTTTCTGCTGACATGGATGTCTAGCATAGGCTAGCTAGGCTAACCCTGCTAGACCTTTTGCTAGTTTTAATTCTTCAATGTAAACCCGAGAGCCCATGTCCAATGACCCTTGCTCTATGAAAGTAAATAACATTAAAATGTTTAGGGAAAAACAATGATGTATAATAAATCCTATTTTAATGTTCCTAGTTCTATTGTAAAGGAAATGGAGGGCTTGTAGTTCATACCTAATTACTTCAAAGCTTGATCCTCCTCTATAGAACATGCACACTCAAACAATAATTAATGTAGAAGACTTATAAACTTAGCTGACCTATAGATTGATCTTTTAACTGGATAACTTTGGGACTACCATGTTCCTCCCAACCATGACCCTTAGATCATTCCTGGTCCTATTTGGATTCCCCCCAAGCCAGTTCCAACATGCAAAGAGAAGTAGAGGTCCTAAGGTAGCTTGCTGGTCAGTTTTGAAAAATTATGATAGGCTGCTATCGTATTGTAGAGAGTTTCCCTTCTGTTACCATAAGAAAAATGATAATGGGAAAGATCCCCTTCTTTTGAGGTCTGCCCTCTTTTTATAGGTGAAATTCTTTTTTGGGAAAATAATATAGCTGTTGGAAATTATCATATATTTAGTTTTTAATTTAATTTGAGAATTAAAATGTTTAAAGATATTCTACTAAATATCTAGTCCTTGTTTGTCTAGGACTTTTATTTGCTTTTAACTGGATGTAACTTTTAGGTTAACTCATACATAATAATAATAATAGTAGTTATATATTATTACTTAATATTTAACAATACAATTAATCATAATATTAATTGAAATGTGATAGCCATTCCATGCATGACCTTTATGCAATATATATATGTATAAATAAATAACAATAATATTATTATTAATACTTTTAATAATAATATCAACTTTGAGGTCTATAGCTTTTATGCGTGTCATTCACATAAGAATATTTTAATTATTCAATAATTAGGTTATGGTAATTTCCTTTGATTTATTTATGCATATCTCATAATAATTCTTTTAGATATTAAGGCCAAGGTCTAACTCTTTGGACGGATCTTTTTGGGTAAGCTTGGATAGTTGGCTTGGTTAGGTACTTCTAGGTCTCTCTCTTGCATGTTGGATTCCCTCATTTAACATGGTAGTTCCCGCAGTATTTGATGATAGATAAAAAAATTATTCATTTACCCAATTTAAATAAATGTGATGAATAGAAGTGCTATTCAGAGTCTTCTCGACTCAACACTTACGATCCTGTAACCACGAGTGATCTTCAGAGATTTTAACTCAACACTCTCACATGGGCGTTACACCAGTGCAATTCTAGAGCCTCCTATTCAACACTAGTACTAGAATGTGGTTGTGAAGCACATCTAGAATATCCAAGTAGCCTCGGATCCGGTATAAATTTATCAAGCTTGGAGTGCTCCATGGCTTATGCCCAACACTCAATGTACATCGGGGCTTACACCCAGTACATAATAAAATCCTCTAGGTACATTGGGGCTTATGCCCAGTACGTAGGTCATCCGTGTGTTCCTGAGTCCATGCTCAACACACATATAATTCAATCATATAAATTATAACTCTGCACAGTATGTATCAAAAAGGTCATCTCAGTATATTAGGGTTTGTATCCAAATCATATGATAAACATAAATCAAACCATTAGGGCTTCCTTGCCCAGTATATAATCAATAATGAAATCAGTCAGGGTCCATTCCCAATACTCCAAATAAATCATATGTGTTGGGGTTGTGGGCCCAATATAACATCAGAAATAGTTAGTCCAAAATTCAGGATATTACATAAATTGATTACCTTGGACACAAAAACTAGCACCATTGTTACCAATACATTATTACACCTAGATATGTATTTTTGCTAATTTACACAAAGGCCTTCCTAACCAAATTGTGTTGGAGAATGAAGATCAAACATGTGCACAACTTATGGACTACAAAAATAAATTGTCTAATAATCTTAGTTTTTTTCTCTCTCTATCTTTCATTTGCCCTGATGATGGATCGTGTATCATGGATCCAAAACATCGACTTCAATTCCTCTCACACAGTGAATCCAGAAACCCGTAAAATCAAATTTAGACACTATGAAATCCTTCAAGAACATAAAAATATTTTCTTGCGATGTAGAATTTATTTTGATCATGGACATGTGGCAACCTCATGCCCAAGGACACACACACACGCACACACATTACTAGAGGTATAAAAAACTAGGGAAGTGCATGTACTCGTGTTACACAGGGTCAATTCTCGTCCGCTACCACTAGTAGGCGCACTCACATAGCTCGCAAGCATGGGGCAAGGGTAAGTCAGGGTGATTTGAAATCATGACCTCTACATAGAACATGTCCTCTTATTTTACTCCATTTTCAGTCGAGCTACACCCCTACGGGCCTACTATAATGTCTAAGGACATATATTATTCTCAAACACAAAAAGACAAAAACAAGAATTCCCCCATTAAAGGAACCTACAATAACATTTATGAATTTTTTATCATTTCATCTCTAGAAAAGTGAATAAGACATTAATATAATCACACTTTTCGAGAGAATTCACAATATGTATATCATAGGAATGGAATGAGGAAGCATGACTAAGGTTATTCAAATCAAGAAAGGGAACCAACTCTTGTGTGTCCATTGAACACAACAAAGTAATTGTTAATTATTTCGACCATTCCCAACAAGGAGGCCAACTAAACCAAATTTAGGAAAAAGAAAGGGGAAAAGGGTAGAACTAGGTGACTATGATATTTAGCTAAGTATTTTTGTTTTGGAATATTTTTTTTAGTTTTATAAATAATTAAATATGAAATGTTGATTACAAATCATAGTAATGAATCACTCATGAGACACTCAAATTATGCACACAAAAATCGCTACATCTTTTTATACATGTGTTGCTAGAGTAATTTAATTAATATTATATTTACTTTAAAATAAAAGAATGGCATGCCTTATTCTTTTTCAACATATTCTTCCGGACAACATTATAAGAGTTTTTTTCTTCTCAAAATGACACATTTATGCTTGTTACACCAAAGGCCAAAGGCATATTGTTAGGGGCAAAACTCTCCAATATGTTGTTGATAAAAACTAGTCAGTATTTATTTTTGGTTTTGGAAAATAGGCTTATCCATGAAGATGTCTTCCCCAATAGGATGGGACTTACAAATCGTTTTCTAATTTTTCGAATGGTAAATTGTTCAAAGTCCAGGTCGAAGGGTTTGTGATCAATCTTAGATTAGACTTAATGTGCATATTGTTAACAGTTAGTTGGATCCCAACATTGGTTTATTCTATATATTCTATAAGAATTGGATTTTGTCCTTATTCTCATGGTTAATGAGAAGAAAGATGAATATGTAGGTGTTGTGACATCTTACATGTCAAGGGAATTTCAATTCCATACTAGTGGAATTGACTTCCCAATTGAAGTAAGAGAGAAGATGTTCAATAAGGTCAATGAAAGTTAAGTTATGCAATTTGAAAAAGATTTAATCTCTTTTGAACACCTCTCCTTCGACATTATTGAAAATTATCTAGATTGTGTAAAAGAGTTGTAGTTGAAGGTAAGAGAAAGTGGAAAAGACTTCCAAACGAATGAAGGGAAATTAGAAAAACTGATCTTGGTGAATATGAAAACATTGAATGTTGTTTTCTATTTCACATCCTTGAAAATTGGTCTTCAAGGAAATAGGATATGTTTGTGGAGAATGTGTAAGATATTAGATAATATGTGTAGATAAATTGATTTATATCATGGACATTGATCTTAATATGTCAATATGTATGAGTAGATAGTGAATGAAATCAATTGATATTAATATTAATAAGATCTCATGTTGATTTACATTAATAACTTCAATCATAATATCAAGGATGGAGCATGCTAATACTTCCCTCTAATGGCACATTAGTTGCAATGGAAATATGGAAAAACAACAGTCTTTTGACAAGGAGAAATTATTAGAGGTACATGCAAAACATAATAGAATATCGTGTAAAAAGATTAAATATAATCTAAATAAAATTACCTTCCAAAATATGTAACTTATTTCATGCAAAAATGGTATAACTTGGAAAAATTCACATTCTTCTAACATTATATGCTACTTTTCCTCTTAAATATAATAATTATGTTCCTACTAAGACATTGGTTTAGTATTTAAAGGACAAAACTTCTTGGAACAAATTTATATAGTTGTAGATAACAATCGGTCTAGAGAACCACTAGTTTTCCATATGTTTGAATGTTGATTTTATTAATTCTAAAATTAATAAAATTAGTGCATCCTTGAACTTATAGGGTCAAGAGTTAAGGCCATATTTGAGATTCTTAACATCGTCAATCAAATTATTTTTTTTAGTGTGTTGGTATCCATCTATACTTGTACATAATATAATTTGTTTTCCAGATAGATAAAGCTATAAAATTTTACATGAGAAATACAAGACATATGCCTATAATTATAATATATGTACAAATACAAATCAATAAAAATTTGAAAACCAGAGAGAGAGAGAGAGAGAGAGAGAGAGAGAGAGAGAGAGCAATTTCATCAACAATGAATATGTGAATCATATTTTAAAACATGGTTGAAAATCAAGATAACAATAAGGAGCCAAAAAAATGAATCTATTTTTGTTTATGGAACTTGAACCACTAGTTCATCAATATGAAGCTACTCATCCAATAGATAGAGGAAAATAGGTCATGTTTCCATTCTCTCTAAATTAATGGGAATAGGTAAATGTTAAAAACAAGCATGTGTTAAAAACACACATGCATTTAAAACATGAACAAATTAAAACACACACATTCATTTTTATTACATATATTCAAATCTTTGCAAACATTCCATCACCTTTTTCATTAGCAATTATTTTAGGACCTATGTTTCATAAGGAAAGGTTTAGCATTAGAATGAACCTTTTCCTCTCCTAGCCATAGTCAATTTCCTAGGCCCATTCTCTTTGTGCAAAATTGTCTAATGGTGCCTATAATACACTTAGGGGTTTAAAAACCTATAGAGAGGGCATGTATCATGGTTGCAATCCTTGTTCATAATGCTTGATTCCTAGAAGGTCCATTTTTGTCCCTAAGGCCTTTGTTTTTCTTTGAAGCCATGGTCTAGGCCTCTATACCCATCACTAATGCACAAACCAATTAAATGTAGCCATATCCCACGTAGAGGCCACAAATCCCATAGATATGCCCTATGTGGTGTTTCAATGCATCTTTCTGTTGATGCTTAAAACAACACGGTTCGGGAAACAACAATGAAAGAAACCTTGGAGGGCTAGTCAAGGGGAAATAAGGATGGTAGCTCAGGTTCCGTTTAGATCCCTTAGATACATAGGATTCATAAGGTGTTTGATGATCCAAGTGCAGAAATGAATAAAAGTGTGATTAACATGTGAATGATTTAAATGCACTATTAACCAAAAATACATATGTTAGCACATCAAAATACAATATGCAAACTATCTAGCCTACATGCATTAATTTCCGAGGAAAAATTAATTAACTAATTAGAAAAATGATGCAAAGAAATTAATGCAAAATATTTACGATTTAGTTAGTTGATATTAATGCATGAAAGGAATTCTACAATTTCACTCAATTTTAGATTTTTTAAAAGGCACACTAAATATTAGTTCTATTTACAAAATATTTTCAACTTAATAAAGTTGAAACATTGCATGTTGGTCGCAAACTGAAAATTAATTCAATAATTTGAATTGTCTGCATGAAATGAAAGCTTAAGATAAACAATACATGACAGCAATTTTAATTTGAAAAATGGAGCATAAAAAAGGATAATGACTAGATATAAAAAACAAATTTTATATACAGTTAGTAAAAAATGAAATAATATGTACTGATTAGTAAACATAAACAAAAACAAATGTTTAGAGTCCAAAAGTACATATGGTATAGTTTGTGAAATGTAAAAAAAAAATGTAACAACAAAGTTGAATAATAGAAGTGGAGGAAAGATGTAGATATGCCTAAATAAGTTTTTTATATTAATGGAATGAAATTTGACATCCATCTAGTACAATAGCTCGTGGCTTGTTCAACCCCTGAGAATAGGAGGTTACAAGACCCTACATAGCTCTCAACATTCTAGGTTTACCCATGTGAAAATGAGATGGCGGGAGTAGTCACTTCTTAGATTGCATTAACGATAACCTGCACGCATGAAGATGTCAGTCATAAAAATAGAAACAAGAAAGTACAAATGCATGCAGGAAAACTGAACATACCTCCAATGGAAGGACACTCTGCCTTCACCCTAATGGTTGGACTTGAAATGTAGTCATACATGCAATAGCTTCATATTAGGCTCATGGATAACTGATTATGAAAGGAAAATAACATTAGTGGAACCTAGCAGTACCCACTTCTTACCTTTGGTGCGAGATCTCCACTTTGGTAGCTTCATTTCAATTTTAAAGGATGTGTACAGGGGTAAGCGAGGTGTTTCAGCTGACTTGGAAACTAAAAAGTTGTTGCATCTTTTGGCGTTTAGTCTTCTCAAGTGCGTTCGAATGAGGGTGATCCACAAGTATTCAATGCTCACCCTTGGGTGTAAAATGAAGTATTTCATTTTCTCTTGGGGTTTGCATCACTATCATATGTGTGTTGTGATTTCTATCCAATTTCTTTCCTGAGTTCATAACTCTCTATTTTAACTTCGTCTGCATCTAATGAATTGAGGCAAGGTGGTGGCTTTGTATATATATAAGAAAAAGATCATTTTACCCTCTATTGAATGGTTGAGGAAGAGTAACATATCATGTGTATAGAGGTTATAGAGAGGTTATAGGAGGGAAACAAAAACAAATCTTGAACTCGATACAAACTCGAAGATCTTAAAGCACATTACTTGTATCGTGAAAGCATAAAGGTTTGTATATATACAGTGAATGAAAACCTTTTAATCACATACCAATTATAATACCTTTAGTTCCAAGCTTCTTATATGATACTAAGTTCGGCCATGTTGTAAAATTCCAACTGCCATCCGTGGAGAACTCCTGAGCTTTAAATATTATGTTGAACTCTATGTTGCATAGTATAATAGATGGGAACATTTCCTATATATTACTTCATCTCCCTAATTTTACAAGGTTTGTGGTGCTCGTTGCCCTATTCTAACCCTTACCTGTCCATTGCATTCTTTACTAGATGCTAGCTTCCTTGGCACATATTGTATTAGCATTTTGTGCGTATTGCAATTAGTTGACATGAAACCTCCTTGATACATCGCATGAGTGGCCTCTAAAAATCTCTTGCACATCATATGAGTTGCCTCTAAAACTCTCTTACAATTCCCTCAAGCATACTTGTGAAAATCTCCAACAATGTTAAGGGGCTACTGTCCATATCACCATAGGGGAGATAACCTGACAACTCTTTACAAAAACTACATCTTTGAATATATTCCTTCACCAAAAATGCATGAGGTTGATCGCCAATTCATTGGTTATATCGGTTTCCAGCATGGTCTTGGTCTAGTCTATAGTCTTGGTGTTTTGGCCATCTCTCTCATTGTTCTCTATTCGTTTAGGTATTCCTCTTTTCCTGCATCTACCCTCGTTGTAGGCACTTTCTTTCCATCTAATTCTACCCCGCCTCTATCTGCGCCATTCATGAGTTCGTTCCTTTCATGCCCTGTGGTGGAGTTGTGCAACAACTGTTATGTGGAATTCTGCCCTACGGATAAGTCAAAACTCCCTTAGGCTAAAGTAGGATCTAACTAACTCTAGGCTAAGAACAGACAAAACAAATGCAACCTTGAATCCCTAGATCTAACAAACATCTCAGAATTAAAATGCTGAAGAGAATAGAAAGGAGTTTAACTGACCTTGTATCCAAACGCTTGTCTTTGATATTTGCTCCAAGCTCCAAGTAAACCTGTTAACAATGGAACCAAAACACAAGCATGTACTATTCTCTAACAATCTGAAAACATGAGTTAGGATCTAAATCTATGAAAGATACAAATCACATGATTAAAACAAGATTAACACAAATGATTTGGGAAAACAAGACAAGTTATTCCATTACAACTTGAAGATTACTTACAAAGGGTGCTTGATGCCCAAGCCAATCCTCCAACTCCAAGTGTCTTCTCCTCTTAGCTATCTCCACAATGCTGCAAGACCATAAGTTTGGTGCTCTCAAGAGTCCTCCTCTCTTCCCAATGGCATGCCTCTCTTTTATAGTGAATGGTGAGGTTAACCAACAAGAGAGATAGGTGGATCTAAGGAGGGATAAGTGGATCAGGGTTTCTAATCGAAGGAGGTGAGTTGGGATCGAATCAAGGAACCTAATCTTCCATCATATTCGAAAATCCAAGATCCCATAAGTCAAGGGCAAAAACTATTAAAAGGGTGCCGCGCTTTGCAAATGATACAGAGCGCGGCACTGTGCCGCGTTTTGTCAAGCTGGCAGAGCGCGGTAGTGTATGGAAATAAAGTCCAAGGTGGGTCAAAACTTGGCAGGGTGGATTTACCTTCAAGGTTGACTCATCATCTGTCTCTTCTGGATGGTTCAAAGCAGTAGGGAAAGTGTCGTCGAAATGTGTTGTGATGGGGATGCGACACCGTGAAATATAGAGGTATAACAGATGCCCCCTAAAGTGTGAGGTCAGAAGGGACTGATGGCCGAAAGACTTTACGAATAAAATGTGCAGAGATAGCATCGAGGAGAGCGACACGGAGCTGAAATGGAAACAAAGTGTTAGATATACCACCGAGGCGGGCATTCCCATGCTCGGAAACAAATGACTCAAAACATGGCTGCCGACCAATACATTGCAGATCCATGAGTACTGAGATAATGTAAACTGTGGACAGATCATGGCTACTATGAACAATCGTAGATCCATGAGACAGTAATGACATAGCCACGACCAATACAATAAGTGGATCTGTGTGACAATACAAGAGACATCTCCATCGCAGCCTGGACGCAGTCAAGATACAGTGATGCACCCAGGGTCTTCTACCCGATCGCATAAAGATACGAATCTAACCATGTGATTACAAGATGTTGAAGTCGAACATGGAAGAAACCATTTGATTACCGGTCAATGATGTGGACCGTTAACAAATGCGAGGGAGATCACCAATAATGACAATGATTCCCAAGGTATCAATAGTACATCTCAACGAAATGCGAATAAATGAGTTGATGTCGAGCATTCGAGAGATTGCTTGATCAGAGGTCAATGATGTGAACCTGCTGTCAAACACGAGGAAACCTGCCATTGAGGCATGCAGGTACCAAGGTACTAATGGTTGATTTCTAAGTCCAATTCCTGGATAGTGATTTGGTGTCGACAGGAATAGACTCGTCGAAGGTGGGCAATGATAATTCCCACATCATCGACATGAAATCGGCACATAGGATAGGATGATGAAGTAATGGAATATGTACTGACACAGCGGAGGCCTGACACAGTGAATGACTCGATACAATGCAACCCTTTGAACATATAACGGCATGTAACAAGACTTAGCAGCAGGGATTATTGATAAATAGAGGATAGACACCGGATGAGTGGACTCGTGGCCAGGGAGACGACCCATAATGATGACTATGACTCAATGAAAGACGGATGCCCCAAATATAGACAAGAGATGGACACATGCCATGTTCAAAGGTAACGACTGACAAGCTGCCATAGATAAACTTGACTTGTTCCCCCATATTTCCCCGACATGATGGACGAGTACCTCTTTCTTGTTTTACGAGCTTGAAGAGGATAACAGATGCTCGGTGTAGCTCATCTTGTGGATGAGTCCAATCTCACATATTTTACGAACCTGAGAAAGGAGGGGTTCGTCCCAAAGTGGGTCCTTCGATGTTAATATTTTAACGAGTCCAAGGAAGGAAAACTCGGTAGTTTTTCATATTTAGAGAGCCTGAAAAACTTAAAGGAAACTCCATAATGTACTTTTTCGTAAAATTTAGTCTCTCGATCCCGAAAAAGTGTAAAACGATTCCCGAGAGAACTCTCCCAGCCGAGATTGACTGAGGTATACCTTTCTCGTAAATAGTCTAGACGGGCCGAAAAAGGGGTAACCTATCACCGAATAGACGACCTTTCAAATACTTTTACAAGTGTGAAAGAGTCAAGATCACTTGGCAATCTTTTCAATTTTAAGGAGTCTGAAAAGAGCTTAACTATGGACTCCTATGGTCTTTTTCGTAAAAATTAATTATTCTGGCCCGAAAAAAGAATAAAATACAACCAGGATAATACTTTCCTCATCGTTTAACGAGCATGAGTAAAGCTGACCGTACTCGACACCGTTTACTTGCGTTTGACAAGCACGACACAGGTGTGAAAGCGCTTGGAATCTTTTTCAAGTTTTAAATCCAGAGCACGAAAAAGATAAAGTGGGCTCAATATGAAGGTCAAACTACGAACAAATACCAGTATGAATGCATCCCATTTTTACCGCAGATCCTGTCAATAAATGCTCAAAAATCGGGCATTAGTAATATGAATAAGGGTTTATTAATTTTGAAATAGTAATCAATTAATTAAAAAATGTGAAAAAAATGCTATATAAAGTATGGTAAAAATAGAAATTACCATTCATTTATGATTTTTACCCAAAGGAGACATTTTTACCCATTTTGGAGCAAAATTTCAAGGATCGATACCGAGAGTTCTGGGAGACCATTTCGACCGCCGTCTGTGCCAGGTAAGAGTGCTTGAACTCCTCTTTCATTTCATGCAAGAAATTTTCAGTTTTACCAGGGAAAAATTAATTTTTTGGCAAGCCCTTTTGGCAAGAATCGCCTGCCGTACTGCCGCGTGGGGCCCCTATCGTGAAACGCGGCACTGTTCAACAGTGCCGCTCTGTAACGCCAAAAGGAGGCGCGGCACTGTGGACTGCCGCGCGGCATGGTGTCCTCCAGGCGTGGCACGTGCGAAAATTGAGTTCAAAAAATCAATTTTTCCTCAAATTTTTGCTAGAAGTAAGTTGTTAAATAGCCACTAATTACTTTGTTTGCCTTTTTGCAGGGATTTGCAACTTGTTTGAGGCAAAATGGTGAGTTGGAAAGAGAGGGAGCATGAAACGGATGATTTTAGGGCCGAAAATCACTTACCCACCGTGACCGCATTGAGAGAGTGTGGTTTGCTAAAGTTTTTCAAGACTAAAGGGATCCGCCAACAACCCAAACTACTTACTCACCTCATTCAATTGTGGGATCCTGATATCGAAGCTTTTCGAGTAGGAGAGCACGTGCTTGAAATTCAACTTGAAGACATCTACTTCCTCACGGGCCTCTCGAAAAGAGGGGCCCGGTCGAATCTTACCGGGTACAGTGCTTCAGACTCAAGCACGGATGATTTAATTGCTCGATATTGTCAGGTGGGTTCGAGTAAGAAGAGTGGGAAAGTGGCCATAAAAGAGGTCACAAATCTTCCTTTCAAAACTTTGCTATTCACTATTACACGTGCAGCAGGAAGCGTGAGCCCACATCAGGCAACCCGCACACAGGTAAATCTCGCAGCAGAGTGCATGGGAGGAACGGTCTTCAACTGGTGTGATGCAGTGCTGTCCCATATGAAGGAACAGGTGCACAAATGTAGAACTGGGAAAAATACCCAGTTTGGCTATGGGAGTATCTTGGTCACTTTCTTCCTGGCAAGGGTGCCATTACTGCGTCCGCAGATATCTATGCATCCTCGCCCACCTACTGAGCCATGGATGGCTCGATGGAGCGACTATGCCGGGCGCCTTGGAGGGCCTCAGCGGCTAGCTTTTGGAGAGGATTTCTTCTCTTGGCTAGAGGAGCAGATAATCATGATCGACGACTATCCCTATTCAGGGGTTGATTTCCGCGAGGATATTGACTTGGCTTTGCCAGAAGATGATGACTGGGACAACTCTGGTATGACCTTCATGGATATGTATTTTTTCTTTTTGAATATTTAATTTTTAATGCTTTTTTAGAATGTGTAAAAGACTTCTAATGTATATTCGTATGCATGTTGCAGATCGTGGACCACAACGACCAGCTGGATATTCACCACTACGTCGTGGCGGTGTAGATCGTCAAGCTGATCCTGTCGAAGAAGAAGATGAGGATGAGGCAGGAGGTGTCCGGGACATTGAGAGGAACCTGCAGGGATTGACTCATGGTATCCCTGCTATGCGGATGGATGATGTCCCTTACCCCCTCCAGCGTCATACTGTAGGTGTACCTGGTCGTATCAGTCGACTTCTTCGCAAGGTGGTTCGAGCTGTGATGTGTTACCACCAGCGGCGGGAGGAGTCCGATGAGGGACGTGATAGGTCTCCTAGGTCTCCATAGATGGTCTTTAGATCTTTTTGCGCATGTACACGATATGTAGGCTTTGAGGGCCAATTTTTGTATATGGGATTTAATCCCCAATTTTGTCTTTGACACAAACTTTATGTATTTTGGAAAAAACACTTTTATATACAGTGATATGGACCTATTTATGATCTAAATATTTACAATGACTTGTGCATTTTAATTTTTTATGATGTGTTTATGTATGGGCAAGATGCCAATCCAAAATGTAATTAGCCAATGAATCGGCAATACAATTGAATTCTCTCGGTATGTGTTGATATGTAATAAAATCAAATGACCGTTCCAAGAGGCGTACTCTTCGAAATAAACGAAGTAATGTAGGATCGCGAACTGTGTAAACACGGTTTAGATGAGAAACCACGAGTTGGGAATCTAAAAAGACCGATAAGGAGTCAATCCCGAGTGAGGCAACCTCAGTTAAGAGACCAATGACTGCATGGTACTCTGCGATATTATTGGTTGCGGGACCTAAACAAATGGCTCCTGAAGAAATTAACTCGCCAGTGGGGGAATAGATCACCCATGCTGCGGAAGCGAGATTCCGGGTATGTCGGCTTGCACCGTCAGCGAATCCAAAGTAGGTAGACATCTGCGCATAAAAGCACGAGTCAAAGTAAGAGTAGATACATAAGATCCACGCGCACACTAAAAATAAAGCAAAAATCAAACTAAGTACATTATGTACAAGAATTAACCCGCGTGGGGTAACTTCACGCGTAGAAACGCTTGAGGTATAGCCCGTTGCGGGGCCGTGCCAATGGCGTACCATCACAGTCGACTAGTTCATAGGCTCCTTTTTCTAAGACACGTTTTATGATGAAGGGGCCGTACCACATAGATTCAAGCTTGCCTTTTCCAAGTTTGTCATGCATCTGATCATATGTAAGTACAAGGTCACCTTCATTAAAGATCCGAGGTTGAACGGATTTGTCATATTGAGCTTTGACGCGTTTTTTGTGAGCTTCATTAGCCAAAGCGGCGTCGCGGCGGGTTTCATCTAGCTTGGCTAGGTATAGAAACCGTTCTTCTTCGGAAGTAGTGTGTGGAAGTAGCTCTATGGCTATCTTGAGTGATGGAATTTCACATTCAATCGGGAGAATGGCTTCCAGGCCGTACACCAATTGAAATGGTGTAAACCCAGTAGCACTTTTCACTGAGGTTCGGTATGCCCACAGTGCTGAGAACAGAGCTGAGTGCCAATTGGATTTTTGGGTACCCACAATGCGCTGAATCATTCGTTTCAGGACCTTATTGATGGCTTCAACTTGGCCATTGGCTTGTGGGTAATACGGAGTTGAGTTTTCGTGGCGAAAACCCAGTTTGGCACTTAGTTCTTCGATCATATGATTCCTAAAATGGGAACCATGGTCAGTCACAATAGACTGTGGGACACCGAATCTAGCTATGATATGATTGAATATGAACTGCGCTGCTGTTTTGCCGTCTTCAGCATACGTAGGCATCGCTTCAGCCCATTTTGTAAAATAGTCCACAGCTACTATGACATAGCTATGCCCCCCGGCTGAAGTGGGCTTACAGTGCATAAAATCAATGCCCCATTTGGAGAAGGGGCCGACGGCAATAACAGGATGGAGTGGAGCAGGATGCGAGCGTGTTTTGCGATGAAAGAATTGACATGGCGGACACTTCTTGACTGTTTCAATGCAGTCTTTGAAAATCGAAGGCCAGAAGTATCCCGCTCGCAATATTTTCTGGGCCGTAGCCATCCCAGAGAGATGACCACCACATGCTCCAGCATGGCAGTCATTGAGAACGCGTTCCGCCTCATCTAAGGTCAAACAGCGTCGAAGGACAGTGTCGACACCACGCCGATACAAAGTATCGTTCACTATAAGGTAGTATTTTGCGTGATGTCTGATACGTCGTCATTCATCGCGGTTGAGGTCGGGACGGAAGCGTTGGGTTTGGAGATATAAGAGAATATCCCCATACCACGGATCAGACGTGCTAATGAGGAACAATGATTCGTCGGGAAGAGAATCAATGGGCTCGGATTGCTCAGTAGCACGGGGCAAGTGACAAATTAACTCAGCGAAGACCAGAGATTTCTTAGACTTGGCTTTGACGAATTCCAAGTCAAACTCTTGAAGGATGACAATCCAACGGGAGTACTTGCCCCCAAGCACTTGTCGTGTGAGGATGTAGTACATTGGATTGAAATCGGCGATAACGGTGGTCCGGCGGAGTAAGATGTAGTGACGGAATCTCTGGACAGCAAACACTGTTGCCAGAGCCAGCTTTTCAACATGTGAGTAGCGAGTTTCAGAGTCGAGAAGACTCTTGCTGAGGTAGTACACCACATGTTCTATGCCGTTGTGATCTTCCTGGACTAACACCATACCAATGGTGGAAATCGAGGCTGCGAGATAAAGGATATAGTCCTGTGTGTAATTGGGGGGTTGAATCACAGGATCTTTAGTTAAGGCTGCCTTTAAATTGTCAAAGGAGCGTTGGGCTTCATCATCCCATATGAAGGGAACATTCTTCTTGAGAAGCCGCATGTAGCCTTTTGTTATCTCAGACAGATTACAGATAAAACGGCGTAGAAAGTTTGCATGCCCTTGCAAACATTGAAGTTCTGGAATATTAGTAGGTGAAGGCAGGGCTATGATAGCTGCTACCTTTGCGGGATCTAGACGTATCCCGTCTTTGGAGACTATGAAGCCCAACAGTTTTCCGGCTTCTACACAGAAGACGCACTTATGCGGGTTCAAACGTATAT
The DNA here is from genome assembly GCA_027924585.1 of Larix kaempferi. NCBI lineage: Eukaryota > Viridiplantae > Streptophyta > Pinopsida > Pinales > Pinaceae > Larix > Larix kaempferi. The sequence goes on along the minus strand of BSBM01000237.1, from coordinate 3,781,596 downwards.
TGTAGCGCCGGCACCTTTCGAAAATGGCACTCAAGTGATCTGGATGTTCTTCCCGAGTTCGAGAATGAGCGGGAAGGTCATCGAGATATGGCTCTACGATATGTTTGATGTCATGGAATGCGTAGGACATCGCCCGTTGGAAAGTTGCCCCGGCATTTTTGAGGCCAAAAGGTAACTTCCGATATGCAAAGATCCCCCAAGGGCAGATAAAGGCCGTTTTGTGCTGGTCGGCTGGGAGGATATCGATCTGATTATAGCCAGAAAAGCCATCCATAAATGAAAAGATAACACTTCCGGCACAGTTATCGATGATCTGGTCGATAAACGGAGTTGGGTAGTTGTCCTTGGGACAAGCTTTGTTCAAATCACGGTAATCAACACAGACTCTAATCGTTCCCTGTTTCTTGGTTACAGGGACGATGTTGGATACCCATTCTGTCAATGGGACAGGATAGATAAAACCAGCACGCAAAATTTTTTCAACTTCTGCTTTAATGGCGGCTGCCTTACGAGGATGAACGGGTCGAAGCTTTTGCCGAACAGGTCGGGCGCCAGGGAAAGTTGGAATTTCGTGGACCACAATCGATGGGTCGATTCCTGGCATCTCTTCATAACTCCAAGCGAAAACATCGCGGAAAGTTTTAAAGTAGGCATTATAGAACTCCGTCTCGAGAGGAGTACATGTTTTGCCAATGTGTACGTTTTCCACGATACCAGGCTTTACTGAAATGTCGATGGGAGTGGTTGCCATAAGATTGGCCAAGTTGCCTTCAGAAAATACTTCGTCGAGGGAAGTGGGGAACTTGGTTTGAACCATCCCAAGTGAAGCACTGGATTTGGTGTCAAGCTCAAGTGACTGGATGGTGGGGAATGAAGATCGATGATGAAAATCTCCCCATGGTGGCTCATTACCGCACATAACCTCTATGATTGATTCGTCAGTAGGAAAAATCAAGTTGAGAGGATCAAACAATGGTGGGCGTGTATGAGTTTCAGTCGAGAGCTGTGCCACTGTGTGATCAGTAGAACAGTCGACCCAATCTGTGGCTGATTGGATCGCGTCATAAGATGCAAGGTTTCTGTTCAAAGGCATGGAATTGCCATAGCCTTGGATCTGAGTAGGACTCGGGATCACCCATGAATCATCAGACGGGGTGACATGTGACGAAATCATGTTGACTGGTTGAAGATGGGTTCCCAGCTCTGGAAAAACTCCAATGAGGGATGAATCCTTCATGAGACCAACACCTATGTCTTGGAACCGGTACCGAGGTTGATCCAATAACGGAACGGTATTGGCGGAGTTCGGATGGGAGTCTGGGATACAGTAATCCAATTGATCAATAGTGACAATTTTCCCTTCATGAGGAAATTGTACAATCCGGAAGACTGTAGATGCTATGGCAGTCATGGCATAGAACCAGTTTCGACCAAGTAGGAGGTTGTAATCCAAAGGTGCATCTACGACTTCGATGTGTACGGATACTGTTTTGCCCCCCAGTTCAACACCGATTGAGGGGATGAGTCCGTATGGTTGAAAACCATGTCCATCAAACGCTCTAAGAGTAGTGGGAGAAGTTGTGACCTCAGGCGAGCCGAGAGCTCTCCAGCAGTTCAAAGACATAATTGACGTGGAAGCACCCTCATCTAACACTGTGCGGTGGATAACATTTCCACGGATTTTCGTATGCACCTGGAAGGCTAACTGGTGAGAAAGCCTAGGTTTAGCGTGCTCCAAGTTAAACATGATGGAGTTTGAAGTATCTGGGTCCAATGCCCCCAGTGCTGAAAGTAGGGTTCTACGCTGCGTGGGGCAGTGTTGGAGAACCTCGAGAGTTGACATAGCGCAAGGTGCTTGAGCCAAATCTTCAACAATGTTGTAGTTTTGGGCAGCTCGCGCATTCGGATTGAATGTCGCCTTTCGTATGGTGCCCTTAGGTGGGCGTAGCACTGTGTCCATAAGTGGTCTCTCGATATGGAGGTGACCATTAAGGGGGGGAATAGGAATCGGATCTTCAACAGGAGACTTGCCTTTGGCTGTCTCTGATTGTTTGGTTGAACTTGGAGGATTGTCATATGTCTTTGAACGAGTGGTGATATTAATCTCCTCATTACTTGTCATTAGGATCTCGCGGTTTGTGGACGTCTCTCCACGGGAAGGATTGGTCGGGTTGCCCCCTTGTGGGGATTCTTGGGCAACCATTTGCTGTTGCTGTTGGGGGAAAGGGTCAGTTAGCACTGCCGGTCTAGAGGATCCTTTAACGAACTTATGGACCTCGTCCTTGTAGGGACAGTCACGCGTATAATGATCATCTTGAAAAATCAAGCAGGGAAACTTAGCTTTCCGACGTGGTTTTTGATCATTCTGGGTAGGTTGTGGTTTGGAGTTCTCCTGCTAGTTCTTTTTAGGTTTACCACGATTGTTTTTCTTCTTTCCCCCGGATGGTTGTGATGTAGATTGGACTGCATTCACTTCGGAGGAGACAGCAGGGGAAGTGGAAGCTTTTGAAGCGGCCTGGGTAAAAGCGGGGGAAGCAGAAGCTTGTTGCCCCGTCGAGTTGGTAGCAGGCTGAGCCTTAACTGAACCAACGATACCATCAATGGGTGGTTCAGTAGTAGGCTTTGTAGGATCAGTGTGAATGCGGGAAGCATGTGGAAGAAGTTCGTGTAAAGTACCGGATTGAGTATATACTAAATCCATGTATTGTGCTGCCGAGATGGCTTGTTCTTCCGTAACAGGTCCGCGCATAGCAATATCTCTGGCTATGGGAGGCAAAAAGGATTTTGTAAACCAATCAGCAAGTAGCTGATCTGGAATAGGTGCCTTTATTAGCCTACGGCGTCTTCGCCACTCATGGATGTGATCCGAGATGTGTGTAGAAGTGGTTTGACGCAGTGAAGTTAGCAGTTCTGTTCCAGTCTCATATCGGATGGGAAGCTGGAAATGTGTCAGAAACTGCATAGCCAAAGTGTTGAAATCACGAAAAGAGTGTTGTGGCAGCTCGATGTACCATTTTGCTGCCGTTCCGGTAAGCGTACGTTGGAAGAGCCGAAGTCGGATGGAATCATCCATCAAGGAGTTTGATGAACACCAAAGATGGAAGGTCATCACGTGGTTCTTGGGGTCTTCCCCGGGCTTAGCATCGAACTTGGGAATGTCCGATGGTAGTTTGGCTGGGATAGGTGGCCAGTGAGGTTCATGCCATATAGGATCGTTAATAAGCCTCGACAAATCAGGTAGATCAAGTGTGGCCAAGAAGGGAAGCTGACGGTTGGTCTGCGGGTATGAGTAGTAACCATGTGGTGCAGGGAACCCTGGAGGGCCTTGCATAGCATGCTGCTGTGTGTTATACCCATATGTGTTTCCCGCGGGATACTGCTGGAAGTTCTGCGGATAATAAGCCATCTGGTTAACCGGTTGATTGTAAGAAACTGGTTGGTAAGTGTTCTGCTGAGTGGGTATAGTACCCTGAGGCTGTTGATGCCCAGGATTGGTTGCTATTCCTTGTTGGGGAAAAGTTCCTTGGAATTGTTGTGTTCCAGGGATGTTGCGACCATACTGTGTAAGTGGAGGATTTCCCATAGCAGGGTTGGGGAGTGGCTGCGACGGTGGTGTCCATGGAATGCTCGTTCCTGCTTGAGGAACGAGTGGAAATTGAAGTGACGGGTTCCAAGGAGTTGTGGCAGCTGAAGGGTAAGGGAAGCCAGAATTCAAGTTGGGGGAAATCTGAGATTGCCCCCCAGCTTGGTTCCAGTTTCCGAAAAGTGAGTACCCCCCACTCTGTGGGATTTGATGATCCCAAGAAGGAAGCATACCTGACAGGGGTGGTTGAGAGTAAGGCCCGGTGGGAACACCGGAATAAGGTTGCCCACTGCCAGGTGGATTGTACATACCAAACTGAGTAGAAACTGCTGGTTGGGAAACTTGTTGGAGCGAGCCAATAGGTTGTCCGCCAGCAGTTAGGTTGGATGGCCCTATGTGAGGAGGCTGTAGACTGGGAACTGGGTTCCCAGCAAAAGGTTGTCCTCCGACTGGTTGGGTTGATGGCCCACCAGTTGGAGGTTGTTGACTAACAATGGGGTTCCCAACAAAAGGTTGCCCCCCAGCTGGTTGGGTTGATGGCCCACCAGGGAGGGTTTGTAAGTTGGAGTTAGGGACCATTGCAGTCGGTTGTCCACCTCCTGAAATAGTATAAATGGTGGCTGAAGGTGATCCTCCGGTCGAAACGGAAGATCCAGCAGTATGACTAGGTGTTCTTCCGCCGCTAGCTAAATATGATAGCATGGATTGGCCAACGGCGCCAAAAGTACCGATTAGCGGAGGCGGTCGTCCGTATTGGACAGGTGAGGACGGAGAAAAAACTGGGTTATCCCTCATAGAGTGTGCACCAAACATTGGTGATGACAGCAAATGTGGGAAATTTAGCCCAGGAGTATTAGCGTCGTCCATCACGTGTTCAATAATAGGAGGACCATCGAGAACTGGGTCCGAGTTCATATCCTGAAAAAGATTTTGGGGATCCGGCAGGAACCTAGGTGTAGTAAAGTCCGAAGGTCCTGAGCCGTCTGCAAAGGAATGATGAAATTCTGTGCTAGACGGAACGTTGGGATCCCTATAGTCAGAAGGACGAGAAACAGGGGGGTATCTAGACGCTGTCGAAAGCATTTGCTCTGTGTTGCGTCTAAATTGTGCCGATGCTAACGGAGAGTTCGCTAGGCTAACCATACTAGACTGGATGGAAGCCATAATTTCGTGTCCCGGTGGGATGTTGGGTAGATGAAAAGTGCGAGGTACGTTGCTAGAAGAACTTGTCTCCTGAGGATGAACACTGGGTGACGTAGTAATAACAGGCGGAAGTTCCGTCTGGGAAGTAATGAAGCCATAATCAGGTTCAAAAGGTGTGTCAGGTAGACGAGTATCTTCAACGATCTCAACGTAGCCGCCTGGGACTGAAATTAGGCCAGGTATGTCCTGGTCGGATCCTTCCGTGGTGCCAATAGATCCGTCTATATCATCGTGGAAAGTGTCTGATGGACGGGAAGTGTTGGCCTCCGGTAGAAGGATGACCTCTGGTCTAGTACTCTGGGTCGTGCTAGGTTCGGCTGCTGTAACTGTGCCCACTGTTATAGATAAATCTGGGATGACAGTGGGTGAGGTGACAGTGGAAGCCTCAGACATGCTAGTGGTCATAGAAGCTGCAATGGATTCTGAGACTGTGCTGTGTGTGGCAGTTACAGGCGTAACTGAAGATGTTGTACGTATCGGCGGTGGGATGTTGCCTCGACCAGCACCGCGGCCAGGAGGAGCAGGAATGCGTGATGCAGGCGGACCAGAAGTCCGTGGCGGTGGTGGTGGTGGAGGGCTTAGGCCCTGTTGTCTTCGTGATCTTCTTTGTTGATCTGACATGATGACAGGGAAATGAAAATCGGGGGCAGTACTGTAAACAAAGAACTCAAAAACTCTAATGCAGCCGAGTGTGCAAAAGAGGAGCTAGAAAAAGCAAGGCTCACAGGCCAAAAAAGCAAGCTCTAAAATCTATACTGAGACCGGTGTCTCAATAAGCGAGCTGATCAACAAAAATGGCCAGAATGCCAACAAGCAGTCCCTACAAAGAAAAAATGACCCTCTACAAAGATGAGACGCCAAGCAAACTCCTAACTAAGAGCTGGAGACCTCAACAGGCTGTATCCTTCGCAAGGTGATGAAATCCAAGTCGAACAATACAACATGAGAGACCGATATAAGAAGGATATCCCTCTACCGAAAGGGATCCTGGGTAAAAGAGCCCTAGTAGAATAGATACTAAGCCACCTCGTTCATGACACGTCGGAAAAGGTTTTGGGCACTTCAGCCTTCCGAAGAAGACAGCGATCGATGTTGCCTTAGGGCTAAGTGGAGTGCGGTATTCCACAGAGTCCGTCCGGTTCTCAATCTCGCGGCCGTTTAACCCCTGAACAGTTAGAAACAGTCAGGAGGCCCCTCCACAAACTGGCTGTGACCGTGTCAATAAGTACTAGAGGATTTTAGTTCCCTAAAGACAACGACTATGTCTCAGATGAAAATGACAAGGGGGAATTATTTTGATGCCTATCCCCGGTGTCCTACCTAACTACCAAATTCTTTTGATTTCCTCAAGTGAGGTTAAAGTTGGTTTAATTAGGGTGATTAATTTTAGTGGCTGTCTTTACTCAATCGGGTAGTGGACGTGAGACTTGATGGTGTTATGACGACTCAAACCATGCAAATGGGAATGAATCATAAACAAGCCTTTGTCTTCGATGAAATCTAGCTAAGGTAAAGATAGAGGTTCTTCGATCCAATATGCATAACAATTTTCACAAGCACTCAAAGTAAAATATTTTTCTTTTCTTTTCGATTTATAAACCAAGCCAAGCTGAAGTAAACACGCTTTTCAATGTACTGATTTTACAATCTACAATGCTTCTATGATGAGAATTTTTATGGCAAAATTAATGGTTCATTTCTCTATGCAAAATGCCACTAGACTTTTTCAAATTAAACAACCAATTTGCTCTCAACCAATGATCTTTTTAATTTACTGAAAATGATAATGACAATATGACTGTAAAACTACAGTGTTCAGTAACAGAAGACAGTGGTGTTGAGTTGGTTGTGGGGAAAAGCCAAGTCAAATGCAATCAAATTGAAAAATGACCAATATGTCAAAAGTGCCACTTAATTCAATCAATCAATCAAGCTCACAAACCATGTAATAAGCAGACCAAACAGACTGGAAATTAACCAGGATGCTAACAGGCAACAGTAAAGACTATCTGAGGCAGGGAGAAACTCAGGAAACCAAGCAAAAATTAAAAAAATTTACCTACTTGCAGACACTACCGCGGGCTATAGACTGCCTGAAGCGCGGCACTGTGTAACTGTCGCGCTGGTATGAATGCCTAGGACGCGGCACTATGTAAATGTCGCGCTGGAAGTGGTTAAGAGGGCGCGGCACTGTAGCAAGAGGGAAAAAAAACGCAACTGGAAAAGAAAAAATCAAGTTTTCAGGGTTGTTGCTAACCCAGGGGACTCAGTAATTAAACAGGGAGATAAATACTGCGAGGAGGGGTGAATAAGGGTCAAAAAAGACCAAAATTCAAGGTGGTTTGAAGTGCAACAAAAGACTGATAATTCAAAGATAAATGACTGTGAATTTGAACCAATCAAGCAGTAATCAAACCCAGCGGAGTCGCCATTCTTGTTATGTGGAATTCTGCCCTACGGATAAGTCAAAACTCCCTTAGGCTAAAGTAGGATCTAACTAACTCTAGGCTAAGAACAGACAAAACAAATGCAACCTTGAATCCCTAGATCTAACAAACATCTCAGAATTAAAATGCTGAAGAGAATAGAAAGGAGTTTAACTGACCTTGTATCCAAACGCTTGTCTTTGATATTTGCTCCAAGCTCCAAGTAAACCTGTTAACAATGGAACCAAAACACAAGCATGTACTATTCTCTAACAATCTGAAAACATGAGTTAGGATCTAAATCTATGAAAGATACAAATCACATGATTAAAACAAGATTAACACAAATGATTTGGGAAAACAAGACAAGTTATTCCATTACAACTTGAAGATTACTTACAAAGGGTGCTTGATGCCCAAGCCAATCCTCCAACTCCAAGTGTCTTCTCCTCTTAGCTATCTCCACAATGCTGCAAGACCATAAGTTTGGTGCTCTCAAGAGTCCTCCTCTCTTCCCAATGGCATGCCTCTCTTTTATAGTGAATGGTGAGGTTAACCAACAAGAGAGATAGGTGGATCTAAGGAGGGATAAGTGGATCAGGGTTTCTAATCGAAGGAGGTGAGTTGGGATCGAATCAAGGAACCTAATCTTCCATCATATTCGAAAATCCAAGATCCCATAAGTCAAGGGCAAAAACTATTAAAAGGGTGCCGCGCTTTGCAAATGATACAGAGCGCGGCACTGTGCCGCGTTTTGTCAAGCTGGCAGAGCGCGGTAGTGTATGGAAATAAAGTCCAAGGTGGGTCAAAACTTGGCAGGGTGGATTTACCTTCAAGGTTGACTCATCATCTGTCTCTTCTGGATGGTTCAAAGCAGTAGGTAAAGTGTCGTCGAAATGTGTTGTGATGGGGATGCGACACCGTGAAATATAGAGGTATAACAACAACTCCCTCCTCTCTGTCTACCTATCAATGTTTGACGTCCTGTTCATTCTCCCTCCTATCCATGTGGTGATCTGCATGTGTGTTTTCTCTTTTGCTATTCTTCATTTCAATTTCTTTCTGCGGTTGCATTTTTCCCTGACGGTGGCCTGTTGTTGTTTGATTTGAAATGACTAGTCTTCTACCGGTCTGTGTTTCCTGCATTTGGCAGTGGCTATGCCCATCTCTTTTGTTGCCACCACTCCCTATTGTCCTGGAGTAACGTTCAATCCTGGAGTAACGTTCAATCTCTGTAGCTGTCAATAGTGGGTTTGTGCCAATGTTCATTTTGCATTGCTTGAAAACATTACGTGTCCTAAAAATACTATCGTGGACGTCCTTCGCTTCCGACACTTCATTATGTTGTGTTTACCAGCCCCAACCTCTGTGTTCTGCAAAGCTCCTTCCTAGAGTAACGACTTTCTTTATTCTTTTCATATGGTCCTATGTGAACACTGCTCGTGCCTCCCTACCAACCTACTCATGCCGCGTGGTAAGCCTTCTTATTGGGTTAGGGGATCATGCTGCTCTACTTTCTGCATACATGTATAAAAACTAAAACACTCATGAAACATCAATCGGACCATCTTGCAATGTGAGGCGGCCTAAGAGATGAGATGTTGACATTGGCCATTGGCCTATGATATGCCCTCTATTTTTACTTTGACCCTCTCCCTTTTGTAAATTGCTTCAACTACACCACAATTCGAACCATGATGCAATGCTCCTTTTTCTCTTTTTAAATATTTAATGAAAAAGGTATGCATTAAGATTAGCATAAGGGGGGTGTAACTTAATGCAAAGGGGAGAAAAATCAATCAATGGTAACAAGGGGTAATGGCATTTTGGATAGGGGTTTTTTATTTTTTTTATAAAATGGAAATGGGAAAGAGTATATGAGAGCTTTAGGAGGGAATCTTAGAAGTCTCCGCTTCTTAATTTTTGAGCAATATGGATGGTTAAAATGATGAACTCTGCAAGAGGAATCATTTCTCTTCATAGGAAGGGACATGGATTAGGTAATAAATGCAAGGAAAAAATAAAGTTAATTAAATAAATAAGGTAAGAAGGACCTTTATAATCAATAAAAAAGGGATTAAAAGAGGCTTGATTAAAATACAAGGAGGGGCTTTTCTATTCTTCTAAAAACCATGGACATATGCGATTTTTGCAAAGGATCCCTTGGAGGGAAATATTTTTACTTTTCTAGAATAGGAGTGAAAATATGATGTCCATATACATGACCGAAAAATTAATCGGGAGATGCAAAATAGGTGAATTTCTACTAGCAAGGAACAAAGGACTTATCATGCCAAAAATTTGATTGAGTATCAAAATGATCAAATGGTTCAATGTTTTTTTTCCAAGTAAAACATAGGGATGAACAACACGACGAGTTGAACATAATGACAATGACCCCACAGTGTGAAGACACAACGGGCAAGAAATGACAACATGCCAAAACTTGACTTGACCATGACACGAAAATGCATGAGATGCAACTTGGAAAGTTTGCTGAAGAGGTCATATGAATGCGAAAATTATCAAAAAATACATGGACACGACAAGCACATTACCCTATACATGACAGTGTATATAGAGTGATCTTGTGACAAAGATTAGTAGGTTCACCTTTGGCATAATGTCCCAACAACTTCATAAGCATGTCAATGTTGAGTATCAACATCTAGCCAAACAAACAAAAAATGAAATAGAATGACACACATTGACTTGACAATGATTGAACGACATACAAAGATGAAACCACGAAGTAGACACATATATTTATTTTCATACCCGGAAAGAGAATAGAGTGAAAAGAGTAAGGCCAACATTCCACAATGGGTGAAGCAGAGGGATGAAAGAAGTGTTGGGAAACCAAAATAGAAAATGATTAATAGTTCAACATACCCACGGGATGATCACTAGGAACCTCCCAATAGTTTTGTTCTATCCATGTCACATACTTTTCTGTATAACAGAATTGATGGTCATCATGTCAGAGTTTATCAGTAAAACAATATGGTGAAAGAGCATAGTGGCAAGTGTACTTAAAGACATCAAATTCCATGTGAACTTATTTGGGCAATTGCGTAAGGAAAATAATAAAAAAGAAACTAACCAAGGAAATGAAATCACTAAACTAAGAAAATAAAGATTGCTAGCTAATGCGATGCAATGAAAACAAATGCATAGCAGGAAAGTAAAAGGACCTACGATTAACATGCAATCCTACTCCTGCTTCTATGAAAGAAGAAAAATAAGTCATGCAGGATGCCATTTATTGTAAAGGAAAACATCTGAAATGCTAAGGAAATAATTTATTGAATGTTGAAGCTTGATTGAGATTTTGCATTGAACTCCTGAAATAACGATAAATATGACTATGAAAATATGCAATTGAATGTTAGTCCCAATTGAAACAATTAAAAGAGAATGCAAACTAGATGGGTTAGAATTAATGAGATATAGAAATTTATCAACCCATGAATCCCAAATGTAGTCTCTAAAAATTATCCCAACAATTTCCATGTCCACTTCATTAAACATGTCAAATTGATTTGGAATAAATAATTTAAGATCATCGGCATTAATTGAATTGATATTGATTAAATCCTCATTGATTTCATTATCATTATTATCTTCCTTAATGACAAATTGCTCATCATTAATTGAATCGGAAAAATGCATTTAATTTCCTCTTTAGAATTAACCATAATATAAGGTGCAATGATTTCTTCATGATTATTATCAACAAATTCATCGAGGCAATCATCATGGATCAATGGATGGATTTCCCCAAAAACTTAAGATTCAAGCTGAAGGGTAGGCTCAAGAAAAACAAGGTTCTCACACAAAACCGAAAGGGAATGAGCATCTTTGTCATGAATTTGAGGAACAATGAGAGAATCATCCAAAATATCAATCACAACATGATCAGAGTTTAATAATTCAGGATTATGACTCACCTCCTTACAAGAATCAATTTTCCATTTCATATGATCAATATTTTCTTGAATGTAAGAATATATTTTAATATATTGAATTATCATATTTAATAAAAATATTAACATTGTTCAATTTCATGGTGACTATATATGAACAACTATTAATTACAATAATAAAAAAAGTATTAAAAAATGATAAATGCCACTAAACTTACAGTTTTTTTTTCAATTTAAAAACTTAATAATTTAAGAAATTAATAATTTCACTATTCACAACTAAGGGTCAAAGGTAGATTGAGGGTGATAGTGGAGGATCCACTATCATTATCTTATCATTATCTCATCCCTTAAAGGTCCTTTCAAACATATAGGGACTTGAATCAACAATTCTAGCTGACAAATTGACATAGTACAAAGTATAGGAGATGGCATGACCATTATAATGCATCTAGACAAGTAAACAATTAAATACATATCATTATGGTTCACCATAATTAAATACAACAAAATAAAGTATGGACACAAAATGTTTGAAGAGAGGTAAATTGCTAATTCAACAATCAACAATGTACATCCCAAGTAAACAATACACATGTCCATCGAAAGCTACAATGTTTGGTGGTATTAATACAAATCTAATGATGATAGAACATAATAAATCCAATATATGTAATGCAGAAGCCATCGAGTCTGCAATATTGCTTAAAATCACCACAACGAAATGTTGTCTTCAATTATTCATTCATGGTCAACTTTCACCATTTTCCATCTTTTATTTTTTACTCTTTCTTCGATGTAACTTCTATTAATTTTATCTAAGCTGCACATACTAAATTACTATATTGGCAGCATATACAAATTAGTTGTTGTTGTGGTTCTCCAATAACTTCATGTTCCTTTCAGTGCATCACATCAAATAATATTTCACTTTTTATTTGTTATCTATGGGTGCAATCACAACGAAAACATCTACTACAGTCAATGCCCTTTTTTAAATGCATTATCGATAACAAATCATTTACTCTATATACATTATATACAATGGACAAGGTTTGAATTTTTTTTGTTGTTTATTATAATACCTTCTTTGACAAGATCGGAAATTCTATTTCCATCACTTGATACTACTATATCCTATGATTCTAACCCTCGAAGCTTGTGAGTGGCATTTTCCCCTTTGGGTTAATTTCTATATGTGTTTCCAAGGTTTAACATAGTTTTTCATTATATGTTTTCACATATTTCTATAGATTCAGTGTTTTCAATACAAATAAGAAAAAAAACATGATTGCTTTCTAGTATCAAATGTAAACACATTTTGAAAGGATTTTGTTTTAAAAGAGTGCAAATCTCAAGTCCCATGTATGGTGCTAGCTTCTAATGGGATTGATATATATATATCTTGTTGAGTTTTCTGAATTTACTTCAATATGATCTAGGATCTTAACTGAGAGAACAACATGTACAGCATATCTACAGCATATCAATCATGGAGACAATAATGCAAGCACACAAGAGACACAAAGATTTACTTGGGGAAAACCATAAAGGTGAAAAACCCCAATAAATTCCTCAGAGATAGATAGAGCAATGATACAACCAACCAAGAGAGATAGCCATAACCTAGCAGCAATCCTCCTCCTCCATAAGTGCGCCTCTCCTCCTTGAGAGCATGTGTGAGAAGTGAGTGTGTAAATAGAGTGCCTCCCGCACTCTATTTATACTTGACTTGACTTGCCTTTTTACCTAACTCATGTCGGCTCGAACTTAACCACATAACATAATGCTGAGTGGGCCGACCCCCAATAGGGTGGTCTAATAACCCTTTGACCCACATGGCCGACCCCCAATAGGGTGGTCTAATAACCCTTTGACCCACATGACTTATACAGGGCCGACCCCAAATAAGGTGGTCTAATAACCCATCAAGTATAAGTTACGACACTTACAATATAAATGACGACACTTCCTTATAGAGGAATAATACCATCTCTATAGGAATACAATATACATATACATGTGAGATACATTCCAAAGTTACATATACATCAACACTCCCTCTTAACTAGGAAGGTATTTCTCAGCACAGTTCTTCTAGCACAAGTCATCTTCTCTGGATCATCGTCACTAGATAATCGTCATCGAGTCATCATCATCGTCACTACTGCTGCTATCTCAATCAATCTCTGAATCTACTCGTCATAGGAAGTTCTACATAGCCAGTCCTTTTTCATACTGGATGTAGGCCCACCACCTGTAGGTCTTCATCATCACTGGCCATACTGTGGAATCCTCAGGACTTATTACGTGCGTCACAAAACCTGGCTGCAGCATCCCAGGCTATTACGAGCACACAGCTCTACCTGTAGGATCTCCCAGGAGCACATTACATGTGACCCATCACAAAACCTGGCTGAAGCATCCCAGGCTGTTACGAGCACGCGGCTCTACCTGTCGGATCTCCCAGGAGCACATTACATGTGATCTCACCACAAAACCTGGCTGAAGCATCTGAGGCCTTTTTCATCCTGTCCAGATCTCCCAGGAGCAAATTACATGTGGTCCACCACAAAACCTGGTCGAAGCATCTGAGGCCTTTTTCATCCTGTCCAGATCTCCCAGGAGCACATTACATGTGGTCATGGCAAAACCTGGCTGAAGCATCTGAGGCCTTTTTCATCCTGTCCAGATCTCCCAGGAGCAAATTACATGCCATAGGACAAAACCTCGCAAGAGCATCTCAGGATGTTACGGGTACACAACTCCGACCTGAAATCTCCCAGGGCACAAATTACATGTCATCTCAAGCAAAACCTCGCAAGAGCATTTGTCAGATGTCCCAGGGCACCGAATTACATGCCATAGGCAAAACCTCGAAAGACCATCTGCAAATCTCCCAGGGCACAAATTACATGCTTTCCTGCACAACCTGATCCACGGCCATAAAGTATCATCTGATACTCATCAAACATCATCCTGATGTACACATGATCATCCTGATCATCATCACTGCAACGTCCTGCTGCATGTCATCTGGAGAAGCTCATCATCCACGATCATCCAAGTATCCACCTGATACATACATAGATACATGATCCACACAATGTATCCATCAGCATACATGATCTACCTGATCATACCAAGATACATGATCCACACAATGTATCCATCAGCATACATGATCTACCTGATCATACAACGATACATGATCCACTCAATGTATCCATCAGTATACATGATCTACCTGATCATACAAAGATACATGATCCACACAATGTATCCATCAGCATACATGATCTATCTGATCATACAAAGATACATGATCCACACAATGTATCCATCAGCATCCAACATGATGCGTTCATACAAAAATACATACACATGATCCATCCGATCATATCCAGCATCCAACATGATGCATATACAAAATACAGACACATGATCCAACCGATCATATCCAGCATCCAACATGATGCATACATACATACATATAATGATCCAACTGATCATATCCAGCATCCAACATGATGCATACACAAAATACATATACATGATCCAACTGATCATATCCAGCAGAAACCAGAACATCCTCCTGATGTTCATCATCCAGCACTTACATCTACATCCATGTGAAGGATCCCCCTTCCAACATGCTTGGAATGGCTTCAGCAAATGTGTCCATCACTTCTTCCTCGAAGTGTCCTCGATCTGAAGCACGCCAAGCCTCTCTCTGAAGTACTCGAACTTCACCCTAGCTAGTGGCTTTGTCAGTACATCTGCAATCTGCTCGTCTGTCGCAACATACAGGAGCTTCACAGCTCCTCTCTGCACCATGTCCCTGATATAGTGATATTTGATCTCTATGTGTTTCGACCTATCATGAAACACTGGGTTCTCGGACAGCTTCACACAACTCTGGTTATCACAGAAGATACCAGTAGCCTCCAACGGGAGATCAAATAACTCAGACAGTAGCTTCCGTAGCCATACTGCCTCACAACTAGCTGAACAGGCTACAACATACTCTGCCTCAGCTGTACTCAGTGCTACGCAGGACTGCTTCCTGCTAAACCAAGAGATCACACCTGATCCCATACTGAAGCAACACCCAGATGTGCTCTTCCTATCTGCAGCACTGCCAGCCCAATCTGAATCAACATAACCCTGCAGGTTAAACTTTTGATTCGCCTCATACCTGAGCCCAAAATCCACTGTACCCTTCAGGTACCTCAAAACATGCTTTACAGTAACCAGGTGAACACCCCTCGGATCCGTCAGGAACTGGCTCAATGTGTTCACAGCAAAGCAAATGTCTGGTCTCGTGTTCGTCAAGTACATCAAGGACCCAATCATCTGACGATACGTAGATACATCAACCAGCTCAGATGAAGCATCACATAGAAGCTTCATATTCGATGTCATAGGTGTGGCCATAACCTTGCAGTCCATCATCCCGAACCTCTTCAGGATCTCTTACTGCATACTTCCCTTGTCCAAGGAAGATTCTATCTGCACTCTGCCACACCTCCATGTCAAAAACAAATAGTGCATCATCCCCAAGTTCTTCATCTCGAACTCGGTAGTTAGCTTTCGCTGCGTGTCGGCAATCAATCTATCTTCACCATACCAAGTTCTGCACATATATGATTTCCTATCATGTGTCTCAGAACCATCTGGTGCATCTTCTATTTCATCTCAATGCTGCCATCTGCAACATGCTTGATCTGATAGTTCCATTTGGAAGTCATAGCAAACTTCCCTTCATGTCTTGGGATTACATCCCAAACATCATTCTTCATGATCGACGGATCAAGGCATTTCATTTCTTCATCCCAGATCCTGGGAACTTCAATATCTTCAATATCTTCAATAGATATCTTTGCTGGAACAAAATGTTGTAGTTCTTCTTTTGTAGGAGATGGCATACGATCTTTCCTACACAACAAGTTAAATTGCATGATTAGAAAACATCTCATAGTTTTCAGAACAAATTCTTACACATAAAGAAATATGCCATACAGTCATGCAATTATCTTAGCCAATGCTTCAATACAACATTTATCCATATTCCGTAACTTTCTAGATGCCTTCCAATCTCTACCAGAACATTGTTAAGAGTGTGCACAACTCCCAACATGTCAGCAAAGAGGTTTCATTCTAGATAAGTAGCAATGGAATGTTGTACAATGCCATAGGCCACTTACCCATGTGTATTTGTAGTATACTGTTCATTAATGCAACTATTCTAATATGCACAAGACATATCCTAAGTCTAGGAACATGAGCATATACATCTTTGAACAATTTTACTTAAACAAACAAATATGCAAGAAATGATAATTAAAATACTTATCTTTGTTTGTTCGTTGGGTGGACTCCCTCTGAGTCTTCGCTTCCTTGTAGGAGCTGCTGGAGTCCTAATCTGAAGTAGCTTCTTCTACACCTTTATGTTGTGGAATGTAGAAACATGGTCAACTCCCTTTGACTATCTGCATCCTTGCAAAAACTACTGAAGTGTGCTCCTTTTCTTTATTGCAGGAACAACTGGAGTGTGCTCCTTTGCTTTCTGGCAGGAGCAACTGGAGTGTGCTCCCTCTTGATCTTTGCTTCCTGAATTACCTGTTCTTGAACTCATATTCATCCTTGGTCCCTATGCATGCTTATTAGTATCATGATTCATATAAAATCATACATTCATTAGTATACTATTAAAACACAATAATCTCAAGCATGTATACTCATAAGCATTAGCATTCAAGGTTTATGTAGGATTCTTATGGTTAGTCAAATCATAAGAAGCATAACATGTCTAAACCTATAATTACTCAAACCTACGATTCTTCGCGTTAGTTGAATCATCAATTAAGATAAGAACAATAATATACATCCAACCATGATTATTCAAACCTATGACTTCATGAATAATCATTATCAACAACAGTATAAGATCCTAACACAAGGTAGGATTCTAGCTTGATATAGGAAAAACATACCTGGATTATCATGTTAGCTAGTTATGTCTAACATACCCGTATAATGTCTTTTGGTTCTCTTCAGTGACTTGTGCTAGTAACCTGCATGTCTCATAAGTTAACCATTATAAAACCAAGTTATACATACCTCGTGAATGGATCTTGTATGAGATCCATGACAATGGATGAATCTTTGTCCTCATGTTATCATGATCATATGTTCTTGGACCAGAACATGATCTGTCTTTCTTGGTGTACCTTTCATGTTAGTAGACAACATAAACCTCATACAACACCATAATGCATTAGTACAATCATAAGTGTCAACACCCTAACCAATGAATATCTTCTATCATGCATTCATAATTTTGTTAAGGTGATACGACAAATCTAAAATCAAAATTGTACTAACCGTAATAACATGAAAACATACCATAAACTTAATCATGGAAAATATCGAAACATACCTCGATGAGTCATACCTGTTGAGATCGCTTGTAATCTTCTTATGTAAGGCCTTAGCCTCATCTCCCTCTGAAATAGGAACTTCTTTACTCATGCAGATGATCAATCCATCTTCTTCTAGGATTAACCCAATCCACTTGATTTGCAAGAACTGGACCTGGAGCTGGATATGGGTTTGTCAGAGAAACCCCAAAAATTCAAACTTTGAATTTCAACCTTCTGACAGGATAGAAATATGTGTCTTGATGAGCTGATCAAGCTGGTATATTCAAAATTTGAAGACTGCAAAGTTTCACTCCTCAATTTTGCCTTTGAAACTTCCGGATTCACTGGACGTGACCCTGAACTGGGGTTTGATGAAGCCCACTCTTCTCCCCAATCAAAATGTTTGATCCAAAGCTCTAAGCTTCTATTTTTCTGAGGAGCTTCCAGCCGTGGTCACAGATTTCAAAAATTCCCATTTTTACAGAAGCCCTAATTTTCCACTTTTCTGATCAAAGTCCCGAACTAGGGTCTAATCAAGCCCGGCCTTCTGCCCAACCAAAAATTCTGATCTTGGTCTCTAAATTTCTATTTTGATGAGTAGCATCCAGCCGTGGTCTCCGATTACAAAAATTCCAACTTTCTTCAAAGCCCTAAATTCCGGAAGCCATGAATGAAGGTACCAAAAAATAATTCTGTTTTGACAGAAATATGTACCTGATTGTTTCTGGTGTAACTCCGAAATTTTTGATCCACAGGGTCTGAAAAAGTTTCTTGAGATAGCCTGACCTGTTATCTTTCCATCCTGACAGGTCTGACCTCAATTGGATTCTCTGAGAGAGATTTATGCCAAATGTCGCAACATGACCTGTTTTGGGATAAAACAGGAGAGCGAACTTGTACGGCGTGCCACGTGTCACTGTTTTAACTTCGGCCTCTGAAAAAGTTTTCTGAGATAGCTAGGCCTGTTACCTTTCCATCCTGATAGGTCTGACCTCAATTGGACTCTCTGAGAGAGAGTTATGCCAAATGTCGCAACGTGACCTGTTTATGGGATAATACAGGAGAGCGAACTTGTACGGCGTGCCACGTGTCACTGTTTTAACTTCGGCCTCTGAAAACGTTTTCTGAGAGAGTACAGACTGTGTACTACCTGTCACTTTTTACGAAATTTCATTTGGAGCTTCCTAGCCCAAGATATGACCTTTTTCCCAAGGTCACCTGAATTTGACTCAGATCTGGAAGAGGCAGAAACCCTATATTGTACAGATCATAAATCACAAAGTACAACGAATTAGAGGTTGTCCTTTGGACACAAGATACCTGGAGATCTTAGCTTCGTCCTGTAACAATTTCATATCCGAAAACTTCGCCAAAACAGATTTATAGCGAAAGTGCTACGATGACTGGTTTTTGCTATATCAAGCCCTAGCATCGTAAGTGCAACAAGTGTCATACATGCCATATCATGCCTTCTTTCAGGCTAGCTCTGATACCATGTTGAGTTTTCTGAATTTACTTCAATATGATCTAGGATCTTAACTGAGAGAACAACATGTACAGCATATCTACAGCATATCAATCATGGAGACAATAATGCAAGCACACAAGAGACACAAAGATTTACTTGGGGAAAACCATAAAGGTGAAAAACCCCAATAACTTCCTCAGAGATAGATAGAGCAATGATACAACCAACCAAGAGAGATAGCCATAACCTAGCAGCAATCCTCCTCCTCCATAAGTGCGCCTCTCCTCCTTGAGAGCATGTGTGAGAAGTGAGTGTGTAAATAGAGTGCCTCCCGCACTCTATTTATACTTGACTTGACTTGCCTTTTTACCTAACTCATGTCGGCTCGAACTTAACCACATAACATAATGCTGAGTGGGCCGACCCCCAATAGGGTGGTCTAATAACCCTTTGACCCACATGGCCGACCCCCAATAGGGTGGTCTAATAACCCTTTGACCCACATGACTTATACAGGGCCGACCCCAAATAAGGTGGTCTAATAACCCATCAAGTATAAGTTACGACACTTACAATATAAATGACGACACTTCCTTATAGAGGAATAATACCATCTCTATAGGAATACAATATACATATACATGTGAGATACATTCCGAAGTTACATATACATCAACATATCTCGGATTTCAATAAGCCAAAAAAAACTATGATGTAACAATTCATGAATAACAGTTTTTAATGTCAGTGTATATGTTTTAAAGATATATTTAAGACTTACAAATAATATTTTTTAAATTTATAATTAATAAAAAATTTAAGAACAAAATGTGTGTACATACTTGCACACATATTTTGATTGTTGATTATACTCATGGCTAAGATTTGAATGACACCATTTGACAACCTGAGTAGCTGAATGAAATCGATCGGAATAATGGTTCATTTTCCATCTTCAAAGTGCTCATTTTACACATGATCCTAGACCATCGTGTTCTCTTTTTCCATGGCCAATCTCAAAGAAATTCCAACGATGACTAATGTTCAACACTCTATGAATTCAACATAAGAAATGGAATGATCATGAAGATTTAAATTATCCTACACATCCATCTCACCATATCCAATGTTCACTGACTTCACATTTTTTCAGTGATTCATTGAAAACATTTTCAATACAATGTTGTACAAAATGTGTATCATATGTACAATCATCATTGATATAAAAATGATATTCTTTGATCACATGTCAAATATCACTCTTGCATTCAATGCCATAAATATTGTGTTGAGCATGTCTATATAGAACATGAACAAATATAGAAACTTGGTTGGAATGATAGTATATTTCACTTTGTATCTCATTTTTTGTAGCAAATGTATAGTTTTCTGCAAAATCAATTACAGACAAAAGTGTTATTGGTGGAAAAAATTCACGAGACTATTTGAACTATAGGACTTGCCACCGTGCTATGTGAGAATGCTTGGTGTATTTATAAATTTCTATTTCTAATTTATTCAAAAAAAATATCACATATGTTTTATCTTCTCACAAATCAATTCTTTTGGAAAGACCATCAACAACTTGTAGCATAATCGATATATTTGTATATCTTCTCGTCAATGATTACATTTGACAGTTATTGATCATTACCAATATGATATTTGTAGTTGAATAAAGCTATATTTCCACAATGATCGCATTTTTTCCATTGACACATTTCTTATGGAAAAATAATTCACTGTCTTCTCTCTCACAGAGAATTTCATATATGAAAGCATGGATTATGGAAGGAGGAGATGAATTTGACCAAATTTTTTTACCAAATTCAAGAAACGTTTCATAATATAATTCAAATTCCACATGATAATGACAACAACATGTGTCACAAACAATGATAGGTCTAACATACCATGATTTATGGTGTACAGATGTATTTATTGCCATATTAATTACATGGTGATCCTCTTTGAATTTATTGAACAATTATACTTGTGTCATTTCCAATATATGTTCCGCTTGGGTTTCATATTCATTTCATGATACTCTTTGTCTTATCACATCCCTTGCATTTGGTGAAATTCGAGAATGTGTCAACCAATAATCATGTACAATAGCTTTAACACCTTCTCCCATTCTATATTTGTAAGCTTGTCTACAAATAATTGCCCAACAAGCAAGTTCATCATTTTCTTTAATTTGCAATTGGAATTTGTTATGTTTGTACAATGTTTTTCTTGTGTTTCCTATTGTTTTTCCAGCTATGTCATCAAACATTTTTGTTTGGAACTAGCATAAATAATTGTTGTTGAACTCCTCTACATGCAGCGATGGTACCTTTTTTCTGGGATCTTCCAAATGTTTTTATTTTATTGCTTATATTTTCAAACAAATTTTCTTTCACCTTTGATTCTTTTGTCACTTTTTGAATACCCAATAATGATGTAGCATCTTTTAATTTTTTGGACACAAACAAACATCTCAAAATTTGAGTTTGTGTTGCTACTAATTCTTTTTAAGAACCTCTTCATAAAATTGGTTAGCACGATATCCTGCAATGTGTTCTTTTATTTTCTTCCCAT
Source organism: Larix kaempferi (assembly GCA_027924585.1). NCBI lineage: Eukaryota > Viridiplantae > Streptophyta > Pinopsida > Pinales > Pinaceae > Larix > Larix kaempferi. The sequence continues at coordinate 3,759,982 of BSBM01000237.1, read as the reverse complement.
ATTTGTTGCAATATTTCAATTATATTCATTTAGCATATTGAATATACTAAATGAGTAACACAATATAAAATAGATTCCATCTTTATTAATTGGTACTAAAAAAATAAAATTAAATCATAAATGAAATTAAATATATTGAAAATTTACACACACACACACACATATGTACATACCCGTGTTTGACTTGATTTAAATTTCATTATTTGTTTCATTGAGGTCTTCTAGAACTTGATTGACATTGTGAAACAATTCTCTCTAAGGTTTTTATGGAGCATTTTGAAAATTACAATTCATTATTGAAAACGGATTTTAAAAATTTATAATATATATACATACCATGTTCGATTTCCATTTCCTTTTCTTGAAATTGATTATCAATATTCATTTCATCAACATTTGGATGTAAATATCTATTTACATCTTCAACAACTATCTCTTTCGTACTTGCAAGCTTTCATCTTTTAGCGTGATAGAGTTTTTGCTTTTCATTATGAGAAACATCATCTCAAGTACGAATTTGTTTTTGGCGTTGCCTTTTATTATCCATGTGTTTTTAATCTATATATGTTTTTAAAAAATCAACTCATAAAAAAAAATATCAGATTTAAAAAATCACTTCAAAAAATGTCTCTTGGAGTCTGAGCCATTTAGAAAACACATTAAGAGAATTTTCCTTTGAGTCTTTGACCTAAAAAAAGGTCTTTAAGAAAAAAATCACCTTAAAAAAGTCCCTTAGAGTCTTTGAGCCTTTGAAAAAAAACCTTAAGAGAAATTTCCTTTAACCTGAAAAAATGTTTTTGACAAATCAAATCATCTTAAAAAAAGTCCCTTAGAGTTCTTGAGCCTTTCGGAAAACACCTTAAGAGAAATTGCCTTTGATCCTTTGACTTAAAAAAAAAAGTCTTTGAGAAAAAAATCACCTTAGAAAGAACCCATTAAGGTCTTTGAGCCTTTGAGAAAACACCTTAAGAGAAATCGGCTTTGAGTCTTTCACTTAAAAAGAAGTCATTGAGAAAAAAAAACCTTAGAGAAAGTCCTTTAGAGTCTTTGAGCCTTTATGTCTTTTCCTAAATAGAAATTTCATTTGAGCCTTTGGCAAAAACAAGGTCTTTGAGAAAAATATCATCTTAAAAAAATTCATTAGAGTCTTAGAGCCATAGAGAAAACACCTTAAAAGAAATGGTCTTTGAGTTTTTGACCTAAAAAAAATATTTGAGAAAATCACCTTAAAAAATGTCTCTTGAGAACTATTCCTAGTGTCAACTCAAGAGACATTCTTATTTATGACTTTTTTTGTGGTTTAATCATAGCAATTGTAACCCTCTAGTAGGCCAAAGATACCTTATAGGGACCTTGTACGGTGGTTCGAGGAAGTGTGGGCCCAAGACACATTCCTTTTAGGGCTTATGTTGTGGTTTAATCATGTCACCCATATCCATTTAGTAAGCCAATGATACCCTATAGGAGTTCCAGGTGGTAGTTTGAGGATACATTCATTGCGTTATATAGCTTGAAGCTTTATGGGTTGTTGATGTTGTTCTTGGAAATTGAGCTTGAGAAGCTTCATTTAGGGAACAAGCTCTTGTTGACCTCCCTTGACCTTATTTAGAACATGAGACCTATTCTTGGTTCACAACTCACCTAGTCATGGCGTCCATACCCCACTTCGAGGTGAATGATACCATCCATAGGTCATATGTAGAGGACACATTCAAGTTTTTTGACAATATCTTGAGGCACTTGTTTTCCTTCCTCAAGCATGTTTAAGGTCATGTAACCCATCCTTGGTACACAAAACCTTGTGATGGCATCCATATCCAAATTCGAAGCCAAAGTCATCGTAAACATGGCCTCTTTTATGGTTAAAAGATGTTGTTCATGGAGATAAAGCCCAAGAAGCTATATTAGGGCCTAACACCCAAGTTTTTTCCTCCCTTGACCATGGCACTTGACTTGAAAAGGGTTTATTTAGGATTTAAGCCCGATTTTGGTCTCTCTATCCTTGTTTATACCTTAAAATCAAATTTTTTTACATAGAGAAACACATGCATGCTTTCAAAAATGTGTGTACTTTCAGAAATGCATACATGCTTTCATAAACACTTACATTTTATAACATCATTTATGAAAGAAAGAAAACAATGTGAAAGCATACAAAAAACTGAGATAATTCAAACAAGAACACGCACATATTTATAAAATCTTAAGATTTTCAACGAGCACATATTCTCATTATAACTATTTCCAAAAGAAACTTGTTACACATAAGCTAACCTTAACCATGACATCTCAATTCAATTACGAAGCTAACCTTAACCATGACATCTCAATTAAATTACGAGGAATTGAATGTTTATATCTTCAATTCGTGAATATTATTAATATCACTTGCTAAGTATATCTTCAATTCGTTTTGAATAGGACAACTTAATTTGTAAGTTTCGTATTTTCAAAATGAGAGTTTTTGTTTCCTTCATGTTGGACGATGGAGAACATTTGTAAGTGAAGATTCACAGTGTTCTAACGACTCGAAATTTGAGCTTTTTAGATGTATTGTTATGGTTATTCCATTGTAAGGGTCATTTAAATTTGAGGTCCACTCTCGATGGCGGGAAAGTAAGCAGTCTTTATTGTAAGGGAACTCAATATTCACGTAGGGATCGGAACTGATCATTGATGTACAGGAACTTTGTTGAATTTAATCCTATCTCTTTGAATTGTATATTGCTAGTCAGTTATGTTTTTATGTTTTTTTTATGATAGACATGATAACTAAGTACTTTGAAGTCACAAAAGGCATATACTATGGAGAAGAGCAATAACATAGTGGTGGTTTTTTAAATTGTGAGGAAATTGAGTTTTTTAACTAAATAAAAAATTTATATTACATTTAAATATTAAGATTTATTTTAATTTTGGATTTACCAAGTTTTAAAATATTAATTGAAGTGATAATTACGCTTAGGTGTTTAGATATTATTTGAGACTTTGGATTTTTTTGAGTGGATCAACAAGATTAACCCAAGTGTAACAAGTGTACGATAAGGATTCATTTCATGCTCTTCGTATGAGTGGATCAACAAGATTAACCGGAGTGTAACAAGTGTACCATAAAGATTCATTTCATGGTCGTCATATCTTATTATGCTCAAATACATCGTGATTAAGATATTAGTTAAATCAAATCCGTTATTATACTCAAATACATCATGATTAAGATATTAATTGAATCAAGTCCGTACTAAACACAAATTAAACTTCTCCCTCGTCTCAACCCAATAACATTAACATTGTAATTAAAATAAAATAAAAATAATTAAATTGGAAATATGAACGGTGGTTACAATTAGGTTTGGTTAGTTAGGTCTAGATCGCTGACGAAGAGGCTGTGGAAGCCATACGGAACTCTTGAAGGGAGCTCGACGGAGGCCACGACTTCTAGCGTCGGAGACTGGGCGTCCATCACCACAAAGCTGGAGATGCGTGTCTGTTCATTATGGATAAATGCCACAATATATCCATCGTCTTCCTCGCCATTAAAATCTGAAGTCCGAGGCACGAAGAAGGGCTCACTGCCGAAACATCCATCCCCATACTGCCTGGAGGCGACCACGCATTCCTCTACAGCACTCCTTTCCGCCATATCAAAGTCGAGTTTAACAACTCCGCAGAGCTTTGGCAACGGTGCTCCTATGGACATGTATGCGTATCTGTTCTTCTTTGCAACGTAACGAGGATTGATGACGCCAAACTCCAGACATTTTGACGACAATTCCTTTCTGGAGATTCTCCCCGTAGTCAGATTTATGCGGACCTTCTCCACCGTGCAATGCACGGGAAGGTGAGTACTCTGCACAACGTGCTCCACCGGGGACGTATTGGCCGCAATTAACACGATCTCGTCGCCTTCGTCCCATGCGTTGACTGAATGGAAGAAATTGAAACCCGGGACGTCGAACCATTTCATGCCCGACTCGTCTGTTGCGTAGCGTGGGATAACCCCCAGCCGAGTGACTTTGGCGCTGTCGCAACTGACGGGAGAGCCTCCTCCCAAAATTATGTCCACGGGTTTCACTACAATCTGAGTGTCTGGAAATATGGCATACTGCTTCGTTATCGCAAAATCGTGAATAAACGACGGTTGTAGCATCGACAGGATTTCGACGTTGGGCTCCTTCTCTCCGTTGGGCGACACTCTGAAGTAACTGAGAAACGGTCGAAAAGGGCTAGAACTGAAGGCGAAGAGCTCTCCCGTGTCGGGATCGATCTTTGGGTGCGCCGTCATGCACATCAATTGTGTCTTCCCGTTGAATCCATATCTTCCGACAGTTTTCACATCTCCGTGTTCGGTGAGCTTGACTACATATGGCAGATCGGACTCTGCCAGAGCCATCAATTTGTGATTGAAGTATACAACGCTCGTATTGGCCAATCCTACGCCATTGAAGGGATTAAAGAGGCCAAGAGCCACTCTAACAGCCAGGACGGCTACCCTGGCTAATCCGGCGCTCAAGGGATAGAAACCAGAGAAGACGTTGGGAATCAACGGTCGTCCCGCCATTTCTTCTTGCACGAATTTTTGCGTGCGCACAAAACGACTGCAGAACGTCGCCCGCCCGTCTTTAATTGTGAGCGCGTGCAGCATTCCATCTCCGTCGAACAGATGGTAGCCGCTTCTTGGCAAGTATCTTGGATTGGGTCCGTTGCGGATATAAACACCGTTGAGGCAATCGGGGAGATTGCCTTCTACTTTCAGACACTCCACGGGTGCTGTCTCGTCCACTGGAGCAAAGTTGCCAGCCAAAACAAAGCGTGGATCGAGCCAAGGACTCAGAGGTGCCTTCTCCCAATAGTTATTGATAAAATCGTCCATGGCATTGCATACAACTGCTGCTAACGACCTGGATATCGGAGTTCTCGGTACACCAACAGCGTTTTCTGGCGGCAGAACGCTGGGAGTGGGCGTCGATTTTAACTCATGACTGTGGGATCCCGCCTTATTGGCATGAGCGGGTTTGATCTTTGATGATTTAATTGGGAGCAACTTCTGTTCTTCTTCTGTTTTTAGAGAAAATATAACTGCGGAATGAAATTGGCGAGCAGGGAAGCAGCTGTAAGAAGAGGATGATATTGTAGGAATGTTGAAACTAACAGAAGAAAGCAAGTTTGTGCAGGAAGTCGCCATGGATGCAACAAAGGAGATATTGCAAAACGCCTCTTTCAACAGCACAAGAGTTCAGTGCAGCTCATTTATATTTGTTCATGGCAAATCGACGCTTGGTAAATTATGAGATGAGGGTCGGTGAACCTGAACGTGTACGTAATCTCAAACTTGTATCCAGCAGCGGGTAGGCCAATTGGGCTATGTGGCTTTTAGTCCCCATCAGGGCCTTTAATCTATTCAAAACGGGGAAGTTCGGGCCAGGAATTGTGATGGGTTATCTGTAAATGGATCTGCCCAAATAACCAAACTATAAAATTCAGGAACAACTACTGCGTTATTCTGAGTCCATATAATAAACCACTGTTTCACGCTCTCTTGTTACAGTGATATAACAGGGAATGGTATTCAGCTTTGTTGGATTGCGTCTCATATTAACACACATTTTCTTCCCAGCATCAGAACAAGAACAATTTAGTCATCAGCGAGGTATTAGAGACGTATCCGACCGCAATAATAAAAGTGTGCGACATTCATATGCAGGTGTAACCGCATTGTGTGTGTGAGAGAAGTATAGAATTATATACCTGTACTACAACAAAAACAGTATAGAACTCCTGATGGAAGTGGGCCACTCTCAAACAATTGTCAAAATACTTTTTTTCACAAGTTAAGAAACAATGTCTCACGAGTCAGAACTAGTTAGGATCTGGACAGATTATACAATAAATAGTAGTTCTGTTGATGGGTTTGTTTTCAGTATTATTTTTAAATCATTAATAAAAAAAACAGATTGGAACATTTATAAAATTTATGAATTTTTTTTTTCTCTCAACAAATTACAATACGAGTCAATTTGAGTGTTTCATATTCTACACCTAATTTTAATTATTAAAATTTGTAATTATAATTATTAAGAGAATTTCTTTCTAAAAGTACATTATTTTTTATTAAAATAAATTTTGAAAAAAAAAAAAAACTCAAATAATTAAAAAAAAAAAATGATAATAATGGGTAATAATATCTTCTTGCTACTCTAATTATAGATGCCTTTTTAAAGAAACAGATACTTAGAGTTTTTTAAGAACCCAAATGATAACATTTATTTTTTTGGATACTAGGGTTAGTAAGGAAATGTTTAAAAAAAAATCAAATAGTAAAATGTGATAATTATGGCTTTGCATAATTGGTATTGTTCTTTGTTAATTGGGTTAGTTGTTTTGTTAGTTTAAAGTTAGATGAGCGTTTTGTTAGTGTTGTTTGTTTTTTGTTTTTTTATTGGTTTGATTATGTATTTTTAAGAAGGTTATATTGCTTGTGGTATACATTTTTAGAAATATGTAATGGTTTAACAAAGAACTAAACTAGATTATATAGATTAGGGTGTGAAATAAGTAGATGAAAGGTGTGTGCTTTTAGGGAGGCTACATTGTTTGTGGTATACATTTTTAAAAATATGTAATGGTTTAACATAGAACTAAATTATAGAGATTGTGATGTGAAATAAGTAGATAAAAAGTATTAAAAAGGAATGAAATAATATAATTTATTACATATGTCACCTAAGCAAGATAAAGTTTACTAAACATTATTTTTTTCCACATTAAATAATATGTAATCTCATTATAAAAGAATTGATTTTGGAAGGATATTGGTAAAAATATTCCATAATAAATGAAGTGTTTCAATACAACTTAATGATATCCATCAACTTTTAATTAAAACATTTAAACTAAATAAATTGAAATTAAAAAAGTGTTTTTAACTTTTTAATCAACAAACCCCCCAAAAAAATCTATTATTACTTTATTTAAAAAAATATTTATTATTTATAAATTAAATAATTAATAATTATATATATATATTAAGTAAGCCTAATAAGTAAGAATATATATTTCTTTTTAAAAAATCACACCTTCAAATTTAGAGTTAAAGCCTATAGACTTCCCTAAAATGTTAAGTACGCAAAAAAAAATACACCTCTTATATTAAAGAAAATTGTATGTCATCATAATAATTATCTTTATTTAAAAAATAATTTCACTCTACAATTTCGTTGCATATTTTGTCCTTATTAAAGATGACTAATACTTATTTTCATTTAATAAAAAATCACTCCAAAATTACTTTACATATTTCGTACTTATTAAAGGTCACTAATATTCCTTCTCCGCCGATCATAAGTTTGAATTTTATGGAATTGCTTCTTGTTGGTAATATGTCTTGAGTACAAATTAATGCACGTTTTCTATTCTCCCTCTAGAGTTTACACGTCTTTTAGCGTGATTAAAATGCCAACCACAAACTTGCATGTCAATCTTACATTAGAAGACAACTAACCAAAATATATTCTTATGGTACGCTTAGTCCCCACACTTGTATTCAAGTCTGCGCACTCTTAGATCTACTTAGACGTAAATAATGGAATCTTTTCAATATGTTGTCCAAAGACGAGAAAACATAAAAACAATGTTTAGGCACTTTTTATGAAAAAAATGATTTTTTAGGTGAAGTTTTTATTGGGGAGGATTCTCATTTTCGAAGTGGATAGTGTGGGTTCAATTGTTAGTAAGGATGTTATTATGGCAACAACACTATTTATTTTCACTATAATGGCTAGAAGGTAATTAGAAAATGATTCTATGTTGTGTAATTATGCAATTATAACATTAGAAAATGGTTAGCCATACACTTGTGTTTGTGTTGTGGTATTTAGAACAAAGGTTCGATTCGAGCTTCTTCAATGGTATTTTTTTAAATAGTCATATAATAGATGGGGTTAACCAAGTTAATTTTAATGTTAAAAGAAATTCTCATTCAGTTTGGAAAATTTTAAGGAAATTCATAAGTTTTATTCCCACCACTTACCTTGTGCTTGAGAAAGCCCATATCTCAAAATTTTGTCTGGAGAATGTATCATCTATATCAATTTTTAAGGATGAACAAACATGGGTAACTAAGGAGAAGGTGTATTTTTTGGTTGATAGCCTAATTTATAGGTTTGACATATTTTAGCCCTTGTTGAAAAAGATTCAACCTTAGATCAAGGTGGTTTAGGGATCTCTCCTCAAGAATACACTCGTTATGTATTAAACTGCTAAAATTTTCTTCACTTTATAGTCATGATCGAGATATGAAAATATTGAGTTACTACTAGAAGGATTTGGTTCATATTGGAGTGCATGAGCCTCTAGTGGAAGCTATGGCACTGTAACTTCAACTCACACATAGAAATTCCATCAAAGGTCCTATGATGGCATAACTTTCCTAATATCCCTTAGATTACTAAGGCTATTAGACTCTACATGCCATTGATAATTATTTCGATCAGTTGATTACCATGGCCCCCAAAACTAGCACAATTATGGTCAGTTGTTTCCAATAGATTAGACTTAATGAGTAGAGTTTGAACATGTTAAGTGGATCCCAGCATCAATTTTTTATGTATATTCTATAAGAATTGGCCTTTGTCCTCCTTATCCTCATGGTTAATGGAAATAAAGATGAATATGTAGGTGTCATTACAACCTACATGTTAAGGGAGATTAAACATGTTAAGTGGATCCCAACATCAATTTGTTATTTATATTCTATAAGAATTGGCCTTTGTCCTCCTTATCCTCATGGTTAATGGAAAGAAAGATGAATATGTAGGTATCATTACAACCTACATGTTAAGGGAGATTTAGTTCCATACTAATGGGATCAACTTCCCAATTGAATTATGCCATAATTTGGTAGATTCTTTTGGAGAATAAGTTGTGTTAATTTTGAAAGGTTCCCAAAATTTCTAGTAGAAACTCCACCTATCATCACCGGAAATAATTAGCTTTAATTGAATTAAGAAAAGAGAACTATCAAGAAATATTTATGGGGTAATAGCAAACAAATTTAGTCATTGGTGATTAAGATCCCTATTTAAAAAATTAAATAAATAAACAAGACTGGATTAAAAAGAACTAAATAAGATCCCTATTGGTGATTAAGATCAAATTTGAATTAAAAAGAACTAAATTAATTTGAAAGTAATTAATCAGAGTGATAAAGGAAGTCAAACCTAGTTGGAAAGAATAAATAATTTATGATGAATTCAAAATTATGATAATTTAAAAATTAACACTCTAATACAAGGAATAAATAATGAGATAAAAGAAATAACATAAATAAAAATTCTAAGATAAGAAGCATATAAAAGTTTTGTGTTAAATCTTCTTAAGTTTCTCTATGTAGCAGTTTAAACATATATCCCTCATTACTCTTTCCACATCATTAAAGAAGTCCGAAATTGATTGACATCACAACAATTTCAATCAAGAATATGACCATAAACTAAGCCATTCCTAGAAGTCATTAATCCACCATCTATATTGATAAAATAGTTTCTTCCCCCCCTTTTATTTACCCACTAATGGATCCATAATCACTCTTTTCCTCATTATAGTGAATATAAAACATTAAAAATAATAACAAAAGTGGAAATCCTTTATAAAGGAGAAATTATATAAATTGAATCGAAAGCAAAAAATATAGTGATTCTAGAAAAAGGGGCCAATCAGGGAAGATGGATAAAATTAGGAAGAATGAACTAGAGCAAGGAAAAGGGTGATTATGGAGCAACTAGTAGTGGGTAAATAAAACCGGGAGGAAGAAACTATTTTATTGATGTAGATTGTGGATTATTGGCTTAGTTTATAGTCATATTCTTGATTAAAATTGTTGGGATGGAAATCAATTTTGATGTCTTTTTTAATGATGTGGAAAAAGTAACAAGGGTTATATGTTAGGACTTTAGTTTGGTCAAAGGAAATTAAATTTTCTAGTGTGATGAGAATGTTCGGTCATAACAAATTTCACAAGACATCTATGAACAATATCTATGGTATGATATTTAAGATGAGTTTAGACTGAACGGAAAATTTGACCTAGGTAGGATTACTGTTGGCATAAATACTGAGCTAGAGGTTTTCAATGTAGACCTAGGTACTTTGTGGGTCAAGGAACCAATAAAACCCTCAATCACCGGCCCTTTCGGCAACAGGCTGTGAGCATCCTAAAGTCTCACCTGAGGTGAAGCTGAGGGGGTGGTTGCAGAATCAGGTTTCCACAACCTAGTGATGCGAGTGTCGAAGGATGATGGGAAACACCAAATGGGACTCTTAGTGCGGACAAACGACTGCGCGAAGTCTCTATTTCGCGTCGGATACTTCGACAAGCAGAGGTACTTGCGCAACCATTGCATCGAAGGACTGCGTGGTATGGGACACTTCCTGCACTATGACAACAAGCTATCAACATCTTTCCTCGCAGCAACTCACAACAGTTCGGCGCGTCAGCTAGACCGCGCGTCCACTTTAGGACTTGACCAACTCTAATAAACCTTACTTAATGATCTTTATCCATTCAATAACACTTGGGCGATTATCTTTATGGTGCATGTAAATGAATGAAACATACAATACTGCACCTCCAACGCTACGCTCAAATCCAGTGCTTTACTATGTAACTATCTGACAGATTCATGCATTCAAGGACTTAGAAGTGCAGAATAATTAACATTCATCCATACATGTATTACTTAATGTATTATTCCCATCATTCCTGCAGTGAATACATATAAAATCAATCACATAACGGATAACTGCAGCATTAAACAGCCATACTAAGCGAATAAACAGTGCAAAAACACACAACAATCACACTACACAGGATTTAATGTGGTTCACCCCCAAGATGGAGGCTACGTCCACAAGAACTGTTGTTAAATTAGTCTTTGGGAAGGGTACAACAGTTCTTCGTCTGTGCACTCAGCTGCAGACTCTCTTCTTTCTCAGATAGGTCTCTACGCACACAGTTGCAGATCCTTTACAATAGCTTCAAGTTCAAAGATTCTAACAATGTTCAACAATGAAGAGCTCAACAACAACCCAACCCCTTTCCCATACAAGATCATGCCTTGTTTATAGATCATGCCCGTAGGCATGTCTTTACAATTCGTAGGCAAAAACCCTTAGGTTTACAAAACTAGCATGGCTAACTGCCAGCCTGACTGTCATCATCGACAACTTGCTCCACTTGCTCCAGGCTGTCCAGCTGGGCTGCTTGTGGTTCACACGCTCTTCTGATAGCCGCAGTCACCAAAACAGTTACAACTGCATCTTGGCCTGTCACTTTCCACGTCGTCCACCTGCCTGTCACCGTCAACGTAGTGGCCTAGCTTCTCAACTGCTTGCCGCCACTCTTTCAGATAGGTTCCTTCCATCCGTATTCGTGTCCCAAAATAGGTTGCTTTCTCTGCTCGACCATCAACCTATCCCTTACCCAAAATAGGTCACTTCCTTGTCTGACCTTTACCTATATTTCTTACCAAAAATAGCTCCTGCATGATTCTTGTGCACTAGCGTACTGCGCAATCCTGCTTTACCCATTGCCTCTGCATGCAATGCGCAATTTCTCAAAACTGCTCCCTTACTATGTCACAACGCGCAATGCGCAATTTCCAACACTTGTATATTTTCCAACTTGGGCCCTGCCCAACAGGCCCCTAACATTCACTTGTGTCTCGTCCCAAGCCACTTTCTCTTGCGGACGAGGGTACCGCATCCTCTCATGTGCCTATTTTTGAAGTAAAGTTTTGCATATTAATTGCTAACTCTACAACCATGTCCTTGGACTTCTTCTCAAATCCTCTAAGTGTCTCCAAAGTGGCCTACGAGACCTTTTCTTTAGCCACCTTCTCCTTCATGGTGCCTTCTACCGCTTGAAGTTCTATGAACTTCTCATCGAATTGTTGCATCAATTTGAGGCCTTCTTATTCAATGGGTTGCAACCTGTCAGATGCAGTAGCCCCTTTCTCTCTAAGCGTGACCAACTCTTTCTGCAAGTCCTTGATTTCATTATACTTTTGTCTTTTCTCCCTTGCTGACGAACTTTTTAACTCTGCATTTGCAGCTTCTACCTGTTGCTGTGTTCGCTGCAGATCTCCCTTTATCTTTTGCAGTGCAGGGTCCTCATTCAACCCTGTCAATATTGTATTTACTCCTTCCAGTAAATATTGGCACTTTGTCACTTCCGACGAAATGCTATCCATGGTTTCCTGCACGTCCTCAGCTAGAGCCGCAACCTGATCTGGCGGTATAATTGGGTGCCTAGCTTCCAGCTCTGCAATCATCCCTTTGTAGGAAGTTTCCATCTGCACCATATCTGAGGTGAGGGTTTCTACCTTGGCCCCTAACTTCTTTATAGTATCCTCTACATCATCCTCTTATGCGCATTCGTGGATCTTCGTGAAAACTGTTGAGACAGTTTCTTCGATCTTTCAGTCCCTCTCGCGGACTTCAGACAGTTCTTGTTCTTTTCACTCGGATTCCTGCCTGAGCTCTTCAATGTTTTCTTTCAGCCAGATGCTCTTGTCATATGAGGCAATGCCTCTTTCTTGTATCTCCTCTGAAATTTGCAAGTGTATCTCATTCAAGTCCTCCAATGGTAATGACGCAATGTTGAGGTCAAAATGTGTCGAGTTTTTCGCTGTGTCGTGCACTTGATCAATTGGGAAGATGAAGTGCACGGGCTCTATATGTGCAACCCTGGGGTAGGGGCTTACTACATGAGGTGCCCGTTTCCGCGCACTCATTCCTCCTACCCTTCCTTCGGAGTTTAATGACTGATGTCCCAAACTTAACTGGGTGACCATAGTCTTGACCGTTTCCATAGCTTGGATCATGGTTATCTGCAATTGTTCTTGCTTGGCTTCCTTCTCTGCGTGGGTCTCTTCCCAGGCTTCTTGTACCTTGGTCGCGATTGTCTTGCAGTCGTCCGGGTGTTGCTATGGACCGAACTCATGTCTTTCAGCCTTACTCTTTTTTCGTTGGCCTTTTGGTTCTGCGCGGTTTTTTGTGGCCTTCCTTTTTCCTTCCGTCGACTCTGTAGGCTCACTTTGAGCCAGGTCCTTTTCTTCAACAATGGGAGTACCAGCTGGTAGCCCTCCCTTCTTCTTTCCATTGCCTGCTTTTGTTCCTTCCTTATCCTCCTCTTTTCTTTCCTCATCTGAGTCTTTCACATCAATTTTTTCGGAGATGTGTTCGACGTGTTGTTCATAATCAGACTCATCATCTATGATGTGGGAACTTTCCAGTCCACATCCCATCGCTCTTTCATCTACTCGATCGTCTCCTGATCCAGCCGAAAAAACCATGGATACCACAATTCTTTCTCTATGTCAGCCCTAGGTTGAATGTATGACCGATGTGTCTTCACCATAAACTTCATGATGTAGGTGTAGGTCTCGATCAATGGTATTGCAATTCGCGGTGTGGAAAGAATCGCATCGTGCACTTGGTGATAATAAACATAAAAGACTTTAGCCATCTGTCGCTATCTAGACGCCTTCGGGCTCGCCCATAGGTTACTAAATTGTGTCCCATGGCCCTGTCCTCTTAAGGTTGGGACGCCCTGATACCCATCCGGCTCTTTCCAGCTTACAAAGGCTATCAGTATGAGTAGCCAACCGAAATGGAATGTTGTTCCATCACCCTGGGTGTCCTCAACGTCTGCTAGGAACTCGTTGAGTAGATACTAGCACCAATTATAAGGTGTTCCATGCAATGTTTTCGCTACCAACTTGATCGCGACTGTTGGTACCTCAGGCGGTCGACACTTGCACAGTACATTTCCTGCGAGCAACTGAATGGTAAATTTTGTGGCGCGGTCATTGATATCATTGGTCGAGAATCCATGCCCCTTCCGGACCATGCTGAATTCCTTTGCAACTTCGGTAGAGAGACCTCTATCCTGCACCCTCTTTACCATTAGGTCAGCAGGGTCCTCGCCGCACTTGTTCAGGTTCGTGATATGATATATCAGATCTATGCTAATGTCGATGCGTGTATCTAGCCATAAGAATCCTTCGTGCATGTAAGACAACAATGCGTGCACTACCACCCAATACTCAGCACTTTTAAGAAAATGCGACATTTGCAACAGATTCAATAAACCTGATGGTTGGAGGGGCTTTAGCTAATCTTGGACCTGGAGGCTTTCGACACCAGTCTGATCATCCACTACTCGGTCGATGTATCCGTCAGGTTGAAACTATGGATAGTTCTTCGGTTTTGCCAATGTGTTCTCCAGCAGGTCATGGTCTTCCAGCTTGCAATTCGGCACTTCACCCAGTAGGTTCTCAACAAGCTTCACCCGAGTAGAGATAATTGGGATCGGGATGTCATATTTCACATTTTTATCCAGATGCACCGAAAATGCGTCGTCTTTCTGTGGAGGGATATCGTCTGGAATCAGATAGATGGGTTGGTTCTGAACTGCAACCGACTTTTGTTTCACTAGTGCATCTGATCCTCCCTGCTCTATAGTTGGTTCTTTCCCCTTGCTGGCCCTTGCAGCCTGTCTTGCAGAACTTCTGGATGAGGCTCCCTTCATGGCCATCATAACTCCTGGAATTCCTGATTGCTCAAATAACCAGAATAGACCTTGCAAGTCATTCGACTCGCTCATACGCTGCTCTTTGCTTAGCTCTTTGGTAGCTCCAACAACAATGCACAACACTTCATAAAGTGGATAAGTGGCCAAGTGAGGCCATATTTATAGCCTCAGCTGGTCTGCAATGTGGCCTTTGGCGGTTTTCGAGGCACTAAATGCCATATTCATTATCAGCTCTTGCCTATGATATCGGCCCTATCATCCGATCTTCCTCATCATGCCAATGTTGTTTCCTTAAATGCGAAAAGGATGCCAGGAAGGCCGGAGTGTTAACTCCATCGAGTCAGCGTTAATTGTTCGACCTGCCAGCCAGATTCCGGTACTATATTAGTTATTCCGACCTTTATGGCGCTCCAAAATGTCACATCCACCCTAAAGTTTGAAGACTGCCAATGTCGCCAATTTGGTTAACGGCCCACTAACTGGTCGATGATTGCAACGATAATAGCTTCCGTCACGATGCACTGGCTGTCTTCGTACGAGTGTCGCTTCTGAGTGTGCATGCTTCTTGGTCTTCTGCGCGATTGTCGTTCTGCCTTGTCTGTGCGATTAGTATTTTGACAGGCTTTGCATAGCTGCGTTCTTCATTTTTCTTCTTTTCTTTTCTTTTTTTTGCCCACAGCTTCAGCATTGCTGTGAGGTACGCCTCCCTTGATCAGACAGGATTCTGCGTAGCTGGACTATCGCGGTAAAGCTTTAGTCTGCTACCATTTATCAAAATTGGCAAGGTATATCCAGCTAATGTAGCTAACTGGACTGTGCCATTGTTAGTAACATGCATTACTGTATACGGGCCAAGCCAATGCATTTTAAACTTTCCAGGAAATTTCATGAATTTGCTATCATACAGGAGGACTAGGTCACCTACCTAGAAAGACTTGTTCTTGATGTGGCAATCGTGCCATGCTTTTTCTGCTCTTTCTGTACTTGTTGGTGGAAGCTTGTGATGAAGCGATCTTCCTCCAGCCCAACCAAGTGTAGGAGCCTTTCTTCTAGCGCTGCGCGATCTGCCATGCCTGTAAATGTAGTTGTTCGCAAGTTGGGAACGATATATTCCATTGGCATTATTTCTTCTTTCCCGTAATCCAATCTGAAGGGTGTATGGCCTGTCAGTTTCTTGCATGTAGTCATGTATTCCCATAATACAAATGGATTGCACAGGTCCCAATCGTCCTGATTGATGTTGCATATCTTGGTTAGCGCATTATCCAACACTTTGTTAAATGCTTCAAGATTTCCATTCGTCTGTGGATGATAAGGCGTGCTGCGCTGATGATGAATGTGGAACACTTCGGTCAAAACTTCAATGGTTCTATTCAAAAAGTGAGTGCCCTGATCACTCATCAAAATCTTTGGACATTCGAACCTTGTCAGAATGTTCTCATATATAAAATCTGCAGCTGTAGCTGTGCTACAGTCTTTCACTGGCTTTGCTTCTTCCCATCTGGTGAGGTAATCAGTAGCAGTATTGATGAACCTCGCACCAGTCCGTTTCCCTGGTGGGTTAATAGGTCCCACAAAGTCAATGGCCCATTTCTCAAAGGCCTGTAATGTTAACTGTGGATTTAATGGAATTTCATCCCTACGCGATGGCTTCCCTGTCCTTTGACAAACATCGCAATTGTGGCAATGTTCCTTCAAATCCTTATGGATGGTAGGCCACCAAAGGCCTGTGCGCAATATCTTCTGCACAGTGGCTCTCCCTGCATAGTGACCTCCTGCGACTCCTGAATGCGCATAAGCCAATATGAATGGTTTCTCATGCTCTAATATGCATCTGCGCAGTACTTCATCGGGTCCCAACATATATAGCTGGCCCGCAGTAATGGTGAAGTCTGCAGCTCACACTACCAGCTGCTTCTTCTGCTGGGTAGTGAACTCTTCAGGTGTCAACCCTATGGTTAAAAATTCAATGATGTCCTCATAGTAATCATTGGCAACCTGTATAGCAAACAACTGCACATCGGGCAGATTGTCCGCCAGATTTGTAGGCTCTTCTCCCGACTCAATCCTTGACAGATGATCAGGTCCTAAATTCAACTTGCCTGGTTTAACAACAATTTCAAAGTCATACTCTTGAAAGAGTAATAACCATCTGCATATGCGCCCCCCTAACACTGGCTTATTGACCAGGTATTTGAAAGCAGAATGGTCAGTGAACACAGAAAAATGTGCACCAAGCAAGTAATGCCTGAACTTCTACAGCACATAGACCATAGCGAGTCCTTCTCGCTCAATAGTGGTATAGTTCTTATTAGCATATGATAACTTTCTACTGGAAAATGCAATGGGATGATCGATACCCCCCTCTCCTTGCTGAGCCAGAACAATGCCTAATGCTATACATGAAGCATCATCATGGACGTGAAATGGCTTCTCCCAGTCTGGAAAAACTAGGATCGGCGCAGTGACCATCTTTTCTTTTAACGTGTCAAAGCCTTGGTCGCATTCTTCGTTCCAGATGAACGGTGCATCTTTCTTTAGCAGCTTCTCCATAGCTGCAGTTATTTGCGCATACCAATTTATGAACTTTCTGTAGTAACTGGTATGCCCCAATGTAGTGCGCAACTGCTTGATTGAATTTGGTGTGGGCAAGTTTACAATGACTGCGATCTTCGCAGGATCAACCATCAAGCCTTGTTTGCACACAATGTGTCCCAACAAAGTTCCATAGGGAACACATAAAACGCATTTCTTCAGATTTAATGAAATTTGATGTTGTCTTCATTTTTCCATCATCATCTCGAGGTTCGCAGCATGGTTCTTCAGTAAACCGAAAATAGTCGAATCATCAAAATAAACCTCTAAAAACTTATGTATGAAATCTTTAAATGCTGTGACTACCACTATAGAAAATATGGCAGGTGCGTTCTTCAGACCAAAAGGAATCACTATGTACTGGAACGACCCTCATTCTGTATCAAAAGTAGTCTTGTGCCTATCTGCTCAATCAATCCTGATCTGATGGTATCCAAAGAATCCATCAGTAAAAGAATATGCCTCATTCCCTCCAACATCATCAAACACTTCATCTGTGAAAGGGGTAGGGAATGGGTCATGCATCGAAGCGTCGTTGAGCTTTCTGAGATCCACACAGATCCTGATCTCACCCTTTGTTTTCTTACCTTGGATAACCATCGGGCTTATCCACTCAGATTCTTCAACCGGCTTAATGATCCTTGCATCGAGCATTTTATCGAGTTCTTCCTTAACTCGTTCTTTGTAGCTCAGGTTCAGTCTATACGGTCTTTGCTTCACAGGCTTCGCACCAGGATTAAGAGGAATTTTCATCACTCCTAAGTATCCCAGAATACCTTCCATCTATGTGAACTTGGTCAGGAATAATTATCGATATTCCTGTAGTATACCCGCGAACTCCTCAACTGTATCTTCATCCTAATAGTCTCTGATAGCTACCAACTTTGGCTCTTCCCTGGTGCCAATGTTCACTTTTATTGTTTTCACAGGTCCACTCATGTATTGAATTTCAAGTGTAGGTCCCTCTACCTTGCGCATTCCCTCTAATTCGGGTATCTTTATGTTGCGCGGGTCCTCCTCATCACTGCCTTCTTTATCCTCGGGTTCTCCAGCGAGGTTATAACAATCAAGAGCATGCTCTAGTTGCTCCTCCCATTCCGGTTGTAGGCGTGTAGGTACGTGGTCTTCTCCAAAGAATTCTTCCAATGTCATGTTTCCTTGTGTCGCGCTCCCCTGTGTGCAGTCTGGTCTGAATATTCTTTCCTTAATAACCTGTAGTGTGTCATTGATACTTGGATGCTCGTCTTCAAAGCTGAAATCCTGTTGGAAGCTTGCAGTTAGGACAGACTAGTCCTCTATGCTCCTGCACAACTACAAGTATAGGTACCACTTCTTTGGAATCGGTTCTTCCAACGTATGCACAAATAGATGCACCCATTCTATTTGTGGTCTTTCCACCCAAGCTTGTGAACAGGCTTCGATATGATCCCTTGGATCTGTCTGTCCATTATATTTTTCGAAAGGCAGTGTAACCTTCTTAGCAAACTTGATTTGCATCTTAATTCTGCACTGATCCCATGTTGTCAGTGTCTGCTTATGCGCAGCCCACCATCTGGAAGGTGTCTCGCGCAGTGCCATATCTAATGCTGATACGCGGTATTCATCTGCAACTGCTGCAGTATATTCTTTGATAAAGCAATAAACATTAGATAAACCATCAAAGGTAGGGATTGGAGTTACCTTTTTACCAATCCAAAGAAGTGACTTCATGATCGTTGCGCATCTTCTGGAAGATACTTCATGCAATCTGCTTTTCCAGTTTTCCAGTCCTGCATCAAAGTCTGAGATGCAAGAACTGTCACAGCGCCAGCTGAGCATTCCATCCGCAGTTGGATTAGTATAATCAGCAGCATTTGTTGTCATCTTGTAAATACGATCCAAGTCTTGGGCTTTGGATTCCTCCTAAATCGGCTCCACATATCGTTCACCCTGCGAAGGGTCCAATGGCGTGATGACCCTTATATCATTGCCTTCAAATATCATTTTCATTGTCTTCAAATTTATAATGGTGGACTTAGTCATTACCCAATCGATACCCAGCAGTGTTGGATAAGGATGGCTTTCATCCACGACTTCAATCACTTTGAAATATGCATAGCTTCATACTTTGTCAATGGAAACAACAGTGTTGGGTAACCTCCCCAAAGGTATAACTATCCCTTGATTGGCCATTCTTAGCTGTATAGGTGACCACTGTAACTTAGGTTTACCCATCTGCTACCATGTCTGCTTGGTCAATACATTTACCATGGATCCAAGATCAAGAATGATGTCATCCATCTCATAGTCCCCAATCTGTGTAGTGAACCTCATTTCCCTTCCTGTTCTTTTCGGACTCCTAATGTTATGGACTGCGCCATGAGCAGCGCCCTTCTCACTTTGTGGCTCATACTGATTGAGTAGTTTTTCAAATTCCACGATAGCATCTACGCTCTTCAGTAACTTCATGTAGCTCCGTAGGAACTATGCAATAGAGGTAGCTGTATCTGTTGCAGTGCTCGTGTGATTATATGCCGCTGGCATATCCTCTATTTGCGGTACTTCGCTGCGCAGTAGGATTCTCGTTGACTCAGGTGCTGACTCTCTAAGGATATCCAACACTTCTGTAAATGCTCCTTTATTTTTCTATAGGTCTAGACCCATTGTTATCCTAGGATCTTTTCTAATCCATACTATTTCACCAGAGGTCTTCTTAGGATCGCGCGTTCTCGAAGTCGAAGCTTCTGTGCCTCCATATCTTCCTGTATCAGCGCCGCTGCACATTACCATGTTTACAGTTGGATCCACAGTTCTTCTCTTTGTTGCGATCAACTAAATGATGGGATTCGACAGTTCTATCCTTCTTCGTTTCTGCATTTCTACCTCTAGCACAGGGTAGTCTTCAATAACATGGTCAAATGATTTGCAGTAACTGCATGTAGTGCAAGGGTTTGTACAATCTCTATAAACATGGCCTGGCTATCAACAATTATAACAAATTACCTGGTCACGGCCTCTTCCTTGTGCTGGGCTGACATTTCTTCCTCTCCCGTGGTATCCACCACCACAACCTCTATCCACCCTGATCATAGTGGGCATTCTCTTGTTTTGGCTTATTTTCTTCTTGGACGCGGTACATTCCACCACCTCGCATTGCTTCCATCTTTCGCTTTCTTTCATTCATCAGCTCATATGTGCGACAATTGGATTCGTCATGTCCAACTGACTTACACAAATTTCAATATAATTTTTTAGGTGTCTTTACGTATTTTTGTATTAGATAACAGTCCTCAGGTCGGTGTCCTCTGGTTCTACATATTTCACACCATGGTGCCTGAGTCTGATTCATTGGGTTCGGCGCACGACTGTTGAGATAATCCTGAAATAAGGGGCAATGTTCTCTGGTATGGCCTTTCCCCTTACATCCTGTGCACCAAACTTCATGTCTCTGTTCATATCTCTATTATTTTCCATTCTTCATACCTTGCAATTCTAACGTCAAGGTGGTCAACTGGTTCTGGATCTGAGACATTCTTGAGCTAGTCTCATTGATCGGTGAAGCCTCTAACTTCATCGCGATCTCCAAGGCCTCTGCCTGCGATGAAACCTTCTACTACATCAATGGTTGTCTGATGTGTGGCAACAGTGTAGTGATGAACCATTCCTGATGTTGTTGCGGAGCTATAACAAAGCTCACTTGGTCCAACAATGTCTTAAATTTTTGGTCAAATTCCCAGACCGTTTTAGTAGGTTTCTGCTTAATTTCTTTTAACTCTGTTATGCACTGCAACTCAGATTTTGGTTTCTTAAACTCTGCTACGAGTGCAGCCTTGATTTTTGTTAGGGTTCTCGGTTGTGCCTGAGAATATTTCATAAACCAATGCAATGCTCTGTCTCTGAAAGTAGTGATGAGTTGTGCTCTCTTCACAACATCATCCTGAACTTTATTTACACTCCATATGGCTTCACATAGAAACCAATGTTGATCAGGGTCTTCTAGACTCGTTCCTTTGAATATCGGTAGTTTTTTATCATTATTTTTCATTCTCCTTCCTGGTTGTGGAACACCCTGAGTAGTGCTCTGATTCTACGCGGAGTTTTGAGCAGAAAAAATAAAGGTGGTACTCGAAATAGTGCTAGGGATATTACTCTGCGGAATTTTCTGAGATTGGGTATTCTGAATTGGACTAGTCTGAGTTGGAATGGTCTGAGCACCCGCTCCTGCGGTGCTACCAGTATTGATGTTTTGTGGGGTGTATTGCGCTACACTCGCAGTGGGTGGGTTCTGATATAGGAGTGGCGCGGTATTTGCAACCGACGGATTCTGAGGTGTAATAGGTTGGATGGTGGATGATGACGGTGCAGTCTAATTCGTAAGGTCACATGGAATTTTGGTATTCACGCGGAGTCCAAGTCCTACGTGATTCTTTTCTTTATTAAACTTGTATCTCTTTCCACTTCTCAGATTATGGGTTTCTTCGTCAGAGTCACTATATATAATGTCTACCATGACAGAGTCAAAAATATTACTGCATTCTTAAAACACCTTTCTCATCTAAAAGCATTTTAATGTATAGAATAAGATTGTTCAGGTACTTATCTCTGAATCCTTTGAAAAAGTATGCTTCAGCTTGGTTGTAGGATTTCAACGTGTCTAGGTAAAATTCTGTTACAAATCCTTCAAGTATGCTATCAACCCAGAAATCAACTGCTCGTGACAATGGGTTGTCTATTGCTTTGAGTTGCGCAGTGAGCTCTGGAGTCCAATCTATAGGTACTCCCCCTTGAAAACAGTTTTCCTCTCTATGAGTCATGATATCCACTCGTGCAACTCGTTTCCAAATGATGCCCAGAATATCTCGTCAATATCTTTCCAAAAATATCTATTCAACCACTCTACGTCAGATAGACGCGGGTGTCTGTTCTCTTGCTTTGCAAAATCTCTTTCGATCTTATCATACCAGTCCCAGATCTCTTTCTTTTCTAGATGCCAATTGTCTGAACCCAATGGGAACTAATATTCTTCGTCACACATTACTTTCCAAATACACTATCGCATCATTGAGTCTTATTCGACCAACAGAACCATTTGTTGGCATAAATACTGAGCTAGAGGTTTCCAATATAGACCTAGGTACTTCACGGTTCAAGGAACCAACAAAACCCCTATTCACCAGGCCTTTCGGCAACAGGATGCAAGCAGCTTCAGGTCTCACTTGAGGCGAAGCTAAGAGGGTGGTTGCAGAATTAGGTTTCCACAACCTAGTGATGTGAGGGTCGAAGGCTGATGGGAAGCGCGTAATGGGACTCTTAGTGCGGACAAATGACTTCGCAAAGTCTCTATTTCGCGTCGGATACGTCGGCAAGTAAAGGTGCTTGCGCAACCAGCGCATCCAAGGACTGTGCGGTATGGGACACTTCCTGCACTACAATGATAAGCTATCAATAGCTTATCTTGTAGCAACTCACAACGGTTTGGCACGTCAGCTAGACCGTGCCTCCACTTCAGGACTTGACCAACTCTAATCAACCTTACTTAATGATCTTTATCCATTCAATAACACTTGGGCGATTATCTTTATGGTGCATGTAAATGAATGAAACATACAATACTGTGCGCTCCAATGCTATGCTCAAATCCAGTGCTTAACTATGTAACTATCTGACAGATTCATGCATTCAAGGACTTAGAAATGCAGAATAATTAACATTCATCCATACATGTATTACTTAACATGTTATTCCCATCATTCCTGTGGCGAATACATATAAAAGCAATCACATAACAGATAACTTTGGCATTAAAAATCCATACTAAACAAATAAATAGTGCAAAAACACACAACAATCACAGTACAGAGGATTTAACGTGGTTCACCCCCAGGATGGAGGATACGTCGACCAGAACTGTTGTTAAATTAGTATTTGGGAAGGGTACAACAGTTCTTAGTCTGTGCACTTAGTTGCAGACTCTCTTCTTTCTCAGATAGTTCTCCGCGCACACAGCTGCAGAGCCTTTACAATAGCTTCAAGTTCAAAGATTCTAACAATGTTCAACAATGAAGAGCTCAACAAAAACCCAATCCCTTTCCCATACAAAATCATTCCTTATTTATAAATCATGCCCGTAGGCATGTCTTTACAATTCGTAGGCAAAAACCCTTAGGTTTACAAAACTGGCGTGGCTAACTGCCAGCCTAACTGTTGCTGTCGACAGCTTGCTCCACCTGCTCTAGGCCCAGCTAGGCCACTCATGGTTCACATGCTCTTCTGACAGCCCTAGTCACCAAAACGATTACAACTGCTTCGTGGCCTGTCCCTTTCCGCATCGTCCACCTGCCTGTCACCGTCAACATAGTGGCCTAGCTTCTCAACTTCTTGCTGCCACTCTTTCTGACAGGTCCCTTCTGTCTATCTTCGTGTCCCAAAATAGGTCGCTTTCTCTGCTCGACCTTCAACCTGTCCCTTACCCAAAATAGGTCACTTCCTCGTCTGACCTTTACCTGTATTTCTTACCAAAAATAGCTCTCGCGCAATCCTGCTTTACCCATTATCTCTGCGCGCAATGCACAATTTCTCAAAACTTCTCCCTTACTATGTTGCAATGCGTAATGCACAATTTCCAACCCTTGTATATTTTCCAACTTGGGCCCCGCCCAACAATTACCACAAGAGCTGCAAGAAATTTGAGAGACACCATGAGAAAGTAAAGGGTTAGATATGTCTTTGGAAATTCTAAACAATCATGTAAGGGCTTTGTGAGGTTTAAAGTGAGTTTAATTTTATTATTTGATATAAATTTGGATAAGATATCAATCATGATATTGATGCAAGGGAGGGATATTTGTTGGGCCTAGTTTTTTGGAGATACCATTTTAGGGGAAACAGTTTTGGTGTGGACAAAGGCAAGATGGAAGTGGTTCGGCAAAGTGGTCAACTCCGACGAAGCGGCTAAGAAATCGGGAAAAATAATTATGTTGATCAATTCAAATGGTCAGAGTTGAGTCAATTAGTTAGAAATGGTCCACATTGTATTAATGAGTCAGTTAGTTAGTTAGTGGGTTAGTGGAAGCGGGGAAATCTAAGTCTGCCATATAAATATGTAATAAGGGAGGGGTTACTGGGGTTACGGGGGTTATTGTTGGTTACTATTTTGTTGCTACTATCAGTTGATGTTGTAAGGGCACATCTTGAGTCTATAATGGATTATTATATTACGTCTGTTAGAGTTATTTTGGAGAAGTCGAGTCGCTAATTTGCAGGATGTGTGTGTAGATCCCTTGTATGTCATGAAGAAATATGTAAGTCCTAACTGGAGTGCTTATTTGGATGTGACTCATAATAAAAGACAAGCACATTCTATGATTTTTCCCAGGATGGGTTTCCACCACTATAAGCAAAAGGACTTGTAGCAGAGGTTATAACAAAGGTTTTTAGTGTTACAAGATTGGTCAAAATTTTCAAAAAAACCTCCTCTACAACCTTCGCCAATGGTACCAGATGTTTTAGTGGAATATTTTATGGAAATTTATTATACCTAAAACATATCGGCGATCGGAAGCTTTAGTAGAGGTTTTATTCACCAATGCACTTCTGACAAAGATGGACCGGTGCACTTATGACAAAGATGCATATGTGCGCTTCTGTCAAAGATGCACATGTGTGCTTCTCTCAAAGATGCATCGGTGTGCTTCTAACAAAGATGCATCGGTGCGCTTCTGTCAAAGATGCACTGGTGCGCTTCTCACACAGATGCACTAGTGCGCTTCTAAGAAAGATGCACTGGTGCGATTCTGTCAAAGATGCACCGATGTGCTTCTGCCAAAGATGCACCAATGCGATTATACCAAATATGCACCAGTGCGCCTTCACCAAAGAGGAGCACCAATAATTTTTTGGCCAAAACCACACTAGTGCACATTTGTAATGGAGCACCAATGCACCTACAGTAATAAGTATAGATGCAATTATACCAAATATGAGCATTGGTGCACCTTAACCAACAATGAGCATTGGTTTTTCCATACCAAAGAGAAACAACAATGACAAAAAACAATTTGTTGTGTACAAAAACCTTGCGAACATGCAAATAAAGGGAGGTGATTTAATAAATACATGATAATTTATTAAAATGTAGTGATATAATAACTTTGATTTTGAATATTCCAAGTATTAGTTCATAGTACTCTTGTTTATTAATGAATCTCTTATTTACAATTTAAAAACGAAATGATTGCCTAATATTAAACAAAAATTATAATTTTTATTGTTTGAAATATAATTGTGTAGTTAAAAGCATATGAAATAAGACATTATCCATTAACATAAAAATAATATTATAAAAATGTATAATAATTAATATTGAAATGTTTTGCATTACAATTTAAAGTCCTGGAGCATTGGTGCACCTACAGTAAAGAAGCACCGATGCACTTATACAAAAGATGAGAACTAGTGCACCTTAACCAACAATGAGCATCATTGTGCCCATACAAAATAGGAGCATTAATGACAAAAAAATATGTTATGTACATAAACCTTGTAAACATGCAAATAAAGGGAGGTGATTTAATAAATACAATATCATTAAAATGTAGTGATATAATAAATTTGATTTTGAATTTTCCAAGTATTAGTTCTTATTGTTGTTTATCAATGAATCTCTTATGTGAAATTTAAAAATGAAATACTTGCTGAATATTAAAAAAATTTATAATTTTGATTGTTTGAAATTATAAAAAAATTAGTTAAAAGCATATGAAATACGACATTATCAATAAAAATAAAAATAATATTATGAAAATGTTTAATAATTAATATTTAAATGTTAACACTTACAATTTATAGTAATGGTGATGGAACCACCCATACAAAAACATGATGAATGTCAAACCACTCCATTTACAACTTAATGAGTGGATCTCTTGTAATTACAAAACCACTCAATTGTTACATGAAAATTGTTTGATGAGAAATCTCCAAACCAACTCATCCACTAGAGATAATATGCCTATCACGAAGAATCAATTCTCTCGGACCAAATAAGAGCACTAGTGTTCCCACACCTTAACCAAAGAGATGTACCATTGTGCCTTAACCAAAGAGATGCACTGGTGTGCTTCTTCCAAAGATGTACCAGTGCGCTTATGACAAAGATGCACCAGTGCGCTTCTGAGCATTATCAATAGTTGTTCGGGGATTTCACCGTATCCCTTTAACCATGTTTGTCTTTCTGAAAAGTAACATTATTTATAGAGTGATAAGTTGTGGCAGTGGAAATTTTGTGTGGAAAAGAATATGTTGTCGGGTGGTGAAATGGGTTAAAGTTGTAAGTGTAACAAGTGTACTATGAGGATTCATTTCATGGTCTTCGTATGAGTGCATCAACAAGATTAACCTGAGTGTAACAAGTGTACCATGAGGATTCATTTCATGGTTGTCATATCTTGTTATGCTCAAATGCATCGTGATTAAGATATTAGTTAAATCAAATCCGTTTTTATGCTCAAATGCATCGTGATTAAGATATTAATTGAATCAAGTCCGTAGTAAACACAAATTAAACTTCTCTCGTAGTAAACACAAATTAAACTTCTCCCTCGTCTCAACACAATAACATTAACATTGTAATTAAAATAAAAGAAAAAATATTAAATTCGAAATATGAATGGTGGTTACAATTAGGTTTGGTTAGTTAGGTCTAGATCACTAATGAAGAGGCTGTGGAATCCGTAAGGAACTCGTGAAGGGAGCTCAACGGAGGCCACCAATTCTAGCGTGGGCGATTGCGCATCCATCACCACAAAGCTGGAGATGCCTGTCTGTTCGTTATGGATAAAGGACACAATATATCCATTTTCTTCCTCGCCATTAAAATTTGAAGTCCGAGGCATGAAGAAGGGTTCACTGCCAAAACATCCATCCCCGTACTTCCTGGAGGCGACCACGCATTCCTCTACAGCACTCCTTTCTGCCATATCAAAGTCGAGTTTAACCACTCCGCATAGCTTTGGTAATGGTGCTCCTATCGACATGTATGCGTATCTGTTCTTCTTTGCAACGTAACGAGGATTGATGACGCCAAACTCCAGACATTTTGATGTCAATTCCTTTCTAGAGATTCTCCCTGTAGTCAAATTTATGCGGACCTTCTCCACCGTGGAATGCACTGGAAGGTGAGTACTCTGCAGAACGTGCTCCACCGGGGACATATTGGCCGAAATTAACACGATCTCATCGCCTTCGTCCCATGCATTGAGTGAATGGAAGAAATTGAAGCCTGGGAGGTCGAACAATTTCATGCCCGACTCATCCGTTGCGTAGCGTGGGATAACCCCCAGCCGAGGGACTTTGGCGCTGTCGCAACTGATGGGAGAGCCTCCTCCCAAAATTATGTCCATGGGTTTCACTATAATCTGAGTGTCTAGAAATATGGCATACTAC
This sequence comes from Larix kaempferi, assembly GCA_027924585.1. NCBI lineage: Eukaryota > Viridiplantae > Streptophyta > Pinopsida > Pinales > Pinaceae > Larix > Larix kaempferi. The sequence continues at coordinate 3,732,372 of BSBM01000237.1, read as the reverse complement.
TTCGTTATCGCAAAATCGTGAATAAACGACGGCTGTAGCATCGATAGGATTCCGACGTTGGGCTCCTTCTCTCCGTTGGGCGACACTCTGAAGTAAGTGAGAAACGGTTGAAAAGGGCCAGAACTGAAGGCGAAGAGCTCTCCCGTGTCGAGATCAATCTTTGTGTGCATCATCATGCACATTAATTGTGTCTTCCCGTCGAATCCATATCTTCCGATGGTTTTCACATCTCCGTGTTCGGTGAGCTTGACTACATATGGCAGATCAGACTCCGCCAGAGCCATCAATTTGTGATTGAAGTATATAACGCTCTTATTGGCCAATCCTACACAATTGAAGGGATTAAAGAGGTCGAGAAGAACTCTGACAGCGAGGATGGCTACCCTGGCCAATCTGGCACTCAAGGGATAGAAACTAGAGAAGACGTTGGGCATCAACGGTCATCCTGCCATTTCTTCTTGCACGAATTTGTGCATGCGCACAAAACGACTGCAGAACGTCGCCCGCCCATCTTTAATTGTGAGCACGTGCAGCATTCCATCTCCGTCGAATAGATGGTAGCTGCTTCTTGGCAAGTATCTTGGATTGGGTCCGTTGCGGAGATAAACACCATTGAGGCAATCGGGGAGATTGCCCTCTACTTTCAGACACTCAACAGGTGCCGTCTCGTCCACTGGAGCAAATTTTCCCTCCAAAACAACTGTGGATCGAAACAAGGCCTCAGAGGTACCTTCTCCAAGTAGTTATTGATAAAATCGTCCATGGCATTGCATACAACTGCTGCTAACGACCCGGATATCGGAGTTGTCGGTACATCAAGAGGCTTTTCTGGCAGAACGCTGGCAGTGGTCTTGGATTTGAACTCATTACTGTGAGATCCCAGCTTATTGGCATGAGTGGGTTTGTTCTTTGATGATTTAATTGGGTGAAACTTCTATTCTTCTTCTGGTTTTTTACAAAATATAACTGTGGAATGAAATTGGCGAGCAAGGAAGCGGCTGCAAGAAGAGGATGATATTGTAGGAATGTTGAAACTAACAGAAGAAGGAAATTTTGTGCAGGAAGTCGCCATGGACGCAGCAAAGGAGATATTTCAAAACACTCCTTTTGACAGCAGTCAGCACAGGAGTTTCCACAATACTGGAGCTAATTTATTGTACTGTGTGTGGCGAATCGACTCTTGGTAAATTATTAGATGCGGGTCGGTGAACTTCAACGTGTACGTAATGTCTAAATTGTATCCAGTAGCAGGTAGACCAATTGGACTGTGTGGGTTTTAGTACCATCAAGATATCTGGGCCTTTCTTCGAAACAGGGGAAGTTCGGGCTAGGAAGTGTGATGGGTTATCTGTAAATGGGATCTGCATAAATAACAAAACTATAAAATTCAAGAACAACTATTAGGTTCTGCTAAGTCCATATAATAAACCAATGTTTCACGCTCTCTTGTTAGAGTGATACAGGGAATGGAACACGATTGGGTTTCATATAAACACACATTTTCTTCCGTCCATCAGAACAAAACAATTTAGTCATCAGCCAGGTATGAGAGACATATTTCGACCGCATTAATACAAGTGTGCCACATTCATATGCAGGTGTACCCGCATTGTGTGAGTGAGAAGTATAGAATTATATACATGTACAACAAAAATAGTATAGAATTCTAGATGAAAGTGGGCCACTTTCAAATAATTGTAAGACACAAGTTAAGAAACAATGTCTCAACAAGGATATGGAGCTAGATAATACAATAATTTTAGTTGGATTTTGTTTGGAAAACTTAAAGGTTTTTAATATATAGATGGAATATGGTTGTAATATCTGAAATACCAATTTTTTTAAACTATACAAAGTTGAATCTAGTTTCATTATTGGTTTGATAAATTTTGACTATTTGTTTTACTGGGCAATGAATTTGCTTGTATCTTGCCACAGGTTTCGGGTTTTTAACATGAGCTTGTATCTTCAGAGGTAAATATTTAAACCTCGCTATTATGTTCATGAATTTACTTATATCTTGCCACAGGTTTCGGGTATTTAACATGAGCTTGTATCTTCAGAGGTAAATATTTAAACCTTGCTATTATGTTCATTGTGTAAACGATACAATTTAGATATATTGCGAGCTCTTACATCCTATGCTTATTACGCAAGATTTAGTCACTTATTAAACCTTGTCGAATGGGAATATTTCACCAATTTGAACTCTTTACTTAAGATCCTGGAGGTGGTCGAGATTTTAGGGTTTATCCAAACCTCAACCTACATGTCGCTTTGGCTAGAAGGAATTTATAAATTTTCTTTGTTTGATAATATTAATCAATGCTTGGGTTTAATATCCAACCGTACTTAGTTGTATCTGACTTTGTGAACAATGTTACGTATTTAACTCAGTAAGAGGTCCTCCGTATGGAGATGATATTTTATTTTTAATGGAATGTTTAGCAACAGAATACTTGTGTCTAAAGGAAATGATTCAATTTATCGTCTTACCAAGAGAATAAATACAATTAATGTCTTTCCCTTTTTATTTGTTTAGGGTCATTCAACTCACTATGTTATACTCATTATATAGTTATAGTTTTATTTTATGTTATGATTAATGAGGTCAGATGAGGATCTTATATAAACTTAATATAAGGTGTGAAGTATGGCTAGTGTAGAGTTTTTTCAACACTAAAAAAAATTATACTTTTATATTCTAAGTATAAAAAAGATTAATGAGGTCACATGAGGCTCTTATATAAACTTAATATAAGGTTTGAAGTATGGCTAGTCTATAGTTTTTTCAAGAAGAAAAAAACTATATTTCTATATTCGAAGTATACAAAAGTATAGTTTTTAAAATTAATAGCTAGATTTCATTTCCCATACTAAAAAACAAGTGATAGAAACTATACCCAACCTCCAATTAGAAACAAAAGTGCTTTATACTACAAGCCCCTGCCCTGATTTAACCATACAATTATATAGTCTATCACAATAGAAAACAAAAAATTGCTCTCTTATACATAGAGTTTATATTGTTTGGTACAATCATCATCTAGGAAAAAATACTAAAACAAAGTCATCCAAGTGTTAAATTTGACTCTATTTCATCTACCCAAAATCAAAATTGAACCCTCTAAAATTAAATTTGAACCACACATCTTAGAGTAGTAAAAAGTGGCTTCAGTCATAACTAGTGCTTGCTTGTATAAAATATCAACGTTCGTATTGAACTCTCAATAAATATGTTGAAAATGTATCCCTTAAAATTATGCCTAGAGCCTCCTAATTTTCTCCTTCCATCCTTCAAGAATTGCCATAACTAACTTTTCTGGAGAGCCCAATAGATGATGACTTTTGAATCTCTAGCTACCTGCAAGTGGACAATATTTTTAGACTAAGCAAAATATAAGAGACCCCGCAATGCAAGTAATTCACCATGGGTATTTTTTCACCTTTCATAGTTTAATTTTAATTTGAACATGTGTATCTCTCAATTTCAAGATACCACCAACTCCACATCTTGTATCCCTATCCTATGAAGCATCATTGAAAAAACCTATGGGCCAATTGTACTTGTTGAAAATAGGATCCCTTGGCATTCTCTTCTAACTACTTTCCTTCCCTTAAAAAGAATTCCTTATAAGCTACGATAGCATAAAGACCAACTCTCAAAGAGTTTTTTGGTTTTCCCTCAAAGATTACACCATTCCTATGTTTCCATATTTCCCAATAGATAAAACAAGGCAAGTCTTTCCATAATTTATCTACAACTATCCAGTTTTGAAAACAAAGAGACAAAGACTGTATAATCCAATTATGTATTATCTGAAGTTCCCTCTTTACCACCTTCCAAACAAATTTAGTAAATGAAAAATGAATCATTAGATGATCTACTAACGTAGGTTCATTATTGCACATGATGCACATATTAGGAACTTTTCCACCCCTCTTTAAGTGATTATCCCAAGTAAGAATCCTATTTTACAAGGCAATCCAGATAAATAGTTATATTTTTAAAGGTATAAGCCACTTCCACAAAGTAAACCAACATCTTTTCTCAACTTCTATGTCGGAAATTGTTTTTGCTTCATAGGCAAGTTTAGTTGTTACCAAGTCCCATTCTATTCATTCTAGGACCAGGCTAAAATATCATCATACTTTGTAAGAAGAATTCCATTCTTTTGGAGGCCTAATATATCTATTCCATTCATTGACAAGTGCCCCATGCAAATCCAATTCATGTGCATATTTCCATCTTTGACAATACCCCATACCATCATCGGACACAGCTACCTTATCTAAATTTTGAATGGCTTTTGATTGAAGAATACTAACCAGAGTTGAGGAAATTTTATAGCATCTCGATACCCCAATGTATGGGTCCTCCCCAACACTAATAACTCAACCATTTGCTAGATTCCAATCTAACCAATTCCCCGTAATATGAAAAAAATTGACCAGATAGTTCCAGATATTTGATACCCCTTTTATTTTTTAACATATGTTCTAATCCACTCCAATAGCGATCTATGTTTCAAAAAAATTTCTCTAATCACCCTACTCCATAGATTAGTAGAAAACAAGCCCCTCCATAAGATCTTGACTATGGAAACTATTTTTTATTCCCTAGCCACCAATTTTCTTGGGCTTAGCAAGTCTATCCCAACTAACCAATTGCACTACTTCCTTTTGTTTGTTTCAATTCCACATGAAAATAAAGACCCTTTTCCTGATCTTAACTAGTATAGACTTTGGTATCTTGTAAAAGGATAACCAATATACTAGCATATTTTCAAGGACAACCTTTACAATAATTAATTTCCCACCTGAGGATAACCATCTATAATACCAATTGCCAATCCGTTTTTCAATCTTTTTTAGAAGCCACATCCAGTACTCCATTAAATAATTATTAGGCTTCAAGTAGTATCCAAGATATTCCAGTCCAAAGTTAAGTGCATCTATCTAGAAAGGAAATAATTGGCCAATCTAAACCAAATATTCTAAATCAACTTCATTTTCCAAAAAGCTAGATTTAGTCTCACTAGCTACCACTATAGCATCACAAAATTGCTCCAACAATTCTCTATATACTTGCCATTCCTATAAAGAACCATTTCCAAAAAGTAACACATCATCTACAAAAAGTAAACGTGTAATGTAAATGATAGATTAAATTTTGATTCTTACTAGTCTTCCTTCCTCCTTTTCTTTTTCTATCAATACTTATATGTTAGACAATTAAAATAAATAAAAGAGGAAACAAAGGGAATCCCTGTCTAAGGCCTATCGGGCTTTGGAAGAATTTTGCAGGGGACCCATTCACCAGAACAACAAAATTAGCAGAGCATACACATCCCATTAACCAATTTGTTGCTTCAAGGTTGATACCAATCTAGAATAGTACTAATAATATGAGAAAATCACAACTAACATGGTAATAAGCCTAAATACCAAATCCAATTTTAATACCAATGCCTCCAGTCTTTTGACCTTAATACTATGAAGGAATTCATGTGCTACACCAATATCATCCATTGTTTGACGATTGTTTAAGAACCCAAAATATTCCTTAGATGTGAATTTAGATAACATAGGATTAATTTTGTTTGCAATTACATTTGATATGATTTTATATACTAGATTACAGAGTGATATAGTTCTAAAATAATTAAAAGAAGATAGCTTGGAATTTTTTTGAGTATGTTCTATAAAATTAGCATCCATTGCTCCAATAACCTTCCCTTGCATCCTAGATTCCTCTACAACTACTAATAAGTCAAGTCCCATGACATCACAAAACTTAAAAAATAGTTTAACAGACCACCCATTAGGGCCAAAACGTTTTGATCTTGCAAACCCATATAAGATATGTTTAATTTCTTATAGTGTGACAAGGTTAGCATTACTCTTAGCTTCCTCTTCCGAGAAGAACCAAGGGTAACCATGAATAACCTTCATTTGACTGACAATTGATGTATTTCCTGGATCCTTAAATTTTTTCTAAAAATACCGCATTGATTCATCACCTAAAAGATTTGTATTTCTTATCATTCTCCCGTCCTCACTATATAAATCCCAAATAGAATTTATGATTCTTCTATGCTCTGCATACTTGTGGAAAAATCCGGTATTCTGGTCTCCTTTTCCCACCCAAGTAGCCCAACTTTTAAGTCTTTGTGATTCCTCTTCGAATTTTAATATATTCAATCTTCTCTCTTCTAGAATAGTAACCATGTTTTTTCTTGCTCCAAAAATATGCGTGACACATTATTAAGTAAAATGCCATCTATCGCCCCTTCTATGTTAAGCAACTCTTCCTTCATTTCTTTCTTTTTACGTTTTTACCAATTGATCACTACTAATTTTAATTCTTTGATTTTAGTGACTAGTAACTGCATAGCAGACACCTCTTCACTTTGGACCATCAAGCCCCAGTGCTCTTTTACCAAATTTGGAAAATATGTCTCCTCAGTCCACACATGATCAAATTTAAAAGGATAGTTTGTCTTCTCTCCACCTGCTTCCTTCTGAAGAACAATTGGCATATGATATGAAATGATCATTGTATTAACCACCTAGATTGGGATCTATCCAAGGAAACTAATAAAGGATATAAAATGAAGAATCTAACCAATCTTGTGGCTGTCCCATTGATCCCCAAACAACCATTCCTCCATGTCGACTTAATTGATGTAGGCATCACATCAATCAAATATGCTTCTTGAAAAACCTGACCGAAAAAAATTTGCATGATGATCAGTTCCTGTCCTATTCCCAAAGACTTCTTTGGAATAAATTGTTAAATTTAGGTCACCATGAAGTATCAATTTTGGTTCCTTTAATAACCCATCCTCCACAAATTCATCTCAAAATTCCATTCGATTAGTATATATGGGCCATAAAAATTTACCAATTTTAAATTCTACACTAAATCATTTGAAAACCCCTACAAATAAAATCCCTACAAGACACAAGTAAGGAAAAAAATTAGTCTTCCGATGATTCCACAAGAAATAAGACCCCCCAATTGACCAATAGAGACCACTGAGCACATTTCCCAATTAGCTAGTAATTTTTCAAAAATTACTCTGCCTTTTTCACCGCTCACCATGATTTCTTGTATGAAATTCTTTTTTGGATAGACCATCTCGAAAAGTCTACAAAGGGACAAATATTTAGGATGCCTCCCACTCCCCTAAGGTTTAAAGATAAAAATACCATTTCTTTGCATGGGCTAGGAATTTTTGTGCTCTAAGTTCCTTATGACCAACAACTATAGTCCTATTAGATTTCTCCTTAGATGAAACAACCTCCTTTAGTTAATTCCTAGAACTTCTAGTCTTCATCAGTGAGAAATTTGTATCCAAACCCCATTTCACTGCTCCTTTATGCTCAATAATGTCAACTTTTTCACTACTCTGTATCCATCCTTCGAACCCCTATGAATGCTATCCATACGATGAAAACTTTTAACCATCCCATGCTCATCAATTTTTAGATATATCCCTGAGAAGATCTGTAGTGGATTTTTATTTTAAGAACATGCTTATAAGAAGGAAGACGTGAAGTTAGCACCTCCACATCCATTGTGAGGACTTATTGGAGGATTTTTTTTTTTTTGTTCAAGATAGTCAATATTTGAAAACCCTACACCCTCATGAATATTCCCACCATCCAACTTTTCACCAACATGAATAGTCTCCACATTGCCACCCTCTACACAGTATGGAAGCGCAACATTACCTAACGGGTGTGTAGTTTTGAAAATTGATAGACTACCTAACTCATCCAGATCAAATAAATTAAAAGCCAAACCAAATAGTTCTTGTAAGGATGATTCAATAGGACCCAAGTCTTCATAATAATATGGGGGTTTTATAGCATAAGTGGGATTCGGTATATTCATCTCATAATCCTTAGCAACACCTAGACTCTCAATATTAACCTTATCCCCATCTACATAAGTCTTTCCAAACTCTAATATTTCTAAATTGCTAAAGCACTTCAACTCCAATGCATTTAATGAATTACACAAAGGAGGTGAGATTATTTTTAACTTACCCATAATTGTATGACATGACTCTAGTTGTTGAGACAAATGAACAAGTGCAAGTTGAGTATCCACACTCGAATTCATGCTAATTTCCTCCCAAAATTTGTTAGTACCCATAAATTCTTCAATAGAGGTTCCATTACTATGGGAAATCTCAAACCCCCGACTCATCTCAAAGACAATTTTTTCGCAAATGACTCACCTTTTTGCATAATAAAAATCTAAATGGAACACCCCAATCGTCCAATTTTTTGACATATGTTTTGTCTCTCCATTCTATCTCAACGTATTCATATAACCCCTGGTGAATATCTATCTAGACCAGTATGCGACCCAACCTTTTATCCTCCCCATAAAGCATTTCATCATCCAAATGAAGAAAGTGACCAAGCTCGTTTCTCACAACAACAAAAGCTTCTCGATTCCATATCTTGAGGGGGAAAACAGGTAGAAGGACCCAAATGTGTCTGAATTGAAGACTCTCCTTTATTGGTTCAAATGTATGGATCCACCTTTTCAACATAAGACTTTCTTTTCCTCTAATCCAGACCCCCCTGTAATATCTTAGATGCATCACCTTCCTCTTTGAATGAAAAGCAGTACCAACCTTTGAGCAACACTTAGATCAAAGGACTGTATCCCAAGACTAGTTTCCAATGTTCCTCCACCCAACCACCTATATCATTCCTATTCATGGATCTGTATCCAAACTCTCCCACCAACGTCCTTAAGGAGAGTTTGAATACTTTCTCCAAGCCCACATCTCTACCTAGGACCATCTTGTCCCTCTTGGTTCAAGTCTTCCACACCCTATGTAGTCGGCTACTGGCTCTAATCTTCCCTTCTGCATGAGTAGAATACACAAGGGAATTCATCTCAGAACTAGGGTTTGAGGCCCCCCATGGTTCCTTGGTCTCTTTTCCTTCTGAATCACTACATGATTGAATAGGTTGGATTCCAACACATCGCTCCTTAGATTCCTTCCTCATATTAGCTAACTGACCATTTGAGTTATTACCTTGATTTTCCCCTTGCTGAAAGGACTTGTCTAGTAGCTCACCAATCTTGTAAGATCTCTCATTTGAGTTCCCATATGGCTCCACATTGACAAGATCCTTTATCACTACGTAGCATTTGTCCTCTATTCAATACCTACAGGTCCTTTGTAATAACTACATGTACTCATTGTCGGATCGAAAAACATCCTCCTAAGCCCATAGTTCATCCTCCTACGGATCCAATAACAGATCCACCTCATTGCTTAAGTCACTTAAGTGAGACCATTCATCAACAATCTTAACTTTTCTTTACCAACTCACCAATCCACTTCCACACCATTTAGTTAAACTCCACTATCATGTAGAAAATGCCAAACATTCTCCAACACCTTAGTCATTACTTTCATACTAAAAAAGGATTCATTATTGAGTGCCATAATAGAGTTTACAAGCATGTTAGTGGTTTACTATAATATACTATTAGTGCATTACTATTTTTTTTGTGTGGCTACATATTAACTAATAATTATCATTGTTTAATTTTTCTTTTCCATTTTGATACTACAAAGTTATCAAATTACTATTTAATAGTTAAACAAACTTATATTGAATATGTAAGATACTTCTTTTTTCTATACATAATAATAAATGTCTAGGAATTAAACCTCTTTTTCGTTTTCGGTGTATGATTAATTTCTTCGATACATGATGAGTTTTTAATCTATTTGGACATAAATATATTTGGTTACATGTTAGTTTTTAATTATATTTAATTATAGGTTTCAAATCCATTCCATTCTTGTAAATTCGGTTATACTTCTTTTAGAGAGTAAATATTCTCCTTCTTATAATTTAAGATGACATCTAACTGTACTCGAGTAAAATGGTTTACAATACCATTTATATCCATTAAGTTTTATCATGAACCTTATCATTTTTTTTTAATTTATAGAAAAAGTCTAAAAATATATATTTTTAATATATTTTCTTAATGTTTCGATTTTAATATATTTTTTAGTAATTTTGTTTAAGATATTAATTATCTAAAATGTATTTATAAACATCTTAATATTTTAATTTTTATTTGTATTTATAATCTCAAAGTAATTTAAGAATAATTTATGTAAAATGCATTTATAAACATCTTAACATTCATAACATGTATATATAGATAGGTTGCACTTAGTAAGCAATTATACATTTATAATAATAATTATTTATTCATATAAATTGCAATCACTTAAAAACACATTATTGAGACATCCAACCGAGTTTTTTCTATGGTGCGACACATAATTGTTGTTGTGGTGCGGGTGAACATCATACTTTGAGATTAAGATTGAATTGTGGTTTAGGAACAAACACTAAGGGGGAACTTTTGGCACTCTCGTGCCTTCTATATTTTGCTTCTTCACTTGGTATTGATACTTTGTAGATCCTTTGTGATTCATTGGTTATTGTTAACTAGGAAAATCATAATTCTTCTCTTCAGATTATCTCGCTTTATCATTGGTGTTGTAGGACCGAACCTTTGATGGCCTCTTTCCATAATATGAAAATTGATCATATATTATGTGAGCTGAATGTTGATTCAGATTCTCTCTCTAAGAAGGCTTTGGGTGGGGTTGTTGGCTATCTACATATTGAAGGAATTCTAGATGGTTCCATAGAGTTTGAGGACACAATTCCTTGTCTCTGTTGATGTAGTTGTTGCTACTTTTTGGTTGTTGGTTAATCTGTTTTGTATCCTATAGAGGGGGATTTAGACATGTAGTCTATCTTTTGGTTCTGCTGGGAAGGATTTCTTTGAATTTTGAGATTTGTATGCTAGTTTGAAGATGACTAGAAGATTCTTTTCAAATGTCATTTGAATCTAGAAATGGACAACTCAAATATATACTTTTTTAGTCTATGAATAACAAAAGTTTTGTTTTTCTTTTTATTTGAAAAAATATTATAAAATTAAGTTATTTTTAATCTTAGATTTATTTTGTAGAAAAAGAGATAAAAAATTAACTTTAGATTTATTTGGTAGAAAAAGAGATAAAAAATTAACTTTGGATTTATTTGTTAGAAAAAGAGATAAAAAATTAACTTTAGATTTATTTTTTTATAAAAAAAAATAAAAAATTAATTTCATTTTAAAAATACTTTATGTGATTAGTAAATAAAAAATGAAAGTGACTAATACTATTTCCAATTATAAATTTGATTTTTATAAATATTAATGATATTTCAAATACAAATTAATGCACACGTTTCTTCATTCCTGCTTCCGAAGTTTACACATCTAAAAAGGTAACGTGATTATAAAGCGAACCACAAACTTGCATATCAATCTTACATGGGAAGACAACGAACCAAAATCTATTATGGTAATCCCCACATTCATATTTAAATATGGCCACTCTTAGATATACTTAGACGTCAAGAATGGAATATTCATAACTTTGACGTACATTGAACAATATGTGGTCCAAAGAGTCTAAAACACAAAAATAATGTTTACACACTTAATAATGTTTGATGAAAAACTTAAATTACACTTTTGCTTGGATGACGGAATATTTTACGTGAAGTTTTTGTTAGGGAAGATATTTATTTGGGAAGTGGATATTGTGGATTCAATTGTTGTGAAGGATGATATTCCCTTGCACCAATAACCATTTATTTTCGTTGGAATCACACGAAGGTGATTATATAATGATTTTATGTTATGTAATTCTAATGTTAAAAACCACTTAGCATACATTTGTGATTGTATTGTGTTATTAATAATAAAAGCTCAAGCTTCTCCCATGGTTTTCCAAAAGTTGTCATACTAGATGGGGCTAGCATGGTGTTACTCTTAGTCCCCACATTCAGATTCAAATATGGCCACTCTTAGATCTACTTAGACGTAAAGAATGGAATATTCATAACGTTGACGTACATTGAACAATATGTGGTCCAAAGAGTGTAAAACACAAAAATAATGTTTACACATTCTTTGATGAAAAACTTAAATTACACTTTTGCTGGGATGATGGAATATTTTAAGTGAAGTTTTTGTTAGGGAAGATATTTATTTGGGAAGTGGATATTGTGGATTCAATTGTTGTGAAGGATGATATTCCCTTGCACCAATAACCATTTATTTTCGTTGGAATCACACGAAGGTGATTATATAATGATTTTATGTTATGTAATTATAATGTTAAAAACCACTTAGCATACATTTGTGATTGTATTGTGTTATTAATAATAAAAGCTCAAGCTTCTCCCATGGTTTTCCAAAAGTTGTCATACTAGATGGGGCTAGCATGGTGTTACTCTTAGTCCCCACATTCAGATTCAAATATGGCCACTCTTAGATCTACTTAGACGTAAAGAATGGAATATTCATAACGTTGACGTACATTGAACAATATGTGGTCCAAAGAGTGTAAAACACAAAAATAATGTTTACACACTTAATAATGTTTGATGAAAAACTTAAATTACACTTTTGCTTGGATGAGGGAATATTTTACGTGAAGTTTTTGTTAGGGAAGATATTCATTTGGGAAGTGGATATTGTGGATTCAATTGTTATGAAGGATGATAATAATTCCCTGGCATCATTAACCATTTATTTTTATTAGAATCACATGAAGGTGATTATATAATGATTCCATTATGTAACTATAATTTTAAAAACTACTCAACAAATATTTATGATTGTATTGCCTATTATATAATGATTCCATTATGTAATTATAATTTTAAAAACTACTTAACAAATATTTATGATTGTATTGCCTTTATTAGTCCCTGCCTGTTTATAGAGGGAAGAGTCTATCCATTCGACGTTTTCGCCCAAACGTCCGTCTCCTCTGTCCCTCTCCCGTTAACGGCGCCTCGACGTCTGCCTTCTCCGGTGCCCTTCTCCGGTGGTCTCACTCCTCCCCACGACGGGACGTGGTCCCACACGATATCCCGTGGATCCCGGGCTGCCAATCCTCGTCCCCTATCCAGATTCCCTCCTCCTCACGGCGACGTCCCGTCCATGCATTAATGCATGCTACCAACCCAGCTCTAATTTTTTTCGAACCAGCTCGTCCGACCCCTCCCGCCGCAGGTGCTCTGTTCCCATCTCCCCTGTCCCTGCATCCCCTCTGCTGCGAGCTTCGGTTGAGCTGCATCCGTCCATCCTCGCTGACCTGCGGTGGGTCGAGAAACTTTGGATAATATTTATCAGTATAATATTTGTTCTCATTCTTGGTACTCTATAGAGTGGAAAACCAGAGCTATGGCCTTGTCAGGGCCATTTGCAGGACTGGTATGCAAAAGTCATTGATCTACTCCACAGCTGAGCAGTACCAGGGTCTTGGATAGAGAATGCAGAGTTGTAATGGAGCTATAGTATCTTCCACTGTCAATGAATCGAATTTGTTTCCACTCTCCATGAGAGAGCTGTAGCTTTGTATACATCTGTTCTAGAAGGTTTAATGCATAACCCATAGTCCTTTCATTGATAGAGTTTTCCCCTTGCGTGTTTCTCCAGGGTAAGTCCCGTGTTTAATGGTGTTGTAGCTTCTTTCTTGTCATGCCTTCTATCAAGTGTGGGTTGATGAATGGATTATTTGCTCACAGTTTTAAAGGATAAGCATATATAAACCCCTGTGCAATTGAGTACAGAACCATTGTAACAACATGACTAATAGAATGAAATACACAGGAGTTGGCAGAGCTCCAGGAATGTAGACGCTGAAAGCACCCAGCGAGGTGAACGATTGGCAGAGCACCCACCAGCGAACGATTGGCAGAGCACCCACCAGTGAGGTGAATCCCTAATACCCATTTGGATTTAACAAGGTTAGTCTCAAACACTCACAAAAGATGCTGTCAAAAAGTTCTGTGATTCATTTGCAGTAAGCTTTGCATGTCATAATCAAGAGAAACATATCGAAACGCCATTTCCTGTAATGCCCACAGCAACAAACACAGTGTCATGCCTAAGAATGCTCTATAGTGAAGATTTGTGTCAGCTTTATCAATTAATTAGTTGTTTTTGTCGTTCTATTTGCAAATTTATTAATATGACAAGCAAGTAGCCGAAACAGATCACCAAGTGACTACAGGGGCTTCCTATCATCCAATATGCATTTACATGTACAAGTATTGAAAGCTTGAAACATTCAGGCTGGAGGATTCATTTTATTGTATGATGCAGAATTGAACTTACTACTATCTATAAATATATCAATATAACAAAGGGAGAGGGTTTCATTTTTCTCTGCAAATTGAATAACAATAATTGTGTTGAGAATAGGAAAATGCTTTTATAGCTATTGGATATATTTTTATTTAATTTCAAATTTTATATGAAGTTAAAGTAATTAAAATTAATATAGATTTATTTTAAATTTATTTATAAATAAAATGAGAGATAAATTATTTTTCCATGGCTAAGAATGCTCTATCAGTCCTCTGTTGAAAACCCTGCCGATTTCCTCTACTGCACAGAAATTAGCTGATATATATAAAAAGAATGCTTTAATTTTGTCAATGCACAATCACGCCATTAGAACAACACTCCTACTGTCAAATTTAATTCATGTTTTAAGCTATGCTTGATAAGGAGCATTGTTAATATTTTAAGAAATTCCTCAGAAAACTGCTCCTGAAGGCGTGAACCCTTTAATATCGAAATTCTATCTGCTCCATGTACAGAGTCAATAACACCCTAGAGCTCTTTCAAAGACCGGTTCACTTTATTTATCTTGTGTGATGGCCACCTTGCAATCCATGCTGCTCTCGAAAGTACGGACCCAAGAAAGGCATGATAAGCAACTGTGACACTGCACCAGTCATTCACTTAACAGTCATTTCAATTTTATTATTTTATGTTGGCAGCCACCAATAGTTCTGTTTAAAATAGAGTTAAACATAACTATTGGTGGCTGCCAACCTAAAATAATAAAATTGAATGACTGCTAAGTGAATATAGATTGGGTGTTTGGGAGATTAGGAACACAATAGATTGGGTGGTTCGGAGATTAGGTTGTGTTCCTAGGTGTCAATCCTCTTCCAATTGAAAAAAAAACCGAAACATCATTTTTAAGTTCTTAAAACTGAAACATCATTTTCCCCTTCGTCTCCTCAAGCTCTATCAAATTCTTCTCCTCTTTTCCTCCATCAATGTTGATAAAATGAGCCCATCAGGTGTGTTACCTTCATTCGTGCAAGGGGTGCCCTAATGCAGGGCTGGGTACCTCTGGGCTAAGTTTCAGGACATACCTGTGCATATTGCTCAAGGAGCAATTCTGGGCAAAGCTAGGATGAGTCTAGGCAACCCAACACAGCAGTAAAGCCTATTTCTTTTAGATATGGGCACATTGCAGCCCCAAAAGACAATGAACGGTGGTAGTGGGAGGCAATCTTTGACTCACATTGAATCTCGTTGGTGCATCATTGTTATAGAGATGCAATGTTAACAATGCTTAATAAGTGTAATTGAATGATTAAAAAAACAAATCACGGTGACTTTTGTCATTTGTATTAAAGGAAAATGATGCAGCTTTTCTTGTTAAACAAACCTTAAAAAGATAGGTTTTCATATTTAACATTGTGCCCTCTCCAAAGATAGGATGAAGTAGATTCAAGACATTAATAGAGCTTAGAGAGATAGTTATTTAAGAGAGTGGAAACACTACATGCTAAGAAGTAGAAATATATTTTCCAACCTTAATTATGCCTCTTTTTATGTAGATATTTTTTGTTGGTTAGTTTCGACAATGTCTAGTTTGATTTACAATTAGTTTGGGATTTTTTTAGAAGATAACTCATATGGCAATTCCAATTCATTTGTCCATTTTCTGTGGGAGATGTTGCTTTCTTTGTGTTTGTTCATATTTATCCAATGCTTTTGTTGGTTAACCTTAGGGAGGGGGTTTCTAGTTCCATGGTTTCAAGGGGTGGGGCTTGCTATACTATCATCAATATTTTGTCTCAACTGAGATCGTCGCCATTGACAACACATCTTCTTTACTTGGGGGATTTTTTTCATCTTCTTAAGGGCTTGTTCTTGTCTTTTTCGTTGAGATTTTTTGGAGATACTATCTACACCTCCCCATCTAAACCTTCTTCTTTTCCTTTTGACCAAGTGAAAACCATCAGTGGGAGCACAAATGACCTCATTTTCTTGGATTTAGTCCCCTTAGCAAAGTCTCCCTGAGGTAAACATACCTCCATTTTTCTTAAGGCATGTCACCATTAAATGCATAGTTTCTCAGTATATACAATAGCAAAATGTAGTGTTTTCATAGACTAAATCTTGAATCGACTGAGATTCTTCCCATTCTAGGGACACCCTATCCAGGCACCCGTTACTAAAATCTAATTCGACAATTGTGCTTGGGAAGGAGAATAAAAGATTTTCCTCTTTCTCCATCATAGAAAATGTGTTTCCGAAAGAGTCCTAATTTGAGCAAGGATACCATTAATTAGTCCTAGCATAGTATCTGGCTGAGGAAATAGATCTGTATTGGGATTTCTAGTGTGTGCCATTCTGGACGAGGCTTTAACTGAAAGCAATTTATTATTTTACTTCCTTGCAGACCTTTTAAAGTTAGATGTGATGAGAGACCTGGGCATTGATCATGGAAGGAGATAGCAATTTAATATTTCCGTGTTAGTATCCAGAGGGGGAGCTGTAGGGAATGCCTTTTTAGTATCCCTAGGGAATGCCTTTTTTCACAATTGCAATACAAATAAAAAACATGAATGCCTGTTACTACCTTACCAATCTCAAATAGTTCCCTGCAGTATGCATGAAA
Organism: Larix kaempferi; assembly: GCA_027924585.1. Lineage (NCBI taxonomy): Eukaryota > Viridiplantae > Streptophyta > Pinopsida > Pinales > Pinaceae > Larix > Larix kaempferi. The sequence goes on along the minus strand of BSBM01000237.1, from coordinate 3,715,525 downwards.
CATTTCAATCTTGGTTAAAAAGACAAAAGCTATGTAGATATCTACCTATCACCATGAGTTGTTGAGTGTATATAAGTGATTATGAGCTTGGATTGGTGTCTTTTGTGTTGATTTAAAATCCTTTGTTGCTCTTTGAAAGCAATTTTACTTATTACATCTGACCTTCGAAGTACGATACTCTTTAATTTGTTTTACTCCTGAAAGGAAGGGGATAACAAGAAAAACATTCTGGTAGTTAGTGTTTTTTTGTTAACTTCAAAGCTCTTTAAACCTTGAAGGTTATTTTACTTATTACATTTTACTTTTAAAGAACTACCTTTGATCATATATCCTTGATCAATGTAGGTACTTAAACCCTTGGAGATGCACAATCTTAACATTGTTCATTGTTTTAGTGGAAAACAAGGGATTATGTGCCTCAATAGTTTAAATACCTCATGGGAATCAATGCTACATTGATCAAGAATATATGATTATAGGTAGTAGTGGATTGTGTCGTGGCCATGAAGCGGAGTTTCCACTTAGAGGAAGTTGACACATATTATTACAAAAAATAAATGCACAAAGAAACCAAGAACACAAAGAGAGGATTGAATGAGAGAAAATGGTTCTTCTGTATTCTCAAATGAAGAGAACAATGTTCTCTTTATAATAATGAGATGACACTAACCCTAATTATAGAAACCCTAAAATGACTTATGTGTAGGTTTGTTTGTTGAATCTTCATATCTACAAGCAAGGTAGTTGGCCAAACTGCTTCACATGCTCCTTCCACTGCTGCTTGATATTTTGCTTCAGCTGAAGAAAGGAAGACAACATGTTGCTTCTTGCTGGTCCATGTAACTGTTCAATTGCCAGGATTGAAAACATAGCCCAATGTGGATTTCTTGTCATCCACCGATCATGCTCAATTTGAATCTGTATAACCATAGAATCGAGGTTCTCTATGTTTGTCATATAGAATGCCAAAATCTAATGTTCTTTCACATATCGTAGCATTCTAGCGGTTATGAATTGAGAGATGTAGTTGACTACAAAACTCAAGTAAGGTCCAGTGGTCACAGGATAGATCAAGCTCCCCACTAGTTGCCTATAGACTAATTCATTAACTACCTTAGAATTAGTCTTGGCTGAAAGTTTCAGCCTTTTCTTCGTAGGTATAAATCTTGTTTTTCAATCTACAATTCTGAACTTGTCTAACAAACTTTTGGCATACTTTTTCTGTGAAACACAAATATGTTTATTTGTTTGCCAAACTTCTACACCTAAGTAGTAATGTGGGAGGCTTAAGTCAGTCATGTCAAAATCTGAACATAAATTAGATTTTACTTGTGATATTGCCCTTGCATCGCCACATGTGATGATGATGTCATCTACATCTATTATGGAAATAATTACATCATCTCCATTGCTTTTGATGTAAAGATTGGGATTTAAAGGACTTCGTTGGAACCCTTATTCACCCAAATACTTGTGATCTTAGGTTCATAACAATATTAATGATTTATATTGACACTTTAGTCTTCAACATTGTGTCCTGAAGGCCAAAAGTATTGGATGACAAGGTGGAAGCAAATAGAGTCTAATCTTCATTGAATAATCAATGTTCCTTCTTCTCAATTATTTTTTATTTAACGGAGTAACTATCTTAATATTATTGTTGTCAATCAAGGTCAAATGATTATTACATGATAGAAACAAGCAAATAAATGTATATCTATATTTAGCAATGTTGACTTATTGCATTTTTTATAGTTAGAACTTAGAAGCACGTAGTTGTACAGGAATGAATGGAAGACATTATACTAATTGACAATTCTAAGCTTCCATGGATCAGTTATAAGTGAGGATAACGGTCTTAGGTAAAACATAGCTTCCAAAAGCCATTCAAAATAACAGTTGTAAGCAGATTATTATTAGAAATCTAGGATATTATATAATTTGACAATATGCAAACTGTTGGTTGTAATTGCAGATAGAAGTTCAATAACTGGGTAAAAACCATTGTTTGAGGGTGTAAACTGGAAACAACAGGAGAATAAGCAGATACAATTTAAAGCAATAATTGATTAATTGATTTACAGTTAATGGAACATAATTTGAAAGTTGCTATTTGATTTGCTTGTCAATTCAACTAAACATCAATCTGAAGGCAATAAATCTATTCTATACCTTAAGAAAGACAGGTGGAATAACGTGAACACAGTGTTGATAGCTTATTAGGGGGTAGTTGTAGGCATGGTTTGGGGATTTCCAGAATGGGGTTGGTGAGACAAATGCTACTATTGAAAAAAATGTGTGGGACCAGTATGAGAATAGAATAAAATCAACTTAGTATGTTTGGAGTGCTTTCAAAGCAAAAATTGGTTTCAAATTCCAAGTACTGTGTCTAAGACCTGAGCACATGCCTTTATTGCAACTTAAGAAACAACTCAGTATTTTTCCAATATGGACTATACTGGACAATGATTATATATAATATGAGTGGTAAAATACCAAATGAATATGGATTCTAGAAATCAATGGAATATGGGAAGGAGAATAAGGCACAGCTTGCTTGACTGAGCTGGAGCTGATACCTCTTTTGAGAAACACAATTGGCAAGCTTTTAGACTGATATGTTTTTACCTTTTTGAGAAACACAATTGGAAAGCTTTTAGACTGATATTTTTTATTCACCTACTTAAAAAGTTTTATTTTTGACATTGCACACTTGTGTTAAATTAAGCCATTCACATGGGGTTTGTTCCATGGACACTTGTGTCCTTGATCTCTTATTTGGTAATTTCCTTGAGTTATTTCCTTATTTCGGTTTATTACTCTTTGAAATAGTTTAACTTGAACAAAGTTTTGGTATATCTACTTTAAGCATTGTTTTGCATATGATCTTTGTTTGTAATTTGTGTCCAAGTATTTCCGCACATACAGAGAGAGGAAAGGGAATAATAAAAGTGTAAAAGGAAATTTTGAGATATGCCCTACATAAGAACTTTCATCGACCTAATATATAATGGGAAGCACGGTAAAAGCATCCTTCAAATATAAGTTTAGAAGGGAATTTCTTGATTCGGTGTTAAACTTAAGGGAGTTTCAAGAGATTTACTAGATGCAAATTATTCCTTAAACTTTACATCTAAGTTTAAAATTGTCTTTCTCAGCTCTGGAATAAAGAACTTGTAGACCTTTGAGTCTCACTGTGACCAATAAACTTTGCCTCATAGGAACTTTGCCCAACAGGAACTGTGTCTGACAGGAACTTTGCCCAACAAAAATTGTGCCTGACAGGAACTTTGCCAACAGGAACTATGCCTGTTAGGAACTTTGCCCAGCAGGAACTGTGTCCAGCAGAAATGTGCATGACAGGAACTATGCCTATTAGGAACTTTGCCCAGCAGGAACTGTGCCTGACAGGAACTGTGCATGACAGGAACTGTGCCTGACAGGAACTTTGCCCAACAGGAACTGTGCCTGACGGGAACTTTGCCTGACAGGAACTTTACCCAATAGGAACTGTACCTGACTGGAACTGTGCCTGACAGGAACTATGCCTGACAGGAACTGTGCCTGACAGGAACTGTGCGCAGTAGGAACTGTGCCTGACAGGAACTTTTCCCAACATGAACTGTGCCTGACAGGAACTTCGCCTGACAGGAACTTTGCCCAACAGGAACTATGCTTGACAGGAACTGTGCATGAAAGGAACTGTGCCCGATAGGAACTGTGCATGATAGGAATTGTGCCCTACAGGAACTGTGCATGACGGTAACTATGCCCGACAGGAACTGTGCATGACAGGAACTTTTCCCAATAGGAACTGTGCCCGACAGGAACTGTGCATGACAGGAACTGTTCCTGACAGGATCTTTGCCCAATAGGAATTGTGCATGACAGGAACTGTGCCTAGCAGGAACTGTGCATGACAGGAACTGTGCCCGACAGGAACTATGCATCACAGGAACTGTGCCCAACAGGAACTGTGCTCGAAAGGAACTGTGCATGATAGGAACTTTGCCCAATAGGAACTGTGCCTGACAGGAACTGTGCATGACAGGAACTGTGCATGACAGGAACTGTGCCTAAAAGGATCTTTTCCCAATAGGAATTGTGCATGACAGGAAATTTGCGCAACAGGAACTGTGCATGACAGGAACTGTGCATGACAAGAACTGTGCCCGATAGGAACTGTGCATGACAGGAACTGTGCATGACAGGAACTGTGCCTGATAGGAACTGTGCCCGACAGGAACTGTGCATGACAGGAACTGTGCCCAACAGGAACTATTCATGATAGGAACTTTTCCCAACAGGAACTGTGCCCGACAAGAACTGTGCCTGACAGGAACTGTGCCTGAAAGGAACTATGCATGACAGGAACTGTGCCTGATACGAATTGTGCATCAAAGGAACTGTGCCTGACAGGAACTATGCATGACAAGAACTTTTCCCAACAGGAACTGTGCCTGACAAGAACTGTGCATGATAGGAACTGTGCTTGACAAGAACTGTGCCCGACAGGAACTGTGCATGACAGGAACTGTGCCCGACAGGAACTATTCATGACAAGAACTTTGCCCAACAGGAACTGTTCCAGATAGGAACTGTGCTTGACAGGAACTGTGCCCGACAGAAACTATGCATCACAGGAACTGTGCCCGACAGGAACTGTGAATGACAGGAATTTTGCCCAACAGGAACTGTGCCTGACAGGAACTGTGCATGACAGGAACTGTACCTGAAAGGATCTTTTCCCAATAGGAATTGTGCATGATAGGAACTGTGCATGACAGGAACTGTGCTCGACAGGAACTGTGCATCACAAGAACTATGCCCGATAGGAACTATGCATGACAGGAACTTTTCGCAACAGGAACTGTGCCTGACAGGAACTGTGCATGACAGGAACTGTGCCCGACAGGAACTGTGCCTGACAGGAACTATGCCCAATAGGAACTGTGCCTGACAGGACTTTACCTGACAGGAACTTTGCCTGACAAGAACTTCTCCCAATAGGAACTATGCCCGACAGGAACTGTGCCTGACAGGAACTGTGCCCAATAGGAACTGTGCATGACAGGAACTGTGCCCGACAGGAACTATGCATGACAGGAATTTTTCCCAACAGGAACTGTGCCCGACAGGAACTAAGAACTGTACCCCACAGGAACTGTGCCTGACAGGAACTTTTCCCAACAGGAACTGTGCCCCACAGGAACTGTGCCTGACAAGAATTGTGCATGACAAGAAATTTTCCCAACAGAAACTTTGCATGATAGGAACTGTGCCCAACAGGAACTGTGCATGATAGGAACTGTGCCTGACAGGAACTGTGCCTGACAGGAACTTTTCCCAACAGGAAATGTGCCCCATAGGAACTATGCATGACAGGAACTTTTCCCAACAGGAACTCTGCATGACAGGAACTGTGCCTGACAGGAGCTTTTCCCAACAAGAACTGTGCCTGACAGGAACTGTGTCCGACAGGAACTATGCCCGATTGGAACTGTGCCTGACATGAACTGTGCATGTCAGGAACTTTGCCCAACAGGAACTGTGCCTGATAGGAAATTTTTCCAACAGGAACTGTTCCTGACAGGAACTGTGGCCGACAGGAACTATGCCCGACAGGAACTGTGCCTGACATGAACTATGCATGACAGGAACTGTGCATGATAGGAACTTTTCCCAATAGGAACTGTGCATGACAGGAACTGTGCCTGACAGGAACTTTGCCCAACAGGAACTGTGCCTGACAAGAACTATGCCTGACAGGAACTATGCCCGACAGGAACTGCGCATGACAGGAACTGTGCATGACAGGAACTGTGCCTGATAGGAACTGTGCATGACAGGAACTGTGCATGATAGGAATTGTGCCTGACAGGAACTGTGCCCGACAGGAACTGTGCATGACAGGAACTGTGCCTGAAAGGAACTATTCATGACAGGAACTTTTCCCAACAGGAACTGTGCCGGACAGGAACTGTGCCTGACAGGAACTATGCCCGACAGGAACTGTGCATGACAGGAACTGTGCCCGACAGGAACTGTGCCTGACAGGAACTTTGCCTAATAGGAACTGTGCCTGCCAGGAACTGTGCCCTACAGGAATTATGCCCGACAGGAACTGTGCATGATAGGAACTGTTCCTGACGTGAACTGTGCCCGACAGGAACTTTGCCCAACAGGAACTGTGCCTCACAGGAACTGTGCATAACAGGAACTTTGCCCAAGAGGAACTGTGCATGACAGGAACTGTGCCTGACAGGAACTTTGCCCAATAGGAACTGTGCCTGCCAAGAACTGTGCCCGACAGGAACTTTTCCCAACAGGAAATGTGCCCCATAGGAACTATGCCCGATAGGAACTTTTCCCAACAGGAACTGTGCATGACAGGAACTTTGCCCAACAGGAATTTTGCCTGACAGGAACTTTTCCCGATAGGAACTATGCATGATAGGAACTGTCCAGCTTTATGTTTAGCTTACCTTCATAACCCTAGGACCCCATCTTGCCATTCTAGACCAAATACTTTCCAACGCTAGGCCTGGAGACACCCATAGGATGTAGGGTCACTCTATCAATGTTTTCTCCTAAAGACCTAACGACAATCTCTTTGAGGCTCCATTTCCATAGTCCGAAATTCTCTCTCTACCTTAACACATCACATAAGCTTGTAGTTTGCTTTACTCATTTTAACACTTTGTCGTGGAAGAGATCGTTCAATTATTGATCTAATGGTTCAATCATTAGCTACTCGTACAAATACTTGTTTTGTTGACACACATGACCAAACACATATGGTTGGTACTTATACATTTGAAGGATATCATTTATTGCCTTGAAAAAATTGTATCTTGCTAACTTGTCTTTGAACATTTTATTGCTATAAACTTAGAATTATGAAGAATAGTGCTAAAGCTAATGTTTAAAAGATACCATTATTTTTGTGCAGGGTTTTGTTTGGTTGGAGGCATTAATTATAATCACATCTTTGAATAAGATGGCCACATTACAGGTTTTTATTCTATTTGAACATCTGAAGTATTGAATCTTATTGATGTGATGCATTACATGTACTAAATGCATTATTGGGTAACCATTTCAGGAGGATCTAACTTACAAAGTAATAAAGGACAGTAATGGTCGCAACATCTTCTGTTGCTTGGCTAGTGAATGTAATGGTTTGCGATACAGAAAGTGTTGCAAGTTCAATAAACATAGAGAGGAAGTACATTTTTGGGAAGTCATAAAATTGCATGTTGGTGCACCGCGAGGACATAACTACAAGTTGAGATCTGCAACAAAATTGGAAAAAGATCGTAAGAGAAAAAATTATGACATTGAATATCGGTTCAAGAAGAATAGGAAGGTTGTTGAAACTACTGCCATCCAAAAAGAGATAAAAAAAGCAGTAAGTTGTTTTTTATTGATGTTTTATTTCTAGATGTATTCATAAGATTATGCTTTACTCATGATTTTTGTTATGTTTTTATTTTTATAGTGGGTGAAATGTGTGCAAGAGTTGAGTGCAGATGCATTGGAGCGCGTGAGAATAATTGTATCTGAATATGATGCACACTCAAAGGAAAAAAAAATGCGCTAAAAAAGGTGGTTTGTAAGAAAATTATACAAAACAAAGACTGGAGTATGTTATGCAAAATCTTCAACGAGTCACCACCGGTAATTTTTTCCAATTGCTATTCAAATTTATATTTGTTTTGTTGCAATATAATAGCAATATTGCAAGGTATTTAAAAGAACTAACTTTTTTCAAACATTCTTTCGTTGCAACAGAGAAATGTATGCAACTCTTCACAAAGTCCTGAGGACAATATCATGTCCGTTGAAGAGACACTTAGTGTAAGTTTTATAAGCCACTCCTTGTATTGTTACACATTGCAAATACTTTATTGAAAACCCATTTTATTGACATTGTTTTCTTATAATGGCAGATAAATATTGTGCCTGTTGGTGACTCATCTTCATCAAATCTGAATGAATGTATTGAACAAGGGGAAGGAACAAGTCAAACCCCCGATGTTGGTGAAGATGTGGATGTCGTTCGGTGTTTACTTGATAAATCTTCTAGGTATATATTTGATGGGACACCGTATAGTGTTCCTTTAGGCCTGCCAATATTTGACAGGACACCCGATAGTGTTCCTTTAGGCCTACCAATATTTGATAGGACACCTGATAGTGTTCCTTTAGGCTCACCAATATTTGATAGGACACCCGATAGTGTTCCTTTAGGTTCGCCAATGTCCAAAAATGTCCAAAAGACTCCAAAAGAAAATGTCCAAAATGTGCTAAATGAAGAAGGTGACAGAGATGGGCAGGACAATACTGTTGTAAATCATGGAAAGGTCCAGAATGCAAATACACAACGCAGGGGTCGCAAATGGACCTTTCTCACCCCAAATAAAACAAAGGATAAGAAATCGAAATATCATCACCCTTCATTCTATTCACAATCTATCACCAAAACAAAAAGGCCACGCACATGCACTATGAAGATAAATAGGTGTGAAGTGTTTTTTTGTCTGTACTTTGTGTTTATTTTTTCAAATTTAAGTACGTTGTTTTGTATATTTTGTTTAATTTTTTACATTTACAAATATTTTTTTGGTTTCTTTTGACAGGTAGCTTGCTAATCCAAGGCGAGGTTGACTAGTTCTATCCAAATTTTTGTTCTTCGAATTTTGTTGCAATATGAAGATGTTTTCTTGGGAAGGCCAACCCAATAGCGTGTAGGATGACCAAAAGTAATGTATACAACTTGGGAAGGCCAACCCAATAGCATGTAGGATGACCAAAAGTAATGTATACAACTTGGGAAGGCCAACCCAATAGCGTGTAGGATGACCAAAAGTAATGTATACAAGCTGACAGGAGTAGATGTAAATAAATGTATAAATACTTCTTTCTTCGAAGTATCGAGGGTTGATTTTTGCACCCAGGAGCTATTGTGTAAACTTTATAAAGGATCAACCAGTAATAAGACAAGATTGTTCACAGGATTCTTGTGTCAAATTTTTTGTGATCTCTCTCTATATTTGTTGAATGTTTTCTTATTCTCTGTGTCAATGGTTTCTTTTAAGGATAAATTTAAGCAAACAACTCTGAAACAGGAATTATATATGCTGTCTTTTGGCCACTGTTGCTAGGATTATTATATAATGAGTTGTTTCATATGGCAGTAGAGATCTTAAAATACAACAAAAGTATTAATATGCACGAATTACTTCTTCCATATAAAACTAATAGATGTGAGAACCACACTCAATTTGTAATATCATCCAACTCATGAGAAAGATAAAGAACAGGAATTATGAATAAACTAATATGGATTTTTAATAGATGTATGGATTTTGAATTAATATGATATAGGGGTTATTGACTTTAAATAAATGGTTGAATCATCTTAAATCTCTATCTATCTTTGTTAGTCACGTTGGATCTATCCATTGATTGCTATATTATCAGTTGTAGCAGATGTTGAGATGTAGTGAATTGGGACAGAAACCTTTGTTGTAAACAAATTCTTTAAAAAAATGAACTGCTCTGCCATGGTCTATCCCAAAATTCCCAAACTGTGCTCTCATAAATGCATACATTGTACTATGGCTTATGATTCTGCATCTACAATTTTTCTCTCAAATATGGTTATGCACATAATTTAGATTTGAGCAGTTGAAATTTTGTGTCAATTTCTATATTCATCTTTCATTTTTTATTCAAAATTTTAGTTTGGTTATCTTGCCATTTTTGTTAGGGCATGTATAATGGCCAAAGATAATGAACAGAAATATGGTTATCTCACCATTTTGTTAAGGCATGTATAATGGCCAATTTTTCCCTATTCATGTTTCGGTTAAGCCCTGATGCTGATAAAAGATAGGAAAATATATACTCAGCAGAGATAGCCTACAAAGGAAGAGCATCTCAACCATTTGCAATTCAAGGTTTTTATACGTATTCCACATTGGTGACCAGTTGTAAACAATTTGGAAACATTCTCATTCTGTTTGATTACTCTCACAGAAACCATTATCAAAATTGGTGGGTGCTATTGGTTAGTTTGGTGCACTTGAACAATTATGTGGCATGATGTATAGAGAGACAGAAGACAGGGTAGATAGAAGACTTCTCAAGTAGGATTGGTCACTGTATATATTTTTATAATACATTGGAAGGCCAAGTTTAATTGAATTTTTCAATATTTAACTGTGAAGCTAGTTTTATGGCATATTTCGAATTCTATTTGGAAAATCAAACTTTCTAGCTATAAGAGGTTTTGATTTTGAACTGATGGAAATTAAGGCTCAATTGCAAAGTGCTTACTAACGAATAGAATATTCACAGACCTTATTAACGAATAGAATATTCACAAACCTTGCATGGGAAAACAAATTACCCAACCAGCATTGGGTGCAATTCCAACTCTGAGCAGAGCCCCTACCTTGTCTTCTAAATAGCTCACTAGGGAAGAGATACAGATTGCAATTCGTTTATCTACAGTTTAGTATTTGATGACATAGATTAAAAGGAGAGTAAAATGACAGATTGCATTTGCCATATTTTTTATCCTGGATCATCATTGCAGCAAGTGCACCAACTTGTCACATGGTTGGGCTTACCATAGTTTCATTTCTCATTTGACAACATTCCCAGTCGAATCTATATGATTCCTATTTTTAACCAAGTGCATTCTAGTCGTTATAGGGTGGCATTTGCCAATAATTAGGGAACAGTTCAATCCCTACAAAATCACTTCATTCACAAATATATAGGCCCTAAAATCTGATACTATCTAAGACTATCTCTATGTTCAGCAAAGCAGAGTCGTCATGTGTCCTTGACATTCCTTTTCTCACAAACAACCATTTTACATTATCTAGTTGATTTCTATCATTCACAAAGTAGTTTTCAAGTTTCATAATGCTACTATTTTCTAATATTTTCCCAATATTTCCGATAATCTAATTTTTCTGTTTTTTCTTAATTTTTGTGATTTTTCGAGGCACAACCATACCTTTAGTTTTTCTGATCAAAATTTGTTGTTTTATACTTTGCCAGGTCTTTCGAAGCACAAATAGTCTAAAAATAAAAAATGGTGCACAAGTGGACGTTATGCTTAGAAGTGTCTTGCTATCCGAATCTTGGTCAAGCAAATATTAAATATGTTATTTACAACAATGCCTCTAATCAGGTCGTCCAAAGAACAAGAGATGTCTATGGTAGAACTACTAATAATGAGGCATACTATATTGCCCTTGTTGAAGGATTGAAAGAGGCAAAAAAGTACGGTGCCAAGGATATTGTAGTTTACACAAATTCTGAACTGATATGTAACCAAATGAAAGGCATCTATCAAGTTCGGGCAATCAATCTGAAGCCTCTTCATAAAGAAGCAACAATCCAAGCTTCCCAATTTCAGTCATTTAACATAAATTACCATGCAGAGATTCATAAGCTGTCCACCGATCTTATGTTTGGATAAGTTTCAAAAGAGAGCTCCGTTTCAAAAGTATGTGCAGGTGGTGAAGAGGAATTATTATCAATGTCTATTCCAACAAAAGTTGTCGGTGGAAATCGATATAGACCTACAATCTGTAAAATTAGTATTCTTGTTATGATCCTTGCGGTGTTTCTAATGTCATGGTTGTTTCGTTGAAACCCATACATTTAATACTTTCACCTGAAAAGTGACATTTTTGTTGGACAAGTTGAAATTATCAATGATAAATAGTATGTGATATTTGGGTACCCAGTATTATGAGCTTTTGATTATACTATATGGGATCTCATTTATGCATTTATGTTAAAATGTTATTTGTATATATTTTTGAGTAGTTTGTATTTGTAGATATTTTTACAGTTTATTATGCAAATACCCCATTCTTGGAGCATCAATACACCCACTCTTGCAACATGGTGGCTAATTACATTCAAGAGACTCACAAGATGAATTGAAGAGAGATAATTGCAAAGCAGAAGGACTGCCTGAGAACCAATTCCCAGAAAATTAAAACTTAGGGCCAACATGTCAAGCAGCTATTAGCCTTCAGCTGCAGGAATGAAGTTGCTCCTAACGCCCGATGAAGTGCCAGTCATAACATGCTTTCTTGTTCGAATTTTTAAAAAATGACTCCTTTTGGCTAGCATACAATGACAATTTTACGCCTTCCAGAACATAAGCTAATCTCTAGAAAGCTCCAAAACCAATTCCACCATTTCCAGAAGCTGCCTTCTGGTCGCCACCACCTAAAGATACACAAAATCTTTGGAATGATACACAAAATATTTGGAATGAGCAGAAGCATTTAATACAGAAACAACATGCAGATTGTTAAAAATTGTTAAAAATTTCTTGCCACGGTCCTCAAACATTAAATGAATAAAGCATGCAGATTGTTAAAAATTCTGTCAAATAAAATTGAATCAAGGCTTTAATTCACTGTATTTTTTGCTGCTTAATTTGCAACATAATATATTTATATCTATATCTTTGTAATTTCTTGTCATAGTCATTCCATATAGCTGCTTCTTCACCCTCCAGGCCTAATGAGTCTGCCTTCTTCTACCCTTGCTGCCATATATTAGTATTCACTTGATCAAATTCCCGATTGAGAGTGTAAGTACCTCTGTCCTGCAGCATTTCTATCAGCCTATCAAGGAACCTGAATTCATTTTTGCATCCAACCCAAGGATCCACTCCAATCCTCACTTACTCCCCATTGCCTACCTTCCATGCTAACCACTTTCCTATAAGGGGAAGCACTATATTGAGGCTTTCCAATGGATAGATGCATTACTTACACTTTCCAATGGATAAATGCAGTACTTATAGTTTCCCTTTGACTCCTTATCTAATCAATAATAGAGCAAGGACTAATATGTTTATGCACTATGATATCCTTTCACATACTTTCTTGAGATATGACTCACCACAAGCCTCTGGCTGCCAAGGATTTTCCAAAATAATGAATATTGTTCAGCACCCAACTTCCATCTTTCGGTTTTGCTATAACCTTCCACTTGACAAGTGGAATATCTTCATTTTGTTCTTTCCCATACCAAAGAAACTTAAAAACCTTTTTCCTTATTTTCTCTAGTATCCATTTTGGAATATAAGGCAAGGTGTGCCAGAACATTGGGATTGTTTCAGGGACTGACTTAACCAAAGTCAATCTTCCACCACTCAATAACCACCTGTTGCACCAATCATTACTTCTAGCCTCAATTTATCCACCATCCATTACCAATAATTTATCCTGTACCCATTAGGTTTTAGTGGAAACCCCAGAGATTTGAATCCATCATTAAAACTGATACCTATGAGAGGAAAAATCTGTAGAACCTGCCTCTCTGTCTCATTATTCATACCAAAAAAGGAAATAACCGATTTCATAACATTTACATTCATCCTCGTAGCTGTGCTATGCATGTCCATAATTTCTTTTACTTTTCTTGCTTCCCTTATAGATCGTTTTAGGATTAGCAAGACATCATCCACAAACAATAAATGGGATAAGGATAGATCTTTGCTCCTGTTCTTTTGGCTTCAAGTTTGGCACTGCTTAACTCTAGCTATTATAAAGAACAACAACGGTGAAAGAGGGAAGCCTTCCCTTAACCCCCTGGTGGGGTTGAAAAACCTTGATTAGAGTCCTCAATAAAGGATAGAACATTGTCACCCAATTTTACAAGTAGTGCTTCAGGCTTCTCTTTTGATTTATCTAGATGTTTTGAAAGTTGCAAGCATGGATTTTTTTGAGCTTATTAACACGAAGTGTCTCTCTCAAAAATTGCATCATACTTATCAAATTCATAGATTTGCAATTTGATAATTTAATCCTCTTTAACATATATTCAATTCTTTTCAACACTTTTCAAATCAGTTACTTGTACAAGTTGATTGAGGTCATGCAAATTCTGGACAGACTTGCCCTTTTCAGTGAATTGCTGATTTGAAGATCATAATAATGCTTCAAACACAGGTACTCTTCAAAGAGACAGGCATCATCTTACGAATATGGAGTATACTCCTCCTCATTTTGAAGCAGTTTACTAGTTTTCATCATTAAAAAACCCACTCCTTTCTGTAACTACAAAATAGTATTCACACTATTGACATATGCAAATGTAGAATTATAGCCCTCACTACGTTCCACTATTAACATAGGCTTCTGTACATCATAGCCCTCACTACGTTTTACTTTGGTAGGCTAGAAACCGTTCAGTTAGCTGTAGGGAAGCTTGTCTAAATTAAGAGCCCCTTTAGAATTTAAATGTACATAGTAGAACGATTTCCCAGTTAACTGTGGGAGATTTCCCAGTTAACTGTGGGAGATTTCTGCTGTTACTGGGTGTTTATATGTATAAGCTGATCATGCCTAACAATTTTAGCTGGTGCTGGTTTTGTTGGGATAGCCTTATCTTATGGTCTCTCATTGGACATACCATTGCTGTTTATGCAATAAACTGAAAAAAATAAACGAGTCTTCAATCTCTTGTTATAAAATCTTATTTTGTAATTATAAATCTACCCTTTTAAATCCAGTTGACTCATTTGAATGTAATGTCTTCACTGGTCTCAATGTTTTTGAAGCCTGATTCACATCTGGAAAAGTTTACCTTCAAAACACCTCCTAGAACTTGTCAACGCTATTAGTATGATTTTGGGCCCATGATGTTCTATGATGAAATCATTCTTCAGAATGACAAGTTCATCTTGTTATACCTAGGCATAAAAATAGTGAATATCGAGTTAAAAATAACTTGTCAAAGAAGATTTAATAATGATTATTCTATAGGATCTATTCTTTTTGAAAATAAGGCTTTAGTGCTATTCAGTAGTACCCTCATCAATGGGAATGACCTTTAAGGGCACTGTGTGCTTACATTTGATCCTTAGGTCCCTTTTTCTAAAGGTTCAGGTGAGTTCTGTCATTGATAGAATGGCCAAGAAGGTGCTTTGTTATTTATCTGATTGTTTTGAGGATTTTTTGCAGGTCCTGAAGAGAATGTAGTGATAGGGTATTGATTTTGCCAAAACAGCTGAGGAAGAAGTAGCAATAGATGGTTGGAAATTAATGTGAAAATGGAGATGAATGTTTCATAAGTTTCAACTAGGTGTTTCAAATTTATTTGTTTCAGAGGGTAGACTATAGATCTCAGTTTATTGCTCAGTTGTTGGCTTTGCAAAGTTTGCATTTTGAAGATGGTTCACACTGTTCACAATTCCTCCTCTGCATGGTTGCTGCTGTGTGAGAGGAATAAAAAAACCTTAAGTTGCAAACCTAGATGTTTGTGTGTGTGTTCATACATACAGATATGGATATGGTGTTCAAAATGGATATGACAGATTTTTAGAAAATCAGGATACAATATGGTTAGAATACAACAAATACATACATACATACATGTGCAAAAGAAACATGAGACAAAGTTTCAAGATGCCATTCATGAATTTCAAATTTGGAAGTAGAGCCAAAACGAGACTTACCTTTAAAAGACGCCCAAACTATCTATTTATAACATGATTTGTAACAAGTTACTGTTGGCATTTTATTTTTTAATTTTGTTTTTTCAAGTGACCAAAATGTTGGCTGAAACGGCTGACATGCTTGGCTGAAATGGCTGATATGGCATTTAAAAAAAATGAAATGTCGCTGAAACATTTCAGCCTTGTCTTGAAGGTGTGTTTCATATGGGCATCTGTTTCAAAATGTGGAAATGCATTTCCAGGACTCGTGATTGGTGTTTTCTGTAATATTATATATTAGTCTTGTATATTTTTTAATTTCATCATGCCATCATATATATAATTTTTTCTAAGGAAAACCTTGCAGGATCCCCCTAACTTCCATGGAATATCCGAATCAATAAAAATTGCTAAAATCACTTTAAGATACATGATAATGATGCATCAATAAAAGACTTAACAATCTGCATTGAAGTTCGAGTTACTATTTATGTCCACAATAATTCAAAGCATAGAGTGAAGTGGAAATAGTTATCGAATGCATACACTAAGTATCAACAAATTACCACAAAATAGAACATATCTTGTCAAAGTAAATACAATAGCAACAGTTGTTAAAATATCTTATATCTGTATTGTCTTAAGAAAACTCGATTGATATAAAAATGCACAAAAATGTATATACATTGAAAGTTCCAAAACTTTTCTTGATGCAAGAGGAAGGTGGCTTCCTGTATTACAGGAGGAAGGTAGCCAGCACTGCTGTTTCCGTTTCATTGTAGAAATAAGCCCTTCCCCTAAAGATGATTTACAATAACAGATTGCAGAATCTCCAATTATAGACCCCATATCATTGGAACAAGCATTGAAGGTGGGATCCAAGACATTTGTGCAGCAACTTCAAAGCAATTAACTATACAGATAATTATCACAAGCCTTGAGCCCTTCTCAATATTCATGGAATCTTCCTTCATAAAAATGTTCTTGGCTCATTGGTCATCGTTAAAGCTGAAGCCCTTGCATGGTGGATTTCTCATAGCAGAAGATGATGCTCCTCCCCTTCGTCTATAGTCACCTGGCAGCATGTCGTGAGTCAGCACAATGGAAAGACTAATAGAAGATCCAACACACCAATAAAGGAAAATGCAAAGCAAATTTGTCACAATTGCCATGAAAGAGTTTAAACCTTGGAAATAAGCAACTAGATAGTTGGGAATCAACCAAGCATGTTCAATAGAAGGAAGATTGCTACGAGAACCTCCTAAATCTGAAACATAGCAACCAATTTTCATTGTAAACAAATGTTAGAGAATGGCAATGCCTAAAAAAAGGGTAATTGTCAAAGAGTTGATAGCATAGCATTTTCCAAACCTTGCAGGTCACCAAATGGAGACTTGTCAATGAATTGGGCATGTTTTGAAGGAGGAAGATCCCTTGGACAATTTCTATAATTTGTAATTAAAAAATGAATGAGTCATTATGAAATGCATTTACAATGCATTTGCATGTAAAGAAATACAAGCATGCAAACATTGATTACAACATATGAAAGTCTCGTCAAATGTACTTGGCACAAAAGTAAAGGTTGGATGCCAATATTGCATCTCCCTATGGCCTTGGATTGGTACCATGGTTGTGGAGGGTTGCACCTCTGAACAAATCAACAAAATACACATTAAAGCAGGTCGATGCTGTAAAAAAGGGTAATTGACAAACAATTGATAGCATAGCCTTTTCCAATCCTCGTAGATCAGCAATTGGAGAATCGTCCATTAAGTGGTCATGTTGGAACTCCCCGTGGCTTTGGCTAGACATCAAGGTTGTAGATTGTTGTACCTCTACAGACATTAACACACCATGTAGATATGAAACATAAAATAAGTCAAATAAATTGCTTTCACAAAGTATGAAAAGCAAAGTGAAATGTACCTGGCATGTCGGGAGAATTTTGATGGTGTTGCATATCCCTTCGGCTTTGGCTAGATGCCATCATTGTGGAGTGTTGCACCTCTGCAAATAACAAAACAAAACAACACGAATAAATAAAATTCAAACATATACAATGACACAAAACAAAGTACATAATAGAAATGAATTAAATTACAACATAAATGCTCTGTGTGATTGAGAGCGTACTACAAGAATGAGCCAATAAAACTTCACACTAAGATCATAGTGGCTAAAAAATATTACATTGTTTAAATAAGGAAACTCAATAAGCTAAGAAGAACGTGGGGAGTTAACTGCCACTTTTAATGTGCCATGTGGATATGATGAGTTAAGGCCATGTCTACATATTTTTTGATGGTTCCAGATCAGTGGTCTCCTCCAGCTATCATCCCTTGTCCATTGCAGATTGAAAAATCGTATTTATATAGTAGTACATACCTTCCTGACGTTAGGATCTGCAGCCAACTAAGGTATTCATTGCTAGATATCCCATCAATACTCTAGATGCAGATCACCTAGCTGACCCCTTCTGTTTCACTCACGATTAATTTGCCTTTATTTTTGGGGTATGTGTTTGCTTTTTCAACATTGTATTTTGAAGATAATATTCTATCAAAGGAATACTTAGAACTTTAGAAGATACTTTGTAATACATTCAGAGTTCTTGTTGTTTATGCCATGATAAACATTTTTTTATATTGATCCTTTTTTGTTTGCATTCAGATCTGTAATTTTAGTTCGTCTAGACTCTAGAGTCAGTTGTAGTTATAAGTCTAGTGTTATAGTCTTTTTAGTAGCTCCTACGATTGCTAATTAATTTAGTGAAATTCTAACAATCGACACTTATGACAAGGAGACAACAACAGGAGTGAAGAAAACATCAAGAGAATCCAGTTTTATTGAAAATCACAGTAAAAGAGTAGACAGTGTCACAGTTGTAGAGTTGTAGTATGATACCTTGATAAGGTGCCTTACATAGAGTGGTTTGTATCTCTATTTTTACTGTCTACCGTTGTGAGGTAGCTCTCATTAGAAAATCATTAGAACAAGAAGAAAATCAATGCGTACATTTACTACCTTGCTTTATACAGGGTTGGAGTACAAATTCACCCAGTGTGTCAATTACAAATCCTCACGGACAATTGCAGAATCCTACTAACACCTATGGTGTCAGTTATAAATAGTCGCCATTTTGAATCTAGGAGAAATTGATGCCAAGTTTGAGGTTCTGTGCAAACTGTGAAATCATACTTATACAATAGTACAACCTTTCTTGACTTTAGGCTCGGCACCCAGCTGGGGATGTTGCTCCTAGAGATCCCATGAATACTTTAGATGCAGATCACCATACTGCCCCCTTCTGGTTCACTCAGGATGAAGTTGTCATTATTTTCTGGGAATATGTTTGCTTTTTCAACATTGTTCATTGCTGCCAAGTATGATATTCTATGCAAACTGTGAAATTCAAATTATACTATAGTAGTACAGCCATTCCTGACATTATGCTAACCTTGGTTGCAGCTCCTTTGAGCGGACCTTTTGAGTTCTCAAAATTTTGTTTCTTCCTCATACTGGATGGTTTCCTTCTGAATGGTTCTATTAATGGTATGCTCTACATTTGAAAGGGACATTCTTATAATCCAAATCATGGCAATGAACCCTAGCTTCAGTTTTGATAGTAATTTTCTCTGTAATGGATCTGCTGAGATCTAGGGTAATGTGTTCTCATTTTCTTTTCAGAAGTCAATTGGGATGGTTGAATGAAAGAGCCTAGGCCATCACTGTTCTGATTCAAATTGTAATATTTCCAAAACTTGAAGGGTTGGAATGGAAACCAAACCCAAACCAGGGTTTTTGATAGGATAATTTTCCTAGGATCAAAACCTGTTGTTCAATATGTCATACACAGACCAGCCAACTTAAGAAAACACAAACCTCTTTGAAAAAACCTTTCGTGATCAGTGTGTGAGGAGAATATTACCAAGAAGTACCCTCTACTGATCGAGCCTTGGAATTTAGGTTTGAAAAACTCTTCCACAATTCCCACAGGACTAATCTGAATCACAGGATCAGTTTCACTACTATCAAGAGTCAAGAAATCCTTGCTTGGTTTGGGAAGGAAAAACCTCCTGCATGTCTTTCTCCTGCAAAAAGGCCATTTGGTCTTCCTGAGGGCATCTTTGAAAGCATGAATTTTCTGTCTATTTGGTGGCATAGCAGCCCCTTGCTCTTCACTTTGCTTTGCCCTAGCATATGTATTATTTATAACAGTTTTTGCTGGTAATAATTTAGGTTAAATCTTGGCACCCAAATAGGCATGTTGTTCTTAGAGATCCCCTTAATAATTAGCATACATCATGAAGCCTGGTTGGAACAACAAGATTGCTTTCCTATGTAAGAGCAATTTATAGAGCAAATCCAAGAGTTACAAAATATTGCAGCAAGATCAAAATCTATAAAAAAAAGGGAGCTAAAAAACATGATAGTGAGATCAACAATATCAAGTTAAATCTGGACTGCATAACTACTTGGCAGGAACAAAAATCTAAGACACCTTCAAACCTTCTTAAGAGGACTCTTCAGAAACCCAGCTTGATTATGCTTCATTTCCAACTGCAAGAAAGTTGAATTATATTTACAAAAGGAAGTTGCTACGACATTGGAAAAATGTGAAAGATTGCAACTAGGGGTAGGTAAGATGATGGAAATATTCCAAATCCTATGGACCTTAGCCCCACCGATGATCCCACACCTAAAGAACAGAGGAAAACAGATCTAAGAAAGATAAAGGGTAGGAAGGCTATGATCATCAAGGGCATTCTACAGGTCACCTCCCAAGCATTGCAAAGCCACATCTCAATTCCTACTCGCGAGTTAGATGTGATGAATTCATGTAACACATCCTTTATTAGAGGGATTTCTGCATTAAATGAGGAAGCCATGACACATGAAGTTTCCTTCAAGCTCCTTAGGAAACAATAAGTTAATATTATTATGTATGATTTTGAATTGTGGGACTCATTTTTGATGGTGAAGGAATCTTCCATGGATGTACCTATAAATCTATAAGCACGTAGATGAAACTAACCATAATAACAACACACCATAATATATAAAATCTATGAAACTAACCTGAGACCATAGGCAATGCCTTGTTTGCTCGAAGACGTCCCCACTCTTTGAGTTATTGAAACTGAAACGGTTCATATTCAGATGCATGGATATTCAAATCTATTTCCACATGATTGTTTTGTTTTCTCCTCCTTCATTTCTTTGTAGGGTTAATGAAACTCTTCTTCCTCTTCAAAGACGAGTCAAGAGCATCCAAGCCAACTGTGAAGTCAAAATCCATAACGTGCAAATTGTTGGCCTCATCCAACATTTTTTTAACCATATCAATCAATTGGTTGGTCTTGCTCAGAGTAGCGGGGGGGCTGTCTTTAATCAACTGCAAGTAGTTGTACAACTCCTCTCTGGCCAACTAAAGAGCCTCAACATCTGCATCCACACTATCGGTGGCCACAGGTGTGGTGTGGATATCTACGTTGAGGTTCCGGGGATCCATACTTATTTCAGGGGGGTCATTGAATGTGGTAGGCATTGCATCCTGATGAAGTAATGGATATGAATCACCTGAGTGGTAGAATAACCAATTGACTTTAATGGCATGTTTGCAAATATTTCCATGAATAGACCATGGGCATTCGCAAACTATAAAATTTGTGCTATACCGCTTGACAAGGTAATTTTTATCACCATCTGTTTGGCTCCTCACCCAGTAAGCATGTGGTGTGCTCTCGTGAGGGAAACAATCACTGTCTGGAATTCTTCTAGCCTTTTCCACTGAATTTTCCATTTGTTTTTTTTTCCTGTAGTTATTTAGGTATCCTTCTTCTTTCAAAATTTCCTTGTAGCGATAACAAGGTTCAACACTACATAGAAGCATGTACAGCAACCAGTCCATCCTGCGTGCACATTTCTTCCTTTGATCAGATAGGAAGTTTGTCTTCAGATAACAATGGCAAGACTCAACGGCATTGTTGGTATCTTGATTTGCATGGGGAAACTCTCGAAAACCTTTCACCCACATCCCTAAATGTAAAGAACTAGGTTAGTAAAAGCATGTCATATCAATGAAACACAAAATTGAAACATCAACAAGAGTTTGTGCACTTACAGAATTTATCACCCGCAACCCAATTCTTGCGGAAATAGTCCAAGAACTTCTCTTCATCTTTCCATTTGCTAAAAAAACCATGGATTGCATCATCCACATCATCATTTGAAGTGTGTTTCATAATGAAACCCAACTCTTCGTACATCTTATCTACTTGTTTTTTTTTAGCCAACTGATACACATTTTTTTTCCATGCCCTCCGCACATGCCAAACGCACAAGATCACATCACAGCCTGTGATCCTCCTGCCATATCTAGAACATTTTAGTGTGACATTCTTATATTAAATGCAAGATATATTGTTGCATAACAAAATTCAACTTACCTCAAAGCGGAAATTTTAGCCAGTGCATCATCTACCATAAATGCATTCACTTTCCAATCAGGACGGATTTTGTAACACCTAAGCATCAACTGCTCCAACCATAGCGCAATATCTGCTGAAGTATTTCATTCAGCCAGAACCCATGCAACTGGCACCCCGCTTTGTTGACCATCAAAAGCCATCAATGTGTAAAGCTGGTACTGCCATATTGAAAAGAACATGTAATGTGAAATTCAAGTCATCTAATATATTCAATTACTACATCTCGAATAAACATATTAAATCAATCATTGACATCCGACTTACCCCATATTTATTCGTGCTAAAAGTTGAATCCATGGCAATTATGCTATTATGGGATAGCTTGACCATGCTCTCCAACATCCATTTTGTTTGAATTCCAATTATAAAAGGGACCTCTTTACCATTGGGCTTTTGATAAAAGAAGAAATCTTCTGGTCTCTTTTGATGCCAAAGGTTGACACTCATTTCATCCTTTTCGTGGAGTTGATATTTTGCTTTCGACAACCGATTGTATATGTTTAAAATATCTTTCCTAGATAGGAAGAAATCCCTATCTCGGGTTGAAGCATCCATGTCAACATATCGCGTGATGTGCATTTTATAAGTTGAGTCAATGGACACTCCCGAAAAGTAACAACTCTCCACATATGCCACAATGTCTTTTGAAAGCTTTGGCTTCTGCAATGTCCTGCCATTACTTGAAGTGTCGCATTGGCCATGACAAGGGCATCCTTGCAAATCTTTATGCTCACACATATTGTAAGTCAGTATTGCTATTTGAGGACTTTTAACCATAACCTTCACAATGAAACGACATTGGCATCCCCTCTTCATTGGAAATCTGGCCCTTCATTTAGTTGACTCCCCTCCTCTTTTATCCTCTGAGCCATATGAACAATGATAACTACATAGGAAATTTTTAACTGTTAGTAAATACAATGAATGACAAATGTAGTCCCAATGCACTTTTGAAATACTTACAGTTCATATCGCAAGGCAACAGTGTCTCTTTTTCCCGGTTTCTTGTCTTGTCAACGTACAAATGTACATGGAGCATTAGGGTTTGTTTCCTCCCCTTTGATAAAAGCAGGAACTCTATTTGAAGGCACTAGGGCAACACGATCAATGCTCCTATTTTCTCAGCGTATTTCAGACCAAACTAGGTCTTTACTTGAAAAGGTGATCATGTTTTTGGGGTCCTGCACCTCAAGATCCATGATTGCCTTCCATTTTCCTCACTTGCCCATTTTATATGGATGCCTACAAAACAATATGCAAATGCATTAGAAATTTAGATTATGTGGAGACATGCAAGCAGCAACACACCCTAAAATGCTTGACAAATGCTTGAAATCTAGAAATGAGAAATGAACCAATCACATAGTTAATTCCAGAATTATGAAGGGATTAAGAGTAACTCCCCTAAATGATGAATTTAATTGATCAATCAAGTAAAGTATTTACTCAAAGTGGATACTCAAATTGCAGAAGTTTAAAGATAACAAGTTGAAGAAATTGAAGAGTGTTTTGTTGTTATGTTTATCCAAAAGAAATGAAGCAACCTTTTAGCCAAATGGATGATTAATTTAAGATCTAGAAATTTAAATGATGCTAAATTTAACATATGGAAATAGTACTCTACCAGCGGTTGTAACATGTGGGTTTAATTCTTGCACTTAGAGATATGCAGTTTCACTTTTAACCGTATTTGGAGCTCGAAGGTTACTATTCCATTCCATTCCAAGTGATTGACTGTATCAAGGGAAGTCAATCAAGGGTTACTATTTTCATGATTTATGGAAGGATGGGAAGACTTGTGAATTGGAAGTCAATCAAGGGTTACTGAAAGCTATTGCCTCAAGTGTCAGTTCTGAAGGAGAAAATGGCGGGGAAAAGTCTTCAGATACAGTCAATATTGAGGAAGTTGTTCTAAAACAGGATGAGACTAGTAGTCTGGATGGCAGTAAGGATGTTCCTGTTGTCGATCCAAATACAGAGGAAGAAGGCAAGAAACTGGAAGAAAAGAATCAGGAAGCCAATTCCACTCTTAGTGATTCTGTGCATGATTTGAACACAGGAGCAGATTGCAAGAAACGAAAGAAAAAGAACAAAAAAGCTATTATCATTGAAGTACATGAAATTGGCATGGAAGAGAATGCAACAGCCAAACATGAATCTCAGGTAGACTCATCTAATGGGTTTCATGAGCTTGCAACTTCAGAATCAAAGAATGGGACATAATTGACTGGCCAAACAAAGTCGGATAACAGTGAACCTGTTTCTTCAGTAAATCTAGGTGCAACAGAGGGTGAGGTAGGAGTGTCCCACAATGCAATTTTAGAAGATTCCAAAGGCCTTACTTCATTGGATAAAGATGAAGCAAAGTCTGAGCATAATTCAACTGTAGATCTTGAAACCACATCTGACACAGATAATGCTTCTGAAGGAAATGTGATTTCAACTTCTTCAGAAAGGAATTCAACCATGGAATCTGTACATTCTGATGCTGGAGATCTTATTTCTCAGGATATGCTAGAAGAAAATGAACTGGGTGATCATACAGACCTTGGGACTTTACCGGAGAGTGAGGCCCAAGCGCAGACCACAGAGGAACTTGCTGTGCAGTAAAACTTTGATCTACTAATAAGTTTAGTTGGTGTAAGTTGGGAGAGGTTTAGAGGCTGCTATACCCATTCTTTGTATGATTTCTTACTTGCCCATAAATCAAAGATTGTTGTAGCTGGTTTAGGACAATAATGAATGTTGGTTCATTTTTATGTTCTCTTCTTTGCTGCGTAGATGGAACCTAAACATTAGATTGGAAATTCATAATTTTTGTATAATACTGTGTATGCAATTTATCTAAGTTTATATAATCCTCTTGTTTGTTATTGATGTCTGCTATGCATGTGCATTCTACTTTATGTGTCTATGCATTCAGCTCCTTTTTCTTGCCAACCATCTTAAAATATCTTTTGGCAGTGTTTTCTTTATTAGCATTTTATATAATTGGGAAAAACTGAATCTTTACTTTTATATGGCTGGGCAACACTGCATCTCTATTGAATACAAGGTCAACTCTGTTCTATGTTCATTGTTAACCCTTTTAAGTTTTTATTATTGAGCCATTTGTTGTATCATATTGGTATCCTACATTGCAGGAAATCTCTATCTCTTTTTGAATTCTTCACATCATTCCTTCATCAAAAACATGTTTTCAGTTTCTCTAGTCAAGTTAGTAATGCAGGGATTTTGATAATTTAAATGCACACCTTTTATGGATACTTTTTATAGCATTTAGGTTCCTTGAAAGATAAGATGGTTCAAGAAAAGTTGAAATTAGTTGAACTGCAGATTGTTTTTATATAGAAACTCTAAACAATAGTAAAGCACTCTGGATTATATTGTTTGGTTACATGTTGAAGCCTTGGTTCACTGATAGCATAGTATAAAGACCTGTACCATGAAATGAAATTTGTGTGACTTATTGGTTTACAACATGATTATTCTTAAGAGTGCATCCATTATTTTGTGAGGCATCATGTATATTGTATTTTTCTATTATTCATTTATAATTTCAATTTTCAAGTTTGACTACTAGGAAAACTGGGTGCAAGAATAGCTCAAGACTAAGTACTTCTGGGAAAATCTAGTGAGGTTAACTAGAGGACATCATTTATAATTTCAAGTTCGACTGCTAGGAAAACTCAGTGCAAGATTAACTATGGACTAAGTACTTCTAGGAAAATCTGGTGAGGTTAACTGGAGGATAAATAAATTAGATAGATATGCACAATGTTCTTATATTTGATGAGTTGTTTTCGCAATCAAGAAATTAGAATATTATGAAGACTGATTATCACACTAAATCTGTATAGAGTGGGAAGTTCTGTTTCCAGAATTTAGTCTTATGGGTCTCTACCATTGACCAATGATCAAACTGTTGAAATAGGCAGTGATTAATTCCATAGATAACAGATACCATGGAGGTTTATTTTTAGGTTTTTGACAGTTTTTCTTGTATTTTCTCACACAATAAAATTTCATGGAAATCTGAAGAAATATAGTTTTCTCTCTGGTTTTTAGGATTGGCCTTGGTAATTCTTGACTCTTTTTTAGCAAACTATATTTTTTTCCTCAAAACATTCTTCAATCTCTGCCTCTTCTAGATTCCACTTCATATTTTCTACATGTTAAAATTTTGGGTCCCTGCAATGGAACCAACTGTTGGCTATGCTTTTGTACATGGGTTTTGATGCAATGCAACAATATTTCTAGCCTAGGTTTTATGCCGAGTGGGTAATGGTAAATCACCATAAAAAATATGGAGTTATCATTGAAGTCTTCCACCAAGGGTGTGAATTTGAGAAGATTATTGCAAAGAGATTTAAAATCATAGGAATCAATACACATCATCCATTATGTGGCATAGATGAAGAGGAAATATGAAAACATGCACTTAGATAAAACATATAATCACAATTGACGAGCAAGCAAAAACTTCGTTCATTTATAAAACCTCATCATACATGACGGGGAGGAATTTTTGTATCAAATTTGATTCTTCTATGATCCAACGTATACAAATGACATTATGTGATACATTTTCAAATGTCTCACTTTCTAATTGGGATTCACTGCCTAAATACACAAAGTTCGGTTATAAGTTATGCTAGGTGGGTATAATTGTTCTGGTGATGATGTGCCACATTCGGGGTTGGTGCATGATGTTGAAACTAGGGTAGGGTCTCATACTCCAGCCCCAAAGTGCTTTTGGCACAGGACTTCACAGGACTTGATTTTGGCTTAGAGCTGCAACAAATCTTAAGTGCAAGACTATCTTGGCACCACAAAATGTGGCACAATACCAACACCCATCCATATTCAATCCAATTGTACAAAGTCCTTCGTTCTTATTTCTTCAAAGGTTAAAGATCGATGTTTTATCGCAAATTATTAAGGATGAAAATGTTGCTATATTACATGAACTAATGCTGCAAGTAGGCAAGTGTAAAAGCTGACGTGCAAAGTTAAGCTAATTAGAGTTTATAGCGAGTATTTTCTTGACTATGATTTCCATCCATAATCATGATTACAATCTAATTTAAGGTCATAGCCTAGTCAGACACAAAATTGAGTGTGGGACTTCCTTCTTTGAGACAACGGACCCTCCGCACATTGATTTGATTGCTATATATATATATATCTTAAAATTAGGCATCATTTTGACCATGGACTGTATGGATTTTAGGAATGGTCATATTGATGCATCTTGGATTTCTTTTCCAAAAAAGGGAAGAAAAATAAAAAATATTGGTGTTTTTTGGTGTTCAGAAAAGGAGGTGACCTTTTCTATGAATTGAAATCTCACAATGGGTTCATCGGTGCAAGCTCTAACCATGCCAATGTGGAGATATTGCTACCTTGGCTGTCTTGATGATGAATATAAAAGTTAAATGCCTGGACATTAGAGGCCACACGAACTCATATATATATGTATATATATAATTTTTTTTTGCATCCCAAAAGTTGAATTTTCTGATTACTGTCGTTATTATGTGAAATATCACATTTTCGTACATGCTGTGTATGTAGTTTGAAGTTTTGGTTGCCATTCTTAACTGAGTAGAAATTTCAAAATCTCTTAAAAATAAGTGATTGATAATCTGGAAATGAATCTTGAAGAGTGAAATAGCTATTGGCAGCAACTATCCTTTGGGCTTTTTGTGATTATCGGGATTTCATGTTGACATTTAGATCACTGCGTTTGAGTTGTAAAGTTTATGTCCGTTGAAGCTGAAAGCTAAGCACTTTAAAAATTGATAATTGAATCATCTATTTGACATTTTAAAAGTAGAGCTTATAGAGACTAAAGTAGTATAGAGACTACTGATGGCAGATTCGCAAACAATGGTGGGTCGAGTATTTATTTTAAATCTGGTGATTCTGCCCAAGAGAATAAACAAGAGGACGATCCATCTTTTGACCCACAGTTCCAAGCCTCACTTGATAAGGATTTTGAGCAGCTGTCTCGAAAGGAAAAGCATCTATTGAGACAAATAGATGGGGATTCAAATTTGCTCTGTGGGAAGCTCTATGCAAAAGGCAATGAGGATGGTCTACAGGATAGCAGTGGGACAGAAGACACCCATGTGCAGGGAAGTTTCCCTTGCAAGGAACAAGAATTTTCGATTCAAGGACTATGGACAATCGAGGTATCTCAAGAAGTTTCAGCAATGCAGTTTATGCGACTACAAAGCATAGGAAGCATAACATGGGGTTTTTCTATTTGAAGCACACCAACCGAATTAGATTGTAATCATTACTAATAGTTGCAGTCCATTTTTACCAATGTAGTCATGAAGTGAAACATTAACAAGTGCCAATTCCGAAAGTTCAAAATTCATGCAGGGTTACCTGGATCCAGAGTTTCTCGACCCACTGCAGCTCAACGAGAATGGACGGATGCAGCTCAGCCGAAGCTCGCATCGGAGGGGATGCAGGGACAGGGGAGATGGGAACAGAGCACCTGCGGCGGGAGGGGGCAGACGAGCTGGTTCGAAAAAAATTAGAGCTGGGTTGGTAGCATGCATTAATACATGGACGGGATGTCGCCGTGAGGAGGAGGGAATCCGGACGGGGGACGAGGATTGGCAGCCCGGGATCCACGGGATATCGTGTGGGACCACGTCCCGTCGTGGGGAGGAGTGAGACCACCGGAGAAGGCAGATGTCGGGGCGCCGTTAACGGGAGGGGGACAGAGGAGACGGACATTTGGACGAAAACGTCGAATGGATAGACTCTTCCGTTTATAGAGTAGCAGAGACTATAGAAATTGGCTTACTGTAATTAGTATAAAAATCAATGTATTTTAACCTAGTATGATTTTGTCTTTGGGCCAATTAATAGTTTGCACTCTTTTGCACTCTTTATTTGGCCTCTTTTCAAGGCAGCCTAAAATTAGGCAATATCAGTGTTTAATTTTTTATTCTATTGCATGATAGAGGAGCGTGGCAAGCACTGAGCGAAACCAAGGAAAGTTGAAAGTTGCATGATCTTGTGCCTGTACCTAATCTCTGGTCAGTTTGCTCTGCGTCTAGTCCCCCATTATTTGGGATTTTAGTATGGTGTTCATAGTTATAGCTTTCTCCTCCAGTGAGATGACACCAGAAACTGGAGTTGACCGAACTTTTATGGTGGTGCTTCTGCCCTAGCTACTGTGCTTTCCACGTTTCAATTCATAGATCTGCGTACTTATGCTAGCGTAGCGTATATATGGCAGAAAGCTGAATTATTCAGCTAATGTATGCAAGTTTGCAGGAAGAAAGTTTTGATGTTATAAGAAATTATTTGGAGGAATGATGGACGACTTTCGTGGCCATCCATTCGAATGGATTTTCCATTAGATGTCGCAAGTCTGGCTAGAAGTGTATCAGTTTGCATCAACTTGAAATCTATTGTTGAATCCGACATTTTGCGGGGAAAGAGCTTGACAACAATCTTTGGAAAGACAAATTTATAGTGCGAACAAGATCTCTTCATCTGATTGAATCGAGCATTACAGCGTATTGTCTGTCTCCTTTGCACAGCCGTTAATGAGAAGGAAACCTAGAGACTAATAAATCATTCAGACGGTTTCTGTATTATATCTTCTATTCATATCGAAATGTTGTGCATTGGTACGACTCACTTTAAATTTGAGAACGAGAGGATGCAGAAATATGAATAAGCACGGTTATGTGCTTGGGATTGAAAGGACATCTGGTTGTGAATTTTTCAATTTTGTGTATTCCAGGAAAATGTTGGCAATTTAAAAGACCACGGGGGAATTTTGTTAAATTTTGTACTACTGGGATTGTTGCGATCGTGAAGAGCTGATCAGTGGCAGAATGTTGCACGAATTACTACTAGCCTTGGTGGGGTGCACCTCACCGGGGATGTCGTTATAGATGAAAGAGAAGAGCAGGAAAATGCAAACGATGATCCTGAGAGGGAGGAAGCCAGGGCTGCAGAGTGCACCTTCTGTTAGAAATAGTAATCTCATTAGTTAAGTGTGTTAGTTACTTTCTTTTATTCAGTTCTATGAACTGTTAGTCGGTATTGCCTTAAACCGTCAAAGCATGTAACATATATATACAAGCGTGTAATATCAAATAAGTAGTTCAGCCATTCGTGCTTGAAACTCTTTTGTTTATGCCTCTGCCCTCAAATATAGAATGTTCGCCTGGATCCCAAATCTGATGTTGTAGTCTTCCTCTTTCCTTGATTTTAATTGTATCTTCAATCAACTGATCTTTGTAGTTGACTATATTATTTGTCAAACACTTCCATAATTCTTCTACCTCAATGTTCATCTCTATTCCTTGCAAGTGTATGTTACTAAACTTCATTTCCTGTGAAATTTCTGCAATGCTAATTTCAAATTCTTGAAAGTTAATGTTTTCATACTTTTCATCTGCTACGATATGCTTGTTCATGTCTTCTTCATCTGTTACAATATTCTGGTTCATGTCTTCATAAATTCTTGGATTTTCTATCCACTCTTCTAGGATTCTCAACTCTTCATCATAATCTATTAACACATCAAAGTGATGTTCTTCTTTCATAGTACCTACATAATCTGCAAACACACACAAATTTTTAGTTCCAAAAACCTGAGATTCTTTGGTCTCGGTTGATGCTTCAAGTATCTTTTCCTTGTGTAGGATTGGACTCTCCAAACACTCTACAAAATCTTCATCTTGTTTCTCATCAAATACTGCTACACGGATAGTTTTATCTTCAACTGAAATGTCATCAACAAACTCAACAAACTTTGTCACTATGTTAATGTCATCAACAATATCTATTGCTGGATTCACCAAAGTTTCTTCAACATCATAGGTTGCTACAATGGCAACTTTATCATCCACTTCATCATTCACTAAAGTTTCTTCATCATCAAAGGCTACTACAATGGCAGCTTTATCGACAACTTCATCATCCACTGGTGTATCTACACAGTGGGATTCACCTTCCTCTTCATGCTCTTCTTTACAAATGAAAACTTCAATCTTCTCCTCTACATTATCAAGAACTTCTTCCACATTCTTTTCTTCATCTTCTTCCTTTGCTTCAAACACAAAAAATTCTTCGAATTTACCAATATGCTGCAAAGCATTAATGTTTCTTCTCTTTCTACTGTACCTCATCTCTAGAGCATCCCAAAAAGCTTTTGTACTAACAACTTGACGAAGTTTATAGAAAACACTATAAAAAACGTTTTCATCCACTGCTGACAAAATAAGAAGTCTTGCTACTGCATTTTTTCTGTTATGAGGATCTTCAAAATCTTTTTGAACAAAACGCCATAAATTTACTGAACAAAGCAAATCTTCCATTTTATTTGCCCAAATTTCGTAATCCATACCTGAGAAAAATGGCAAAATCGACATTGATCTATTCAATATTTCATCTATTTCTTCATCTTCATTGATTTGATTCTGATCTAGATCTTCATTGATCTGCTCCATAGCTAAAAATACTCTATATTTCTCTTCATTTTTTTTTTTATCTCAAAAACAACAGCAATTCTTCACACCAAAGAATTTTTTTTCTTTCTCAAAATCAATTGATATTGATTAATATAAAACTGCTCGTTTTTGTCAATATATGTGCCAAAATCTCAACACCGAGAATTGAGAAATTTACGCTAAGTGGGCTCCTTCAATAATTTCTGTCACCCAAAACCAAAACTCTTTTATACAAGCTGAATAATTGACGGGGATACAAACTGGTAATGCATTCTGTGATGCTCTTTTTTTTCACTTATAAGATCTTTTTTATAAAACTTATTTTCACCCACACAAAAATCTTACGTTCCAAATCTTTAAGAATATATGATCACAAAGTTCTTTTCAAAAACTTTTCATTTTGCCCATACAAAAACAAATATATATCTTTCTCTTAACTTGCCATCCTAAATGTGTGCTAACGCTCTCACATTCAACTTTAAATGAACTCGTTTTTTTTTAATGTTCCGTGTTGTGGCTTACTTTCACAGCCATAAATATTTTGGTGAAGAATTTTTATGGATACAAAAATCTTTCAAATATATCAAGATAGAATTTATGATCACAATCACAGTACCTTTAATAGCCTTTTAACAATTAATAAGCAGCTTGAAATGGCATCTCCTTTGGCGGATCTTCACCAAAAAACATATAAGATGCTCTCTCTTCACAGCAATAAGACTGGACTGGAATCTTCTACCATGCCCCTCGGACTGATCCAAACAACGTTTTTTTTTTAAACATAAGCAAATGGCGGCTTTTCTCATCAGACTTCAAGGTTTCTGATTGCATACGCCCAACACCGTGATTTCTCTTTCCAAATTTCTTTCTATGCTTTAAACTCGAATTTCTTCACACCAAAGTTTCTCACAAATGCCATAGCCTGGATTCTTTCTTCGACGGACTGACTCAACGTTCTCGAAACAAATCTCCTGCTTCGAGACCTTCTCTCCAATATTTGAAGAGGTTCTCTAGAAACTAATAACCAAATGCTCTGCGTGCAACGCCGGCTTCAACAACTCTGCTCAACGAACTGGCTTCAACAACTCTGCGTGCACAGGCTTCAACGAACTGGTGGCTCCAACAAACTTTTAACAGCAGACTCTACTTCTGCATTCAACACCAGTCTTCAACAAATGTCCACTGAATAGTAGACCTTCCAAAACCTCCACAATGAAGAAGAGGCTATCTAAACCGTTACAAACATATTAACCAAACGCTCTGATACCATGTTCAAAATATGGGCAGAGACATAAACAAAAGAGTTTCAAGCACAAATGGCTGAACTACTTATTTGATATTACATGGTTGTATATATATGTTACATGCTTTGACGGTTTAAGGCAATACCAACTAACCGTTCATAGAACTGAATAAATACGCTTGCAAGGAATAGAGATGAACATTGAGGTAGAAGAATTATGGAAGTGTTTGACAAATAATATAGTCAACTACAAAGATCAGTTGATTGAAGATACAATTGAAATCAAGGAAAGAGGAAGACTACAACATCAGATTTGGAATCCAAGTGAACATTATATATTTGAAGATGAAGATGAAAGAAATAGGCCTAAGCAGCCTAATCTGAAGCTAATTTAGTTTTATGAAATTTTTGTTAAGTGTTTGTAAACTTTTGAAACTTTTTGTTAAATATATTGTGAGGCACCTGCAACAATTAATTAATACGAATATGCGAAATAGCAGAAATGACAGAACTCAGAATCACTTTTATATTGATCACAGGCCACTTCGAGGGGGAAACCTCCTATGAGCAAGCTCAATACAAATAACTTCACGGTGCCTTGATAGGTCTCAACACACACTTATATACTAATTCTAGGTGCCAATACTATGGGTCAAAACCATGGGCCGTTACAAACTATGGATCAACAATACTACGGGCGACTTACAAAGCATATGCGCCAACAACAATAACACAAACTATTGATCAACAAATACTACGGGACGACTTACAAAGCATATGCATCCAACAACAACATACTAACAAAGTAAAGACATGGGTTCCTAACATATTTGTAAGCTTGACTGAGACATAGAGCAGCAAGCATTTGCATTTATGAGATTTGCATTTTAGATGTTTTAGAGTATCATAATTACGAGGGAATGTTGTGTTTAATAAGAATGTAACCCTTGAGATTAAGAGGGAGTGTTAGAAATAGTAATCTCATTAGTTAAGTGTGTTAGTTACTTTCTGTTATTCAGTTCTACGAACGGTTAGTCGATATTGCCTTAAACCGTCAAAGCATGTAACATATATATACAACTGTGTAATATCAAATAAGTAGTTCAGCCATTCGTGCTTGAAACTCTTTTGTTTATGTCTCTGCCCATATTTTGAACACCTTCAAGCTTGCCACTTATCTCACCTTTCTCAAAAAATGTTGAGAGGTACTGTCCCCACACATTTCTTTTCTGCAATGCCCATGTTTTTCATTTATACATTAGAACCTATAAGGAAGGCACATGGTGTTTGGAAATCCATGGGACCCATGGCATAAAGATGGTTCAATGGAACAGTGATCTCGAGGAATAACTTCAACAAAATCGTGTTTTTCACTTCTATTGCACTGATACCCTAAATTCATAAATTGTCATAGCAAGGCAATTAAGGATGTGGCATTAATAGACAGGAGATAGACATAGCCTAGACTAACCAATGTGTTCATAGCTTTAGAAATTCAGATTGTTTGGAGTCGGAAGTTATGAAGAATTAGTGAAGAGTGATTTTCTTTTCTTTTTTCGTTTGTGATTCTAGAAACACGCCCTTAGGTCGGGGTTGCACCGTATAACATGTACATCCTTCTGCTTAGGTGTCAGGGTTGAGGGGCACCAAAATCCACCGAAACATGCACCAAGCCTCAACCATTTTGGCATGACATCTAGGTGGGGCAGAGGATAGAGTGAATAAAGCCCTACTGGATGGCTTCATACTTTGTCTACTTCACTAGTGAATCAAGTCATGTTGGATTGGCCAATGTAAAATTGAAAACAAAGTGTTGCTATATCATTTCTTGCATAGCATGAAATGAAACTTTGTGTATGGTCAAAATAAATCTATATCTACAAAGTTGGTGGGTGGGACTGCAAGAAGGCTTTTTAAACATGCAATCCCATAAGGTGGCTCGGTTGGCAACCAAATTTCTAAATAAAACAACAACTTCAGCTTTTCTCAATTATATTCTGGTTTAAATTGTCTATAGGGTCTACTTACATCAACTGCCCCTTTGATTTCATTTCTCAGATCCCTTGGTTTAACATGCATTGTACATTGTAGATAATTTCCAGTGATACTCAAGCAGAATATAATAATGGGTGGTTAAGTAGAAAATAAAATTGTAGTAAAAAATGTTGATGGGATTGTGGCACAATGGTGGCATGTCAACTACCCACCAAGGTTTGGTTTTCCTAGAGGCATGAAAAAGAAACCGGGAGTAGGTGCAAGTCCTAGGCGATGTTGAAGGAAGAGTATCCCCCAGTTGTAGAAACTTAGCCAAATGAAAGTGCTTGGATTCAGTGGTTCAATCATTGAGGGCGGTTTTTCTAGTGCAAGCGAGCTATTATTATTTATGTTGGATATAATTATTTTCCAAACCTCTGCATTTACCAGTTCATCAAATCAATGATATATAGTAGGAACGAAGGTCACTATCAAATTAATTTAGAGAAGTTGGAATGGAAGACCATACTCCACATTTAGATATTTCATCTAAGATGTTTAATGTCATCAACTAAAGCTCCCACATGAAATATGTTCTATCATATTAGAGATCCTTTGTCGACAAAGTTAGTTGATGAGATTTTGTACCATTTTTTAATTTATATGATATCTGAGATCCCTAGATCCCGATGTGCCGAAGTTCCAAGATCCTAATATTCTGATGATCTGAGGTATCGATGTAAATATGTTCTCATATACAAATGTTCTTATGATTCGAGATCCTGATGTACAAATGTTCCAAGATTCCAAGATCCCAATGTTCTGATGATATGAGATCCTGATGTACACATTTTCCAAGATCCCTATGTTCTAAAGTTCTAAGGTCTTCGAGCCAGTTGCAATGCTTCTCTTGAGTTCAAAGGACGCACTTTAAAAAATGCAATCAAAGTAAAGGTGAATAAGAAGTGTTATAACAAAATGTAAAAAAGTGTCTTTGGCTAAATGCATCTCTTGAATGATCCTTTCAAGTCCAATCCTATTTCCAAGATGAGTGTGAATGAAGGCTAGGTGAGCACATATGGGGTCAACATTCCTATACAACTTTACTATAGTTAAAAATAAGAAGTTAGGAACAATGCTATTCTTTGAATCTATCTCCTTTTCCAAGAACATTTGTACTAGAGATGTCCTAGTACCATTTTTATTGCTCTGTTACAACTGCTGCTGAGATACCAGTTTAAAATGCCACTATGAATATCTTGTTTTTTTCAAGGTTGGATTTTTTCTCCTGGATGTAACCTTCCATGTTTTTCTTTTGATATCAATAGGTATAATCTTTTTGATCCATTGTGCCAAATCTATATTGAATAATAGGAATGTAAAGATATGATTCTACTTTCAACTTCCATGTTATACATACCAATAATTATAGTTGTTGGCATACCCATTCTATGTTGAATAATAGGAATGTAACACTATGAAGTCCACTTCCAAGTTATAATTACTAGTAGTTATAGTTGCTAGATGCTCCTCCTTATGTTGCATCATATATATAGTTGCAAGCCTTACTTCTATCTTATGTCGCACCTTTATTGTTAGATTCCTAGTAAAACTGAGAGGGTGAGGTGGATGAACTTGCTATGCATCTTGAACCAATCAAAATAGTAAATACATGCTTTATTTTCTTTCATAGTTCCTTTAGTCTCGATTGTTCTCACATGTGCAACAACACAGTAATTCTCATCAAAGACTGTTAAGTTGAGAATGATCTCCTGTCTATTTTCCTCGAGCCATTTTTGGGTTCTACTTCCTTTCTTATGCCTCAAACTTTATAAATTGTCTATATTCTTCCTACTTTGACATTTCTTGAGTTACAAATGATTGAATTTTATCGTTTTGACTATTGTAAGACATTTAGTATGTGGTCCATTCCTTTAGGTAATTGAAAGAATTATCATTTTTGCTTTCCACATTTCCGATCAACTTGAATTATAATGATCTTTTCTAGCAGACCATTGTCTATAGAGGAGGTTTGGTTAATTGCATGTTTCTCGTGGAGGTTGTACTTAATTGTATATTAAGTTGCTAGGGTTCATGGGTGCATGTGAATGTGAGGGGACTCCATTTTAGTAATTGGAGTTTGCCAACATATGGGGGTGCAGCGCGCACACACACGATATGTAAAAATTATAAAAATCAGAATTGAGAAAATGTAAAATAGTAAAATTTAAAAATGTGAAGAACTTATGATTTATGACATTTTAAATCAATCAATATTCATAAGGGTTATGCCAAGGACATTTAAAATTCAATTTACTAAAAATAATTATCATATTGCTTTTATAGCATCAAAATGGTACATATGGATTTGAAATTTTAAAGTTCATTTTTTGAATCATGCAAAATAGAAAATATTACTCGATGCTTACTTGTAGGTGCTTTTCAATCATTAATGCCAATGGTATTGTCTTCTACATCCTCTAGATCCTCCCTCAAGATGCACTACAAGTACTCATCACTTGCAAACTTTGGCTCATCTACATGTTTCTTTTATTGTAGGTAGCTCAACATGGCTATTTGATTCAATGTCCTCATCATATAATATAATATGTGATTTAGTCCCATTTCTTGGAAGGACCTTCCTTGTACCCTATATCATATTGTAAATTTTCAGACCCTGGGTGACTGTTGTCTTATGTTTATTTATTTAAATAAATCAAATTTTAAATTTATTCCGTACCTAAGTATATTACCCAATTTATATTAATTAGATTCCGTAAAGGTCACATCTATTCATTGTTACTCACCTCTTCAGAATTATATAAAAAGGTCTCATTGTTAAATTGTATTTATCATTAATTCAACTTTTATTAAATATATATTGTCATCCGCATATGTGCTTGTCTTTTTCCTAATTATGGCTATGCATAACGATCGATTGGTCTGTTACAGTTCAGTTTGATGGAGCAATATGCAGTCAGTCATCAAAGATGCTACATAGAATTCTTGTGCCACCAAAACACCTCATCAATCATATAGATTCTAACATTATTGGTTTTGTAACAAATTACCTAATAATGTTAGAATCTATATGATTCTAACATGACTGATTGATTGCAACCTAACTTTTAACACTTTATGGATTTACACTCCCTGATTGTGGGTGAACGCTCATTGGGAACAATAACTGTTGGAAACTAACTAATGCATATTGATATTTTCCTTGTCTTATATTGTATATATAATATGTATATAACTACTTGGAATGCCTACTACTGATTGTCCTACTTATTCCTCACTTAGCGATGAGAAAATGATCAAATTTTCTTCTGGTGGCGTAATGTGTTTTACACCGTTCTATTCTTGGTATTATCATGATTGAATGACAGCCTTAATTTCACCTTTTTGTAGAAGGTAAATGCCTCAGAAATAGGTTTTCTTTTTGCTGCAACTTCTCTTGCAATCAGTAGAAATTCTCATTCTCTTCTGTTTGTATCTATGCGAACTTGTTCATTTCTCATTTCTTTGATGAAAATCCTTATTGCCTCAATTCCCTAGCATTAACTATATCAATTTCCACACATTAATATGATTATGATTTGCGTTTTCCATAAATAACTATATATAGAAAAAATATCCAAATATAATAATATTCTAGTGGGAACTGAAATAAATTGTATGCATTTAGGTTTAATAAATGCATGGATTCACAATTAGCAATAGAATTATATCCAAATGTTTAACTATCATTAAATAATAAAGATCTCGGTTCCCCAATCCTAGCATAAATTAGCTTGCAATTTGCAGACAGTTCTTGCACTGTGGAATAACTGGAATTCTGTTTGTAGAAAATTTTCCATTATCAAACAGAAATTTATTAGTGGACGACAAGTTCATATAGATATTGCAACTAATTTATATTAAAATATAACATAAATATCTACAGTCTAAATCCTTACTCAATCTGATTGCAAAATATTAAGGGAAAACTATTACCTTGCATCAAATTTTTCGATTTAGGGATATATTTGCAGGTTGGTTGCTGATGGATTGTTCAATGTTGCAAATATTTGAATGAAGAAATAATATTCATAAATAATATTGTCTCACGGGGCAAGGAAGGGTTCCGAGCTTGGAAGCTATGACAATGTGGAAGTTAGAAGCTTTGACAATGCTGGAGCCGGTTTCATAGTTTCTTTACATAGAGCATTTGTTCATCGTTATTTTGTTCTTTTCGTGAGACCTTGGTGGACAAAGGAATCGCCAGATAAGTTTGAAAGAAATGCCGAATTCATCTTTAACAATGATTGCGCGCTAAAATAGAGGAGCCAAGTGGCCATCGTCCTCCATTTTGGTCCCCAATGCTCACACTCCTTAAGTTAGAGAATGGTCAACTCGACAAGACAACGTAGAATTTTCTGTAGTCTTCTGCAAAAAGAGGGTTCCATAGCAGCTGACAAAATAACTCTTAGTATTTCAAAGTGCACTGTCTAATTCTGGTGGGCTCAACGATTAAATTAATAAAATTGTAAAGATTTATAATTTATATTTTAAAATTTAAAATTTAAATTTTATCTAACCAGATTTTAATGCTGTAGCTTTCATAGTTGCGTTTAAGCAGCTTCTTTAATATATATTGTGCATTGTTATATATATAGTGATTTTTTAAATTAGGGCTCATTTACTAGTATAATGTTTATATCAGTGGAAAAAATCATGGAGGCTTCAAGCAATGGGATCGTTCAATGCTTCATAGTCCACTATGCTTATACTTGCTAATATTCCCACAATGCTTCATTTAAGAGTGAAAGGAAATATAAATAACATAAAGATGAAAAAAACTTAGGGGAAGAATATGATACGAATATTACCAATGCATTCTCTTTAGCAAAATTTATAACTCAATATGACTCGGGTATGCAGTCTTTGGAGATGAAACGAGGGGCCTTTACATCTGGGGCTTTAAACCTAACACAAAAGATAAAAGATATAATTTATTTGCAGAAAATGAAATAAGGAATAGCGGTGCACTTGGAGATCAAATCATGCCTAAAAGAGCACTAGAGAGATATGTAGTACAAAGCAGTTGCAGTTCAGTCTAAGTATATGCATAGGTATAGATTATATGCAGGAGAGAATCCAAGCAAAGTGGAAAGTTGCATGGTGTTGAATGCATGCATCGGTCAATTGTATTTTTTCTAACACTTGGCCGACCTATACTATCTTAGAGTTGCATCTGTTTGTTTATATGTTTCGACCTGATTTATGTGATCCATTAATTTCAATCTAATATATTATCTCTAATTCTGCTAAGCTTGAAGCTGGAATTGTAATAGGATCATTTAGTGAAAACAAAGACTCTTGGGCACTAAATATAATGACATGGGTACAGATCAGGCCAAGTGTAAGTGTTGTTGTTAATGTAGAGACAATGTTTGTTTTACCATGTGATCTATATTTCACAAAAAACTATTGCAGTGTAAATGAAGGACTTGGTAATATTGTTTTTTGGTTTTGGTAGGGACTAGAAGCTCTACTTCCATCTACCTTGTTAATAATAAAGGCTGATGCTTCTCCAATGATTTTCCAAAAGTTATCATACTAGATAGGGCTAACATGGTTAAAGCTCAATCTTTAAAAAAAATCTCATTCATTTGGGTAAATTTTGGGAAACCTTAGAGGAATTTCACAATTTTGCACACCACCTCCTTCCTTGTGGTTGAGAAAGTCCCTATTTGATATTTTTGTGTGGACAAGGTATCATCCATGTTAGCTTTGAAGAATGAACAATGATGGGTAATTGAGGAGAAGGTGTATCTTTTGGTTCATGGCCTATTTTATTGGTTTAATATTTTTTGGCCTTGGTTGAAAAAGCTCCAATGTTAGATTAGAGGCAATTTTGCTATATCTTTTCAAGAATATACTAGTTATCTATTAAATTGCTAAATGTTTCTCCATTGTAGAGTCATGACCAATACAGGAGAATATTGAGTTAGAGCGATTTGGTTCACAATGGAGAGCATTGGCATCTCTAGGAAGCTATGGCATCCTAACTTCAACTTGTGCATTAAAATTATGTCAAAGGTCCTATGATGGGCTAGTTTTCCTAATATCCTTAATAATCTAGGGTTATTAGACTCTACATGCCATTAAGTTCTTCATGTTGTATACGCACGGTAATTTTAGAATATGAAAGGATCATTGCGTTGACGAATTTTTGTTCTCGACATTTCGCACCCATAGTAGGGCTCATCCTCAGGAGAAACAATCTTTCTGAGGATGAGCCCTGCTATGGGCTTGAAATGTCGAGAACAAAAATTCTTCAACGCAATGATCCTTTCATATTCTACATGCCATTGATAATTATTTGTGTAAGTTGATTACCATGGCCACAAAAACTAGCACCATTCTTTCCATTACATTATTATGCCTAGATATGTATTTATACTCATTTACAGAAAGGCCTTCCTCACCAAATTGTGTTGGAGAACGAAGATCAAACATGTGCACAACTTATGGACTACAAAAATAAATTGTCTAATAATCTTTGTTTCTTCTCACTCTATCTTTCCTTTGTCCTGATGATGGATTTTTTATTGCGAATCCAAAACATCGATCTCGATTCCTCTCACACAGTGAATCCAGAAACCTGTAAAACCAAATGTAGACACTATGAAAGCATTCAAGAACATAAAAATATTCTATTTCGATGTAGAATTTATTTTGACCATGGACATGTAGAAAAATCATGTCCAAGGGCATATATGGGCCCTTGCTCAAAGTTGAGGGACCTTTTAGATGCAATCGTGTTTTCACGAAATGCATGAAAGTCCAGTGAAAGAAAAACGCGCAAGCATTTCTTTGAACTAGGCATGGGCGGGCCTGAGCCTTCCATATCACTTAACACGCAGGATATGAAATCAAAACACTCGAGCATAATGAATTCTATAATGATCGACCGTTATAGAACTACATAACACTCGAGCATTATGAATTCGACAATGCTTGAGCGTTATAGAAATACATAACGCTCGAGCATTATGAATTCAATAATGCTCAAGCGTTATGTATTCCAATAGCACTCAAGCATTATTTATTCTATAATGCTCGAGCGTTATTGGAATACATAACGCTCGAGCATTCCTATTAATATATTAAAATCCAAAAAATAGGCGGCGACAACCATTCTGCACTTTGCGTCCACTGTTCATCGAGCATGGTCAAACAAAATGCTCGAGCATTCAAGGCTGCTAACTTGGAATTGGAGGGTGAATTCAAAGAGCAAGGGGGATTGGAAAGGTAGGCATACAAATATTCAATGTTGCCTCATTCCTTTAATAAAAATATTTTTTTTATATTTCCCTAAATTAAAAATCCAAGTAAATGAAAAATCCAAAACTAATTTTTTTCAAAATTGTTATAACATATGGAAATTCCTCCATAGTATCAATCCCCTTAATGAATTTTGCCTCCACCTAAGCAATAAGGGATTTGAATCCCAACACCAAATTTTCCTCAATATTTTATCCACATCTATTTCAAATTGGAAAATAAAATCCATCCACCCTTTGGGTAGGATGAGGAACTATGCACTATAACCTAGGCTTGGTTTTTAGACTTGACTCGACCAAACCCTATGGTTTTTTCCCACACATTATTTTACCCTTAAAATTTCCAGCCAGTGCTTGTGAAGCCAACCCAATGACTTGATGGATTTTACATCATCCCTCAAAACCCAAGGGACTAGGTTCCCCTCCTTGCAGACACACCACTTACTTTGTTGCAAATATGAACTACCACATCTTTTTTGACCTCCTTCACCACCAAGAAACTCAATCGATGGATTTGGGTATTCATCCCTACCAAGTGATAAGATCTTTACTTAATGGAACAAGCGTAGATCAACCCTCACATTCCAAATATTTCCCCTTCTTAATGAGGCAGAGGACTTCACCACCAAATCTTCCTTATCATACACTAGATTTTGAGCAAGGAAAGGGCAATGAACATGATATGAATTAGATACAAAGGAGAAATTTATGACGGTAGAGGATGATGAATAACATATTATCCAATACCTCGACTCTAGAAAGGTGTAAATAAAGTTCTTTTAAGGCCCCCATTGTCTCAATCCTTCAGTATTAATTGAATTAGGAGCTCTCTGCCATCGATCATTAATCGATTTACATGTAGTTGATCCTCACCTTCCACTTTTGTTTACAAGTAGTTGTTATTATAGTATATTGAGATGATATTTATGTTTATAATGTATTCGTTCTTGCACAAAGTTTTTACATTTTTCATTTTTGAGAGATGTCATTATAGCACATGTATATGTTTCTAAGGATTTGTTTTTTTATTTTTTGATTACAGTGATGACCATGGATGAACACACAGAAATTCAAAGAGAAATTCCGAGGCTTGGAGATATTCGAGCCTCAATTGTTATTGTTGATGACAGGCACCGTATGCTTGCATCCAATTTGGATGCAATGATAGAGACCTTTAGTAGGTCAAATGGTGCACTCCAAGACATTGCCACATACATAGAGAGAAAGAGGAAATAATA
Organism: Larix kaempferi; assembly: GCA_027924585.1. Lineage (NCBI taxonomy): Eukaryota > Viridiplantae > Streptophyta > Pinopsida > Pinales > Pinaceae > Larix > Larix kaempferi. The sequence continues at coordinate 3,672,261 of BSBM01000237.1, read as the reverse complement.
TGCTGATGGACTTAGTTACAAGGAAGTTAAGAAGTTGAAGATAACAAAAAAACATATCTTTTTATTTTTTTAGAGATCCATAGACGGGTGAAATCCCGAATGTAAACAAAAAACATATTTCTATTGAGTGGTGTATATATCAACGATTCATAGATAATTGGATGGACCGATAGTATATGGTATTTGATGTACCGCCACATAACTTTAGGGAAATGTCGTTATATTTTCTTAGAAAGATGTGCGCAGAATTTGTTTTAGGGAAGCATGTTAATTATTTTGATATCTTGGAGTACCAAGGCGTTAGGATGGGGATTCCTCATCAACGTTCCAATGCGAGTCACATAGATCCCAATCACCCAGTAGCTCCACCTCGTAGGTGGCTACCTAGGCCAGATGTGTCACCTGCACATTAGTTGGTCCCACAGACGCAGGAGTCATTCCGACTGTTGGCACAGGAGGTTGTTCTCCATAACATGTATCTTCAAGGTACATAATGGGAAGGTCCGTCAGAGCCACCATCTATTGGTGGAGTAGAGCCACCACCTCCCGATGGGGTAGAACCACCACCTCATGGTGGGGTAGAGACACCACCTCATGGTGGGGTAGAGACACCACCTTCCAGTGGTCAAGGAGAATCTACTAGTGGCACTAGACCCACACATCATGAGCACAGCCGAAAGCCCCACCCATGCACAACATGTGGTCATCCTTGCTTTGGTCCTGTCCAGACAGATGATATTATTGGGTATTTTAATAAGGTAAGTAAATGGTTAACAATTTAGTGTTGTTTGAAAATTATTTTTCCTTAGTATACACATATATAGATTGCTAATATTTTTAATGATTTTAAAACTTGTAGTCGCTACAAGAAGAGGATGAGGGGCAATAATTTTCCACTGACGATGCCCAAGATAGTCCAGAGGTTCATGCACCATAACCCTTTGATGTTCAAGATGTCGTCATACCTTCGGCAACAACAACTCACACTAAGGTAACTATTTCAACATGTCATTATTTTAATACATGATATTTTGTTATCACATGTTACTTAATTAATGCTACATGGTCTAATATTTACAATTTTCTAAATTGTAGGTTGTAGATCCCCCACAGGGGGAAATCATTTTATCTAGTGATATCTCCCTTAGCAGGGAGACAAGCACTACACGGCCCACCGAGAAGGAACATATGCCAGAACGTGTCTTAGAATTGATTAAATCATATCGTACATCAGTATATATTTCAGCATTGTCACTTTATTAATACATGCCATTTCATTGATCAATGCATTTCTAACTACGTTAGTAATTGGTGATTGTAGCCATCACCTGCTATATTTAGGAAACAATCAGTAGTTTCCTCTCCTCGTAGTCCAAATGTGCAGAAGGGACAAGTGTATAAGAGAGGTTCCACTACTACAAAGGGTGTGGATGTCCTCTATAGAAGACACATGGGAGATCCATATACTGTTAAATTTTCAGAATTTACTTCAATCTGATCTAGGATCTTAACTGAGAGAACAATATGTACAGCATATCTACAGCATATCAATCATGGAGACAATAATGCAAGCATACAAGAGACACAAAGATTTACTTGGGGAAAACCATAAAGGTGAAAAACCCCAATAACTTCCTCAAAGATAGATAGAGAAACGATACAACCAACCATAAGAGATAGACACAACCTAGTAGCAGATCCTCCTCCTCCATAAGTGTGCCACTCCTCCTTGAGTGCATGAGTGAGAAGTGAGTGAGCAAATAGAGTGCCTCCCGCACTCTATTTATACTTGACTTGACTTGCCTTTTTACCTAACTCATGTAGGCTCGAACTTAACCACATAACATAATGCTGACTGGGCCGACCCCCAATAGGGTGGTCTAATAACCCTTTGACCCACATGGCCAACCCCCAATAGGGTGGTCTAATAACCCTTTGACCCACATGACTTATACAGGGCCGACCCCAACAAGGTGGTCTAATAACCCATCAAGAATAAGTTACGACATTTACAATATAAATGACGACACTTCCTTATAGAGGAATAATACCATCTCTATAGGAATACAATATACATATATGTGAAATACATTCCGAAGTTACATATACATCAACACTCCCTCTTAACTAGGAAGGTATTTCTCAGCACAGTTCTTCTAGCACAAGTCATCTTCTCTGGATCATCGTCACTGGATAATCGTCATCGAGTCATCATCATTGTCACTGCTGCTACTATCTCAATCAATCTCTGAATCTACTCGTCATAGGAAGTTCTACAGAGACAGTCCTTTTTCATACTTGATGTAGGCCCACCACCTGCAAGTCTTCGTCATCACTGGCCATACTATGGAATCCTCAGGACTTATTACGTGCGTCACAAAACCTGGCTGCAGCATCCCAGGCTATTATGAGCACATAGCTCTACCTGTAGGATCTCCCAGGAGCACATTACATGTGACCCATCACAAAACCTGGCTGAAGCATCCCAGGCTGTTACGAGCACTCAGCTCTAACTGTTGGATCTCCCAGGAGCACATTACATGTGATCTCACCACAAAACCTAGCTGAAGCATCTGAGGCCTTTTTCATCCTGTCCAGATCTCCCAGGAGCAAATTACATGTGGTCATGGCAAAACCTGGCTGAAGCATCTGAGGCCTTTTTCATCCTGTCCAGATCTCCCAGGAGCAAATTACATGTGGTCATGGCAAAACCTGGCTGAAGCATCTGAGGCCTTTTTCATCCTGTCCAGATCTCCCAGGAGCAAATTACATGTGGTCATGGCAAAACCTGGCTGAAGCATCTGAGGACTTTTTCATCCTGTCCAGATCTCCCAGGAGCAAATTACATGCCATAGGACAAAACCTCGCAAGAGCATCTGCCAGATATACCAGGGCACCGAATTACATGCCATAGGCAAAACCTCGAAAGACTATCTGCAGATTTCCCAGGGCACAAATTACATGTCCTTCCAAGCAAAACCTCGCAGGAGCATTTGCTAGATGTCCCAGGGCACCGAATTACATTCCATAGGCAAAACCTCGAAAGACCATCTGCAAATCTCCCAGGGCACAAATTACATGCTTACCTGCACAACCTGATCCACGGCCACAAAGTATCATCTGATACTCATCAAACAACATCCTGATGTAACATGATCATCCTGATCATCATCACTGCAACATCCTGCTGCATGTCATCTGGAGAAGCTCGTCATCCACGATCATCCATCTGATGCACACCAAGTATCCATCTGATACATACATAGATACATGATCCACACAATGTATCCATCAATCATACATGATCTACCTGATCATACAAAGATACATGATCCACACAATGTATCCATCAACATACATGATCTACCTGATCATACAAAGATACATGATCCACACAATGTATCCATCAGCATCCAACATGATGCGTACATACAAAAATACATACACATGATCCAACCGATCATATCCAGCATCCAACATGATGCGTATAAAAAATACATACACATGATCCAACCGATCATATCTAGCATCCAACATGATGCATACATACAAAAATACATACACATGACCCAACCGATCATATCCAGCATCCAACATGATGCATACATATATACATATAATGATCCAACTGATCATATCCAAGCAGAAACCAGAACATCATCCTGATGCTCATCATCCAGCGCTTACATCCACAGCCATGTGAAGGATCCCCCTTCCAACATGCTTGGAATGGCTTCAACAAATGTGTCCATCACTTCTTCCTCAAAGTGTCCTTGATCTGAAGCACGCCAAGCCTCTCTCTGAAGTACTCGAACTTCACCCTGGCTAGTGGCTTCGTCAGCACATCTGCAATCTGCTCGTCCGTCGCAACATACAGGAGCTTCATAGCTCCTCTCTGCACCATATCCCTGATATAGTGATATTTGATCTCTATGTGTTTCAACCTGTCATGAAACACTGGGTTCTCGGACAACTTCACACAACTCTGGTTATCACAGAAGATACCAGTAGCATCCAACGGGAGATCAAATAACTCAGACAGTAGCTTCTGTAGCCATACTGCCTCACAATAGGCTGCAACATACTCTACCTCAGCTGTACTCAGTGCTGCACAGGATTGTTTCCTGCTAAACCAAGAGATCACACCTGATCCCATACTAAAGCAACACGCAGATGTGCTCTTCCTATCTGCAGCACTGCCAGCCCAATCTGAATCAACATAACCCTGCAGGTTAAACTTTTGATTTGCTTCATACTTGAGCCCATAATCCACTGTACCCTTCAGGTACCTCAGAACATGCTTTACAGCAACCAGGTGAACACTCCTCGGATCCGTCAGGAACTGGCTCAATGTGTTCACAGCAAAGCAAATGTCTAGTCTCGTGTTCATCAGGTACATCAAGGACCCAATCATCTGACGATACATGGAGACATCAACCGGCTTAGATGAAGCATCACATAGAAGCTTCAGATTCGATGCCATAGGTGTGGCCATGGCCTTGCAGTCCATCATCCCAAATCTCTTCAGGATATCTACTTTGTACTTTCCTTGACCAAGGAAGATACCACCTACACTCTGCCACACCTCCATGCCTAGGAAATAGTGCATCATTCCCAAATCTTTCATATCGAATTCAGCAGCAAGCTTCCTCTTAGTATCTGCAATCAGTCTGTCATCTCCTGTTACAAATAAGTCATCCACATACAGGAGTAGAATCACAGGATTCCCTTCCACAACCTTGTAGTAAAGGTTGGAATTTGCTTTACACTTGGTAAAGACCAAACTGGATAGAAAGCTGTCTATCCTACCATACCAAGTTCTGCACATATATGATTTCCTGTCATGTGTCTCAGAACCAAGTGACTGTTCCACATACACTTCTTCTTCAACTACACCATTCAAGAAAGCTCTCTTGAATCCATCTGGTGTATCTTCTAATTCATCATTTTTATATTTCTCAATGCTGCCATCTGCAACATGCTTGATGTGATAGTTCCATTTGGAAGTCATAACAAACTTCCCTTCACGTCTTGGGACTACATCCCAAACATCATTCTTCATGATCGACGGATCATGGCATTCCATTTCTTCATCCCAGATCCTGGGAACTTCAATATCTTCAATAAATATCTTTGTTGCTGGAACAAATGTTGTAGTCCTTTTGTAGGTGAAGATATGCGGTCTTTCCTACAAAACAGGTTAAATTGCATGATTAGAAACATATCATAGTTTTCAGAACAAATTCTTAAACATAAAGAAATATGTCATACAGTCATGCAATTATCTTAGCCAATGCTTCAATACAACATTTATCCATATCCCGTAACTTTCTAGATGCCTTCCAATCTCTACCAGAACATTGTTAAGAGTGTGCACAACTCCCAACATGTCAGCAAAGAGGTTTCATTCTAGATAAGTAGCAATGGAATGTTGTACAGTGCCATAGGCCACTTACCCATGTATATTAGTAGTACACTGTTCATTAATGCAACTATTCTACTATGCACAATACATATCCTAAGTCTAGGAACATGAGCATATACTTATCTTTGTTTGTTCGTTGGGTGAACTCCCTTTGAGTGTTTGCTTTCTTGCAGGAGCTGCTGGAGTCCTAATCTGAAGTAGCTTCTTCTACACCTTTTTGTTGTGGAATGTAGAAAGATGGTCAACTCCCTCTGAATATCTACATCCTTGCAGAAACCACTGGAGTGTACTCCCTCTTGATCTTTGCTTCCTGGATTACCTGTTCTTGAACTCATATTCATCCTTGGTCCCTATGCATGCTTATTAGTATCATGATTGTGTTATCCTTGTGATCTCATATAAAGTCATACATTCATTAGTATACTATTAAAACACAATAATCTCAAGCATGTATAGTCATGATCATTTCAAACAGAAATAATAAGCATTAGTATTCAAGGTTTATGTAGTATTCTTATGGTTAGTCAAATCATAAGAAACATAACATGTCTAAACCTATAATTGCTCAAACCTATGACTCTTCGGGTTAGTCATATCATTAATTAAGGTAAGACACATAATATGCATATACCCATGATTATTCAAACTTCATGAATAATCATTATCAACAACACAACAGTATAAGATCCTAACACAAGGTAGGATTCTAGCTTGATATAGGAAAAACATACCTGGATTAGCATGCTAGCTAGTTATGTCTAACATACCCGTATAATATCTTTTGGTTCTCTTCAGTGACTTGTGCTAGTAACTTTCATGTCTCATAAGTTAACCATTGTAGAAACAAGTTATACATACCTCGAGAGTATATCTTCTATGTGATCCATGACAATGGATGAATCCTTGTCTTCATGTCACCATGATCATATGTTCTTGAAGTAGAACATGATTTGTCTTTCTTGGTGTACCTTTTGTGTTAGTAGACAACATAAACCTCATACAACACCATAATGCATTAGTACAATCATAAGTGTCAACACCCTAATCAATGAATATTTTCTATCGTGCATTCATAATTTTATTAAAGTGATATGACAAGTCTAAAATCAAGATTGTACTAACCGTAATAACAAGAAGACAAACATACCATAAACTTAATCATGAACAAATATCAAAACATACCTCGATGAGTCATACCTGTCGAGATCGCTTGTAATCTTCTTATGTAAGGCCTTAGCCTCATCTCCCTCTGAAACAGGAACTTCTTCACTTATGCAGGTGACCAATCCATCTTCTTCTAGGATTAACCCAATCCACTTGATTTGCAAGAACTGGATCTGGAGCTGGATTAGGGTTTGTCAGAGAAACCCCAAAAATTCAAACTTTGAATTTCAAACTTCTGACAGGATATAAATATGTGCCTTGATGAGCTGATCAAGCTGGTATATTCAGAATTTGAAAACTGCAAAGTTTCACTCCTCAATTTTGCCTTTGAAACTTCCGGATTCACTAGACGTGACCCTGAACTGGGGTTTGATGAAGCCCACTCTTCTGCCCAATCAAAAGGTTTGATCCAAAGCTCTAAGCTTCTATTTTTCTGAGGATCTTCCAGCCGTGGTCACAGATTTCAAAAATTCCCATTTTTACAGAAGCCCTAATTTTCCACTTTTCTGATCAAAGTCCCAAACTAGGGTTTGATCAAGCCCGGCCTTCTTCCCAACCAAAAATTATGATCTTGGTCTCTAAATTTCTATTTTGAGGAGTATCATCCAGCCGTGGTCTCCGATTACAAAAATTCCAACTTTCTCCAAAGCCCTAAATTCCAGAAGCCATGAATGAAGGTACTCAAAAATAATTCTATTTTGACAGAAATATGTACCTGATTGTTTCTGGTGTAACTCCGAACTTTTTGATCCACAGGGTCTGAAAAATTTTCCTGAGATAGCCTGACCTATTATCTTTCCATCCTGATAGGTCTGACCTCAATTGGATTCTCTGAGAGATATTTATGCCAAATGTCGCAACGTGACTGGTTTTGGGATAATACAGGAGAGCGCAATTGTACGGCATTCCACGTGTCACTGTTTGAACTTCGGCCTCTGAAAAATTTTCCTGAGATATCTCACCCTGTTTTCTTTCCATCTTCATAGGTCTGACCTCCATTGGACTCTCTGAGAGAGAGTTATTCCAAGTGTCACAACGTGACCTGTTTATGGGATAATACAGGAGAGCGAACTTGTACGGCATGCCACGTGTCACTGGTTCAACTTCGGCCTCTGCAAACTTTTTTTGAGATAGTACAGTCTGTGTACTACCTGTCACATTTTACGAAATTTCATTTGGAGCTTCCTAGCCCATGTTATGACCTTTTTCCCAAGGTCACCGGATTTTGACTCAGATCTGGAAGAGGTAGAAACCCTATATTGCACAGATCATAAATCACAAAGTACAACGAATTAGAGGTTGTCCTTTGGACACAAGGTACCTGGAGATTTAATCTTCGACCTGTAAATATTTCAGATCCGAAACCTTCGCCAAAACAGATTTATAGCGAAAGTACTACGACGACTGGTTTTTGCTATATCAAGCCCTAGCATCGTAAGTGCAATAAGTGTCATACATGCCATATCATGCCTTCTTTCAGGCTAGCTCTGATACCATGTTAAATTTTCAGAATTTACTTCAATCTGATCTAGGATCTTAACTGAGAGAACAACATGTACAGCATATCTACAGCATATCAATCATGGAGACAATAATGCAAGCACACAAGAGACACAAAGATTTACTTGGGGAAAACCATAAAGGTGAAAAACCCCAATAACTTCCTCAGAGATAGATAGAGAAATGATACAACCAACCATAAGAGATAGACACAACCTAGCAGCAGATCCTCCTCCTCCATAAGTGCGCCACTCCTCCTTGAGTGCATGAGTGAGAAGTGAGTGAGCAAATAGAGTGCCTCCCGCACTCTATTTATACGTGACTTGACTTGCCTTTTTACCTAACTCATGTAGGCTCGAACTTAACCACATAACATAATGTTGACTGGGCCGACCACCAATAGGGTGGTCTAATAACCCTTTGACCCACATGGCCGACCACCAATAGGGTGGTCTAATAACCCTTTGACCCACATGACTTATACAGGGCTGACCCCAACAAGGTGGTCTAATAACCCATCAAGAATAAGTTACGACATTTACAATATAAATGACGACACTTCCTTATAGAGGAATAATACCATCTCTATAGGAATACAATATACATATATGTGAAATACATTCCGAAGTTACATATACATCAACATATACACCTCACCTAACAAGGCCCATTGATGTCGCAGTTAGTGCTGCATCTGTAATAGAAACAAGTCATACAGAGGTAACTATTTCAAAAATTAAAATGCACGGTATTTAACCATGTTACTATATTGTTTATTCATGCATGTCTAACTATTTCCACATTTGGTGATTGTATCCATTAGCAGCAGCAGTCCCCGGCCCCTCTGCTCAATCCATGGTTGTGGCCGGGTCTCCTCTTGTGGTGAGATGTTCATTAATGACCAAGTCTTTTGATTCAATTTACATATACATGGTGATCAATGTTGAATTGTTGAATTAATTGAGATATGATATTTTATTTGCAAAGCACAATTATAGCGAGGACTTCCATGAGCACACCGCAGGAATCTATACCCCGACTGGATTTGGTGAGTGTTTTTCATAAATAACTTGGTCATAAGTTAATTTTTTTAGTTTGTTAATGGTCCTAGGGTATTAGTGCAGTTATTTGATAAAAAAAATGATCTTTTATTTACAGACTCCTGAGATGCAGAGTGATCCTAGGGAGATGGTTGATAAAGCAAAGTCGAGGAAAAACAAGCGAAAGATTGATTTTTGATGTCTCCTAGTCCTGAATATATGTATTTTGACATACAAGTACATTGTTGTACTTAGGGATACATGCACATTGACAGGCCATTTAAGGGTCGGCTACTTTGCCATATTTTGTATTACAAACATTTGGTTATCAATGCATGATACAATATATTGCATGTTTTCTTTTGAGTTTCCACTTTTTCTTGTGATGATTTATCTCTTCCACAAATTGATAAATTAGGCTATTGAAATTTATATAATTACATTTTAAGCAATATTTATTCTCTTACATTTATTGCATTGATCAAATAACATTGCACCATTGTGTTATGAAAACATTATCTTAATGGAACAAACTAATAATATCTTTCAATAGTTCAATTAACTCATTACATGCATGTTAATTTGATATCTAATTTAAAATTGTGGTTTTTGTCAACTCCAAAGGTTCATACCCATTGATCAGGATTATGGTTGCAAGGAAAATATGTTGCAAGGAAAAAACAAAAGTTAACAAAATAAGTCAAAATATGTTTGAATAACCTGTCATGTGAAACATGCTACGCATATCATCAATGTAAGCCTATAACATTTTCACAAACTAAGAGGAAGTCTAATAGATTCTACACATTTCATCAATGCTACCATAATTTATCAAACGATAAGTACATGAGAATCTATGAAGTTCGGTTGAAGTGTGCCTACGCTAGCATGCTAAAAACAATGGCAAAGTATCAAGTACAATGGCAAGGAATCCATGAACTAAAGTGTAATAAAGTCCATTGGTCCTTCATGTACATATGGTCAAATATACAAAAAATATAGCCTAGTTTGTTCCAATATGCTAGCCAATAGTTGGTAATGAATTCACTTTCAAAAAATTATTGAAGAAATAAACCCTAGCCTTACTAAACCCTATTATCTAAGACCCTAGTTTGTGCTTTACCTCTTTCATATGTCCATTTTCCACTTGTCATAATTCTAATTCATGTTTGAGTGTACATCCTTTCGTTATTTAGGGTCTTGAACATGCCTCGAACCATGATTCATTTCAAAAAATATCTCAGTGGTGAAACATGGCTCTAAATATGTTGAATGTGCATAAAAAAATGTGTAATGCAAAAGTAATAAGATAGAATCCATGGAAAATGAAATACATAACTAGTTTAATGATCTTCCTTGATAATGTTGTTTTGATGAAGGAAAATAAGATGGTCATGGTCTTGTGTTTGTAAAAAGGATGGATTATCCTCATATGAAAATGTATTTAAAATTGAATGTACTTGATTGATACAAATGATGATGTAATGGTTGTTCATTGTGATTTGGAAAGTATTCCCTCATAACTTGATGGCAAAGGTTCATGGTAAACCAAAACCACTTGTCATGGAAAATAAAAAGTTTGTGGTCGGTGGGAAACCACGTGGTGTAATGAATGGGAAAAATCGTTAGAGGAATGTAATGGTTGAGAGTAACTTAGTGGAACACATAAGCAGCTTACCCACATAAGAATGTCACAAACATAAAGGATGCACATAGTTGATATGTACCTAAGTGATGCACCTGTGTGGCACACATAAATGAAATTGGAATTTTCCATGATGACTTTGATATAACAAAGCTAGCAAGGATCAGAGGGATACCATACATGAAACATCGATTCCATTTTTTATTTGGAACTTTGAATTCTTTAAAATGACATTAATTACTCAAAATGCAAATATAGTGGAACACTAAGGATATGTTAAATAACGTGGAACACTAAGGACAGTTAAATTTTCTGAATTTACTTCAATATGATCTAGGATTTTAACTGAGAGAACAACATGTACAGCATATCTACAGCATATCAATCATGGAGACAATAATGCAAGCACACAAGAGACACAAAGATTTACTTGGGGAAAACCATAAAGGTGAAAAACCCCAATAACTTCCTCAGAGATAGATAGAGCAATGATACAACCAACCAAGAGATAGACATAACCTAGTAGCAGATCCTCCTCCTCCATAAGTGCGCCTCTCGTCCTTGAGAGCATGTGTGAGAAGTGAGTGAGCAAATAGAGTTCCTCCCGCACTCTATTTATACTTGACTTGACTTTCCTTTTTACCTAACTCATGTAGGCTCAAACTTAACCACATAATATAATGCTGACTGGGCCGACCCCCAATAGGGTGGTCTAATAACCCTTTGACCCACATGGCCGACCCCCAATAGGGTGGTCTAATAACCCTTTGACCCACATGACTTATACAGGGCCGACCCCAAACAAGGTGGTCTAATAACCCATCAAGTATAAGTTACGACACTTACAATATAAATGACGACACTTCTGTATAGAGGAATAATAACATCTCTATAGGAATACAATATACATATATGTGAAATACATTCCGAAGTTACATATACATCAACACTCCCTCTTAACTAGGAAGGTATTTCTCAGCACAGTTCTTCTAGCACAAGTCATCTTCTCTGGATCATCGTCACTGGATAATCATCATCGAGTCATCATCATCGTCACTGCTGCTGCTATCTCAATCAATCTCTGAATCTACTCGTCATAGGAAGTTATACAGAGCCAGTCCTTTTTCATACTGGATGTAGGCCCACCACCTGCAAGTCTTCATCATCACTGGCCATACTGTGGAATCCTCAGGACTTATTACGTGCGTCACAAAACCTGGCTGCAGCATCCCAGGCTATTACGAGCACACAGCTCTACCTGTAGGATCTCCCAGGAGCACATTACATGTGACCCATCAGAAAACCTGGCTGAAGCATCTGAGTCCTTTTTCATCCTGTCCAGATCTCCCAGGAGCAAATTACATGTGGTCATGGCAAAACCTGGCTGAAGCATCTGAGGCCTTTTTCATCCTGTCCAGATCTCCCAGGAGAAAATTACATGCCATAGGACAAAACCTCGCAAGAGCATCTCAGGATGTTACGGGTACACAACTCCGACCTGAAATCTCCCAGGGCACAAATTACATGTCCTCCCAAGCAAAACCTCGCAAGAGCATTTTCCAGATGTCCCAGGGCACCGAATTACATGCCATAGGAAAAACCTCAAAAGACCATCTGCAAATCTCCCAGGGCACAAATTACATGCTTTCCTGCACAACCTGATCCACGGCCACAAAGTATCATCTGATACTCATCAAACATCATCCTGATGTACACATGATCATCCTGATCATCATCACTGCAACATCCTACTGCATGTCATCTGGAGAAGCTTGTCATCCACGATCATCCAAGTATCCACCTGATACATACATAGATACATGATCCACACAATGTATCCATCAACATACATGATCCACCTGATCATACAAAGATACATGATCCACACAATGTATCCATCAGCATACATGATCTACCTGATCATACAAAGATACATGATCCACACAATGTATCCATCAGTATGCATGATCTACCTGATCATACAAAGATACATAATCCACACAATGTATCCATCAGCATCCATGATCTACCTGATCATACAAAGATACATGATCCACACAATGTATCCATCAACATACATGATCCACCTGATCATACAAAATACATACACATGATCCAACCGATCATATCCAGCATCCAACTGATCATATCCAGGAAGAAACTAGAACATCATCCTGATGCTCATCATCCAGCGCTTACATCCACAGCCATGTGAAGGATCCTCCTTCCCACATGCTTGGAATGGCTTCAGCAAATGTGTCCATCACTTCTTCCTCGAAGTTTCCTCGATCTGAAGAACGCCAAGCCTCTCTCTGAAGTACTCGAACTTTACCCTGGCTAGTGGCTTCGTCAGCACATCTGCAATCTGCTCGTCCGTCGCAACATACAGGAGCTTCACAGCTCCTATCTATACCATATTCTTGATATAGTGATATTTGATCTCTATGTGTTTCGACCTGTCATGAAACACTGGATTCTCGGACAGCTTCACACAACTCTGGTTATCACAGAAGATACCAGTAGCTTCCAATGGAGATCAAATAACTCATACAGTAGCTTCCGTAGCCATACTGCCTCACAACTAGATGAACAGGCTGCAACATACTCTGCCTCAGCTGTACTCAGTGCTACGCAGGACTGCTTCCTGCTAAACCAAGAGATCACACCTGATCCCATACTGAAGCAACACCCAGATGTGCTCTTCCTATCTGCAGCACTGCCAGCCCAATCTAAATCAACATAACCCTGCAGGTTAAACTTTTGATTCGCCTCATACCTGAGCCCATAATCCACTGTACCCTTCAGGTACCTCAGAATATGCTTTACAGCAACCAGGTGAACACTCCTTGGATCCGTCAGGAACTGGCTCAATGTGTTCACAGCAAAGAAAATATCTGGTCTCGTGTTCATCAGGTACATCAAGGACCCAATCATCTGACGATACATGGAGACATCAACCAGCTCAGATGAAGCATCACATAGAAGCTTCAGATTCGATGCCATAGGTGTGGCCATAGCTTGCAGTCCATCATCCCGAACCTCTTCAGGATCTCTACTGCATACTTCCCTTGTCCAAGGAAGATTCCATCACTCTGCCACACCTCCATGCCAAAAACAAATAGTGCATCATCTCGAACTTGGAAGAAAGCTTCCGCTGCGTGTCGGCAATCAATCTATCTTTACCTGTAACAAACAGGTTATCTGCATAAAAAAAATAGTATCACTGGATTGCCTTCTTCAACCTTGTAGAAAAGGTTGGAATCTGCTTTACTCTTGGTAACGCCCAAACTGGATAGAAAGCTGTCTATCCTACCATACCAAGTTCTGCACACATATATGACTACACCATGCTGTCTTGAGATCCATCTGGTGCATCTTCTATTTTATCACTTTTATATTTCTCAATGCTGCCATCTGCAACATGCTTGATCTGATAGTTCCATTTGGAAGTCATAAAAAAACTTCCCTTCACATCTTGGGACTACATCCCAAACATCATTCTTCATGATCGACGGATCATGGCATTCCATTTCTTCATCCCAGATCCTGGGAACTTCAATATCTTTAATATCTTCAATAGATATCTTTGTTGCTGGAACAAAATGTTGTAGTTCTTCTTTTGTAGGAGATGACATACGATCTTTCCTACACAACAAGTTAAATTGCATGATTAGAAAACATCTCATAGTTTTCAGAACAAATTCTTACACATAAATAAATATGTCATACAGTCATGCAATTATCTTAGCCAATGCTTCAATACAACATTTATCCATATCCCGTAACTTTCTAGATGCCTTCCAATCTCTACCAGAACATTGTTAAGAGTGTGCACAACTCCCAACATGTCAGCAAAGAGGTTTCATTCTAGATAAGTAGCAATGGAATGTTGTATAGTGCCATAGGCCACTTACCCATGTATATTAGTAGTATACTGTTCATCAATGCAACTATTCTAATATGCATAATACACAACCTAATTCTAGGAACATCAGTGTATACATTATTGAACAGTATTATTTAAACAAACAAATATGCAAGAAATGATAATTTAAAATACTTATCTTTGTTTGTTCGTTGGGTGGACTCCCTCTGAGTCTTTGCTTCCTTGCAGGAGCTGCTGGAGTCCTAATCTGAAGTAGCTTCTTCTACACCTTTCTATTGTGGAATGTAGAGAGATGGTCAACTCCCTCTGAATATCTGCATCCTTACAGAAACTACTGAAGTGTGCTCCTTTGCTTTCTTGCAGGAACAACTGGAGTGTGCTCCCTCTTGATCTTTGCTTCCTAAATTACCTGTTCTTGAACTCATATTCATCCTTGGTCCCTATGCATGCTTATTAGTATCATGATTGTGTTATCCTTGTGAACTCATATAAAATCATACATTCATTAGTATACTATTAAAACACAATAATCTCAAGCATGTATAGTCATGATCATTTCAAACAGAAATAATAAGCATTAGCATTCAAGGTTTATGTAGTATTCTTATGGTTAGTCAAATCATAAGAAACATAACATGTCTAAACCTATAATTACTCAAACCTATGACTCTTCAGGTTAGTTGAATCATCAATCAAGATAAGAGATATAATATGCATAAAAGCTATACCTTCATGATTCGTCTGGTTAGTCATATCATCAATTATGGTAAGAAACATAATATGCATACAACCATGATTATTCAAACCTATGACTCTTTGTGAATAATCATTATCAACAACACAATAGTATAAGATCCTAACACAAGGTAGGATTCTAGCTTGATATAGGAAAAACATACCTGGATTAGCATGCTAGCTAGTTATGTCTAACATACCCGTATAATGTCTTTTGGTTCTCTTCAATGACTTGTGTTAGTAACCTGCATGTCTCAATGGTTAGCCATTATAAAACCAAGTTATACATACCTCGTAAATGGATCTTCTATGAGATCCATGACAATGGATGAGTCTTTATCCTCATGTCACCATGATCATATGTTCTTGAACTGGAGCATGATTTGTCTTTCTTGGTGTACCTTTCATGTTAGTAGACAACATAAACCTCATACAACACCATAATGCATTAGTACAATCATAAGTGTCAACACCCTAAATAATGAATATCTTCTATCATGCATTCATAATTTTGTTAAGGTGATACGACAAATCTAAAAACAAAATTGTACTTAACTGTAATAACATGAAGACAAACATACCATAAACTTAATCATGGACAAATATCAAAACATACCTCGATGAGTCATACCTGTCGAGATCGCTTGTAATCTTCTTATGTAAGGCCTTAGCCTCATCTCCCTCTGAAACAGGAACTTCTTCACCTATGTAGGTGACCAATCCATCTTCTTCTAGGATTAACCCAATCCACTTGATGTGCAAGAACTGGACCTGGAGCTGGATATGGGTTTGTCAGAGAAACCCCAAAAATTCAAAGTTTGAATTTCAAACTTCCGAAAGGATAGAAATATGCGCCTTGATGAGCTGATCAAATTGGTATATTCATAATTTGAAAACTGCAAAGTTTCACTCCTCAATTTTGCCTTTGAAACTTCCGGATTCACTGGACGTGACCCTGAACTGGGGTTTGATGAATCCCACTCTTTTTCCCAATCAAAAGGTTTGATCCAAAGCTCTAAGCTTCTATTTTTCTGAGGAGCTTCCAGCCGTGGTCTCAGATTTCAAAAATTCCCATTTTTATAGAAGCCCTAATTTTCCACTTTCCTGATCAAAGTCCCGAACTAGGGTCTGATCAAGCCCGGCCTTCTTCCCAACCAAAAATTCTGATTTTGGTCTCTAAATTTTTATTTTGATGAGTAGCATTCAGCCGTGGTCTCCGATTACAAAAATTCCAACTTTCTTCAAAGCCCTAAATTCCGGAAGCCATGAATGAAGGTACCAAAAAATAATTCTGTTTTGACAGAAATATGTACCTGATTGTTTCTGGTGTAACTCTAAAATTTTTGATCCACAGGGTCTGAAAAAAGTTTCCTGAGATAGCCTGACCTGTTACCTTTCCATCCTGACAGGTCTGACCTCAATTGGATTCTCTGAGAGAGAGTTATTCCAAATGTCGCAACGTGACTTGTTTTGGGATAAAACAGAAGAGCGAACTTGTACGGCGTGCCACGTGTCACTGTTTGAACTTCGGCCTCTGAAAAAGTTTTTTGAGATATCTAGGCCTGTTATCTTTCCATCCTGACAGGTCTGACCTCCATTGGATTTTCTGAGAGAGAGTTATGCCAAGTGTCGCAACGTGACCTGTTTATGGGATAAAACAGTAGAGCGAACTTGTACGGCGTGCCACGTGTCACTGGTTCAACTTCGGCCTCTGAAAAAGTTTTCTGAGATAGTACAGACTGTGTAATACCTGTCACTTTTTACGAAATTTCATTTGGAGCTTCCTAGCTTAAGTTATGACCTTTTGCCCAAGGTCACCTGATTTTGACTCAGATCTGGAAGAGGCAGAAACCCTATATTGTACAGATCATAAATCACAAAGTACAACGAATTAGAGGTTGTCCTTTGGACACAAGGTACCTGGAGATTTTATCTTCGTCCTGTAACAATTTCAGATCCGAAAACTTCGCCAAAACGGATTTATAGCGAAAGTTCTACGATGACTGGTTTTTGCTATATCAAGCCCTAGCATCGTAAGTGCAACAAGTGTCATACATGCCATATCATGCCTTCTTTCAGGCTAGCTCTGATACCATGTTAAATTTTCTGAATTTACTTCATTATGATCTAGGATCTTAACTGAGAGAACAACATGTAAAACATATCTACAGCATATCAATCATGGAGACAATAATGCAAGCACACAAGAGACACAAAGATTTACTTGGGGAAAACCATAAAGGTGAAAAACCCCAATAACTTCCTCAGAGATAGATAGAGCAATGATACAACCAACCAAGAGATAGACATAACCTAGCAGCAGATCCTCCTCCTCCATAAGTGCGCCTCTCCTCCTTGAGAGCATGTGTGAGAAGTGAGTGAGCAAATAGAGTTCCTCCCGCACTCTATTTATACTTGACTTGACTTGCCTTTTTACCTAACTCATGTAGGCTCGAACTTAACCACATAATATAATGCTGACTGGGCCGACCCCCAATAGGGTGGTCTAATAACCCTTTGACCCACATGGCCGACCCCCAATAGGGTGGTCTAATAACCCTTTGACCCACATGACTTATACAGGGCCGACCCCAAACAAGGTGGTCTAATAACCCATCAAGTATAAGTTACGACACTTACAATATAAATGACGACACTTCTGTATAGAGGAATAATAACATCTCTATAGGAATACAATATACATATATGTGAAATACATTCCGAAGTTACATATACATCAACAAGGACATAGCAATATACCAAGGGTGCAATGTGGTAGGTTTGAGTGCCACTCTTTGAATGTCTAGTTCTAGAATCAAAATCAAAATTTTGCAAAGTTGACTCCTTCGTGCAAAAAATGCACAAACCCTTACTGAGCAAAACCCTAGTTTCCAAAATCGACCTAAAAGATGGAACTTGGGCCATGAACCTGGAGGAGAGGGGCACCCCTAGCACTATCTCAATGTCCTGAATCCAACGGATTCGATGATTTTTCGATCCGAGCCACGATCATCATTCTATGGCTTGTTCCAACTCGCATCCCAAAGACTTTCAGGGACACTTGTTAGATACCTATCAGGGGCATAGAATTCAAACCGTGCAAAAAAACTGGGTTTCGGGAGGTCCTACAAGTGTGTCTAGGAAGGTTCCAAGTGGGAACGCTAGCCATAAGTTCCCGGTTGAGGATTTTTCAAAGTTGACCCCTATGTACAAAAATTGCACATTCCTTTACTGAGCAAAACCCTAGTTTCCAAAATCGACCTAAAAGATGACACCTGGGCAATGGAACCTGAGGAGAGGAGCACCCCTAGAACTATATCGATATCCTGAATACAACGTCAGAGTTGACGGTTTGTCGATTCGAGCGGCATTCATCATTTCTATGGTTCGTTCCAACTTGCATCCCAAAGGCTTTCAAGGACACTTGTTGGATACCTTCCGGGGGCATAGAATTCCAATTGTGCAACAAAATCGGGTTCCGGGAATTCCTGCAAGTGTGTCTAGGTAGATTCCAAGTGGGAAAACTAGAAATAATTTCCTGGTCAAGGATTTTGCAAAGTTGACCCCTTTGTGCAAAAATTGCACAGTCACTTACCAAGCAAAACCCTAGTTTGCAAAATCGACCTAAAAGATGACACCTAGGCCATGGAACCGGAGGAGAGGGGCACTCCTAGAACTATCCCAATGTCCTGAATCCAATGGATTTAATGGTTTGTCGATCCGAGCAACAATCATCATTTGATGGCTCATTCCAACTCTCATCCCAAAGGATTTCAGGGACACTTGTTGCATACCTACCAGGGGCATAGAATTCCAACCGTGGAACAAAAATGGGTTTCAGGAAGTCCTGCAAGTGTGTATAGGAAGTTTCCAAGTGGAAACACTAGCCATAAGTTCCCGGTTGAGGATTTTTCAAATTTGACCCCTTTGTGCAAAAATTGGACAGTCACTTATTGAGCAAAACCCTAGTTTCCAAAATCGACCTAAAAGATGACACATATGCCATGGAAATGGAGGGAAGGAGCACCCTTAGCACTATCCTGATGTCTTGAATCTAATGGAGTCAACATTTTGTCGATCCAAGCCACGACCATCATTATATGGCCCATTTAAACTCGCATCCCAAAGGCTTTCAGGGACACCTGTTAGATACCTA
The DNA here is from genome assembly GCA_027924585.1 of Larix kaempferi. Taxonomy (NCBI): domain Eukaryota; kingdom Viridiplantae; phylum Streptophyta; class Pinopsida; order Pinales; family Pinaceae; genus Larix; species Larix kaempferi. The sequence goes on along the minus strand of BSBM01000237.1, from coordinate 3,652,710 downwards.
CCGGGGGCGTAGAATTCCAACTGTGCAAAAAAACCAAGTTCCAAGAGGTCCTGCAAGTGTGTCTAGGAAGGTTCCAATTGGTAACGCTAGCCATAAGTTCTCGGTCGAGGTTTTTGCAAAGTTGACCCCTTTGTGCAAAAATTGCACAGTCACTTACTGAGCAAAACCCTAGTTTCCAAAATTGACCTAAAAGATGACACCTCGGCCATGGAACCAGAGGGGAGGGGCACCCCTAGCACTATCCAAATGTCCTAAATCCAATGGAGTCAATGGTTTTTCCATTCGAGCAACGACCATCGTTCTATGATCCCCACCCTCTTCCATGATTTCCCAGGCAATTCATTACTTTCCCTAGACACTTCAAAATTTGTTCAATGCTAATAAATATTCCCTATGCACTTCAATAGTTTCCCTAGGAAAGGGAGAAAACACCTAACAATGATATAATCACACAGGAAATCACAAAAATGCCTCAATCCACACAAATTTTCCTCAACAAGTGATAACTTTGACAATCACTGTTTTAAAACGTCCCAACACTATAAAAGCATTCATACATTGATCAATAACAATCCCAAGCACTTCTAAAATCACGTAGTGAGGAGAAAAATGACCCATGTACTTCTAAATTCACCCAGTGATGAGAAAAATGCCCCATGCACTTCTAAATTCATCTAGTGACGAGAAAAACATCCCAGGCACTTCAATACTTGCCTCGAGCACGTCAAAATTTTTTGAAAGATGATAAAATTTCCCTAAGAACTTCAATATTTTCCCAATAACTTCTAAATTCTCCCAAGGATGATAAAAACTCCCCATGCACATCAATATTTTCCCAAAGCACTTCAAAATTCCCTCGAGTCACTTCAATACTTGCCACATGCACTTCTAAATTGACCCAATGATGATAGAAACACCGCATGCCCCTCAATACTTTCCTCGACGACTTCAAAATTCTCCCAACGATGATAAAAACACCCACACACTTCAATATTTTCCCCAGGCACTTCAAAATTCTCGCAGCGAAGATAAAAATGCCCCCACCCACTTCTAAATTCACCCAGTGATGAGAAAAATGCACCATGCACTTTTAAATCCACCCGGTGATGAGAAAAAATGATCATCCAATGCCTAAACAAGACCAACTAGGTGTGGAACCCTCTAAGGTCTAGCCATATCAACACCTATTCAGCAACAAGAATACGAACCTCAATGACAACATCGATCAATCCCATACTTCCCTTGTCCTTGCGCATGGTACACACATCCATAGGAACCAGAGGAATGACCTCTCTCCACCATCCTTGTACCATACATATGATTGATGTATCTGCTAATAGCACTAAAACTGGGCATTGCTAGGAAACCAACAAGAGACATATTAGAAATGTGAAGCTTGCAAAATGCACCCAACCACTATCAAATTCCCAAAAAATGGGAAGTCCTTATGATTCCAACATGAAGTTTTCTTTGGAGCCTTTAGAGATTCCAATTCGTATGATTTTGAATATGACTCTACTCTCTATGTGTGTTGAGCAACGCTCAATTGATGGTTCCCTTGCATGCATGGATACCTTTTTTTCTACTTCAGTTGCTATGATTAGTGACAACAAGATAGATTTTTGGTTGGTTGGGTTGGATTATAGTAGACTAGGTATTTGAGTACAAATTGCTTTACTCACAATAGAGAAGCTCTCTTTACACATTATCCCTAGATTCAAAACTAATTTGCTCACTCAATTATAGATAATATTAGTCAATCCACTTGTCAGAATCACAAGTATTGTGTTACTTTTTCAATTGAGCCTTCATTGACATTGTTGAATGCAATGTTAGCCCTATGTATTACTAAGATAAGCACACGACCAACAATGTGAATACTCACACGTAATCCAATAGATAAACTATGTAGATATTAGAGAATATTGTCAGAATTGTACACATGATGTACACTCATTTGTATTACTATATATAGAGTACAGAATTGCGTTGAAGAGTGATCCAATTTGATGGTGACCATATCTACAGTAAAATACAATAAAGTGGGTGAGTAATAAATTTAGACTAGTTAAGTCTCATCGTAGTCACCATTTTCTCCTTCTCTCCTTTTTTAGTGTTCTCCTAATGGTAAGCAATTGAGATCATGTATAAGCACACCCCCTCTATCTTTATGTTTAATTTAAACTTAGAAACATGGTGAATCCAATCTATACTCAACAAATATGATCATAATTTCCAATGCGTGCAAAAATATATTCTTCCAAAATATGTGTGGAGGGATGTATATGTTTATATATGAATATATGCATATATATATATGGATGTATGAATGTTTAGATGTATATATGTGTTTAGGTATATAGATTATTAGATACAAATATGGATATAGATATATATACTCTCAAACAAACAAAAAATTCCATTCTCAAAATGAGGCCCATTACAGTTTTTTGTAATCTAGCATTCCAACAGAGTTCCATGGCCACTACCTTACCTGCACGAGCACTAATTGCAGTTGCATAAGCTAGAGGAGCCACTACTAATGCACATGGTGAAGCTTCTACCATGAGGCACAATGCCCCATAAATAGATCCTCAGGCTACTATAAAAATTTACTTTTTCATTCCTTGATTCAACAACAATATTTGGAAAGAAGATACACATTTCTATAAAAGCAACCACACCTTGTTACTCCCAAATCATTGACATGGATAGATGTTAACAAATAGGCATTTCCTTAACTTGACACTCAATAAGTTAATAACGTGTCATATAACTTTTCATGTGTAATGAAAGAACTTAGTAATCTACAAAAATTGGGTAATCATTCAATATCAAGAGTTAAACATTAAAATATTCCACTCTCCGATAAGAAATAGAGAACATGTGTGTGGAACAAAAAAATTCATGATACAAGTAGGTCTAAGCACTTTAAATATATGCTTGATAAAATAAATATGTTTACCTAAATTTGAAGAATTTTTCATGTCTATAAAGCAATCACATAATGTCTATATTTAACACTATCTAAGTAATATAAAAGTTGTTCAAGCCATCTTATCATGGACTTGGGTAAGGAACTAAAGTGAACAAAATAATAAAGAGCTATACCCTTTCCTTTGAAAATATAAATTTCATAGTATTGAAGAGAGACATGTGCAAGGGAATCTCAAGAGACATCGGCTAGCATATTTAGCTACTGAGAACCTATTCAGTTCAACTTTGGGGGATCTTTTCAGTTACATGGATGTTGCTTGATCTACCACTTACAAAATTATGAAAAGAGTAGTAATGGAGATGATTGGATCAATGTTTTGGACAGATACTAGAGTCGCATTCACCTAGAGAGCATAGCCAAAGCAAGGACCTTATCATAAAGGTCCCTGCACACTATTCTTTTCAAGAAACTTTTCCTAAATTCATGTGCAATTTATATTATTTTCATTATAAGCTAAGCTAATCTGGGATCATTATCCCATCAAAGCTTGAGATTGGTTAAAAGAATTTTTTAATGCTCTTTCTTGCAAGTTCTAATAATTTAATCCTAATATGTGTCACTTCTTTCATGTAGACATAAAATCTGGCTTGAGGCATGGTTAAAACAATTATGTAGAGTTAATGGCTCTGAAATTGGTCCTCACTTTGCTGCATAAGGAGTTACAAAACTCTTAATTTTTGGGGATTCTTTACAGATGATAAAATGGATGAAGGAGGAGTATCAGGTCAGGAATTTTCTACTGCAGCCCATGTTGGATGAGGTAAGAGTTATAGCTTCACATTTTGAACAACTAAATTTCCAACACATTTTCAGGGAGAGGAATTAAGTCATAGATGGGATGTCAAAAGAAGCACTTCAGTTAACTAGAGGTGTCTGGATCATCGTAGAATATTCTAATTCTGATGGAAGATTTTATAAGTAGCACATTAATATTGAAACTTTGAAAGAAAGAATATTTAAATGACAAACATAAATGACAATTTACTAGAAAAACCATCTCTATATTATTTCTCATATATGAATACATTATGCAAGCAACAATATCCAAAAAAAATTGTTTATAAATGAATCTATGTATCTAAAATATGCCTTTATATATGAGTCTACATGTATTGAACATTGAAATAAAACATGAATTAGGTTTCTAAAGTCTAATAGCCATCCAAAAATTCCCAAAACAATTTTCAACACACACCTTACTCAAGCCAAAATAATATGGAACATGATATGGCATTTCATCGGGCATTTCAAAACAACGTTATGTGTTTCATACATTTCTAGCATGTACCAAATGTGTTTCCAGCCATGGTATGGAGCCAAAAACCCACATTATCTGCGACTAAGTTGTAGACTCATTTTTAATACTATATATAGCAGGAAAAAGCTATGGATAGTGTGATCAATGTTGACCATGATCTTCAATAAAATACATTAAAGTGGGAAGTCAATAATTTAGACAAAGTCACCAAAGAAAGATAAGGATAAAGTACAAATATAAAGTAACCTATTAACATCCACTCAGACCAATTTGGCATGTCAGATGGGTAAAGTACCATTGAGAATGAAGGGAAACCAACTCTGGGAGGTCAAATACGTACCCCCCCCCTCTCTCTTTCTTATAGACACTCACAAGGGTTCTACACATGTTGGGGTTTGAACCAGAGGTGTTTGCATGGTGGTACACCATCCCAACCACTAAGCAACATCCTGGCACAAAGTATCATCAAATTCATATGGAAAACCATGATTACTGTGAAGTAGATCACACAATTTAATCATTGCTCTTATCACCTGTACATCTACTATCATCGAGTATAGATGAGAGGTTGTTTGAAGGTGACAAGCTCCATCGCAGATTGGTTGTTAATGGGGCTATGACAAAGAAAACAAATATTCTAGAACTATAGAAAAATGGGACAACCTCCATTATAGTTTGGTTGTTGACATATGATGAATTTTGTTGATAACATCCAAAAAATGAGGGAACAATAGTGCATACACCTAAAATATATATGCCATTCTTAGAATCACAAATATCAAATGCTTTCCCTATGTACAACATCTCAGTGAGAACAATATGTGATCAATCAAGAGAGATATAGAGCTTATAAGTTTACAAGAGGTATAATTTTAGATTCCAGAAAGCCTCGAACACATGGCAAACCACCACTAATATCATAGAAATGATACTGAAAGAAAGAGTTCAGTGAGGACCAATTCCAATCCTCCATGACATATCTACAAGTTTACTTCCATATGTTTATGAACACGACCAAACTACTTATGTTTCCAATCACATTGAAACAAATGGGGGACATTGACATATTGAGTTATTGCTCATTTCTTAATGCCGAATAAAAAAATCACATAGTTATATAGCAAGAAAAGAATGCATGGTTTAAGTATAGAAGACCAATCCATTCATATATCTATATCCTTCCCTTTAGGATTTAATATTTCCCTCGGTATATTTAAGTATACTAATATAATCAAAGGAACAAAATTCCTTGCAGTTGAATATCAAGCAGGAAGAAATGAACAATATGGAATCAAAATCTATGCTCTTAGTAATTCTTTTGCTATGTCTAATTTCTGTCAGTGGGGGAGAATAGGATTTTGGCATTGACATGGGATTCATAAAGGAAACAATAGAGATTTCAAACAGATCTTTTATAGAAAATCTTGTCCATATATGAATGTTAAGGCATGATTAGTTCCTACTTAGAAGTCATAATTACAAAGATTATGATTCCAAATAGAAGCTTATGTGCTGATAATACATTTCAACAATTATTTTCTCAATATAAATATTCTTCAAATTATGAAAAATGTCCAAGCATGTTACTGCAACTCTCCCAGAAGTTTCCAAAATATTTCCAAAGATGGAATAGCATGGGAGAATCGACTTTAGAGCTTTCTAATAACAAAAATTCAACTCCATTTCCTCAAAGAAGAAAACTTTAAAATCAGAGGAACTAATCCTTTCTATATAGTAACTAAATCCTAATAAGTTATTTGTAAAAGAGACATCTAAATATCCAAAATTGATATCTATAAATTAAGCTATGAAGGTGATGTTGATGAATATTATGAAGATCAGGACATGGATTAGGATGGAAATTACTAGGTACAATTTCATTGTGCATCCCGAACTCTAACTTGTATGTCATGAAATTCTCGAAATTTGTATGCTGCAATAAAATACACTCTATAAAAAATTTAAATTTGTGAATCACTTTTCTTATGGGATATTCCAGTCAATACATGCATATGGCACCTTCCATCATGGGCAATATGTGTTTCTTACTAACCTGGAGTACTTAGAAATGGCCACTTGAATACAAATGGCCCAAACAAAGCCACTACAACTGATACCACCACAACGGCCTGGTTGTAACATTCTCTAAATTCATCAAGCCATCTCTGTAATTTTGGTTTGTTAAGTTGTGCTTCTTCAATCAAATGCATAATCTTGGACAATGTTGAATCCTTCCATGTATCGGGTGCCTGAAAAATAAAATATCAAAATGTGGACACTTTAGACTATCTCTGCAAAAATGTGGAAAAAATATACTCAAGAAATAATGAAATATACAGTAAATTAGAAACTGAGAAACTGATAAAAAAATTCTTGTGGAGAAAAAACATTTTCGAATAACATAGACAAACTTGTTAATTTTAATTCATGGTAATAGCTCTCCAGTCTGCACTCAAAGATTTTACTTTATAGATGAAACTTAAAACATTAAAAAACATCAACCAAATATTTTGATTTCCAAAAACTAAAAGCATGGGAGTATAGACATTGCATATCTGAATCTTGGATCTATCCAAAAAGTAGACAGACTATAAATATGAAAAGTAAGAATTCTACAATCACAAACCAACAACCATTAATTATATAACATCAAGCTACTTTCCTCTCTTTCACCTCAAAATAATGATTACAATGATACATTAAACACCCATAGAAGGTAGGAGCTCTAATTGGATGAGTGATCTCAAGGCAACTCCTAAGAAACTAGATTCACTCTAAAGGGGTTACGTGTCCCGTGGGGTTGTTCCAGGAATGAACATGATGGGAAATCGTGTCTGACATGACTTTTGATCATGTCCCAATTTAAGACACGATCAAAATTCGTGTCAGACACAATTTCCCATCGTGTCCCCGACTGTGTGACTCGTGTCCCAATTCCAGGACACGTTTTCCACGGAAAAGGGCGCCCAGGGTGAGTTTAAAAACAAAATACATTTCTTTTTTGTCATTCGCAAGTGTGAAGAAACTTGAGAGTGGGTTTTATGTGCAGGTGAAGAATATTTGAAGGATTTCCAAGGGAATCCAAGTGCATTGGGGGTGGATTTGTGGAGAGGATTACAAGCTTAACCATGAAACAAGAAAGGGAATGTCTCAATCAGCTAGGGAAGGAGCTAAGGGGAAAAGGAAAGGGAGAAATGCACCATCTAGTTCCTCCCCTCCTATTCCTCCAAGCACAATAGGTTCTCCTCCTCCTTCAAGTGATCCATCTGCTGATAGTGGAGCTCATGGTCCATTTAACCCTGTTTTAGCAAGACAACAAGCCCAAGAAAAAAAATACCCTTTGTGGAAGTATGTGACAAGGAAAGATGGGTCTGGGGAAAGGCTTGGTGGGGGAGGCAATGTGTCTTGGAGATGCAATTTTTGCAAGAATGATTTCAAGAGCACTTATTACCGGGTTAAGGGCCATTTGTTGGCCCTTCCTTCTTATGGAATTTCTTCATGCAAAAGTGGTGAGTGTTACCCAAAGGAGGGATATGGAAAGAGAGGATCATGTTGTCTTAGGGAAGGTGGCAACATCAAGCAAGAAAAAAGATGAGGATCCTCTTCCATTCTTGAGGAATTCCTCTAGCACCAAGCCTCCATTTACACCTAGCATATATGGGAGTGAGGATACTTATCAAACAAGAAATAGGCAATCTCTAAGTGGTCCAATGGATAGGATTTTCCAACAATAGGTGTGAGAAGAGGTGTACCTTACCATTTCATTCTATTTTTACCTCAACTTCATCTCATTCAATGTTGCACAGTCACTATTGTTTATTGAGATGTGTCGAAGTCTCATGGAACTAGCTCTAAGTGGTTATGTGCCTCCTGGTTCAAAGAATTTTAGAAACACATTGTTGGTTAAAGAAAAGAAGGAGGTAGATAAAATTCTTGAGCCAATTATATCAGCATGGCCCTCATCCAGTGTAAGTATTTTTTTTGATGGATGGTCAGATCCAGCACGCCACCCACTCATCAATTTCATGGTATCTTCCCAAAATGGACCGGTGTTCTTGAAAGCGGTGGATGTTATTGGGAAATACAAGGATGCACAGTATATGGGTGAGTTATTCATCAAAACCATTGAAGAAGTAGGTGTTGATTCTTGTGTACAAATAATCATGGACAATGCACATGTTTGCAAGGCTACTGGCATGATTGTGGAAGCTAAATATCCACAAGTATGTTCATTTTGGACACCTTTCATTTCTAATTTGTTCACTATTTGAATTTATCACAAGATTCATGATTCATCTAGGTGTCTTTGACTCATTTGAGTTGTTAGAGTTGTAGAGTCATTTATACATGCCTTTATTGCTCTTACAGGTTTTTTGGACACCTTACATTGTCCATTCCTTGAATTTAGCACTGAAATCCATTTCTTCAGATATGACATGGATTGGAAACTTTATTGAGAATGCAAGCCATATTCGTAGCTTTGTACAAAACCACACAAATTCCCTCACCATCTACAAAGAGTACACACAACTTTCATTACTGAAGATTGCAGATACTTGATTTGCTTCCTCATTCATAATGCTCAAGAGGTTGAGTGAGGTCAAAATCGCTCTTGGGTCCATGGTGATTTCAGAGTTTTGGTCTTTTTGGAGAAAGACAGATCAGATTGCTTCACAAAAGGTGACGGACACGGTGTTAGATGATGGTTGGTGGGATAGGGTAGATCTTAGCATTAAGATCATGGAGCCAATCTTTTCTTTGTTGCGGTTTGTAGACACAGACCAACCTATCCTAGCAGATGTTTATGAGGGGTGGGATTCCATGATTGATTCCATGAGGTCCATTGTCACAGAGAATGAGTGTCCCGAGTATGGGACATCGGTAGAGAACTTATGGTCCATGATTCAGGATATTCTTATCTCCAGGTGGGATAAGAATTGCACACCTTTGCATTGCTTGAACCACTCATTGAACCCCAAGTTCTACACTCAGGATTGGCTCACTAGTGGACTAGGGCCCTCACACAGAGTCCCTCCTCACATGGATGGAGAGATTGCACATGGGAGGAACATAGAACTCACAACTATTTGAGGATAGAGACCTACTTGACGAGGTGGAGGATGGATTTGTATATTTTTCCACTAGCACTAGGATATTTGGAGGCTATGAGGTGCTTAGAGACATGGGGGTTAAGAAACTCTATGTTTGGTGGGAAAATCATGGGGAAACATGCCCTATTCTACAGAAGTTAGCCTTAAGGTTCATCTATCAAGTTACATCATCCTCTTGTTGTTAGAGGATTTGGAGCACATATGGGAACTTGTACAATGTGAAGAAGAGCAGGGTTGAGCAGTCCAGGGCAGAGACGATGGTTTATGTGCACTCCAACCTTCGTCTTATTTATAGGAAGAGGGAGGAGCGGGTGAAGGGAAAGACAAATATGTGGGATTTATTTCCTGATGAAATGGGTTTGGACAACAGTACTGAGTTGGCATTAGCCGACATGGATCTTAATGATCCATTGCTAGAGCCGGTCACTTTTGATGATGGTGATCATATGGAGGGGTCATCCTCCACACTAGCAGATGCATATCATCAGATGGGTAGAGAGGAGGAGGAGGAAGAGGATGAGGATCAGGGCAGTGCCAGTGATGAGTTTTTTTATCCAGGCATGGAGGAGGACTATTGACATATGAGATTCTTCCATATTGATCCACCCCTTTTTGTATTTACTGTTAGTCTATTTGGAATTTTCTAGTGCCCATTGGCATTCCGGCATCTATGTAATACATTTTGATTTTGATGACTTAATGAGAAATATGGTTCTGACATCTTGAGCTATTTCCCAATGCCTATCAAATTTCAATGCATCTATGTGTCTCATTGTGATTTGTGAATGAAAATGTGTAATCATTAATGTGTTTTGATTCTAATTTCTATTGAATATTTGTAAATGTTCTAGTTTCTAATTTTTTTTGGATCTATATGTCTATGTTTTTAAATTTTAATATATATTTTTAAATATATATATGTATATAAAACGTGTCCTTCATGTCCTGATTCCGGGGGTCACCATGTCAGTTTCAGACACTCGTACTTTCGTGTCCTTTGTGTCATGTGTTCACGTGTCAGGTGACTTAGGGAAACTCATCATGTGCTCATCTCAAGTAGACAAATGGAAAAAGAAGATAAACTAACATATAATGAGAATAAGGAAAGACTAACTTAATTGTCCTAAACTGGCACATTGGATATACTAATCAAGTTGCCTCACATAAGACAAGGTCTCGTTGAAGCTTCATTATCGATAAGGAAAAATCAATATAATTCTCATAAAATAACACACTGGCTATACTAAGGAGATTTCCCCAATTGAGAGAAGTTATCGTTAAAGTTTATTTAACATTTGTCAAATGAACCTACATCAGTCATCGTCACAGGAAACATGCATATCGTTAAGGAATTCAGATAGTATATACATCTGATATGAGAAATAGTCTTATCTACCACTGTTTATGTGCCCATAATTATTTTTTAATGGATGCTTGGGGACTGAGGCATGCCGAGAACTGGAAAAGGTTGTTGTTCGTCACTTTTTTAGGGTTGTAATATGACCAAATGGTCTAACCTTTTACTTAATTTTTTAATAAAATCATTAATTATTTCAGGATCTTTGAGATAGGTTCCAACCTCATCAAACCTCATTTGAGGAAAATAGAATTTCACATCCATCCAAAATTCAACAGACTTAACAGTTTTCAGGACTCCAGCAAACAGAACTGCACCGAACCAAAGAGAAGTCCACTAAACCATCAAAATATGACACATTTCGCTTGTTTAAAATAGCAATGACCTCCACAAATATAGGAATTTGGGGAAAACTAATGTTTTCCATCATGACCAAATACAGACTGAACCTCTGAAAACCTACTAAAAATAACACAATCCTGTACCATCCCCCTGGAAACACTTATCTCTTAAATTCAAACTCTTTAATGTAACTGAAACCTTGGAATTGAAATCTAACAGCTTTGGTGTAAAGGATCATAGCCATAGAACCAACTAAGAACGTGTTCATGAATTGTCAATGCCGAACAACCAGGATTGACTAAGGAGAAGTCCAACATTCTCCAAGGGTAAATTCAATTTTAACAATGATGTCCTATTTTGTAAACGTTATATGCCAATTTAAGCTTGAACTTTTAATTGTTGACTGCATATTACAACTATTTGGTAATGAATATGATACTCTGTTTCATTTCATGATTGATGTTATCTGTTACATTTGTTCATGACAATTTTTATATGTTGGAACTTGAAGGTTGATGTTATGGTTTCATTTGATGACAATGTTATAACTACTAGATGATTGTTCTTATATGTGTACCAAATGGTTGATGCTTTAATGATTCATTATTATTCTAGTTGTTAAATGAAATCTATGTTTTCATCTTGTTTGCAACTAATTCGACATTTTACTATTTTTTTGAATTTATATGTGTATCAAAATATATATTATATACAAAGTGCTCCCAAAAATCTCCACTCCTTGAAGCTTTTGAAAATTGTGCTTCTTGCTCCTACTCTTGTTCCTACTTCCAGCTCCTACTCCTACTCCCTGCTACCAACAAACTTGATAACAGTTGTTGGTTTCAAACTATTCCCAATCACAAACTATACTAACGTCAAAGTCATTTGATTGCTAAAGTAGGTACTTTAAACAAGGATGTTATCTCAACGTCTAAACTAGGATAGGTACTCTATTTTGGCATTTAGGGCCACTGCAGGTATGATGTATAGAATTGTGTTTATCTATTTAGGGACACACATCATTCACTTGAGTTTTAGTTCAGATGTCCTCTTTAATAAAACACAACTAATATGCCTAAGCCACAAGCATTTTCCTACATACACGGTAAAATTTTGGATCCATTGATAAGTTCTTTCTAAAATTTTTGTTGTTGAAATAAGGTTGCAAGTGTGAAAAATGTAAGAAATGTTTTCTGCTTCAGCGTGGTAGAATTAGAACAATTTAAATATCCAGGAAGTAGAATTATTGGATATTGTGCACTGGAAAGAGTTTTCTAAGTTACTGTCTATGTCATCAAGACCTTAAACATTTAGTTTGTTGAATTCAATAATCTCAATCAGGTTAGCTTTTTTGAAATATTTGCATTTGTATTGACAGTCTAGACTCTGGAATCATCAATGAGCTCTGATCTAAAAGCTCATAATCTATTGAACATTGAATATGCAACCACAAATCCATTTCCTATTATTAGAAAGTGATGGTCAGCTTAACGAGTAGTCCTCCATGGTTGGTTAGCCTAGTCCTAAGTCAACCATTATGATTTTCCTTTAGAAGGCCAAGTAGTGAAGTGGGTTTTAACAGTCCCAATCAACAAAACACAAAGATCTATGTAGGGTATTGGTCTGTTCTCAGAATAGAAAACAACCACAACAAACGGATCTCCTCTTTGCAAAATCAAGGGTGCATGCAAGGGGCAAGTGTGACCCCAAAATGGCTATCAAGATAAAAATATGTTGCTAAATCTAAACCCCACAAATCCACTATGTTGTGATGGGGAAAGCACTCTCCTGGAGACACAAACATGCAAAAATAGACATGTTTTATTGCTTCTTACATATCACAATTATGTGTTTTAAATGCAATTGGACATAAAAATCTTTGATTCTATTTGTTTAAAGAGTAAAAGTACTCCAAAATTGCATCAAAAGATGCAAGCTAGGCGCCATTGGTAAAACTTTAAAAAGTATAGCTCCAACATCCTATTGTTGGAGGAACACATATGGGGTTATATAATTTCAATACCAACCTAAATGAAATACAACTACAACTTTCCACCTTTGGAAGGAAAATATGTGCTCTATAAGCCACTGCCTTGTGTGAATATGTTCATCACAGGGATTTAGGTTTCCATTGTGATTAGTTCTAAGATACAATCTATGTAATTATATTATCAACATCATTATTTATGTCAACATTCCAGGGGTTTGCAACTCAAGTGACAATCCCACCATCAACCAAATGGTGCAGATAAAGGGTCTCTCACTAAAAATATTAATCCTTTAATTTTTTTGACAATAAGATTTCAACAATGGAAAGGATATACAAAAAAATGCCACACACAAAAGAAGAATTGTATCCAAATAAATACAAATTGGCAAGTATTATATGGAGCAATTCAAAAAGACTACAGGGGTTTGATTCTATGTGATATGCTTTACGATGGAGATATTCATAATTCAACCCATTACCATTAGTAACTATGTATAAAAGAGGACACTTTATTAGATTTGATGCAATTACAAGTTACAACAAGAAAAACAATTTCTATATGAACATTTAAAGGCCTAAATTTCAGAAGCAAAGACTACAAATTCTCATTTAATTAGGGGCAAGCTATGTCAACTCTGATAGCCACTCTAACTAATATGCATAGTTATGCCCCCCAAGAATTAAATAGCCACTCCTACATGTTGTTCTCTCAGTTAAGATCCTAGATCAGATTGAAGTAAATTCTGAAAATTTAACATGGTATCAGAGCTAGCCTGAAAGAAGGCATGATATGGCATGTATGACACTTGTTGCACTTACGATGCTAGGGCTTGATATAGCAAAAACCAGTCATCGTAGAAATTTCACTATAAATCCGTTTTGGCGAAGGTTTTGGATCTGAAATCTTTACAGGTAGAAGATTAAATCTCCAGGTATCTTGTGTCCAAAGGAAAACCTCTAATTCGTTGTACTTTGTGATTTATGATCTGTACAATATAGGGTTTCTGCCTCTTCCAGATCTGAGTCAAAATCAGGTGACCTTGGGAAAAAGGTCATAACTTGGGCTAGGAAGCTCCAAATGAAATTTCGTAAAAAGTGACAGGTAGTACACAGACTGTACTATCTCAGACAAATTGTGCAGAGGCCGAAGATGAACCAGTGACACGTGGCACGCCGTACAGGTTCGCTCTCCTGTATTATCCCATAAACAGGTCACGTTGCGACACTTAGTATAACTCTCTCTCAGAGAATCCAATTGAGGTCAGACCTATCAAGATGGAAAGATAACAGGCCGAGCTATCTCAAGAAAAATGTTCAGAGGCCGAAGTTGAAACAGTGACACGTGGCACGCCGTACAAGTTCGCTCTCCTGTATTATCCCAAAACAGGTCACGTTGCGACACTTGGCATAACTCTCTCTCAGAGAATCCAATTGAGGTCAGACTTGTCAGGATGGAAAGACAGTAGGTCAGGCTATCTCAAGAAACTTTTTCAGACCCTGTGATCAAAAGGTTCAGAGTTACACCAGAAACAGTCAGGTACATATTTCTGTCAAAACAAAATTATTTTTGAGTACCTTCATTCATGGCTTCCGGAATTTAGGGCTTCAGAGAAAGTTGGAATTTTTGTAATCGGAGACCACAACTGGATGCTACTCATCAAAATAGAAATTTAGAGACCAAGATCAGAATTTTTGGTTGGGCAGAAGGCCGGGCTTGATCAGACCCTAGTTCGGGACTTTGATCAGAAAAGTGGAAAATTAGGGCTTCTATAAAAATGGGAATTTTTGAAATCTGTGACCACGGCTGGAAGCTCCTCAGAAAAATAGAAGCTTAGAGCTTTGGATCAAACCTTTTTATTGGGAAGAAGAGTGGGCTTCATCAAACCCGAGTTCAGGGTCACGTCCAGTGAATCCAGAAGTATCAAAGGCAAAATTGAGGAGTGAAACTTTGCAGTTTTCAAATTCTGAATATACCAGCTTGATCAGCTCATCAAGGCGCACATTTCTATCCTTTCGGAAGTTTGAAATTCAAAGTTTGAATTTTTGGGGTTTCTCTGACAAACCCTAATCCAGCTCCAGATCCAGTTCTTGCAAATCAAGTGGATTTGGTTAATCGTAGAAGAAGATGGATTGGTCACCTGCATAAGTGAAGAAGTTCCTGTTTCAGAGGGAGATGAGGCTAAGGCCTTACATAAGAATATTACAGGCGATCTCGACAGGTATGACTCATCAAGGTATGTTTCGATATTTGTTCATGATTAAGTTTATGGTATGTTTGTCTTCATGTTATTACGGTTAGTACAATCTTGATTTTAGACTTTTCATATCACCTTAATAAAACTATGAATGCACGATAGAAAAAATTCATTGATTAGGGTGTTGACACTTATGATTGTACTAATGCATTATGGTGTTGTGTGAGGTTTATGTTGTCTGCTAACATAAAAGGTACACCAAGAAAGACAAATCATGTTCTACTTCAAGAACGTATGATCATGGTGACATGAAGACAAGGATTCATCCATTGTCATGGATTACATAGAAGATCTACTTTCGAGGTATGTATAACTTGTTTCTACAATGGTTAACTTATGAGACATGCAGGTTACTAGCACAAGTCACTGAAGAGAACCAGAAGACATTATGCAGGTATGTTAGACATAAATAGCTAGCATGCTAATCCAGGTATGTTTTTCCTATATCAAGCTATAATCCTACCTTGTGTTAGGATCTTATACTATTGTGTTGTTTATAATGATTATTCACGAAGAGTCATAGGTTTGAATAATCATGGTTGTATGCATATTATGTTTCTTACCATAATTGATGATATGACTAACCAGAAGAATCATGAAGGTATAGCTTTGAATAATCACAGGTTTTATGCATATTATATCTCTTATCTTGATTGATGATTCAACTAACCCGAAGAGTCATAGGTTTGAGTAATTATAGGTTTAGACATGTTATGTTTCTTATGATTTGACTAACCATAAGAATCCTACATAAACCTTGAATGCTAATGCTTATTATTTTCTGTTTGAAATGATCATGATTATACATGCTTGAGATTATTGTGTTTTAATAGTATACTAATGAATGTATGATTTTATATGAGATCACAAGGATAACTCAATCATGATACTAATAAGCATGCATAGGGATCAAGGATGAATATGAGTTGAAGAACAGGTAATCCAGGAAGCAAAGATCAAGAGGGAGTACACTCCAGTGGTTTATGAAAGGATGCAGATATTCAGAGGGATTTGACCATCTCTCTACATTCCACAACAGAAAGTTGTAGAAGAAGCTACTGCAGATTAGGACTCCAGCAGCTCCTGCAAGAAAGCGAAGACTTAGAGGGAGTCCACCCAACGAACAAACAAAGATAAGTATTTTAATTATCATTTCTTGCATATGTGTTTGTTTAAATAAAATTGTTCAATGATGTATATGCTCATGTTCCTAGACTTAGGATATGTATTGTGCATATTAGAATAGTTGTATTGATGAACAGTATACTACTAATATACATGGGTAAGTGGCCTATGGCACTGTACAACATTCCATTGCTACTTATCTAGAATGAAACCTCTTTGCTGACATGTTGAGAGTTGTGCACACTCTTAACAATGTTCTGGTAGAGATTGGAAGGAATCTAGAAAGGTTCGGGATGATGGATTGCAAGGCCATGGCCACACCTATGGCATCGAATCTGAAGCTTCTATGTGATGCTTCATCTGAGCCGGTTGATGTCTCCATGTATCGTCAGATGATTGGGTCCTTGATGTACCTGACGAACACGAGACCGGACATTTGCTTTGCTGTGAACACATTGAGCCAGTTCTTGACAGATCCGAGGAGTGTTCACCTGGTTGCTGTAAAGCATGTTCTGAGGTACCTGAAGGGTACAATGGATTATGGGCTCAAGTATGAAGTGAATCAAAAGTTTAACCTACAGGGTTATGTTGATTCAGATTGGGCTGGCAGTGCTGCAGATAGGAAGAGCACATCTGGGTGTTGCTTCAGTATGGGATCAGGTGTGATCTCTTGGTTTAGCAGGAAGCAGTCCTGCGTAGCACTGAGTACAGCTGAGGCAGAGTATGTTGCAGCCTGTTTAGCTAGTTGTGAGGCACTATGGCTGTGGAAGCTACTGTCTGAGTTATTTGATCTCCCGTTGGAGGCTACTGGTATCTTCTGTGATAACCAGAGTTGTATAAAGCTGACCGAGAACCCAGTGTTTCATGACAGAGATCAAATATCACTATATCAGGGATATGGTGCAAAGAGGAGCTGTGAAGCTTCTGTATGTTGCGACGGACGAGCAGATTGCAGATGTGCTGACGAAGCCACTAGCCAAAGTGAAGTTCGAGTACTTCAGAGAGAGGCTTGGCGTTCTTCAGATCAAGGACACTTCGAGGAAGAAGTGATGGACACATTTGCTGAAGCCATTCCAAGCATGTTGGAAGGAGGATCCTTCACATGGCTATGGATGTAAGCGCTGGATGATGAGCATCAGGATGATGTTCTGGTTTCTGCTTGGATATGATCAGTTGGATCATTTTTATGTATGTATGTACGCATCATGTTGGATGCTGGATATGATCAGTTGGATCATTTATGTATGTATGCATCATGCTGGATATGATCAATTGGATCATGTGTATGTATTTTGTATATGCATCATGTTGGATGCTTGGACCATGTATCTGAATATGTATCAGGTGGATACATTGTATGATCAGGTGGATCATGTATGGTGATATGTATTATGTATCAGGTGGATACATTGTATGATCAGGAGGATCATGTATGATGATATGTATCAGGTAGATACTTGGTATGCATCAGGTAGATGCATTGATGATCAGGTGGATCATGCAGCAGGATGTTGCAGTGATGATCAGGATGATCATGGATGATGAGCTTCAAGATGTTGCTCCAGATGACATGCAGCAGGACGTTGCAGTGATGATGATCAGGATGATCATGAGTACATCAGGATGATGTATGGTGAGTATCAGGGTGATACTCTGTGGCCGTGGATCAGGTTGTGCATATGAGCATGTCTGGGAGATCCTATAGGTCAAAGTTTTGTACCCGTAACAGCCTGGGATGCTCTTTCGAGACATTGCTCTAGGAGGACATGTAATTTGTACCCTGGGAGATTTCAGGTCGGAGTTGTGTACCCGTAACATCCTGGGATGCTCTTGCGAGGTTTTGTCCTATGGCATGTAATTTGGGCCCTGGGAGATCTCAGGTCGGAGTTGTGTACCCGTAACATCCTGAGATGCTCTTTCGAGGTTTTTCCATGACCACATGTAATTTGTGCCCTGGGAGATTTCAGGTCGGAGTTGTGTACCCATAACATCCTGAGATGCTCTTGCTAGGTATTGTGGTGACCACATGTAATTTGTGCCCTGGGAGATCCTTCAGGTTGGAGTTGTGTACCCGTAACATCTTGGGATGCTCTTTCGAGGTTTTGTGGTGGGGTCACATGTAATAGCGCCCTGGGAGATCCTACAGGTCGGAGTTGTGTACCCGTAACATCCTGGGATGCTCTTTCGAGGTTTTGTGACGCACGTAATAAGTCCCGAGGATTCCACAGTATGGCCAGTGATGATGAAGACCTGTAGGTGGTGGGCCTACATCCAGTATGAAAAAGGACTGGCTCTGTAGAACTTCCTATGACGAGTAGATTCAGAGATTGATTGAGATAGCAGCAGCATTGACGATGATGATGACTCAATGATGATTATCCAGTGACGATGATCCAGAGAAGATGACTTGTGCTAGAAGAACTGTGCTGAGAAATACCTTCCTAGTTAAGAGGGAGTGTTGATGTATATGTAACTTTGGAATGTATTTCACATATATGTATATTGTATTCCTATAGAGATGTTATTATTCCTCTATACGGAAGTGTCGTCATTTATATTATAAATGTCGTAACTTATACTTGATGGGTTATTAGACCACCTTGTTTGGGGTCGGCCTTGTATAAGTCATGTGGGTCAAAGGGTTATTAGACCACCCTATTGGGGGTCGGCCCAGTCAGAATTATGTTATGTGGTTAAGTTCGAGCCTACATGAGTTAGGTAAAAAGGCAAGTCAAGTCAAGTATAAATAGAGTGCGGGAGGCACTCTATTTGCTCACTCACTTCTCACTCATGCACTCAAGGAAGAGTGGCGCACTTATGGAGGAGGAGGATCTGCTGCTAGGTTATGTCTATCTCTCATGGTTGGTTGTATCATTGCTCTATCTATCTCTGAGGAAGTTATTGGGGTTTTTCACCTTTATGGTTTTCCCCAAGTAAATCTTTGTGTCTCTTGTGTGCTTGCATTATTGTCTCCATGATTGATATGCTGTAGATATGTTGTACATGTTGTTCTCTCAGTTAAGATCCTAGATCAGATTGAAGTAAATTCTGAAAATTTAACATGTATAAACTTAAAAGCGATAAAAAAAGGGTCAATACCTTAGTTTGAGGATTTGAGTAGCCAAGATGATAAATGCCAACAAATTATTTCTACTTTAATGGCTAAATCAAAGCAAACCCATTAAATCAGTATCAGTTCTATGGAGTGAACACCATTGCAAACCAAGGGAGATAAAGGGGCAGTAGGCACATGTATGGAGGAAGCTTAAGCACATATCTTAGGGTTTCAAGGAGAAGATTATAGAAAGGATGTAAGTACCAATCTAGCTCACACCAATGTCAATCATTTGGCCGAACCTTTGAAACTTGACTATTGCAGTTCAAAACAGGGCATAGGAAGGCACTAAATAGATTATTTTGGATAGCACATAATGCTCCTTTGACCTCTGTTTTTATCTTTGGTTTGAAATTATTCTAATTCAAGTTTAGAGTAGAGTTCATCCAAAAGGTTAGGTCTAGCATTCATTGATATTTTAGCACTATGGCCAATTCTTCTAAAGATTAATAAACTTTTAAAGGTATGTCATGTTGTTTATCCAGTGCAATCTTGTATGAGGTTTCTTTCCACCTATAGGTGGCTCATTATTTTTATAGATTTTGTAACCCTCTTTTAGTTTACTTGTTATTGTTTAGTTCTAAGAGTTCAAACCATGTTTTTTTTTCTTCCCTTTAGTTGTCAACTCCAAGGCTTTGTGTTTTTCTTTGGTTGCAATGGGAAAAAGAGGACAAACCTCTTTGGTACCTTATTTGGCCACTGACAAGAAAAGAAAATTGTAGGGTTAGATCCTTTCATCTTGTAAGGCATAGCAAAGAGATTCTCTAAAAGAGTAAGATGGGATGAACAAGCCAAGAAGCAATTGGAAGAAAAAATGGGCTTCATGTCCTAAGAAATGTTAAAATAATATTTAGAATAGGGGTAATGTAAGCTCACAAATAAGATCATCGGAAAGATCTTATTGATTTTACTGCAGGTCCAAAATAGACACATGTTAGGAGTCATTACAAGGCTACATTGGACGTCAATTTTCATATGAAAGATGTTCTAGATGGTCAATGTTATTATTGATTTAAAATATCCACTAAGACACATCAAAACCATAGTAACTAGACCATCAAACTAGCAAAGGAAATGTTGGATAATGGAGCTCGAGATGAGAAATATAAATAAGAGGTGGAATAAAAAATGAAAAGCTTGAGGAATTTAATCATGCATGTATCCATGGAAGATGAGAAAGATAAAGGATCCATCCAAAAAATTATGGAAAATAGATGGGAAATAATAAGATATAAAAAAGGCAAGGAAAATGAACAAAATCAAAATAGAGTAAAGGCATTGGAGATGCATACCTAATTAAAATAGAACAATGAAGCAAAACATCCCAAGGAAGAAGTTTTGGGAAGGTTTGCATATGTTTATGGAAGATTCTCATGTTGTGTCATCAAATTGGTATCTCCAACTTTTTTATACATCTAGAAAAATATACAACGATATTCCAAGACCTGTAGCTGTGTCTATTCAAAATTATGCTACTTGCAGTATGGACTAGACAGGATTTCAATTTAAATCAAGGAAGAAGAAAGGGGAACTTCTCTACGTAAATAAATAAAATAAAAATAAGTACCAAATTCCTTGGTACTTATGGAAGTGTAAATGAACCTAACCCCAACTCAACTACATTCTTAGGGAAAGACTTCAAATATTGTTGGAGCCAAGTGATTGATATTCTGAAAGCAAAATCAATGAAAAAGCATAAAATGGTTTAGTCATTAGTCATTAATCCAATTTCCACCATCCATCTCCGATAGAACTAATCATATTGGCTTAGAACCTATTCTAATTGTTGCTCCTATTGAGTCATCCCAACAATTGACTCTGACAGATTCATTTTTCTAGGACCTTGTAGATTTTGGAAACAAAAACAAATTGGGAACTATAGAGGAGAATTTGCATGCATATCAAACATTTAAGATAACCATACCCATGCATTGATTGTTCATATTATTGATTATCCTGAGGAACCCATTCTACATGTCCCTAGAATTTTTGTTAAGAATGAAGAAATGCAAGTAGGCACTTCTTCTTTAGGGTAATAACAATAGCAAGCTCACAATAATTCTACAATTTCCAATGTAGTGGAAACCATGTATATAGTAGAGGGAATAGGGGGAAAAGTAGCATATAGTGCTAGAGAAATCTCAAGCCAAAGTGGCAGTGGTGATCAACGACCACATGTGCCCCATCTTTTTGGTGCATGTTTAGATGATCTTGGGAAGCTGAAGTATGCATCTAGGGAGGATCTTGATGCTGAGGAGATGTAAGAGAACATTTGTATCAATCATCCTCCTCCACTTAGTAGTTTTCCAGTAGTGGCACAATTAGAACAAATCAACAGGATTCGATCTCACAAGAGAAGGAAGTAGATTGTGAGACATACACAAAAGAAGCTCAAGCTAGTTGGTAGGAACCTAATGACCATTAAAATGAAACCCCTGTAGACAAAGACCCGGTAGTATCATCCTTTGCAAATGTAATTTTTTCACTGGAAACAAAGGCATATGCACAAAATATGGCCAAAGAAACAAAGGACTATATGTATATAACTAGAGTAAATGACCTTATACAAACACAAAGTGATAGAGACTAAAACCATTGTTGGGATATATGTTCTATGGAAACCAACCTCTGTAAAGACTGCAGACCCCAGGGAACCTTGAACTGGAACAACTGTAGATATTTCCACTCAGCAACTGTCGAACTACTTTGCAATCCACTATCGAACTGCTTTCCCCTCATAAAATCAAGCTTGATGCAAAAAGATGGTATGGATGAATTGCCGACTCTTGAAGAATTATATAGGTAAAACATGGTCCTCATTTTACTAGATCGTTGCATGTTTTTCCCCGTCTAGACCATTTTGGAATTTAAGACATCATCACTTGACAAATTTGGGAGTTAAAACCCCCAAATTTCTCATAAACCATGAAATGTTGAGGTCAAAAACACTATCGAAAGCTCCATTAGTGAAATTCCACAGACAATTTGGCCCAGGAAAGTATAAATGTTAATTTTGGGGGGACAAATTCGACCCACAATGGAAACAACCTCGAATCTAGGGCTACCTGACCACTCATTGCACTATGGTGGTAAAATACACCATCAAAACAAAACCTCCATTAATGAAATTCTAGTTCCATGGACAATTTGGCCTAGGAAAGTGATAAATTTGAATTTTTGGGGGGCGAATTCAACCCACAAGGGCCACAACCTCGAATCCAGGGCTAACTAACCATGTTTCCCTATGTTCCATAAATAGGGGTAAAAAACAAGTAATCACCTCCATGAATGAAAAACAGGGGCGAACGAAACTGCTAACGCCTCCATGAATGAAAAACTAGGGCGGACCAACTTCCCTTGGCCTCCACTACGGGAATTACGGGGCGAACTCACGATTTCGACCATCTTTCACTGGGCTAAAATATATTTTTCCCTCTCTGAGCTCTCTCATGGGTTGGCTATCCGATTTTTATTCATTGTGGTAATATTAAATGGTCGGCTATTTTCTATAGTTTCAAAAAACCTTTTTAATATTAAAAATTCACCCACGGTTTTTTTTATTATCCCTCTAAATTATCCCATGGGCTGTAATTCACCCCTAAAATCATCCCTATGTCGAATTCCTTATAATGTCACCCATATTCAACTTAGATGCCTATTGACAATGGTTATGGAAGGATACAAGGGGACTTGTACATTGAACACAGGTTCTTGTCCTAAAGCATCATGAAAGTTGCATTGGAACACTACATATGACCTTTCTATGGGATCTTTTGATTTAGTGGGATATGAACTTCATTAATTTTTTTGGTAGCATTGTTGGATCTAGGGAATTGGACCATGGTAAAAAAGGAGAACACGAGCCTTACACGAGAAAATGATTTTTTCAAGCCTCAAGCATTGTGATGCAGGAGAATCGATGCTAAGCCAACAATGTGATTGAGTGTTCACATGTTGTGGCTAGCAAGAGGACAAGCTGTCCTAAAGTGGGAGAAAGTCTGTTTATTAAGTATTTTGAATATTTGCAAATATGCAACCAACCAGTCTGTTGTCAGTTTTGAGAAATAGGCCGTAGTGGCAATTTGATACTCCCTGCGTGGAGGTAAAGCCAGTTAGCCAGTTTGTTGTTGAATGATAGTGACTCCTTCAGTGATGGAGGAAAGTTTGTTAGTTAGTTTTTTTTTTTTTTTGTTGAGCCATTCGGTTGAGTATATTTTCGAATGGATGAAATAGGGAAAGAGAGGAAATCAGTAGGGATCGAAGTGGGAGGTCGACGCAAGAGAGAGCTCTGGATGAGATAGAGTCGGTCGGATATTTTCCTGCATGCCAGAGGGAAATACGACAGTATAGTTGTTTTTCTTTCACTTAATGAAATTAGAAAGTTTTGTGTGATAATGGGGTTACTGTGCATTTGAATGGGAGATAAGCCTATATTCTATAAGGTAGAGTTGTGTGCGAATGTTATCCTGATATTTGTGTGAATGAATCTTTGTCTTCATGTTTGTATGAATAGTAAGAACACCCAAGTCCTTTGTAAACAGACCATTAATGCATAGCAAAGATAGTTTCTTGTCATCTTTAGTTTCTCGACGGATATGGATGAAGACTAATTTGGACTGATCGATTCTCTGATCAATCCACGAGAAAATCGCAGAGTCACAGTCGATTCAAACAATAGAGGTTGGACGGCTCAGATCAAAGCTGAAAGGAACATCGATGGTGGGGAAAGAATTGATCAAGTGAACGTGCACTGGAGTTAGTGTCTCAGCAAGCCATTGCGAATTGTTCTGCATTGATCATAGATCAACGGATGAGATTCCATCCGCCAAAGATCGACGGTTGATATCGTGTTCCATAAGAGGAAGGAGCTCGGGCATTAACGATGAGAGTTGTGGAAACTGCATTGCGGAAGAGTTTTGTAGAAATTTCTTTCAAGAAAGCATGGAAGGTGCACCCGCAATACGCAATCCACAAGTTGTGGAAAGGAGCGTTGCAGAAGGGTCACTGTGGGAAGGCGACTGCGGGAAGATCGTTGCAGAGGAACGCTGTAGTTGTAGAAGAAGGTGTTTCCGCAAGACTATTGCGGAAGGTCAGTTCTGACTGTCAGAACGTTGTAGAAAGCCCATTTTGAAGGGGAGGGCCGCAATTGAGAAGAACCCAGCTGGTTGTTAGCTAAGTTTTATCTCCCCAAATAAACGTAGGCTAGTCAAGTCATCTAGGTGGTAGGAAGTCTTTTATTTTTCTGTTTTTGGTCTACACGTGTCTGAGTTCTAGTCTGGTAGGTCTGAGAAGGTAACGAAGTCTAAAAATGATATTTCTGTGTCGGCCTCCTTCTGAAGACAGAGTTTCAGGTTTCGATAGCTTAGGCGGGCTTGGTTTTGGTTCATTAGCTACCGAAAGCTAGGTTTTCGGCTGTTTATGGTGTAAAAAGACAGAACATTCCAACCACTGAAAACGGAAAAGTTACAGCGTAAAGTGGAGAGACGGTTTTTGGTGGCTTGGGAGAACATGACGGTGTTCATTAGCCACAGACATATCAAACATTTTCCATAGCTCGAGGGTCAAAGCCAAAATCTTCCCTAGTTGCCAAAAGGAAAAAGTTATGCCCGCATTCATGAAGCCGTTTTGGCGGTTTGTGCGAACACAACGGTGTTCATTAGCCACCGAAAGCCAGGGATACTTCCTGCAGCTTGCCGTCAACTGGGTTGGGTTGGCTTCGGCCGCCGAAAATAGAAGGCATTAGCGAAAATCATTTTCCAGCGGCATAGCAAGTTTGAATACAAATTGTCGGTTGCCGAAAGGGAAGTCACGTTAATTGACGGACATGTCAAATCGAGGGTTCGGGGTCATGGTGCAGGGAACCCATCATAGTTAAGCCACCGAAAGGGTCATTTCAGCAAAATTCTGACGCACCCCGAGAGTAGTCCGGATGCCACCGCCATACTTCTGACCAGATGGACCTCTTTCCCATCCACTTAACCACTTTTCTCAATTTTCGTTCCACTGCCGCAATCATATCTCAGCCACCATCATTTCACCCTCATGATTACCCACCTTTTCATACCCTCGGAGTTAGCTCCCGAAAGGCCACACCACCTTCCCATTTTTTCCCCCACCGTGTCAATTGAGCCCATTTTTCCCTGTTCCCTATCGCTCTCTCAGTCCAGGTTTGAGCAGCAAGCGCCACCAAGCAGGTCATCGATGCCGAAAGGGGGAGGAGCAGTTTTGAGAAAGGAATTAAGTGACACCTGCTACCTGGAGGCACACCCTGAGGTAGGTCAGTTTTTCAAAAATGTTGGTTGCTATAACTTCTGTAAAAAACTTCAGGGCTGTCACCAATAGGTAGCTGAAGCTTTCGCCCTCACATATGACGGAGAAAAAACAGTAATCGGCAAGGAAGAGTTCCATGTGGATAAGGCCCTCATTTCCCAGGTAACAGAATTTCCCACGACTAGGGAGAGCTGGTTTAAGACCACGATTAAGAAGGATTTTGAGTTTAAATCGTATTTGAAACCGTAGCACAGGAGTCAGGTCTGGAAGAAGGACATCCTTATGTCATACCTGGAGGACAATTGGCAGTTGTTATTGAAATCCATCCTAGCCTATATAACCTGTGAGGGAAGGTATAACCGGGTGTTAATCTATCACTTCATATTGTTGGATCATTTTACGGGCAAAAAACCTCTAAATCTCCCATTCTACCTCCACAAGAGCCTCACCAAAATGGCTCACCAAGTAAAGGCTCAGCCCTCCAAAATTGCAGGGAGGCTATTCCACCATGGTCTGATCAAATTGTTGGTATTTGAGTTATTGCAGAGAAAGGGGATGAAATGGACTTTCTTTCTCTTCTGGACTGGGCTCGAAACTGAATTACAGCCAAAAGGTGGGAAGAAATCCTCAAATCCCAGGAGTGGAAAACGGAGGAGGGCTCTTCCCCAGAATTCAGTTAAACCCATTTCCTCAGCTCCACCGGAGAAGAAAACCAAAAGGAAGCTGACATTTGATGACAGGGCTGAGGATGAGGGGTCGGTTTCAGAAGAAATTCCTTCGAGAAGTGCAAATCCTTTGAACCTCCCTTACACTGATTTTTAAGAGGAAGGGGAGTTGCAGAGAGAGGAAGAAGAATTTGATGAGGAGAAAACAGGACAGGTGCCCCAGGAAGAAGCCCCAGCCCTGATGGAGTAGGAGAGTGATTGTGTGAAGTTGTCCCCATCTGCCTTTATGGAAGAGCAAGGCTTGGACTGTGTCAATTTACCCTCCCCTACAACTGTGGAGGAGAAGAGTCAGCAAGTAGCAGACAGGCCAACCCAAAAGGTGAAGATTTCAGCTTCACAGAGAATCAACTGGCTCCTTCAGCAAGCTTATGAACGTGAGTTCCTCCTAAAGGTTATTAAAGAGAAAAATGAAAGGCTGACAGAGAGGTACAACGATCTTTACAGATCCTTTCACGGATTGACCAAGAAACATGGCAAGATGAGGGGTAGAAACATAAGGCTTGTCACGGAAAACATCCGATTGAGGAGAAGGGTCAAAGTTTTAGAAGGCAAGGAAGGAGCCCAAAGTCCCCAGCCCATGGCACATTCAAACATGGGGACCTTAGCTGCTACCACGATTGACTTGGCAAATCCTCCAACCTCGGCCCAAGAGGAAGAAACATCCAGGTAACATGAGGATGTAAACACAGTTTTGACATTTCTTTTTGCAGTTGAATCTTACATGGTTTTCGGCAGCTTGGGAAAACACCGAAACTATTCATTAGCTGTCGAATCCCATTCTGGTAGCTTATGGTGTGCAAGCAACGTCATCCCAGATACCGAAAGGGATATAAGGTTTTCCAGCACCCTAAAGCGTTTCGGTGGTTTAGGCGAAGCGTTATTATGATTCATTAATCACTGAACGTCAGGATTTCGGTTTCTTGTCACCTTCAAGCTCAGTTTTGTTAGCTGCCGAAAATGAAAATAAATGCATGAATATATCAGCAGGCAGCAAACCTTTTTGCTATAGTTCCTAGCACCTTGAAGACATTTTCCAGAAGGCTGACATACATTCAAGTGTACCAGGATCACCTCTATTCGCAGACTGGGAGCGCTGGCAGATTCGACAGCAAAATATTCTTGCCTATTTTTGGAAAACACCCCTACAGGTTTCTGCAGAATGGCATTTTCATGCCTGCCCTAGCTCCAAGATGCTCATCTCAAACTACCAGGCATGGTGTCACTTACACAGAGCAGTTACTTTGGTCATGATGCGTTACTGCATCTATCATTCGTTGTTTTCAATTGTTAATTTTAGTATATTCGATCCATCTGTTTGGGATCCAAAAACTATGTAATGGCTATAAAGCCAAAGACTGAAGTAGAATACAGGTTGGATTTTGGGAGATTTTCACACATTTGTAAACTCAGACATTTTATGCAATAGCAGTCAAACCAGTTTCTTTCGCTATTAATTGTTCAGTTTTCCATCTTCTTTCTGTTCTACACTTGTGTTTGAATGTTACATTCACGCTGTTATGTTTGCTTACATTTGATGACTGTCATCTTATCATTGTATCCACAAGCTTAACTCTGCAAGTGTTCTGTGACTGTTATAATATTCCATTCATATATAGGTTTTGTGTATGATTCTGCTGACATGATAGTTATTTCTCCATGCAAATCACTTATTTTTAAAACCTCTGAATGCTAGTGGTTGAGAGCCTCATCTATCTGAGTGCATTAGACATGTTTTGAGTGAAAAAGAGTGTTTGAATCGTCCAACTTGATCCACCCCCTTTTTATTTATTCATATTTTGGTCAAGTTACCAGGCTCTTTCGACTGCAACCTAGAAAGAATCCTGGAGTGATACACTAAGGTTGGTGGTTTGATTTCAAAGGATGGCAATAATTCCTGGGAAGTGGGTTGGATTAGATTTTGGTCACTCTCGCCTACATCATTTTGGTATCAGAGTGGATTTTTCCCAGCACAACAGAAGAAATACATGGCGATACGTATGGGTAGAGCAAGAGGTCACGACAGAGGAAGACCAACATCAAATGCATAGGTCGTGGAGGAAATGAGAGAACTACGGGCACGTATGGAAGCTATGGAGATGGGTAGACGAAGAGACCCAGATGCAAGAGATGTGAGTGAACCTGAAGAAGAGAAACAAGGAGAAGAAGAAGCTCCCATGCGATAGACACCTGAGTTAAGATACTTTCGATCAATTCTTGGAGCAACATCAAGACCAAAACCTAAGTTGCCTACCTATGAGGGAAGTCTGACTGCTGAGCACCTCATTGATTGGATCAGTGAGTTAGACATGTATTTTGAGTATGATGAAGTTGAAGAAAACAAGAAGGTCAGGTTGGCAGTGACAAGATTGAAAGGACATGCATCCCTATGGTGGGATAGTATGCAAGCTGAAAGGAGAAGGAAGAACAAGCCATTAATAAAGAGCTGGGATAGGATGGTAGCTAAGATTAGGGACAAATTCTTTCCCAAGGATTACCAACTAATCTTGTACAGACAAATGAAGAACCTCATACAAATATTACTGATTGTAAGAGAGTATATTGAAGAATTCTACAAAGTGAACCTAAGGGCAGGTTATGTGGAAGAATGAACCGAGAAGGCTACTAGATATGTCAATGTGTTAGAAAAACAGGATCGTAGAGCAATAACAATAAACATAAATGAAAATATAATCACACATACACATTACAAGAGAGACACAGATATATCATGGTTCACCCAAGATGGGCTATGTCCACACTGAAGTTGCTAGTCCTTATTATTATACCATCCAACAAAGTGAAGGGATACAACCTGCAGCACAGCCGCTGCACTTCCTCTTCACTGTCTCACAGTCTCTCTTCTTGATCTCAGAGATCTTTACAATGCATAATACCTAATACATCAACCCTAGCCGTGTTACAATGTCTTTCTTTTATAAGGGAAATACAATGGGAAAATACCATGGGTTACCCAAAACCATGGGCCCAAAAACAGTTGGAGAAAACAACCCCAAAATTTTTTAGGGAATGAGTTTACAGTTCTTTTGCATATCATATAAAGCTGGGGTACTCGATTAAGACAATATCATCTATGAGACTGGAAGATTTGGCTCCACAACCAACAATCTCCCACTTTGAGACTGATCACAACAACTCCACCGTTGTTGTACTTACTAGACCTTGGACTTGGCGACTTTCTCATCTTCACCTTCATGCTAGAAGGCCAATTGAAACCGAGAAGGAACTCAGTTTCTCTTTGGTCACTACCTTTGTGAACATGTCTGCAGGATTCTGGATAGTATGTATCTTTTTCAGCTTCAACAGTTCATCTTCCAGAACAGAGCGTATGAAATGGTACTTGAGCTGTATATGCTTAGTCCTGGAATGGAATGCTGAGTTCTTTTCAAGATGAATGGCACTTTGGCTGTCACTATACAACCTTCTATCCTTCTGCTTCTTACCCACTTCCACCATAAACCTCTGCAACCAAATCATCTCTTTACTAGCCTCTGTAACAGCAACATACTCTGCTTTCGTTGTTGAAAGTGCAACAACCTTTTGCAATCTCAAAATCCAACTTACTGATGTTCCACCTATAGTAAACACATACCCTGTGATGCTCCTCCTGCTATCCTTATCACCTTCCATATCTGCATCAACATATCCCTGTAGAACAGTGTCTGAACCTCCAAAACATAATGCCTAAGTGGTAGTACCTCTCAAATACTTGAGAATCCACTGTACTGCCTTCTAATGTTCTTTACGTGGATTGTTCATATATCCACTCACAACTCCCACTGCATGTGCAATATATGGTCTTATGCACACCATGGCATACATCAAGCTTCCAACTGTTGATTGATAGGGAATCTTGGACATGTAATCTGTCTCTTCCTGTGTCTTGGGACACATTTCCTTACTTAGACTGAAATGGCTAGCCAAAGGTGTACAACTGGTTTTGCATTTTGCATTCTGAACCTCTCCAACACCTTTTGTATGTACTCACCCTAAGACAGTGTCAATTGCAATTTTTTCTGTCTCTTGTTATTCTCATACCAAGGATTTGCTTTGTAGCACCCAAATCCTTCATCGCAAATGAATTATCTAACTTCCTTTTGAGCACATTTATATCTTGCATGTTAGACCCTGCAACAAGCATGTCATCCACATACAATAACAAGATAATGTAACTTCCATTATCTAGCCTCTTGAAATAAACACAGTGGTCAGAATGACATCAACTATAACCTTGTTCTATCATAAACCTGTCAAATTGTAAATACCACTTCCTTGGAGCTTGCTTCAAGCCATACAAGCTCTTTTTCAACTTGGATACCAAGTTCTCCTTACCTTTGACCTCATACTCTTGTTGCTGCTGCATATATATCTCTTCCTCCAAATTTCCATGGAGAAAGGTTGTTTTTACATCTAACTGTTCAAGATGCAAATCTTCTACTGCCACTAGACTTAAGATAGTCCTAATTGAAGTCATCTTAACAACAGGAGAAAATATTTCATCAAAATATATACCTTTCTTTTGTGCAAACCCCTTTACAACAAGTCTCTCCTTGTACCACTTCTTACCTCCTTCTTCTTCCTTCAACCTATAAATCCATTTGTTCTACAATGCTCTTTTACCAGCAGGAAAATGAACCAAATCCCAAATTTGGTTTCCTACCAATGAGTCCATCTCCTCATTCGTGCCTTGCTCCCACTTCTTTCTAGTTTCCACCTGCATTGCTTCTTCATAACATTTTGGTTCACAACCATCAGTCACCAGTAAATAGTACATTGAAGGAGAGTATTTTTCAGGGAGTCTACTTAACCTGGTAGATCTTCTTGCAGTCGTAGGAGTTTCAGGTACTTGCTGCTGTTCTTGATTTTCTTGCACCTTTGGAACTTCATTTTCTTCAATTTCATCAAGTACTATATACTCTGTGTTTTCCTTTTCCTGTTTCTTTCCCTGCAACTGATCTTTATACATGACCTTTTCATTGAATATGACATCTCTACTTCTAATGATTTTGTGATTTTCATAATCCCATAAACGATAACCAAAATCAGCAACCCCATATCCAATAAAGGTACATTTCTTGGATTTAGCTTCAAGCTTTGTTCTATTTTCTTTATCAATATGGACAAATGCTTCACAACCAAACGTTCTCAGAAATGAATAGTTTACCTTTTTACCTGTCCATGCCTCCTCTGGAATACCACCATCCAAAGCACTTGAAGGCCATCTGTTTAATAAATAAACAATAGTATTTACAGCATCTTTCCAAAACTGTAAGGGAAACCCTGCATGCAATCTCATACACCTTGCATGCTCCATGATCGTTCTATTCATCCTTTCTGACACACCATTTTCTTGTGGTGTTCCTGGGTCTGTCTTCTCTCTACGAATCCCATGGTATGAATAGTAACTATCAAACTCCTTCTCGCAGTACTCACCTCCATTATTAGATCTGATACACTTCAACCTTTTTTCTGTCTCATTCTCAACCAAATCTTTCTACTTCTTAAAAGTAGCAAACACATTAGATTTCTGTCTAATGCAATAAACCCAAGTTTTCCTAGTTGCATCATCAATAAATGTAACATAATAATGAGAGCCACCAAGAGATTGTACCTGAGCCAGTCCCCATACATCTGTATGCGCAAGCTCTAACTTTTCATTCTTCTTCTGTTTCCCAACCCTAAGAAATTTGACTCTCTTCTGTTTTCCATAAACACAGTTCTCACATAATTCCAAACTTACCTGCTTCAAATCTGATAGCAACTTCCTTGAGTGGAGAATTTGCATCCCCTTCTCACTCATGTGGCCAAGCCTATGATGCCACAATGCTGTATCTGTTCCTGTGGAAGCTAAAGAGATAGAATGGCCAGTATTACGAGGACATAAATACAACGTACATACCCTGTCTTCTTTTGGTATCACCATTGATCCTTTAGTGATCTTCCACCACTTTTCTCCAAATGTAGATATACAGCCACCATCTCCCAACTGCCCTGTTGAGATCAGATTTCTTTTCATAGCAAGAATATGCCTTACATCTTTCAACATCCAATCATTTCCATTCTTAACTTTTATCCATACCTTACCCATTTCAACATTTTTTCATGGCTCATCATCACCCAATAAAACATGTCCAAAATCGCCTGGACATAATCATGAAAGTATTTTCTATGGGGTGTAGCATGACATGAAGCCCCTGAATCTACTACCCAATAATCACTAGTATTATCTAATGCAAGAATCAAAGCATCTTGTAAATCATCACCTGCTACATTTGCTTCCTGGGTAGTTTCCTGCTGTGCATCTCCTTTCTTCTTTAGAGATCTGTAGTCTTTCTTCAGATGTCCTTTCTTTCCACAGTTCCAGCACTCTATCTTTCCCATTCTGGACTTGGATCTTCCTGTTTTAGACTTGCCATGATTACCTTGGCTCTTTCCTCTCTCCTTTTGTCTTCCCCTTCTCTCCATGGTCAACGCATTACCTGATGTCTCACCTGTGATTTTTCTTCGCATTTCCTCGCTTAGAATAACACCAATAACATCATCAAATTTCCAGGTGTTTGAACCAGAGACAAAGTTACTTACAACCATGACCAAGCTATTCCAGCTTTTTGGCAATGAACACAAGACTAGAAAAGCCCTAACCTCATCATCAAAGTTCACACTTACAAAACTTAGTTGATTTGTAACCGTATTAAACTCATTTAAATGATCAGTAATAGATCCACCTTCAGTCATCTTCATATTAAATAAATGCTTCATTAGAAATACCTTGTTGGAGGCCGAGGGTTTTTCATACAACTTACCCAGTGCGCTCATCAAACCCTCTATTGTTATTTCTTTTGAGATATTGAAAGCCACTGATGAAGCCAGGCTCAACCATATTGTTCCCAGATCATTTATGTTAAGAACCTCCCATTCTTCATCCTTCATGGCCACCGACTGCTTTGCTCTTCCTCCCAATGGCAGGAATAGATCCTTCTGGTACAGATAGTCCTCCATTTGCATCTTCCATGACTGGAAGTTGTGGCCATTAAAATTCTCGACCTTAAACTTTCTTTCTTCTGCCATTGCTCCCACTTGAACTAGAAACCCTAGTTTCCTACGAGTTTATCTGCCAAATAGACCTTTGGCTATGATACCAATTGTTAGAAAAACAGGATCGCATGGCAATAACAAAAAACAGAAATGCAAATATAATCACACATACACATTACAAAAGAGACATAGATATATCGTGGTTCACCCAAGATGGGCTACGTCCACACTGAAGTTGCCAGTCCTTATTATTAAACCGTCCAGCAAAGTGAAGGGATACAACCTGCAGCACAGCCACTGCACTTCCTCTTCACTGTCTCATAGTCTCTCTTCTTGATCTCAGAGATATTTAAATGCATAATACATAATATATCAACCCTATCCATGTTACAATGTCTTTCTTTTATAAGGTAAATACAATGGGAAAATACCACGGGTTAATGAGTGTACATTCCTCTAAGGTGCATGGTTGAGACAATATCATCTATGAGATTGGAAGATCTGGCTCCACAAACAACACAATGGTCTCAGGATGGAGATTCAAGATGAGATCAGCATGATATCACCAAGAACAATGGAAGAGGCATACCAATGTGCCTTGAGAGCAGAAGAAAAATTAGTGAGAAGCAGAACTTCAACAGGGGAATAGGTTTAGCTAGAGGAAATGGGAAAATAGCTGGAAGAGGAAGGTTTGCAACCCAAAAAGGAGAATCCAGCAGCTCAAACCCACAGGAGAAGCAAGGTAGAGGAAGTGACCCAAGATGGAGAAGACCTTACCAAGGAGGTAGAGGAAGAGGCAGAAAAGTTGTCTATAGATGTTACAAATGTAACAATTTGGGGCATGGATCCTTTGAATGTCCTGAGAAGGAAGACATGGGACAGAGAGGATCCTATGTAGCTTAGAGAGAGAAACAACAAGAGCAGATGACAATGACTGAGAATCTTCCAGAGATGGGGGAGGCTTTGATGATGAACAAAGTCTTATTGAAACCTGAAAAGGAGAAGGTGGAACCCGCTCAAAGGAAGGCTTTATTCAAAACCATGTGTAACGTCAAAGGGAAATGCTGCAATATGGTGATTGACAGTGGGAGCACTGACAATATTGTTTCCACGGAGATGGTGGAGAAGCTGAGTTTGAAAAAGACCAAACACCTTGTTCCATACAAGGTATCCTGGCTACATAAAGGACATCAAATCCCGGTAAGTGAACAATGTGAAGTTGATTTGCAAATAGGTACATATAAAGATAGAATTATATGTGATGTTATGCCCATGGATGTTTGCCATATTCTTCTAGGGAGACCATGGCAATTTGACAAAAGAGTAATACATGATGGTAGGAGAAACTATCATAGTTTTGAGAAAGATGGGGTAAGACATGTTCTTCTTCCTTTGCAAGGAGAGAGTACAACAGAAAAATAGACCTCTAAGGTCCTAATGCAGACAGGGAAAGAGTATTTGCAGCAAATTAATGAGGAACTTAATTATGCTGTGGTGTTTAAACCTAGAGTGGTAATAATGAAGACCAATATTACAGATCTGCCTGGATAAATTCAGGAGATGCTATGTGAGTTTAGTGACAGTGTGGTAGATGATTTTCCCAATGAGTTACCATCGAAGAGGGATATAAGCCACCATATCGACTTTATTCCTGGAGCAAGCTTACCAAACAAGGCAGCATACAGATTGACACCTCAAGAGAATGAAGAAGTTAGAAAGCAAGTACAAGGATTGTTAGACAAGGGGTTGATTTAGAAAAGTCTGAGTCCATGTGCAGTACCAATAGTTCTAACCCCAAAGAAGGATGGTGAATGGAGGATGTGCAATGATTCCAGGGATATCAACAAGATTACCATCAGATACAAGTTTCCTTTACCCATGATGGATGACATGATGGATTTCCTGAGTGGGGCAACATGTTTTTCAAAATTAGATTTGAAGAGTGGATACTAGCAAATCAAAATTCGAGAAGGAGATGAGTGGAAAACAACCTTTAAGACAAATGATGGGTTGTATGAGTGGTTGGTTATGCCATTCGGACTATCCAATGCTCCAAGCACTTTCATGACATTAATGAATGAATTCTTGAGAGATTTCATAGGTAAGTTTGTGATAGTTTACCTTGATGATATTCTGATTTTTAGTAAAACAGAAAAAAGCACGCTTGAAGCATCTAAGATGTGTCTTGGAGAAATTACAAAAGGAAAATTTGTTGGTGAATGTGAAGACGTGTACATTCATGAAATTAGAACTAGTGTATTTGGGTTTTGTTATCTCAAAATATGGGTTGAAGATGGATCTAGAAAAAGTACAGGCAATTACTGATTGGCCTTCACCTCGAAGCATTTTTGAGGTAAGAAGTTTCCATGGATTGGAAATTTTTATAGGAAGTTTATAAAGTATTTCAATGGTATTTCTTCATCTATCATTGAAACAATTAAAAAGGACAAACATCCACTTAAATGGATAGTGGACGCTGAAAGAAACTTTCAGTTCTTGAAGAAAAAGATTACTGAGCAACCAGTGTTGAAGTTACCAGTTTTCAAACACCCTTTCCAGGTGAAATGTGATGCCAGTGGAGTATCAATTGGAGTTGTACTCAGTCAGGAAGACATGCCCATAGCATATTTCAACGAGAAGTTGAATGATTCCAAAGAGAAGTATTCATCTTATGACAAGGAATTATATTCTATTGTCCAATCACTAAAGCATTAGAGACGTTATTTGATTCCTATAGAGTTTGTTTTGTTTTCTGATAATCATGCATTGCAATACATCATGCAACAACCTAAATTGAATCAGAAGCATGTCAAGTGGGTTGACTTCATGCAAAAATTTACCTTTTTGATAAAGCACATCAGTGGGAAATCAAATTGAGTACCTGATCCCTTAAGTAGGAGACAATTGGTTGTGCAAGAAAATCAGATCCAAGTCTTGGGATTTGAGCACTTAAGAGGTTTGTATGAAACTGACATTGATTTTTAGGATGCATACAGAGTTTGTAAGAATCCCGTGGAATTGGACAAAGAGCCATGGATGGAGTATATGTTGCAAGATGGCTTACTCTTTAAAAATATTAAAATTTGTATTCCCAAATGTTCCATGAGGGAGAACCTGATATAGGAGAAGCATAATGGAGGAATGGCAAGTCACTTTGGAAGTGATAAAACCTTTGGACAATTGAGCCATTTCTATTTTTGGCCAAAGATGAGATCTGAAGTTGAAAAGTTTGTGAGCAGATGTAGGGTATGCCAGCATGCTAAGGGAAGAAGCCAAAACATAGGCTTATACACACCATTTCCTATTCCAACTAGGCCTTGGGATTCTGTGAGTATGGATTTCATTTTGGGTTTTCCAAAAACTCAGAAGGGAAATGATTCTATTTTTGTAGTTTTGGATAGATTTACTAAGATGGCACATTTCGTTCCATGTTATAAGACTAGTGATGCCACACACATTGCTAACTTTTTTTTCAATGAAGTTGTGAAGCTACATGATTTACCTAAGAGTATTATATCTGACAGGGATGTAAAGTTCACAGGTCATTTATGGAGGACCTTGTGGAAGAAGTTGGGAACCAATTTGAACTTTCGTTCAACATATCATCCACAGTCTCATGGCCAGACTGAGGTGGTAATTAGGAGTCTCGGTAACATGTTGAGAAGTCTGATTGGGGAAAATCCAAAGCAATGGGACAAAGTGCTAGCTCAAGCAGAGTTTGCATATAATGACTCACCAAACCGAAGTACAGGAATGATTCCATTCCAAATTTTGTATGGAATGCACCCAAGAGGAGTGTGTGAACTTCGTGATTTGGGTCAAATGGAGAAGAGAAGTGCAGATGGAGAAGATTTTTCAACAAGGATTAGTGAACTACAAGAACAAGTTAAGGCCAGCAAAGTAACCATAGTTACAAAACCAGGGCAGATTCCAAGAGAAGAGAGAAAAACTATGAGGTAGGAGATTTGGTTTTAGCACACCCGAGGAAAGAGAGATTTCCAAAAGGAGAGTACAACAAGCTGAAAATGAAAAAGATTGGACCTTGTAGAATACTTAGAAAATTTTCAGCAAATTCCTATGAACTGGAAATGCCAACAAGGATTGGTATATCACCTATTTTTAATGTTGCAGACCTGTATACTTATGTGACAGATGATACAGGACAAGTGCTAGAAGTGGGAGATCTTCAGTGGCTAAAGCAGATGCCTATATCCCAACTATCAGAAGCTGAGTCTATCTTGGATACTAGAGTGGAAAAGAGTACCAAATAGAGAGACTACCTGGAGTACTTAATCAAATGGAAAGGACATCCTATAGAAGATTCTACATGGATGGATGATAAAGAATTAGAGACAAAGGGTTTCTCAATAGCTGATTTACTGAACAGGGGTTCAGAATTTTAACCTTGGGAGTCTGATGTAGGAGCATCGATGCTAAGTTAGCAATGTGATTGAGTGTTCACATGTTGTGGCTAGAAAGAGGACAAACTATCTTGAAGTGGGAGAAAGTCTGTTTATTAAGTATTTTGAATATTTGCAAATATGTAACTGACCAGTCTGTTGTCAGTTTTGAGAAATAGGACGTAGTGGCAATTTGATACTCCCTGCGTGGAGGTCAAGCCAGTTATCCAGTTTGTTGTTGAATGATAGTGACTCCTTCAGTGATGGAGGAAAGTTTGTTAGTTCGTTTGTTTTCTGTTGAGCCATTTGGTTGAGGATATTTTCTAATTGATGAAATAGGGGAAGAGAGGAACTCAGTAGGGATCAACGTGGGATTTCGACGCAAGAGAGAGCTCTACGTGAGGAAGAGTCGGTGGGATATTTTCCTCCATGCCAGAGGAAAATATGACTGTATAGTTGTTTTCCTTTCACTTAATGAAATTAGCAAGCTCTGTGTGTTAATGGGGTTACTATGCATTTGAATGGGAGATAAGCCTAGATTCTATCAGGTAGAGCTATGTGCGAATGTTAGCTTGATATCTGTGTGAATGAATCTTTGTCTTCGTGTTTGTATGAATAGTTAGAACACCCAAGTCCTTTGTAAACAGACCATTAATGCATAGCATAGATAGTTTCTTGTCATCTTTAGTTTCTCGGTGGATCTCGACGAAGACCGAGCTGGATTGATCGATTCTTTGATCAATCCATGAGAAAATCGCATCGTCATAGTCGATTAAAACAACAGAGCTTGGACGACTCATATCAAAGTCGAAAGGAAGATCGACGGCGAGGAAAGAATCGATTAAGTGAACGTGCACCAGAGTTAGCGTCTCCGCAAGCCAATGCGAAGTGTTCCGCATTGATCATAGATCAACAGATGATATTCCATCAGCAAAATATCGACGGTTGATATCGCGTTCTGCAGGAGGAAGGAACTTAGGCGTTAACGATGAGAGTTGCGGAAACCGCATTGTGGAAGAGTTTTGAGGAAATTTCTTTCAAGAAAGCATGGAAGGTGCACCCGCAATCCGCAAGCTGCAGAAAGGAGCATTGCGGAAGGTTCATTGCGGCAAGGCGACTGTGGGAAGATCGTTGAGGAAGAATGTTGCAGTTGCGGAAGAATGTGTTTCCGCAAGACTATTGCAGAAGGTCAGTTCTCACTGTCAGAACGTTGTGGAAATCCCATTTTGAAGGGGAGGACCGCAATTGAGAAGAACCCAGCTGGTTGTTAGCTAAGGTTGGTGGTCTGATTTCAAAGGATCACAATAATTCCTGGGAACTGGGTTGGATTGGCTTTTGGTCACTCCCGCTTGCATCACATTGTGAATACGTTTTCCAACCATGACACATGCTCTCTCTATGAATTATTTCACTTCCAAGTGGTATTTCAAGCACCATTAGGCAGTTTTACATCAATGGGGTGGGTATAAGGGCCTTAACTATGGCCAAGAGAGAAAACTAGGTCCCATGCCCTTAAAGCAATGTTTTATTGCTAAAGATTTATTTTCAAACTTGTCAAGCTAAGGGATGTTTACATATTGGATATTATTTGTCAAAATAGCACATGTGCTTTAATAATGCATGTGCGTTTTTATAACCAAAATGCAGGTGTACTTGTATAAGTAAAGTTTTATAATTAAAATACATGTACTTTTATAACAATTGTGTTCTTATTAATTAAAAAAAACGGTATTGGATCTTTTCCGTTACATGTTGGATGAGTTGGTTGTTTTGGTCTTAGCTTCAGAGTGATGAACCTAGTGGTTTGGATTGCATAAACAAAAACATGTTCATTTTTCTAGCTCTCTGTCATTACCTACATTTTTTAATGGGATCTTTAAATACGATCCACATATTCATCATTGATGAAACGACACATACTTATACATCTTTGTCTATTGATTCCAAATATTTATATTTTTTCAAGAAAAAAAAATATTGTTATTCTTTTTTATTTTGTATGTGTCATAATTATAAAATACATAGATCTTTTGTTTCTATCATAACCTTTTATTGCCACAACCAACTAGAGAAAAAATGATATGGTGCACAAGTATAGACAGAGACGTACAAAGAAAAAAAAATTGATCAATTATGTTAAGACCCTCAGCCCAGTCTTAATGGTTAACACTCATAATTTAAAGGTTTAACTAAATTTATAAATTAAAAAAAAAAAGTTAACATGAAAAATACTAAAAAATAGTGGAATAGAAGGACTAGTCATTATCACCAACTCTACAAATCCGTTTCAATAAATTATGTCATTTAGATGCTAAATTGGTGCCTTAACATGAACATGAGATTCACTTCAGAGGGCTTGTGTCATGGTTTCTATGTGTTATTCATGGTGCTTGATCTCGAGAAGGTTAAATTAGGCTATAAGGATAGTGTTTCCCTCTTGACCTCGTTTATCCCTTGACACCCACTTATAGTGCACAAAATTTTCTCATGGCACCTAATCCCACTGAATGGCTAAATATCCCATACAAAGTTCATATGTGTTGGTTTGAAGACTTGTTCTTCTTAAGCTCGAGAATCTTTAAAATGATGCCAGGACACTTGTTTTCAATCTTTGATTATAGTCAAGTCCTTGTGACCCATCCATGGTTTGTAAAACCTTCTAATAACATATATATCTAGCTCAAATGAAATACCCTTTTACAAAGTTGTGGTTCCATGTCATTTTTCATGGTAATTGATTCCAAGAAGCTTTGTCTAAGGCCAAAGGGATTTTTTCTCCACCTTTAATGTTTTGTAGACCTTAAGATTCAGTCCTAGTGCTCAAGTCCTATATTAATTAAGCCTATATCCCTCTACTAGGATAAAAATATCCTACATGGGTCACATGTGCTGGTTCAAGGACATGTTTATGCCTGTGTTGGAGAAAACTTCCTATGGCTTGGGGTGGACCATAACAGACAACCGACTACCATAAATTAACTCAATTCTCAATGCTATGCTATATAAATGAGAATGCTAAGATAATGAAGAATATAACCAACCTCGATCCAAACGTTTGATGTAGATCCTCGTTGGAGCTTTCAACTCGTGCACTTGAACCTGCAAATTAGTCTTGACAACCAATATACAACAAGCACATATAATACATAAACGACATTAACATCATCAATAGCAATTGTCCATGATATTATAAGTAAATGAAACCCAATGTAATATAAACAACATTCACAACATTAATGGATGAGAATATGAGTATTTCTATTAATAAATAACAAGAAGTACAATGTGATACGACCTCTTGTCGGCAACCAATCTGAACCAAGATCTTGGTCAATCCACTTGTGCCTCCAACACTTCAATCCTCCATGGAATGGCAAACTCAAACTATGATAGGAGTTTGGAAGGTGAACATAGAGGGTTAACAACTACAAGGATCAATGAGTGTAGACTCAAGATAGGGAAAAAATCCACTAGAGTTCGCTTGCTCTCTCTTTCTCCTCCCATCCATATGCCATATGTGCTCAATATATAGTCCTCCCAAAGGTAAGTGAAAGGACACATCGAGGCGTTTCGGGGAAAATGGAGGGCCAAAGGTCACCCTATGACCGCTTTTTGGGAGTAAAAAGTAATTAACTAGTGATTTTTACCATTTTACATGCTACCCACGGGCTATAGTGATGCAACTCGTGGGTACACCCACTGTAGTGATGTAGCTAGAGTATAGGGGAAAAAATAGGGAAATAATGTGTCTGAAGGATATAAAGTGGATCTGAGTCAGTGAAATGGATCCTGTAGGCCAAAGAGTGCTAATGCTCACAAGGTGGAAAATTACGTTGTAACAATGCCACTTGAGCCTGAGAAGCTATGTTTAGGGACTAAGGTTATTGTTTCGCTCCCTCGACCATGGTTAATGGATTGAGGTTGTTGTTTCCTTACCATGACCATTTTCAAGGCCCCAAGGCCCATCTATGATGCATAAAACATTTTAATGGTGCCCATGTACAACTCCTATGCCAAAGGTCCCCTAGTGATGGATTTTGTTTCGGTAGGCTAGGTTTTGTTCATGACGCTTGAGTGCAAGATGTTGAATTAGGAATTAAGGACCTTTTTTGTAGTGCAGTTGATAAATATTCATGTTTCTCATATCTAAGGCGAAGGTCTAGAAAGAACACCTACAAAGGACTTGAGTGTTGGATTGAGAACTTGTTCAAGGCTCTTGAGCTTAATAAGATTAAAAAATATCCCAAGGAAATTTCTTTCCTTACTTGACCATGATTAGGGCCCCCTGACCCATCCTCAATGTGAAAAACCATCCAATGGAATCCATATCCAACTCTAGTGTTAAATACCCCCTAGAGAGTGTTTATGTTGTGGTTTGCAGGTTTTGATCATGGTGATCAAGGATGGGAAACTACATTTAGGGCCTATCACTAGCGTGTTTACTACCCTAACCATGCCACTTGAGCTCAAGAGGGTTCTTAGAGATTTAGCATCTTGTTTCCCCTCTTGACTATGTTTAGGCTACGACACCCATTTTCACCACATAATTCCTACTCATGGAAGCTATATCTCTCTTGGATGCTAAAGAACCCCAACCATGTCCTTGAGAATCATTCCTAGTGTCAA
This sequence comes from Larix kaempferi, assembly GCA_027924585.1. Taxonomy (NCBI): domain Eukaryota; kingdom Viridiplantae; phylum Streptophyta; class Pinopsida; order Pinales; family Pinaceae; genus Larix; species Larix kaempferi. The sequence continues at coordinate 3,610,085 of BSBM01000237.1, read as the reverse complement.
CTCAAGACATATTCTTATTTATGACTTGTAGGGACCTTGTGCGGTGGTTCGAGGAACTGTGGGCCCAAGACACATTCCTTCTGGGGCTTATGTTGTGGTTTAATCATGTCACCCATATCCATTTAGTAAGCCAATGATACCCTATAGGAGTCCCGGGTGGTAGTTTGAGGAGACATTGATTTCATTATATAGCTTAAAGCTTTATGGGTTGTCGATGTTGTTCTTGGAACTTGAGCTCGAGAAGCTTCATTTAGGGAACAAGCTCTTGTTGACCTCCCTTGAACTTATTTAGAACATGAGACCTATTCTTGGTTCACAACTCACAGCACTCCTCTACAGCACTCCTTTCCGCCATATCAAAGTCGAGTTTAACAACTCCGCAGAGCTTTGGCAACGGTGCTCCTATCGACATGTATGCGTATCTGTTCTTCTTTGCAACGTAACGAGGATTGATGACGCCAAACTCCAGACATTTTGACGACAATTCCTTTCTGGAGATTCTCCCCGTAGTCAGATTTATGCGGACCTTCTCCACCGTGCCATGCACGGGAAGGTGAGTACTCTGCAGAACGTGCTCCACCGGGGACGTATTGGCCGCAATTAACACGATCTCGTCGCCTTCGTCCCATGCGTTGACTGAATGGAAGAAATTGAAACCCGGGACGTCGAACCATTTCATGCCCGACTCGTCCGTTGCGTAGCGTGGGATAACCCCCAGCCGAGTGACTTTGGCGCTGTCGCAACTGACGGGAGAACCTCCTCCCAAAATTATGTCCATGGGTTTCACTACAATCTGAGTGTCTGGAAATATGGCATACTGCTTCGTTATCGCAAAATCGTGAATAAACGACGGCTGTAGCATTGACAGGATTCCGACGTTGGGTTCCTTCTCTCCGTTGGGCGACACTCTGAAGTAATTGAGAAACGGCCGAAAAGGGCTAGTACTGAAGGCGAAGAGCTCTCCCGTGTCGGGATCGATCTTTGGGTGCGCCGTCATGCACATCAATTGTGTCTTCCCGTTGAATCCATATCTTCCGACAGTTTTCACATCTCCGTGTTCGGTGAGCTTGACTACATATGGCAGATCGGACTCTGCCAGAGCCATCAATTTGTGATTGAAGTATACAATGGTGGTATTGGCCAATCCTACGCCATTGAAGGGATTAAAGAGGCCAAGAGCCACTCTAACAGCCAGGACGGCTACCCTGGCTAATCCGGCGCTCAAGGGATAGAAACCAGAGAAGACGTTGGGAAACAACGGTCGTCCCGCCATTTCTTCTTGCACGAATTTTTGCGTGCGCACAAAACGACTGCAGAACGTCGCCCGCCCGTCTTTAATTGTGAGCGCGTGCAGCATTCCATCTCCGTCGAACAGATGGTAGCCGCTTCTTGGCAAGTATCTTGGATTGGGTCCGTTGCGGATATAAACACCGTTGAGGCAATCGGGGAGATTGCCTTCTACTTTCAGACACTCCACGGGTGCTGTCTCGTCCACTGGAGCAAAGTTGCCAGCCAAAACAAAGCGTGGATCGAGCCAAGGACTCAGAGGTGCCTTCTCCCAATAGTTACTGATAAAATCGTCCATGGCATTGCATACAACTGCTGCTAACGACCTGGATATCGGAGTTGTCGGTACACCAACAGCGTTTTCTGGCGGCAGAACGCTGGGAGTGGGCGTGGATTTTAACTCATGACTGTGGGATCCCGCCTTATTGGCATGAGCGGGTTTGATCTTTGATGATTTAATTGGGGGCAACTTCTTTTCTTCTTCTGTTTTTAGAGAAAATATAACTGCGGAATGAAATTGGCGAGCAGGGAAGCAGCTGTAAGAAGAGGATGATATTGTAGGAATGTTGAAACTAACAGAAGAAAGCAAGTTTGTGCAGGAAGTCGCCATGGATGCAGCAAAGGAGATATTGCAAAACGCCTCTTTCAACAGCACAAGAGTTCAGTTCAGCTCATTTATATTTGTTCATGGCAAATCGACGCTTGGTAAATTATGAGATGAGGGTCGGTGAACCTGAACGTGTACGTAATCTCAAACTTGTATCCAGCAGCGGGTAGGCCAATTGGGCTATGTGGCTTTTAGTCCCCATCAGGGCCTTTAATCTTCAAAACGGGGAAGTTCGGGCCAGGAATTGTGATGGGTTATCTGTAAATGGATCTGCCCAAATAACCAAACTATAAAATTCAGGAACAACTACTGCGTTATGCTGAGTCCATATAATAAACCACTGTTTGACGCTCTCTTGTTACAGTGATATAACAGGGAATGGTATTCAGCTTTGTTGGATTGCGTCTCATATTAACACACATTTTCTTCCCAACATCAGAACAAAAACAATTTAGTCATCAGCCAGGTATTAGAGACGTATCCGACCGCAATAACAAAAGTGTGCCACATTCATATGCAGGTGTAACCGCATTGTGTGTGTGAGAAGTATAGAATTATACACCTGTACTACAACAAAAACAGTATAGAACTCGTGATTGAAGTGGGCCACATTCAAACAATTGTCAAAATGCTTGAAATGGCGTGTGATAACTGTTATCCTTAGATTGATATTCCAAATCTGTTGTTTACCATTCATAAAAATATATCCGCTGTCCAATACCTTCTTCCAATGTTGAACTAAGGATAGACCCAAGAGATAAACCTTCAGCCTTATTATTTGTACCTCGAACTCCATTTGCTTTGAAATCAATGTTGTCAGTTGGGGATAAAATAATGGATCCTCCCAGTCCACAAACACCATTTTCACATGCACCATAGAAAAAAGCTATTCTACCTTTGAATTCTGGAGATTGAGGTGCGATGATTTTGGATTTTTTAATTGAATCTTTCTTAGGAAAACTTAAATGAAGTACAAGAACCCGAGCAGTTACTTAGAAGAATGGAGTCTTCCCGTCCAAAAAAAATTATCCTATTACGAGCATTCCAAATGCTCCAAATAGTAAGGAAAGGGGTGCACTTTGTTTTCTTCAACTCTGCATGTTCATACCAAGGGATTATGTTTTGTTTAATAGAGTTAGCCATCCATTGTGGTTCCACCTTTAAACCATTACACAGATCTGTCCAAACATTTTCTGAGTAAATACATGAAATTAGTAAATGCTCTATGGTGTCTTCATCCTTCATACACAACAAATAGATACTATGTCCACTGATGTTTCTCTTTTGTAGGTTGGTCAGAACTTTGTTATGAAAAGTGAGCAACATAAAATTTTTACATTTATGAGGTCTAATACTTCCAGAATGTACCCCACAACCACTTATAGTTGATGCTAGGATTGTTCCAAAAAAGTGAATAGGCTTCTTTGACTGAGTAGGATGGATCCACCTACCTTGTTTCTTGTCCAAATGAGAGCATGAAAATCTTCATTAAGATTTATATGACCCTTCTGAATACCTATTTTCCATCTCTCCCACTCCCCATTCAACTGTTCATTTAAATTTAAGTCAACTGTCGATAGCCATAACTGTTTTTGCATGCCTCCTATTCCTAGAATTGAAACGTCCTTGAGCTTAAGGTACCCTCTGCTATTTAGTAAATCTATTAAGCATGAGAAAGTATAATATCAAGCCCACAACCCATGATACTTTCCTTCCCAATCAAAACCTTCCCTCCTAAGCCTACTGTCCAAGCAAGCAAGTATTCTATAACCGGATAAGCTTTGCATAATGCTTTCCAGAATAAAGAGCCCCCTAAATAGGACTTAGTAGGTTGTCTGATCCAATCAGTTATATCTCCTCCTCCCATATATTTGACCTTAATAATTGATTTCCATTGCCCATCTTTTGTCAAAATATTCTAAACTGATTTAGCTGCTAAAGAAGAACCAAAACGATTAAGTTCCTTAAATCCCCAACCTCCTAGCTCTTTTGGTCTAGCTAGCAGAGACCACGCTGGCCAATGAATTCCTTCCCCAACTTTTCCACGCCATAAGAAGTTGAAAAATAATTTCCTCAGTTTACTCAGAACACCTTTTGGGATATGGGCTATTATCAACCAGTAAATAGGGATAGCACTTAACACTGCCTTGAATTGATTTTCCTCCTCTTGAAAGAAAATTGTTGCACCAAAAACTGATTTCGGTTTCTACTCTTGTAATGAGCCAGTCCCAGTTTTTGATTTGGTATTCATTAGGTTTCAAGTGAAAACCCAAATATTTAAAACTCCATGACAGTTTAAACTCTTCCATAGGAAAAATAGCATTAAAAGCCTGCAAGTTCTGCTCTTTGGTCTCTTGGTGTTAAACAACAGATTTGTCATAATTAATTTGCATTCCAATTGCAAGACTAAACTTTTCCAATATTGTTTTTACTTCCTGCTCTTCCTCTGCATTATCATTTAGGAACAAAATTACATCATCAACAAAAAGGATGTGCGTTACTTTTACCTCATCCCACGAACCTGATGCCAAGTAGGGAGGCTACATTTCATGTGGTACACATAAATATGTAATGGTTTAACATAGAACTAAATTATATAAATTGGGGTGTGAGATAAGTAGACGAAATGTATTAAATAGGAATGGAGCAATATAATTTATTGCATATACTACCTAAGCAAAATAGAGTTGATAAACATTATTTTTTTCCACATTGAATAATATGTCATCTTATCATAAAAGAATTGATTTTAGAAGGGGATAACACCTAGAAGTAGTGAGGAGAATAACAAGAATGATGCACCACACAGTCGTAATGTTTTAATACAACTTAATGATATCCATTAAATTTCAAGTAAAGCATTTAAGTTAAATAAATTGGAATTAAAAAAGTATTTTTAACGTTTTAATCAACAAAAACCAATAAAAAAAATTAATTCTATTGTTACTTTATTTAAATAATTATTTATTATTTATAAATTAAATAATTAATAGTTTAATATTTTATTTTTGCATTTATGAATATTGTATATTAAATAAAAGTAATGATGAAGAATATATATCTCCTTTTTAAATTTCAAGATCAAATTTAAAGTTAAAGCCTATACACTTCCATAAAATGTTAAAGTACGCCAAAAATTACACCTCAGAAAAAATGTATATCATCATGATAATTATCTTCATTTAAAAAATAATTTCACTCTAAAATTACGTTACATATTTTTTGCTTATTAAAGGTAACTATTACTTATTTTCATTTAATAAATAATTCACTCTAAAATTACTTTACATATTTCGTACTTATTAAAGGTCACTAATATTCCTTCTCCGCCGATCATAAGTTTGATTTTTATGGAATTGCTTCTCTGGTTGCTAATATTTCTTGGGTACAAATTAATGCACGTTTTCTATTCTCCCTCTAGAGTTTACACGTCTTTTGGCGTGATTATAATGCCAACCACAAACTTGCATGTCATTCTTACATTAGAAACCAAAATCTATTATTATGGTACGCTTAGTCCCCACATTTGTATTCAAGTCTGCCCACTCTTAGATCTACTTAGACGTAAAGAATGGAATATTCTCAATATGTGGTCCAAAGACTAGAAAATAGAAAAACAATGTTTAGGCATTCTTTTATGAGAAAAATGATTTTTTGAGATGAAGTTTTTTGTTAGTGAGGATTCTCATTTTCGAAGTGGATACTGTGGGTTCAATTGTTATCAAGCATGTTATTATGGCACCAACACTATTGGTTTTCACTATAATTGCCAGAAGGTAATTAGAAAATGATTCTATGTTGTGTAATTATGCAATTATAACATTAGAAAATGGTTAGCCATACACTTGTGTTTGTGTTTGTGGTATTTAGAACAAAGGTTCGAGCTTCTTCAATGGTCTTTTTTTAAATAGTGATATAATAGATGGGGTTAACCAGTTTAAAGCTTAATGTTAAAAGAAATTCTCATTCATTGTGGAAAATCTTAAGGAAATCCGTAAGTTCTACACCTACCACCTACCTTGGGCCTTAGAAAGCCCATATCTCATAATTTTGTGTGGAGAATGTATCATCTATGTCAATTTTTAAGGATGAACAAACATGGGTAATTGAGGAGAAGGTGTATTTTTTGGTTCATGGCCTAATTTATAGGTTCAACATATTTTAGCTCTTGTTGAAAAATATTGAATCTTAGATATTTAGGTGGTTTAGGGATCTGTCCTCAAGAGTACACTGGTTATCTATTAAACTGCTAAAATTTTCTTCACTTTATAGTCATGATCGAGAAAGGAAAATATTGAGTTACTGCTAGAAGGATTTGGTTCATATTGGAGTGCATGAGCCTCTAGTGGAAGCTATGGCACTGTAACTTCAACTCACACATAGAAATTCCATCAAAGGTCCTATGATGGGATAATTTTCCTAATATCCCTTAGATTACTAAGGTTATTAGACTCTACTTGCCATTGATAATTATTTCGATCAGTTGATTACCATGGCCCCCAAAACTAGCACCATTATGGTCAGTTGTTTCCAATAGATTAGACTTAATGAGTAGAGTTTGAACATGTTAAGAGGATCCAAACATCAATTTGTTATGTATATTCTATAAGAATTGGCCTTTGTCCTCCTTATCCTCATGGTTAATGGAAATAAAGATGAATATGTAGGTGTCATTACAACCTACATGTTAAGGGAGATTGAACATGTTAAGTGGATCCCAACATCAATTTGTTATGTATATTCTATAAGAATTGGCCTTTGTCCTCCTTATCCTCATGGTTAATGGAAAGAAAGATGAATATGTAGGTATCATTACAACCTACATGCTAAGGGAGATTTAGTTCCATACTAATGCGACCAACTTCCCAAATGAAGTATGACATAATTTGGTAGATTCTTTTTTAGAATAAGTTGTGTTAATTTTGAAAGGTTCCCAAACTTTCAAGTAGAAACTCCACCTACCATCATGGGAAATAATTAGCTTTAATTGAATTAAGAAAAGAGAACTATCAAGAAATATTTATGGGGTAATAGCAAACAAATTTAGTCATTGGTGATTATGATCCCTATTTCAAAAATTAAATAAATAAACAATACTAAATCAAATTTGAATAAAAAAGAACTAAATTAATTGGAAAGTAATTAATTGTGATAAAGGAAGTCAAACCTAGTTGGAAAGAATAAATAATTTATGATGAATTCAGAATTATGATAATTTTAAAATTAACAGTCTAAGATAAGGAATAAATAATGAGATAAAAGAAATAACATAAATAAAAATTCTAAGATAAAAAGCATATAAAAGTTTTGTGTTAAATCTTCTTACGTTTCGCTACATAGCAGTTTAAACATATAGCCCTCATTACTTTTTCCACATCATTAAAAAAATCCAAAATTGATTAACATCCCAAAATTTTCAATCAAGAATATGACCATAAACTAAGCCATGACCATAAACTAAGCCATTCCTAGAAGCCATTAATCCACCATCTATGTTGATAAAATAGTTTCTTTCTTCCCTTTTATTTACCCACTAGTGGATCCATAATCACTCTTTTCCTCGTTATAGTGAATATGAAAGATTAAAAATAATAACAAAAGTGGAAATCCTTTATAAAGGAGAAATTATATAAATTGAATCCAAAGAAAAAAATATAGTGATCCTAGAAAAGGGGTCAATCATGGAAGATGGATAAAATTAGGAAGAATGAACTAGAGCAAGGAAAAGAGTCATTATGGAGCAACTAGTGGGTAAATAAAAGGGGAAGGAAGAAACTATTTTATTGATGTAGATTGTGGATTATTGGCTTCTAGGAAGGGCTTAGTTTATAGTCATATTCTTGATTGAAATTGTTGGGATGTAAATCAATTTTGATGTCTTATTTGACGACGTGGTAAGAGTAACAAGGGTTATATGTTAAGACTTTAGTTTGGTCAAAGGAAATTATTTTTCGGTGTGATGGTAATGTTCAGTCATAATAGATTTCACAAGACATCTATGAACAATATCTATGGTATGATATTTAAGATGAGTTTAGATTGAATGACAAATTTGAACTATGTACCTATGTAGGATTATCACAAGAGTTGCAAGAAATTTGAGAGACACCATGAGAAAGTAAAGGGTTAGATATGTCTTTGGAAATTCTAAACAATCATTTAAGGGGTTTGTGAGGTTTAAAGTGAGTTTAATTTTATTATTTGATAGAATTTTGGATAAGGTATCAATCATGATATCTATGCAAGGAAGGGATATTCGTTGGGCCTAGCTTTTTGGAGGTACCATTTTTTAGGAAATAGTTTTGGTGTGGACAAAGGCAAGAGTGAAGTGGTTCGGAAAAGCGGTTAACTTCGACGAAGTGGCCAATAAATCGGGAAAAATGGTTATGTTGATCAAGTCAAATGGTTGGAGTTGATTCAGTTAGTTATAAATGGTCGACATTGTATTAATGAGTCAGTTAGTCAGTTAGTGGGTTAGTGGGAGTGGGGAATGCTAAGTGCGCCCTATAAATATGTAATAAGGGAGGGCTTACTTGGGTTATGGGGGTTACTGTTGGTTACTATTTTTTTGCTACTTTTAGTCGATGTTGTAAGAGCACATCTTGATTCTGTAATGGATTATTATATTATGTCTGTCGGAGTTAATTTGGAGAAGCCGAGTCGCTGATATGTAGGCTGTGTGCGCCGATCCCTTGTATGTCATGAAGAAATAATAAGTCTTAACTAAAGTTCTTATTTTTCCGCGACTCATAATAAAAGACAAGCGCTTCTGTGGTTTTTCCCAGGATGTGTTTCCATGTTAAATATGGTGTCTTTATGTGTTGTGATGTGTGATATGATCTAGTACGTGTTTCTTTCCTCTGATTGAATATTTAGATAAATGCAAGATTAAGATGTCTGTGACTGCTATGAATGTGAATTATAATCTAAATTATATCAATCTTGCGATGTTACGGGTTTTGTCGAAGTTATGACCCTGTCGATGTTATGCAATAGTTAATGTTATGGGTAGTATGATGAATGGGTTTTTTGTCGAGCCATTACCTTTATGTGCTTCGGAAACCTGGTTCATGCAGCTTCCATAGATACTTTGGGTGAGACCTCATTTTCTTTGCAGGTGTTTCCGGAAGGGATTAAACTCCCTTTCAGGCCGGTATCTGTGGTAATGGTGTTTGTTGGTGTGATTTTGAGTGTTTGAAACCTAGTCGAAGTAAACATGTGCCAACAATACTTGACCATGATACTTGGGGGTGATTAGGTGCTTTAGGATGGAGGATAGGTTTGAAATATTTGTCTATTTGGATAAAAGAGTATCCATTCATTTGAAGTTATTTATTGAGGTGGGATCGTTATTTGCTTAAGTGTTGGGAGGACGAGATTCAAATGACTCTAGAAAAGAGTTTTAGGACTGAACTTACCAGGATGGTAGTGGGATTGAGCATGGAGGTGTCTATCAGTATGAGCCCTTTTTCTAAGCACTTGGCCAGAGAGGGATCAATCTAATTGGATAGGAAGGATCACGTCTAGAAAAGGAAGGGGATTGTCCTACTCAATTTCTATTGTAAATTGTATGTAAGTGGATAAGCTATTCAAATGGTTATGAAATCTATCAAGGGTGGAATGGCCATGGGGCCATATTACAAAGGTTTCAACCAAAAAACCAAACAAACTTTTTTTTTTAAAAATGATATTTATTAAGGGTCAATGATTCAAAGTGTTCCATGAAATGTTAGCAACTAGTAGGGATAATGAAGATCCCATTACAATTCCTTTAGTCTATTCATAGAGTTTACCTTTAAAGATAAAGAAATTCAAGGTGAGGTAGACCTTAATGAGTTTTAAGGTTTTAGAGTCAAAAAGTTTTGAAAAGATGTTAGGAGGTTTAGGGACATGGATTTTAGTGAACAAGGAAATGACATCAAAAGTTACAAATACATCTTGGTCATCCAAGGTCAAATATTTAGTTTTTTTGGATAAAGCTTGAGGATTATTTTATAAAAGAAGGGATTGGGAAACAAAAGGTTGAATATTTTCAAATAAATATTTTGAAAGGGAACGGGTCAAGGGACGAATGAAAGGCATTTTTTTATTTATGGATTTTAAGTTGACCATGAAGTTTATGAATTTATGCGTTGTGAGGAAGGAGGAAATTTTTATGAGGATAGCTATGGAATATAAATTGATATATTTGGACACCATATTAGTTATTTGGTTCAGATAATTATTTGATAGAGTTTTATTGAGGAATATGAAAGAATATCAAGGATCTTCATTTCATAATCCATAGAGTTCATACCAATTGATGCATTATGTTTATCATATTTTAAGATAATGATATTCAGATTATTAAGTATGGTATTTTTTAAGGATTATAATACTATACTTAATTCCAAAAGAAAGAAGTGCAACTAATATAATTGATCTTGATGAATCTAAAAAACAATGTATGATTTTTTTGTTTGTTTCACATCTAGGAAAACTGGTATTCAAGGAAAGAAGATGTGTTTCTAGAGAGTGCGTAACCTATTAGATAATAGCTTAAATAAATTGATTTATATCTTCAACATTGATCTTAATATGTTGATCTCTATGAATAGATAGTAAATGGAATCAATCAATATTAATATTAATAAGATGTTATGTTGATTCATGTTAGTACCTTCAATCATAATATCAGGTCTAGTGCAAGGAAATGCTTCCCTCTCATGACACATTAGTTGTAATGGAAATATGGAAAAACAATATCCTATTGACTAGGAGGAATTATTAGAGGTACATGCACAACTTATTAGATAATGGTGTAAAAATATGAAATGTAAGAAATAAAATTAACTTCCAGAATATATAATATTTATTTATGGAAAGTTGGTGTAACTCAGAAAATTTCATGTTCTTTTAACAATGTATGTTATGGTCTCTCTAATAATGCATATATTCTTGTTAAGGTGTAAATTTAGTGTCTTAGTAATGGATTTTCTTGAAACAAATTTGTATAGTTGTAGATAATAGTTGGTCATATGCACCATTATTTTCCTGATTTTTTAATGTTAATAAATTTTATATTTTTAAAATGAATAAAGTCAATGAATCCTTGAAATTATGAGGTCAAGCATTAAGAATGTATTTGAGGGTCTTAACATAATCAATCAATTTTATTTTGTGTGTGTGTAGGTCTCCATCTATACTTGTGCACCATATAATTTTTTTTAGATGGGTGAGGCAATAAAAAATTACGCAAGGAATAAAAGACCTATGTCCTTTAGAATTATGATATATGTACAGATAAATATCAATAAAAGATAGAAAACCATAAATATTTACTTGTGTGTAAGAGAGGTAGACCCACCATTATATTTGAATTTATAGGAGCAAACAAATATTAAAACAAACATGTGTTTAAAACACACACATCTTTTTATTAAATATATTCTAAACTATGAAAAACTTGCATCACCTTTAGAATGATGACTTATTTTAGGACCGTTTCGGGAAATTAATCCCTAGTGGATTTTGGGTGTAACCACCACAGAGTGAATTCCCTAAAAGGAAACTCTCAACAATCAAGCAAAAAATGAGTTTACAACAATTTGAAGCAGACTTCTTTTCAAATAAAGAAAGAAGGATGGGAGAATGAACTACCTGGAGTCCAATGTCTAATGTAGATTCTCCACATTGGAGCTTCTTTAATATTCTGTGCAACTCTTCAATATTCAAATTGAAACAAATAAATATCAAAGAAACAACTAGTCATTGCTGTCAAAATATGATCTATAAACCAACTATTGATTTAAATACAGAACTTACAAGAACATAAAGATTTAAAAGGAGATCATGAATTGGACAAGAAAGATAGTTCTTTTATATTAATAAACAAGTTACAATTGAAATGATTTCACATGATTTTTGTTTCTTACACTCTTATGAAATTAGAAATTCAGGATCCTCTAGCCCAAGTCCTTCACACACTCATTCCTTGTTCACCTTGAATGATATACCCAACAGAATCACTACAATTCTTTGGTACAATAAAGTCTTCCAATGATGACTACAAATCAAGTTTCAGATAAGGGAATAGGGTTTTGCAAACTAGGGAAACAAGGGTTTCAAATTTGGTTGAATTCCAACAACATAAGGGTGATCTCTCTTAGATTGACTTGTATGATTTTTCATCTCCTACGCCTCTTTATATTGTTGGGGGCGCAGTTAGGGAGGTTAAGATATAGTTATCTATGGGAATGGGAAGTTGGGGAATAGAAATAACTGTCATTTTCCCATAAAATAACTTTACTTTTTATTTTTTTACCCTCTCATAGTAATGTACATGGGCTAGACACTAGTAAGTCACGTGAATGCGGGATAGCCATATATAGGTCACGTACATTTTGGAAAACCTAGTTTCTTGAGAGGAATTTCCAAGGATAGATGTTGTTTAGCAGATGATTAAGAATTAAGGAAGTCTACAAAAGAGGAATATGGGTAAGATTGAACATCATAACATCTATGGAAACAATGTGGAAAAATACATTATAACAAATGCCCCTTAATGTGTGATGTCATAGGGGTAAACAATGACCGAAATACATTATAATTATTTCATAGGTGAGTGGAGAAGTGACTCAGTTGGAATTTATTGGAAAAATAGACATAGGAGACAACTGCAATGAACCAAGTCAGAACTACTCTTCCTAAGGCGGCCATACCTATTGTCAAAAGATATAAAAGCACTGCTATTGATAAAGTATAGTAGAGATCACTAAGGTATATATAAGCAATGATCATGGCCACAAAGATACAAATTAGATCCATGTCAAAAAATAGATTATAGCCATGGAGATACAAAGTGGATATATGTCTAAAATCATATCACAACCACAAAAATACAAAGCGGATCTATATCTCAGAATCAAATGAATATCTCTGGAAATAATACTGAACGGAACAATATCTATAAGAACCAGTGCCAAAATATGAGTAAGTGGCAATCCAACTCAACCTGAGTCATAGCCAAAATGATGTGTTTCTATATATGGACCCAAGATCTTCTAACCAACCGAAATTGGTACGAGTCTAAAGTATGTGAATAAATGTTTTGAGGTTTAACATAGTAATACAAAGTGTGATTGTAGGTCATTAATGTAAACCGTTAACACATGTGAGACAACTCATCGATAATGATAATGAGAAGAAATGTACCTAGCACAATCTTACAAGTGTGAATGGATGTGTTGACGTCGAACACCTATAGGCTCTAACAATCAGGGGACACTGATGTATTCCCATAGTTTATAGCGAGGAAAATTTCCATTGATGACTGCAAGATCCAAGGTACTTAACGGACTCTAGATCACCATCATAGAGTAAATGTTTTGGAGTATATAGGATGTGAAACATTGGAAGGAGGGCATTAAGGCATTCCTCATCATCCAACACAACATAGTAGTAGGAGGCCAAATATTTAGTAGATCAGACTGACGATACTGAGACATACTCGATATAGGAAGGTTGAAAACCGAGGTTAATACTTTTGAATAATGGCTAACTCAGGAAAAGACTTACCTTGAACATATGCATGACATGATAAGCAACTAAGGAAACATTGACTCAAGAAGAGACATGAGATAATTCAGTGACGTATGAGACATCAAAGACTGCTCCATGATGATAGGAATATTAACCATCCAACGGAGATAAAACAAAATGGGCTCAGCTTCCTAAAGTATAACTATAACCCAAACTGAAGAGATAATGACTCAACACAATGTGATATTTTCAAGGGCGATGCAACTTGCTTCCAGAAATAAGTAAGAAAATGACGCTTTCCCAACCATCTTCTTGGAATATTTTCTTTTTTTTCTTTTTCATATTATAAACTCCTGAAAAATAATAAAAGAATGCTATGATACATAGGAAGAAACGAGTATCGAGAGAAATACAAACTAGTCCCAAGAGCATGGAATGAACCTATGCATAATGCAAGGAACATGAGCATGATATTCACACTCACCGTATGTTTCTTCCCTAAAAAGGGTGTGAAGTTACAAAGGAGAAATAATGCATAGCTTAACAATAATAATATAGGGAATGAGGGCTTGACATATAGCTAAAATATGGAAGGTAGCATAAAGCTCAAAAGTGCATCCAAGAGATATGCAAATATATTTACAACTTAACTATTGTCTCATGGACTTTTGTCGAGCTCGGGTCAGTTAGTGCTCGCCAGTGTGTTCAATTTTAGAGAGTCCGAAAAACTTAAAGAAGACCCTTAATATATTCTTTTTCATAATTTTAGTCTTTCGAGCTGGAAAAAATCATAAACGTATACAAGGGAGAACTATTCTAACCGAAATTGACTAGGGTATTCCTTTTTCGTAACATAGTCCATTTGTGAAAAGGGATAAAATTATACCAAGTGGACGTATTTTTGAACGCTTTATCGAGCATGAAAAAGAACAAGATCACTCAACAATTTTTTTAAAGAGTGATAAAAGAGCTTAAATTTTTTTTATAATAGAAGTCCCCTCATAGGAAAGGGCTAGCATAAAGATGAGAAGGAGATAATGTAGTTCCAATGCATAGTTAGGAAATACTACTGCATGACTCTCAGATCCTAAAATAAAGTAGCATGAGCATCAATGTAATACAAGATCAAATATAGGATTCCCATGGGGTGGGTAGGCTCTAAATGCAGTACCGATTTGTCTCACCAAGATGAAGTACCTAGCTTCAAATCTTGAAGTGTTTTTGAGATTCCCACTGATGAGTATATGGCCATGTATTGTGTTCCCAATGCACAAAAGAGCAGCTCACAAATTCTCACTCGAGACGTAGAGAGCCTTAGCATGAATATTATGCTTCTTATCATTGGGCAGGTGTAGGGACCAGATTCATTACAACGAGCATCCAAGGTTTGAATGTTTTAGGTAGTGAGATGCATGGAACCAATAGTGTTTAATTGGAACACATGTTTGTTGGGATGTCTGAAATCCCAACTATTTGGTGTCGAACAAGGGGAGCTACAAAAAATTTGGTTTTGCAGTATCTTCTGCAACTTCATTTTTGAGAGAGTTCCAGTATTGATCCCACGAGTGCAAATGGACTATAATGCACTCCACGTGATTTCCATGAGTTGGTGGACATGACTTATGCTATGGCTTGGAGGTGGGTATATAGATACCCCATTCGATGATGACTACTTTGCTTGGTGGGAGAATCATATCATTTACATCGATGACTACCCCTATTCCAGGATCAAATTTAGTCAAGAGTCATACATGGTGGTACCTCTAGGTAGACCCCTTGGCGCTATTGGTAAGTCTTATTTTAGTATTTTCAAGTTTATTTTATTTTTTTGTTTTTTTTTATATATTGAAAACAAATACATGTTCTTGGGTGGAAACTAACATATCCAGATAATCATCATACATATTGGACCATTTCGACTAGAAGGATTCCCCCGATTTTGATGGAGGACATGGGAGGGGGGGAATATTGGTACTTCCGCGACGTTAGAGAATGTCTAGAACAACTTGAGCAGTCTGACGGATGGGGTCTTGACGACCAAGGTAGATGACATGTTAGAGGGATTACAACGAAATATAGTAGGGATACTAAGAGCCTGGGTTTAGTACTTTCAAAAAGTGGTAACATTTGTACTATACTACCGTAGGGGTCAGGGTTTAGGTGATCGTTAGGAGGTTTTATGGCTATATGGCCATGAGGTCGGGATAGCCTATTTTTGGACATGTTTTGGATCCAAATTTTGTGATGTATAAAATTTTTATATATTTTTGAAACCTATATGTCTATTTATATATCGACAAACCTTTTGTTTCGACCTACTTTTATTTACATTGTCTTATGAACATGAATGTTATGTACATGCTGATTTTAATGAGTTTATAAATGAAATAAATGACAATCAAGGATATAATTAGCATATGCATCAGTAATTAAATTTTGTTTTCTTGAGACATGATTATATTTAATGTAAGTAAACTATCGTTCAAGAAAATGTACTCTTAAAAACTAACGAAGTAAAGTAGGATCAACGACTCAATATTCACCATTAAGTTGTAAAACAATCAATTTTGAGTCGAGACAGAATTTGAGAGGTAATATGTCATTTGATAGAGAATCTTGAAGTAATTCGATTACAACACTGTATTCAACCATGTTATTGGTTGTTGTCCCTAAACAAGTGCCTCCCAAAACAACTAACTAACCGGTGGGAGAATAAATCACCCATGTAGCTAAAGAGAGGTTATGAGTATGGAAACTAGAACCATCTGCAAATCCTAGAAATATATCATTCGACATCTTAAAACACAAACAAAAAACCCATAAAAATTCTTAACGAAACAAGAAACTATCCAACTGTACAACTATATACATAAAAATACATTAACTAAGCATAATACTTCTTTAGGTAGAGCCCATTTATAGGCTTAGGAAACTTGTTCCCTTCAAAATTATTCAACTCATAAGCACCTTCCTTCAAAACCTTAGAGATCGAGCCACATTAACTTGAACTTACCTACCCCTAGGGAGTCTTTATCCTGATTATAGAGCAAGACAACATCTTGCTCCGAGAAAACTATTGGATGGACATATTAATCATACTAACTCTTAACCCGTTTCTTATGCACTTCATTTTCTTTGGTATCATTCCGATGATGTTCATCAAGATGTTCCATGTGAATCAAGTGTTCCTCCAAAGCTAAAGTATCGAGAAACTGCAACTAAACAACTAACTTCAATGAAGGTATTTCACATTCAATCGGGATAATTCCTTCCACTCCATGAATGATTTGGAAATGAGAGAAACCAATAGAAGATTTAACAGTAATTCGATAAGCCCATAAAGAAAAATATAGCAAAACATGCCAAATAGCCCTACTAGCGTTCATTGTCATCTATCGCATGGTTTTTCAAAGTTTTTTTGATGGCTTCAACCTGACCATTAGATCGGGGATAAAATGATGATTAATTTTCTTGTTTAAACCCCAACATAGTGGCCAAATCGCTCATCATATGATTTTTGAAATGTCTACCATGGTTAGTGACCAATTCACATGGAATACCAAAAGATGTAATAATCTGATTAAATATGAAATAAGTTGTAGTTTCCAAATCACTGTGATAATTTGGCATAGCTTCTGCCCATTTTGTGAAATAGTCGATGAATACTATAATATAATGATGCACCCCAACTAAATTTGGGTTGGAGGTCATAAAGTCAACCCCCCACCTAGTGAAGGGGCTAACCGTAATAACGAGAAACAAGGGAGCTAGGTGTGCACGCATCTTCTTAGTTAAAACTTGACAAGCATGACACTTTTTTACTGCTTCTATACAGTCTTTAAAGGTCGTCGACCAAAAGTATCTGGCATGCAAAATTTTATGGGAAATTGCAAGTGCAGAAAGATGACCTCCATAGGCTCCATTGTGAGAGTCATTCAACACAGAATTAACTTCTTTGTGTGTTAAGCAATGCCATAAGATTGAATCAACCTCTTGATTGTACAAAGTATCACCTATTATGAGACAATTATTTGCGTTATGCCAGAGGCATCATCGCTCTTCTCATGAAAAAGAATGAGGACACTTCCAAGTTTGGAGATATATCAAAATATATCCATATCCATGATCTGATGAAGAGACAACAAATATGTGCTCATTAGGGAATGAGTCATACTCTATGTCCTCACATTCTCTGCTAGGAAACTTCAAAATGAGATCAATAGAGAAAAAATAATATTGATTTGACTTAGCAGAATGAAATTCGAAGTCAAATTCCTGCAATATCACAAATTATAATCCATTTCTTGAATTTTCCCCCGATTATTCGTCGAGTCAAAACATACTGAAATGGATTGAGATCCGCAACTACAATGATCTTAAGCAACAAAATATAATGTTGAAGTCTTTGAGCTGCAAAAATAGCAGCAAAAGCTACTTCTCAATGTGAGAATACTTTAGTTTGGGTCCAACCAAAGAAAATATAAGAGAATAGATGACATGTTACTGGAAACTTTCATCTTCCTAAACTAGAACTATGTTGATTGTGGAATTGTATGTGGCTAGATACAACAACAACAAAAAAATTTGTAATATGGCAGGCTGAGTAAAGGGGATATCATAAGGGATTTGTAAAGAGCATTGAAAGAAGCTTGGGAATATTCATCCCATATAAATGGGACCCCTTCCTTCAATAAATGCATAAAACCTTTTGTAATCCTAGCATAGTTTATGATGAAACTTCAAAGAAAGTTGGATTTTCCTTAGAGGCTTTGAAGCTGGCGAACATTTGTGGGAGGAGATAAATTAATAATAGATTCAAATTTTAATGGGTCCACCATGATTCGCTTGTTTGATACAATAAAACTAAGAACCGTCAAGACTCAACACAAAAAGTGCACTTATTAGGATTCAAATGAATCTAATAGTGCGTACAACATTCAAACACAATCCGGAGGTGATGAGGATGATTCCACCTCTTGCGAGAGCGGGAAACTAAATCATTAAGATAAACTTAAATGATATGTTTAATATCATGGAAAGAAAATAAATGGCCCACTGAAAGGTATCTCCAACATTTTTAAGGCCAAATGGCATCTTCTTGTACGCAAACGAACCCGAAGGAAAAATAAATGCAGTTTTATGTTGGTCCTCAGGTTTGATCTGAATTTGGTTATACCTCGAAAATCCATCCATAAAGTAAAATACTTCTCTTCCAGCATACTCATCAATGTTTTGATCGATAAATGGAGTGGGGAAGTTATCCTTGGGGAAATCCTTGTTCAGATCTCTAAAGTCCAGTCATACTCAAATATTTCCCTATTTTTTGTCTACCGAAATAGGATTGGATACCTATTATGTCAACGAAACTGTAACACCCCATTTTTTACACCAATATGTATAAAAATATAAATATTTATGAAAAGGATACAAGTCGGATACGTATGGTATAAAGTGACGAAGATATGTAAATTTGTAAATTTCCACTCTTTAATATAAAAATACATGGCTGATGCAGACTAAAGGACAAAAAGAAGAGATGGGGGACTATCCTTCCATAAAAAGGGGAAAAATGTGTCCAACCCATGTGTGCCACCTATCTAGGGAAAAATTTCTACCTCTCCATGCCACTTGTCTACCTCTCCATGCCACCTGTCTAGCCTCAAGCATGCATATAAATAGTAAGAGAAATCCATCATTCCTTTATTCTTGGATGCTAGAGAGAGTTCTGCTAGCTTCTAGACCTGCACTATCTACATGAGAAACCTGTCACCCGTACTACCATTTGGTACGATTCCATACCATTCCGTACCACCTCACCCTTTTGAATGTGGAGAACCATAATTATAACAGAAGAACTCCCTTGAGCCTGGAAAAAGGAATTAGGGGTAACAAACTTGAGTTACTGTTAACTCAAATAAGGAGCCCCATTCCTTGACTGAGGGATAGTTGTAGCAAGAAAAATCAATACCTTCTTATGGATTGACAGTCCCATCTCGGGGGTGTTTTATCAAAGTAATATATGGCTTGAAAAATCCTATGGCTAGGTGGAACGTCCTTGGTTTGCAGTCAGTTGGTTCATTTATTCCAGATAAGTATTCATCTGTGAATGGAATTTGTTGTGGATGATTATTGAATTGTGCTTAATGTATTTTATGTTGAATGTTTTTCATTAATTGCATGGAATTACTATCATTTGAGAATTTGTATTCACAGAAAATATACTTGCATATTTTCATTTGTTTTCCTTCATATTTACATTACCACAATGCCTAAACATGATCATAATTCCACTATAAACATCAATTTAAGTAGTAGAATTCCAAATTTGTGATAACATGGGTGTTCTTGGGAAAAATTATGGATGTTTCATAGGTAAATTATCATTGTGAGAGTACTGGGTTCATCACGGAAACATGGTAAATGAAACTTTCCTTGATAATTTTTTCGACTTCAGTTTTAATGGCATCCACTTTCATAGTATTAATTGGATGAATCTTTTGATGAACCAATTTTGCAGTTGGATAGGTTTTGATCTCATGTTCTACAATACTGGGATCAATGCCTATCATATCCTCATATGACCTAGCAAAGACATCACATAATTCTTTGAAAAGTTTCGTATAAATCTAAATTTCTTCAGGTGAACAGTTTACTCCTACGTAAACATTTTCCACAACGTCAGGGTTCCCAGGGATGTGGATTGGAATGGTTTCCGAAATGTTAGCCATATTTCCCTTGGGAATAAATACACATTTGAACCCGAGGGTTGAATGGTAGAATAAAATATTTAAGAGGAGGAACATGAAAATCTCCATTCTCTACCCTATCCAGGGACAGAAGAAAATATGAGCGATGATGCATATATTCCCAAGGATTTTCAGGTCATGTTAAATCTTATAGGATAGCCTCATAAGATGGCATAACAATATATAAATAGTATTGAGAATTGGAGGAATCAACAACACAAGCAGGATGAATACTTTGATCCACCTCCTCAACAGGGGACGAATCATTGTCTGCAGTATCTTTCTAAGTGGCTTGATAAGCTATTTCTGCTGCAGATAGAGGTAAGATGGTTTTAGAGTGCTCAGAATCTTCCACTGAATCTGATGGAACAAGAAGGATCCAAGGTTCATCTAGGTAATATGTTATTGTTGATGTATTTGTAACTTACAAATATATTCACTTGTATATTGTATGTATTACATTTGTACTTTATTGTATCCCCAACGGAGATGTATTATTCCTCCGATTGGAAGTGTCATCATTTGTATTTGCAAGTGTTGCAAGTTATATTGTAAGTGTCGTAACTTATATTTGATGGGTTATTAGAACACCTTAGAGGGGTCGGCCTAGTATGAGTTAAGTGGAATGGTTATTAGAATCCCTTAAGGATTCGGCCCAGTTAGGGTAAAAGGCAAGTCAAGTTAAAGTATAAATAGAGTGGTTGAACCACTCTATTTGCTCATTCACTCATTCATCCAACTCACATAGTTGAGAGAGAGAAGTGCGTACAAGTGGAGGAGGAGTATCTGCTGAAGACATCTATATTTTGGGGTTACATCTTTGTGATCTTTGTATTGGTGCTTATTCTATCTCTGAGGAAGTTGCGGGGTTTTTCACCTTCTTGGTTTTCCCCGGTGAGATGCTTTGTGTCTCTTGTCTCTTGTGTTTGATATTATGTACATGTTGTTCTCTCATTTAAGATCCTAGATCATATTGAATTAAATGATGAAAAAATAACATGCTATCAGAGCTAGCCTGAAGGAAGGCATTGTATGGAATTTACAACACTTGTTGCACTTGCGACAAATTGGAAGCTAGGGCTTGGTATAGTAAAAACTAGTCATTGTGGAACTTTCACTATAGATCAGTTTTGGCGAAGGTTCGGGATCTGAATTCTTTACAGGCCGCATATTAGACACGGTTGTACTTTGTGTAAAAATTTCAGCCTCAGATTCGTTGTACTTAGTGAGATATGATTCGTACAAGTTAGGGTTTCTGCCTCTTCAAGAATGCATCCCTAAACAGGTGACCTATGCACAAAGGTCATATATTGGGGTAGGAAGCTCCAAATGGAATTCCGTAAAAAGTGACAGTTAGGGCACAAACTTTAGTTTCACCGGTCTGAGTTTCAGAGGCCGAAGTTGAAACAGTGACACGTGGCACTCCGTAAAAGTTTGCTATGTTGTTTCATCCCATAAACAGGTCATGTTGCGACACTTAACATATATCTCTCACGGAGAATCCATTGAAGCTCAGATTTGTGTTGGAAAGATGAAAGGTCCATCTACCCAGGACGAAGTTTCATACCCTGAGGATCCTAAATTTCAGAGATGCACCAGAAACAATATGGCATATATTTCTGCCAAAACAGAATTGGATTCTGAGCATTTTCATTTTTGGCTTGTCGTTGCTGCGGGAAATTAGGGCTTTTGATAGAAGTGGAATTTTGGATTGCCCTCAACATAGGATTTCTCTCCTAAGAAAAATCAAAATTTAGAGACCAAGATCAAAGATTTTGGTGGGGTAGAACCCCAGGATCTATCAAACCCTAGTTCGAGTTTTGGACCAGAAAACAAGAAAACCAGATTTTGACAGAAGTTGCAGATCCGAAATTCGTAGGTCATTTTTGGAGTTTTGAAAATCTAAGCACACCAGATTTCTTGCCTTAGACATAAGTTTGAAATTCCAAGTTTGGATTTTTAGGGTTTCTTTGTCAAACCCTAGCCAACACCAGATCCAGATTCAACAAATCAAGTGGTAAGACCTAAATATTTTATTTCCATTTGAGTTTCTTATTAAGATGTCTCACCACACCAAGATTGAGGATAAGATTGAAGGGGCTGATAACTTCCGAGCATGGAAGTATAGGATTGGGTTAATCCTAGAAGAGAATGAATTGGACACCTACATAAGTGAAGAGGTTCCAGTTCCAGAGGGAGATGAGGCTAAGGCCTTACATAAGAAGAACTTGGTCAAGGCGAAGAGAATCATTGCAGATTCCATCAAAGACCATATCATACCTCATGTGTATTCTCTAAAGACACCCAAGGAGATGTTTGATTCCTTGACCAAGTTGTTTGAAGGAAAGAACATAAATCAGAAGATGACTTTGAGGAATCAATTGAAGAATGTCAAGATACAAAATGTAGAGACCGTGCAGTCCTACTTTATAAGGGTCTCTCAGATAAAAGAACAACTTGAAGTTGTGGGAGAAGATATAGAGAATGGTGAAATTGTGATGACCACTTTGAATGGCCTACCTAGGTCATGGGACTCCTTCATCCAAGGAATTTGTGCAAGAAAGAAATTGTTTTCTTTCAAGTAGACTGTGGGAGGAATGCTCACAAGAAGAATCTAGACATGTAGCTCGAGAAGAAAAGATGGATAATGAATAACAGGCTCTCACAACACACACTAGGAAGGATAACAACAAGAGAGAGCATCCTCATCACAAGAAGGGTAAACACCACCACGAGAATCAGAGGTAGAACCTTGGAGGATCCAAGAAAGATCCTTCTCACATTTGACGTTATACTTGTGATGAGAAGGGACACTCTTCCATAGATTGTCCCAGGAACAAAAGCAGCTCCCACAAGAAGAACAACAACAAGAAAAGACATAATGCTCACACTGCAGAGGATGATGAACCTCCATGGAAGAGAACCAGAGAATACAATGAAGATTCTTCAAGTAATGAAGAATATGTAATGAAGAAGAAGCTACTATAGAGTTTGACTCCAGAAGACAAATAATCTATGGAAGAACCTCTCATCCATTTTCAGCATTGGTTAAGGTGCACATTATCAGAGAATCCAGTAGTTCCTGCAAGGAAGCAAAGATTGAGAGGGAGTCCACCCAACAACCAAACAAAGATAAGTATTTGAATTGTTATTTCCTGTATATATGATTACTTAAATGATGTTGTTCAGTCATGTACATACTTATGTTCCTAGATTTAGGATGTATATTGTGCATTTTCGAAAAGTTGCATTAATGAATAAGATACTACTAATATGCAAGTAATTGGTAAGTAGCCTATGGTACTGTACAACATTCCATTCCTACTTATCTAGAATGAAACCTCTTTGCTGACATGTTTGATTAGTGCACACTCTTAACAATGTTCTGGTAGAGATGGAAGGCATCTATAAAGTTACCGTATGAATACAAGATATGGATGAATGTTGTATTGAAGCATTGGCTAAGATAATTGCATGATTGTATGACATATGTCCTTTTGTGTAAGATTTTGTTCTGAAAGCTGTGAGATATTTATAATCATGCAATTGAATTTGACTTTTAGGAAATATGATGTATAATCACCTACAAAAGAAGGACAACGACATTTGTTCCAGCAACGAAATTCAGGAAAACTACCTATTGAAGATATTGAAGAATATGAAGTTCCAAGGATCCAGGATGCAGTAATGCAATGATGCCATGATCGAGGAGTACCAGTCGATCATGAAGAATCATGTCTGGAATGTGGTCCCGAGACCAGTAGGGAAGTCTCTTGTGACTTCCAAATGTATCTGCAAGATCAAGCATGCTTCAGATGGTAACATAGAGAAATACAAGGCAAGGTTTGTGGCTCGTGGATTCTCCTAGAAAGAAGGGATAGATTATGAAGAAAATTTTGCACCTGTATCCAGATACACTTCCATCAGAATAGTACTTGCTCTGGATGCAGTGATGAAGTGGAAGATACACCAGATGGATGTCAAGACAACTTTCTTGAATGGTGTAGTCAAAGGGAAAGTGTATGTGAAGCAACCACTCGGATTTGAGACACATGACAGGGAGTCACATGTGTGCAAGTTAAAGAAAGCCTTGTATGGTTTGAAACAAGCACCCATGACATGGTACGATAGGATTGACATCTTCCTGACTAGTTTGGGATTTACCAAGAGTAAAGAGGATTCCAACCTTTACTAGAAGGTTGAGGAAGGAAATATAGTGATACTCCTATTGTATGTAGATGACTTGTTTGTGACAGGTGAGATTGGATTGATTGTTGATACGAAGAGGAATCCTACTGCCGAGTTCTAGATGAAGGAATTGGGTATGATGCATTACTTTCTAGGTATGGAGGTTTGGCAGAGTGCATGTGGAATATTCCTTGGACAAGGGAAGTATGTAGTAGAGATCCTGAAGCGGTTCGGGATGATGGACTACAAGGAAATGGGCACACCTATGGCATCAAACCTGAAGCTATTGAGTGATGCTTCATCAGATTTGGTTGATGCCACGATGTATCGTCAGATGATTGGGTCCTTGATGTACCTGACGAACACGCGACCAGATATTTGCTTTGCTGTGAACACTTTGAGCCAGTTCCTGACGGATCCTAGACATGTTCACTTGATTACTGTAAAGCATATTCTGAGGTACCTAAAGGGTACGGTTGATTATTGGCTCAAGTATGATGCAAATCAAAAGGTTAACCTGGAGGGTTATGTTGATTTCGATTGGGAAGGCAGTGCTGCAGATAGGAAGAGAACTTCGGGGTGTTGCTTGAGTATGGGATCATGTGTGATCTCTTGGTTCAATAGGAAGCAATCCTGCATAGCACTGAGTACAGCCGAAGCACAGTATGTCGCAGCTTGTTCGGCTAGTTGTATGGAAGTATGATTAAGGAATCTACTGTCTGATTTGTTTGATCTCCAGTTGGACGCTACTTGTATATTTTGTGACAACCAAAGTTGTGTTAAGTTGTTCGAGAAACTGGTGTTCCATAACAAGTCGAAGCATATCGAGATCAAGTATCACTATATCAAGGATATGGTGCAAAGAGGAGTAGTGAAGCTCCTGCATATTGCGAAGGATGAGCAGATAGCAGATGTGTTGACCAAGCCACTAGCCATAGGGAATTTCGAGTATTTCAGATATAGGCTTGGTGTTATTCAGATTGAAGATACTTCGAGGAAGTGATGGGACACAGATGTAGGAGCCCTTCCAAGCATGGTGCTAGCAGGTTCCTCCCCATGGTTGTGGATGTAAGTGTTGTGTGATGAGAATCGGGATGATGCTCTGCTATGAACATCTGTATGATGATGATCCATATGATCATGAGCACCTGCATGATGCTTCGTGCGAGGATGATGAGTATGATCATGAGTATCAGGATGATACTCCAAGGCCATGGATATGTTGCAAGTTGTGCAGTGGCACGTAATTCAGTCCTGGGAGATCCTATAGGTTGAGCAAGAAGCTCGTAATCAGTCCTGGGATGCTCTTTAGAGGTTTTGCTTGGTAGCATGTAATTTAGTTCTGGGAGATCCTATAGGTTGAGCAGGAAGCTTGTAATCAGTCGTGGGATGCTCTTTTGAGGTTTTTCTTGGTAGCATGCAATTCAGTCTTGGGAGATCCTATAGGTTGAGCAGGAAGCTCATAATCATTCCTGGGATTCTCTTTCAAGGTTTTGCTTGGTCGCATGTAATCATCCCTAGGAGATCTTATATTTTGAGCAGTAAGCTCATAATCAGTCTTGAGATGCTCTTTCGAGGTTTTGCAGATGCACATAATCAGTCCTGAGATTCCACTAGATGAGCCACTCGCAGAGATGATGAAGACCTACATGGAGGCTAGGCCTACATCCAACATGAAAAAGGTCTGGCTCTGTATAACTTCCTATGACGAGAAGAATTGAGAGATAGCACCAGTAATCGAGATGACGAGAACAACAACAGTGACGATGATGCTCAGTGATCCAGTGATGATGATCCAGCTCTAGTATTGAAGACTTGTGCCTATATGTATTGATGACCTGTGTCAAGAGAATACCTTCCTAGTTAAGAGGGAGTGTTGACGTATTTGTAACTTTGGAATATATTCACTTGTATATTGTATGTATTACAATTGTACTTTACTATATCCCCAACGGAGATGTATTATTCCTCCAATTGGAAGTGTAATCATTTGTATTTGCAAGTGTCACAAGTTATATTGTAAGTGTCGTAACTTATATCTGATGGGTTATTAAACCACCTTAGAGGGGTCGGCCCAGTATGAGTTAAGTGGAAGGGTTATTAGACTCCCTTAAGGAGTCATCCCAGTTAGGGTAAAAGGCAAGTCAAGTTAAAGTATAAATAGAGTGGTTGCACCACTCTATTTTCTCATTCACTCATTCATCCAACTCGCATAATTGAGAGAGAAGAGTGTTTACAAGTGGAGGAGGAGGAGGAGCTGCTGGAGACATCCATCTTTTGGGGTTAGATCTTTGTGATCTTTGTATTGGTGCTTATTCTATCTCTGAGGAAGTTGCAGGGTTTTTCACCTTCTTGGTTTTCCCCGGTGAAATACTTTGTGTCTCTTGTCTCTTGTGTTTGATATGCTGTACATGTTGTTCTCTCAGTTAAGATCTTAGATCATATTGAATTAAATGATGAAAAACTAACAGTTCTAAGAGATTCTACTCGCGAAAATCAAACCTCATCTTCAGTTAAATCTAGAGAGGAAATGATATAGAAAGTAGAAACTAGGATATTAAAGGTTCCCATAAGGGATGGATACAAACCAACCCCCACATTCTCCGTAACTGGATGCGATTTGTCAATCGAACGAATCATTGATCTAGGATGCCATTTTTTATTGTTTCAAGTGAAGGATAACTGATCAATATTAACGATTTTTCCTTCATGAGGGAAGCACAAAACTTGAAAAATAGAGGACACAATGGTAGTCATTGCATAGGTCCAAATTCATCCTAACAAAATATTGTAATAGATAGGAGAAGCGACTACTTATACCTCCAAGAAAATGGTTTTCCCAACCAATTGGATGGGAAAGGATGGAATGATCCCATGTGGCCAGATCGATCACTTGTCAAAAGAAGTGATAAAAGTAGGTGATTGAGCAAGTTCTGGAGAGTCAAAGATTTTCCAACAAGACAACATCATGACACAAGTTGACGCACCCTTGTCCACAACTATCCTTCCAATTTTATTTTTGGCATGGACCACATTGATATGGAAGGACACATGGTATGGAAGGTGGGGTTTAATATATGACACATTGAACTTGATAAACTGGCCATTTGAAGGATCAGGGTTTCCTAAAGCAAAAAACAAAGCACCCCTTTGTGATGGGAAACTTTGCAAAACCTCAAGAGCTGACATGGCACACAGATTTTGAGTTAAATCCTCCACTATAGAGTATTTAGGGGCAACTTTGGCATTAGGTTTGTGTGATTCCCTCCTATAAATTCCTTTCAGCACATGAGGCAAAGTCTCTACTGCATGTTTTCCTATTGAAAGAGGGTTCTCTGGATCCAGAACTTCTTTTCCTTTATTGGAAGATTTGGGATTTCCATAATCCTTAGAACGAATTGAAAATGAAACATTGGAATTGATCATATTAATCTATGATTAATCAAGGGGATCATTTTGGGTTCCCCCTTGTGCATTTCCAGTATGATTGGAAGAAGCTAAAGCTAAATGCTAACCTTGGGGAAAAGGATTGGTCACAATAGGAGGATGTTGTTTTTTCTAATTCAGAAGCTTTTGTGCTTCCTCCATCATATGGCATTAATGAGTAGGTGATATCCTTTGCAAAGATTGCAAGGGAACTTGATCTTCCCACATTCTTTCTTTTTCCCACTAGCATCATTGGTTTGTTTGGATTTATCATTATTAGCCTCTCCTTTTTTGTTATTATTATTATTATTATTATTATTATTATTGATACCAATATGTTGGTTTCCTTTCTGGTTAGTCTGCACAGTATGTACAAAAGTTTTTTAGGAAGGAGAGGTTGCAGCTGGAGTTGCATTAGCTACCGAAGGCTGAATTGACAAACTTTTCATTTGGTTATTAATAGATTCAGCAACATTATGGTGAACTGAACCAATAATTGTATCAAGATGTGGTCCAACCTTTGGTTTGGATGGATCAGTGTTGGGTCGCAGTGCATCTAGAATAATATCATATAAAATCCCAGAATGGGAGTAAATCAAATCTAAATGTCGGACCTTAAATATTGCTTCTTCTTTGGTATTTACCCCTGAAGTGGAATTGACCTTGGAGATATATGGCAGAAAGGACTTAAGAAACCATTCCAAAAGAAACTCGAGAGGAATATTTTCCGTAATCAGTCTCTTCTACCTACGCCACTATTGAATATGATCCAAGGTGTGGGTTGCTTTGTTACGTTTAAACTGATACAATAGGTCAGTACCAGAATAATAATGGATGGGAAGATGAAAATGGTTTAGAAATACCATTTCCAAATCATGAAAGAAATTGAATGAAGAACCAGGAAATTCGATATACCATTTCGCGGCGACACTTGTAAGTGTGCATTGAAAAAATCTCAACTGAATGGAATCATCATTTAATGAGTTCAAGGAATACCAAAGATGGAAAGTAGTGACATGATCCCATGGATCCTCACCATATTTTCCTTTGAAATTTGGAATATATAATGTCATCTAAGTTGGGACCAGAGGCCAATTTGGATCGTGATATACCAAATCATTCATGAGTTTCAAAAGATATGGCAAGTTTAAGGTTGCCTGAAAAGGGAGTCTAGGTTGTGAAGGAAAATATGTGGGTTGGGTACTCTGGGGTGGGAATTTCTCTCCACCAACATTCCCAAAATATAGATAAGTGTTCCCCCTGTTAAAGTTTGTGCAACGCTTGTTCCTAAAAAAGGATTCTAGTGAGTGTGCATATGGTTACCCCTAGAAGGAATACCCTGGGTCCAAGTAGGCATGGTTTGTGAAATATTACCTCCAACTGGAATGCCAGTTGATGGTATAAATTTGTTGCTCCCTCCACTAAACAATTAAAAGGGAGTAGACCTAGCATGCATTGAGGATGATGAAAAACCACTTCTTTTCATACTAAAACCTATAATAGGATTCATACTTGAAACAATCCCAACATACTGGATAGGTCTAGTCCCAAAAGAGGGAAATGATGAAAGAATATGACTACCATGCCAAGGAAAACATTGGAACAGTGTAGCAGACCCATTGAAACCAAAAAAAGGGTTGGAAAAAAGTACTAGAAGTACGTGGAAATTTAGGCATACCCAAAGTAGGAATACCAGATGTAAAGGCACTAGAGCCAAAAGGAGTTGAGAAAGTGGCACTCATTGATTGAGTGACCGTAAAACCTATGGGTGAGGATATTTTTCCAAAAGTAACTAGAGGGGATGAACTTCCTATAGTTGCACTCAACATCTAGGAAGTATTATGAGGATTGGAAAATCCTCCTGGAATAATAGCCAAAGTGGGAGTATGAGCCTCTACCAAAATTTGTCCTAGATCATCCATGACTAATCGTCTACTGATCCAATAAGCACTTATTTCTTACTCAAAACTGCTTCATATATGCACTAATATTGGATCATTAAGTCCAGTTAAAGGAAATTTAAATGGTCTTACAAATATTTTAGCTTGCAGATCTTCAATTCTAGTGTGTGGTGCAGAAGTGTAATTTCTTGTTGGTTGTGGCTCGCCGAGCAAATCGATGGAACCTATAGGCTCAAAAGATCCTGTTGTGTGTTTTTTTTTCCTTTGTGGACTTAGTTGAGGTTCAAATGTAACCAAAGGAATATTTTGGATCCTCCTGGACCAACGGAGTGATTGATCTTCCACACTTAAATATTTTGAATCAATCAAGTCCTAAGGCCAAATACAATCACTCACAACAAAAAGATCACACCACTAGAAAATGTCCTAAGAGATCAAACCAGGAAAATAGATAACCCTCTTGAAGTTATAGTTGTGAGTTTATTAAATCCCACAGCTAAAACAACAAAGGCTGAAAATAGTTACTAAGGACGCACATGTTTCTGTAATACCCCCGGTTTTTATTTGGAATGTATTTAACCAAAAATTATTTAAATGATGTAAATATGCTAGTATAGTCATATTGCGGAGCTCAAGACCAAGGACCAGCTAGGACATCCATCATCTCACCCAACATATCCCTTCCATCCTCAATGCTGACCATAACGCTTCCCTGATGCAACCAATATCGATGCAAGAGGTAGAAACTATGGTGAACCAAATGGCAGAAGGAAAATCCCCAGGCCCCGATGGATTCATCATCAACTTCTTCCATCACTGCTGGGACATGCTAAAGATCGAAGTGCTATATCTGGTTGAAGAATCCAAGTAAAAGCAGTGGTTTCTACTGGCCCTCAATGCCACCTTGCTCACCTTGATTCCCAAGGAGACTGGAGCCTCTCACCCTGGTAAGTTCAGACCCATCTCCATCTGCAATGCCATTTACAAAGTCATTTCCAAAGTAGTAACCAATCGCCTGAAACCTCTTCTCCCCCTGCTCATATCCCCATAATAGTCAGGTTATGTAGAGGGAAGACAAATTCTCGATGGGATCATTTTGTCCCATGAAGTCACCCATTCCCTAAAAATCACCAAGACCCCTAGAATGCTTATTAAGTTGGATCTGTGTAAGTCCTTTGACAAGCTAAGCTAGAAATTCATAGACAAAATGCACCAGGCCTTTGGCTTCAAACACGAGTTGACTCGATGGATCCTATAACTCACCTCCTATGCCTTCTTCTCGATCCTGATCAATGGCTCTCCTTCCCCAACCTTCTCACCCTCTCGTGGAATTCACCAAGGGGACCCCCTCTCCTCATTCCTTTTCATCCTCATGGCTGAAGGACTAGGTCAAATGCTTCAGGAGGTGGTATCCTCCAATTCATTTCGTGGTCTCTCCCCTCACGGAGGTCCCTCTCTGGCTTACCAACAATTCATTGATGATAACCTTCTCTTTGGGAACCCCTTAGTTCAAGAGGCACGCACCTTAAAAAGCATCCTTGATATTTTTTTGAAGCCTCTCGCACCTCCATCAACCTTGAAAATTCCCATATCTTCTTCTACAACACCAAATCCATCACTCAGCGCAATATCTCCCACATCTTGTGGTTCTCAATCTCCACTCTTCCTTCCAAATACCTAGGATCCCCTCTCTTTGATTCTTCCCTTAAACACTTCTCCTGGAGAGAGCTCTTGGAAAAACTTGAAAACCACATTTCCTCATGGACCTTTCAATCCTTGAATCTGGCCAGCAGACTAATCCTTTTAAAATCCATCCTCCAATCCATGCCTCTTTACCTTTTTTCTGTGTTGGATTCTCCCAAATGGGTCCTAAGATCCATAGGAAATCTCCAAGGGTCCTTCCTTTGGGGAAAGGACAAAAATAGAAATCGTTGGGCACTCATCAAATGGAAAATAGTATACCTTCCGCAGAGAGAAAGAGGCCTTGGATTAAGGGACCTAGAAACAAACAACAAAGCCCTCTCGGCGAAAATTTGGTTGAAATCGATCTCGCAAAATGACTCCCCTTGGGTCCATTATTGGAATCAGAAGTATGCACAGAATTGAGACCCTTCCCACCTGATCTGCTTTGACAAAAATTCCACGGGGTTCGTGATCTAGAAGGCCTCCAACAACCAAATATATCTAATTCAATAGCACAGCTTCTGGTAAATATAGGAAGGGACTCATGCGCTCTTCTGAAAGAAATTGTTGCAACAATTGTCAAGTCTAAGTAGCCTATGCAACGAAACGACAACACCAACCATCATCCAAACTGTCGACAACGCAGTTGTAAAGGTCTACTATAAGTCAGAGGATTTATCCCTCGTGCGCCTTTGGAAGGATCCCGCGCTATGGGGCCATGCAATTGATCCCACTCTGCTGGATCCTATCTGGCATATTCTTCAACAAAGGAAAATCAAAGTGAGACATGGACCGGACACAATTCATTGGGGACACCTACCAAAAGGAAGTTATTCTGTCAAGGAAGCTTATTCGATTTTGAATCAAAGGTTGGGCGCCCACCCCTTTCCCCTAGGGAAGACCATCTAGAAATCAAATCTATGGACGAAAATCTCTTGCTTCCTGTTGCTTCTTTCTCACCAGCACATTCTAACATGGGGCAACCTCCTGAAAAGGGGATTCCAAGGACCTTCTGTCTTTGTCTTATTTCATAGCCATACGGAAACCATTGACCACCTATTGGACTCCTGCACGTTTTCCAATGAACTTTAGGACTTGATATCTCTCAAGTTCAGATAGTCTAACAAATTCAAGGGAAGCATTACTGACACCATGCTGCAATGGGCGGAAAATCCATTCGAAAGCATGCTCCTGAATAGATTATGGACTCTCACCCCTGGATTCATTGTTTGGAACATCTGGAAGGAAAGAAACCTCTTCATCTTTGAATACAAGAGCAGAACTATTGAAAATATCTTGAAAACCATACGGAAGAACCTTCAAGAAACCCTCCTAGCTAGAGATTGGAACAACACGGACTTCCCTAGCTTGGATACTAAGAGAAAAATATTGATAAATATTAATCTTGACCACTCATCCCTTCCAACTTCAGCAAGAAATGCTCATTTGCGCACTCTTATCCAAGACAATTGGGACCCACCCCCCCTCCCGACCGGAGTATTCAAACTCAACTTCGATGGGGCCTCAAAAGGTAACCTTGGGCATGCAAGATTTGGAGGTGCGCTTCAAATCTTTGACGGAACCATCCTATGGATCTACTATGGAAAAATTGGTTATGATAGCAATAATGCAGGAGAACTAGCAGGTCTCCTGGAAGGATCTAGAAGGATTTCTCATAGCCAACAAAAGACACTGTCTCCCTCTCATAGTGGAAGGGGACTTGCAAGTTATCCTCTCCCTCGCCACCAAAATTCAGAATGGCTCATAGGTGTCCAAGCTCTATACCAATTGGAGATAGGATCATGGCCTTCACCACCTGGAGAACCGCTTCAAGCATTCCAGAGCTGCTACTTTTCATTACATTAGATGAAAAGCCAACTCCCTAGTCGACTATCTAGCCAAAGATGGAGTTGTAAGTAATCTCCATATTTTCGAAGGAGAGATCGGTAACAACTGTCCTAAATCCCTGAGTCAAAAGTGTCGAGACATTGCCAGGAAGGATCTCATATCCCTGGATGCAGTTGATATTGGGACAACTGGAGTGCACGTAGAGGAGGAGCCTTGACGTGTGATCCCACAATGTGTCACCTACCCAAATTTTGAAGACTAATTATCTTATTTGCAAAATACATTATGTTAAATTTTGATTACAAAGTTTTGTAATTATGACCAAATCTGGTCAAGGATGATTGTAATGACTTATTATTATTATTTAATAAATTAAACAGGAGACAAACACCCAAGGGAACTGTTAAATGACTGTTCACTGACCCACTGGGAGGAATTGAAGCTGTTAGAAGGCATGGGACAGATGGCAGCATTTCTACTCCACCACTAACTATTGGTTATGGGACAACTACCCCTAAATTTGTGGCCTTATCCCCCAGGTGGGTGGAAGAGAGATGTTAGCTCATTAATGACTAGGTTAACCACTAAAAGGCCTAGGAATCCTAGATAAGGAAATTCGAATTGAGCAGGGAGCTCTACAATATTTTCTGCAGAAACATTTCCTCAAGTGTATCAGGTGATCACTGAGAGATTCTCAGAAGGAAACCAGAGGTGCTGGTGCAGGCCTCTTTGACTGTTGAGTCTTTATGAATGGATGATCTATATTTTTACTGCAAGTTGATGAACTAAGGCTTCTACAAACTCTTCTTCTTCCTGGTGGTTCAATGAATAGGCTCAGGGGTCCTAAGGAAAGTAATTTGGTTGTCTTCAGGAATAGGTTGGGTGGAACAGGTTCCTTGGGCTATTTGTCTCTCCTACAATCAATCAGGTTCTACTATTCTGACTTATTGTTTATGGTTAAATGATTTTCTACATTGTAGATTTATTATTTACAGTTATATATGAGAAACGGTTTTATCTTCTGACTTAAAGATGATATGATTTAAGGATGGTTAAGTAAATTAGATGAATGATTAAATTCTTTTCTGTATTTTTCCCATACTGTTATCTCTATAGTACTCTAGTACAGAAAAGTAAAATTAATAGATATGAATGATAGGCAGAATGCCATTTGAATGATTAGATAAACACTGTAGTATTTCTTTTAAATTCTGCCATTTCAATTATATGTCTAAAACTCAGGAAATAATACATCATATTATAAACAAATGTATAGCATTTCCTCTACTTCATAATAAAAGAAAAACACTTTATTTATGCACAGATCTAGATTTTCAAAATCAACTCTATCTATTTTCGGATGGTAATACTATGCATTCCATTATTAAAAATCCAATGGCTTCAAGCATTTTATATTCTAGAAATATAGCAGCTGCAATTATTCTTCCATACAGAGTTGTTACTTACAAACGATAAGTAAACATTTTTATTTTCAATGCTAAATATCACTATTATATTTTATACTCCTTTCTCACATTTTGATTTAGTATAGATTTCAATCATGAAATATAAACACTTTCACTATAGAATCAAAACCCTAAGTTTTTTCAGACCCTAGTTTCTAAACATTCATTTAGTATACAGTTCAATATTTTTCATATCAAGCCATTCATGGCAAAGACATATAAGATTTCTGAAGTTATAGCAGACATGGGTTCAAAACCCTGAACAACATTTTAATTAACCATACTATCTATCATTCGTGTTGAGAATAATAGCAAGGCACTTAACCTCACTTCACAGAAAACATAAATTTAGTATCGTTAACTAACAAGTAACTTATAACCCTAATAAGAAACATAAACAATATCGAAACCAATAGATGAACAAGTTAAGCACTGGCTCTCAGGTTTGAATTATCGGTACTATCAGAGTTACTAACGAAACCTACAGGGTAGGGTTTCGTTTGTTGAAACAAGATCGAGCCCTGTGGCATATAGCCATTTTAAACATATAACAGATCAAGTTTTACAACATCATCTTTCAAAAACGATACGAAGTACAGGGTTTATCTACCAAAAAGTATGCCACCTACAATTCTCGACCAGAGACAACTTTCATTGTTGTAAAGCAAATCACCACTTTATACAAACAAATTTTCAATTCAATATTTAAATACAATTATAAACATTTCGATACAAGACTTGCCCATGTTTTGCAGAAGCAAGTGAACCCTCGGCTCTAGGATTTCATGTTCAACAGTATAGTCAAAATTTGACAGAGTTTACATTGAAGACCATTGAATGTTCCAAAACCACATAGGGTCATTCCCTTAACAACCAACATCGTAAAAACAAGTTCAAATTCATTTTTAAATGGTGCAGCAAAACATTACTGAGCCGAATAACAACATAAAAACTGAGGATTTATCCTCTTACATTACTGTTCAAAATAAAACTTAAACTCGAACATTAATCCGAAAAGGGTCTTGCTTCCAACTCTCGTCACACTGTATTCATCGGCTAAACCATGCCAAAGGTACCTACGAGGTTTTAAGAACCACCGAGGCTTATCAGGAGGTTTTTGCAGCATCCTCATTCCAAGTTTTGCTCATAGAAATCCTCCAATGAAGTATCACCTTCCAGTTACAGTTGAAAAGGTTAAAACCAAGAAAAAAAATGCATGTATAACTTGAACGTTACAGTATTACTACCACTATCATTTGAAAAACTTACCTTAGCATCGAAGCTCCTGTATTGAGACACCTCACACAAACAAAACGACGAAGTCTTATAGCAATTGCAGCAAATACGAGTTCGAATTTAGAGAACAATTTTATGACTAGGAGAATCGAACTCCAGTTTGATTTGCACTCAAATAAACTAACAGAGAAACCTCACAAAAAATTCAAGGGCTGTGTCGTGACTCAATTTCACAAGGAATACAATCCTGTAACATATAACTTTCCCTTACAGGTCCAAGGTTCGAAACCGAGGAAGGAGTCCTCCTAAAAACCAACTTCCAAACCCTACATTGCAGTAGAACTGTCGGCCCCTCTACCTTGCCACTAAACACGAAATGAAGGCCAAGAAACTTTTCATTGTTACTTACCACGAAAGACTAGGGTTTCTTTCCAAGCCGTAGATCTTGTAAAGCTCAATGGTGGAAGAGCTGTCGACCGGGCATGTTGAGATTCGGGAAACCATTGCAATCAATACCACATTGATTATTGCATCTACCAAGTCACCAAATCATCATACCAAGGGCTAATGTATGGCATAGCTCAACATTGTATGATGCATTGTTGTAAAATCTATCACGTGAAGACCATCCACCTAATATTCCACTTCACATAACAGGTAGGCAACATTAATGCTGAGACCAAGTATCGACAGATTGAAAGCATGCCAAGTTCCGAAACTTTAATGCCCTGACATTATCATATTCAATGCAATGTTTAGAATCGTAGTTCATATTTCATATTATTTCCTAAAGTTTAGTTTAGGCATCGTGATGATAGTAATACATTTTAATGTATGGTGCGTGAATGCATAGTTACGATATGTTGTACATTTTCTTCTCTATAGCATAAGTATAGTCATATAGAGAATAGTTGGTTATAGGGTAAAGTTTATATATTTCATGCATTAGCCCTGCATCACTAATCAATTGATAAATGTGAGACTTTAGGTATAGTCTAAGTTATGTTGGTGCAACTTATAATGCTAGTTCATTTTGAAATAGCATAAGCATTACATTTACAATATTTCAAATAAAGTTACAAATTGACAATGGTATCACCGCATTGATGTTAATAATTGTTAGAACAGTAATCCATACTTAGTACCATAGTCCATAACCTTAGTCAAATTTTTATTGCTCATATGCTTAATTACACCATAGTTTGGACTAGGTGACTTTAGTTGGTCAAATACCCACATTTGAGAGTGTTCACACCCACATCCAAGCAAACCAGTTCACCCAACCTCCTGTTTTATCCACAAGTGTTCCCTCATTAAATGTTGGAGCACCCTCTCTCCTTGATTTGGGGAATTTCAGTTGACTAGGGGCGCTAGGGTGGATTTTTCCCAATTTTGGCTAGATTTGGAGCATTTATTGCTCCCTTGGTCCTCCCAAACTCCTCTACTTGCTCACCCACTCCTACCTTGGCCTCATTAATGACCCAGCATGATTCAGCCACCTTCACACCTGAATTCGTGACTGTTTGGGATGATTGGGATTGAGTTGGACCCACCTAGGGGGGATTGAGGCCAATTTGGCAATTTTGACTTGTACACTCATCTTGAGCTATCTAATGCTCTCGAATTTCTCATGGATGTAATAAAAACCCGTTACTAACATTTTCACATGTTAGACAGTCAGTTAATGCAAAGATTAAGCTCACATTGTGTGTAAAATTGTCTCCTTTTTCAAGTTTTTCCATTGGTTTTGCAAATAATTCGATTTTGTGAGGTTCTCCATAGCTCCTAGATCTTGCTGTGATCAAAATAATCACATGGTATCAGAGCCATTGTGTAGTTAGTGAGTTGTAGGTCAATATTGAGCATTGAACTGCATTCTAGAGAGGATTTCCAGATAAAAATTGAGTGTTTTTTGCAGGTGTTTCAGTAGTTTTCTCACCATTAACGCAGCAGTAATGGAAGCAAACCAAATGTTTCTCACACCCTTCAATTTCTTTTATTGGAAGGCTAAAATGGTTATCAAGCTGAGATCTAAGGGTCTCTATAGAGTAACCATGGGCACAGAAGTGGAGCCAAACTCTGCTGTGGAGAAAGAAAAGTACTACAATCGACTTGATGAAGCTTATGGATTGCTATGCCTGAGCATTTCAAGGGAACTCTTGTTTCATATAGACAGTTTGACAACCCCCAATGAAGTATGGGTGAAGCTAGAATCACTCTTTGGGAAAACTGATGAACTGAGAGGCCACCAGCTTGAAAACGAGCTCATTAGCTTGAGCCCAACGCATTTTGAAACCATCCAAGAGTTCTTCACGAAGTTCAAGTCACTAGTGCTTCAACTGCAACAATGTGGAATTGTTAAGGAGGAACAACTAATTCTGTCCATCCTTTCAAAGTTAGGCCCAGAATTTTCTGTATTTGTTAGCACATTTCACTCAGCCAAGATGACCCTTCGAAATTGGCAAATGCCATCACTATCTACCTTCATGGAGTGTCTCACTCAGGAGCAGGACAAACTAGTTCAGATGGGCACCATAAAATCAAAGGACCAAGCACTGGCAATGGGTTTTTCAAATGCCAACAAAGGCAAGCAGAAAGCCAAGAATTTGAAGCAGCCTGAGAAGAGGAAGTTTGACAAGACCAAGTCTGCAGATGGAGGTTCGAATCTGTCAAAGGAGAAGGACAATAAGGGAAAAGAAAAGACCAAATGCACCTATTGTCATAAGGGATGGCATCCAAAGAGCTCATGCATGAAGAAAACCATTGATTCAATGGCGCAGCTGCTGGAGAAGAACAACATCCCAGTCCCTGAGGGCGCAAGGAAGAAAGAGAGCACCTCAAATCCTGACAATAAGGAGAAGTGTCATGCTTTGGTAGCAGGTATTTCGAATCCCTCATCCTTTATCATTGATTCAGGAGCTTCCAGACATATGGTTTCATCCAGAGAGCTCTTCTCTTCTATGCATTCGAATGGTGGCCCAAAAGTTCGAATGGGAGATGATTCAGAAATCCAGACCAAGGGGATTGGTAGGATTGACATGGAGCATGGCTATTTCAGTGATGTGCTCTATGTACCTTCATTGGCTGCAAATTTTCTATCAGTTTATCAAATGACCCATACAGGAGAAGCCAAGAGAGTAACATTTACTCCAGATTTGGTAGAAATCGCAGAAATTTCTTCAAATCAAGTTGTGGCAGTAGGGTATGCTGATCATGAAGAGAGAATGTACAAATTCTCAAATTTCATTCCAAATTCTAGTGACCATGCTCTTTTCTCTCATGCCAACGAGACCTCCAAGTTGTGGCATGAAATATTTGGACACATGAACTACAAATATCTCCAGACATTGCACAAGGACGAGATGGTGGAAGGGCTTCCAGAAATCAAATCTTCAAATGGTGCATGCATTGGTTGTGTAGTTGGAAAGCATCCTGAGCGCAACTATGAGAAGGGAATGGCAAGGAGAGCCACTCAACCACTTGTATTGGTACATTCATACCTCATTGGTCCTCTTCCCACTCCATCATATGGTGGATCAAGGTATGTACTCACATTCATAGATGACTACTCTCGATTCTGCTGGGTTTACTTCCTTAAATTGAAATCAGAAGTGTTTGAGAAATTGAAGATTTGGAAGGCCTTAGTGGAGAATCATAGTGGTCATAAGATAAAGATCCTTAGGAATGATAATGTAAAGGAGTATGTGAATAATAACATTTAGCATCTTTGTGAGGAATGTGGCATCCAAATGCAACATTCAATCCCCTACACACCTCAACAAAATGGTGTGGCAGAGAGGAAAAATAGATCTCTCAAAGAGATGGCCACTTGCATGATTGAAGCTAGGGATCTAAGCCCTAAGGTATGGGCTGAAGCCATAAATTGTGCTTCTCATATTCATAATAGATCCTTTCACAAATCAGTCAAAGGAAAAACCCCCTATGAGGCATGGTTTGGCCAAAAACCAAATGTGTCAAATTTCAGAATTTTTGGGTCGAGAGCATGGGCTCGAATTCCATCATAAAAGAGGAAGGCTTTGGATCCACAGATCAGAGAATGTATCATGGTTGGATATGGTGAAGACACAAAGGGATACAATCTCTTTGACACATCCACACTCAAAACTTTCATTGAGAGAAGTGTGCAATTCGAAGAAGAACCAATTCCTGATTTTGAGCTTGCACCGGGGGAAAGCTCTTCTCCTCCACACCTTAATGAAATTAGTGATGATTCCACTTCTGATTTTTTTGATATTGCTGAAGATGAAATGGCTAAAGATGACATTGCTGTACATGAGTCACCATCAAGGCCCAAGTGGGCTGAAAAAATCATACAAGCTGCAGGAGAATTGGCAGGCAATCCCCAAGAGCCTAGGAAGACTAGATCTCAAACAATCAATGCTTCCTTTGCAAATGAAAGTGAACTTGCTGATCACTGTTATATGATGATTGGATATGATCCAACATCATATTAGGAAGCTCATCATTATCCAAGGTGGAGAACATCAATGCAAGAAGAATTCCAATCTCTCCAAGAGAACAAAACATGGGATTTGGTGCCTCTTCCTCCCAAGAGGAAACTTGTGCAATGTAAGTGGATTTTTCGAACCAAACCTGTTGCTGATGGTTCTGATATGAAGTATAAGGCTAGGTTAGTGGCTAAGGGCTACTCACAAATCCATGGTGTGGATTATACAGAGACCTTTGCACCGGTTGCAAAGATGGACTCAATTAGACTAGCTCTAGCCATGGCAGCTAGTAAGGGTTGGGAAGTTCACCATATGGATGTTAAAAGTGCATTCTTACATGGTGAGCTACAGGAAGAGATATATATTCAGCAACTTGAAGGATTCCAAGAGGATCCCACACTTTTTTGCAGTTTGAAGAAGTCACTCTATGGACTCAAGCAAGCCCCCAGGGCTTGGTATGCCAAAATGGATGCTTTTTTTCTCTCAATTGGTTTCTGTCGATGCAAGTCTGATCCAAATGTTTATTTGCAGCAATGTGATGATAATTTGCAGGTCATTGTACTATATGTTGATGATATTTTAATTACAGGGCGCTGCAATAAACAAATTGGCTCAATTAAAGCTTCTTTGCACAGTGAATTTGCCATGAGCGACCTAGGATTGCTAAGGCAATTTTTGGGTTTGGAGATTGAGCAATCTGAGAAAGGTATATTGCTGAGTCAACCTAAGTATGCTTCAGACCTTTTATTGAAGTTTAAAATGGCTGAATGTAATGCATCCAAGTGCCCATTCCTTTCAGGCATAAAACTAGGTGAATTTGAAGACTCTCCATTGGTGGATTGCACACTCTACAGGGAGATAGTTGGAAGCTTGTTGTACCTTACACATACAAGACCTGATTTGTCTTATCCTATAAGTGCTGTATCAAGATATATGCAGCATCCACATGAGATCCATTGGAAGGCATCCAAAAGGATCCTTCAATATGTCCAAGGAACAAAGAGCTTTGGGGTACACTATGCAACTAGTTCTTCACTACAACTAGCTAGATTTTCTGATTCCGATTGGGCTGGAGATCCCATCGATAGAAAGTCCACTTCAGGTTTTGTGTTTATGTTTGCTGAAGGTCCCATTTGCTGGTCAAGTAAGAAACATCATACCATTTCACTTTCATCAGTAGAGGCCGAGTACAGGGCAGCAATGAACGCAACCACACAGTGTGTTTGGTTGCAAGGCATTCTTCGGGAGTTTGGTGTTGCTATTGATTCTCCAACCAAAATTTGGGTGGATAATCAAAGTGCCATCAAGATATCTACTGATCCAGTACAGAGGCAAAGAAAAAAGCACATTGAAATCCATATGCACTACATTCGGGGCTTGGTGCATGATAGGGTGATTTCATTGCAGTATTTCCCATCCATCGAGCAAACTGCAGATATTTTCACCAAGTGCTTTACTGAGAAGACCTTCACTCACTTGAGATCTTTGCTTGGAGTGAGTGATGGATGGTGATTGCTGCAATTTAATTGTAGGTTCATCCCCATGTCCATTTTAGAGGGAAGTTTTTATCCCATGTGGTTTTACTTCTTGTCCTCGGTTTATATGGACAAATAAAAATTCTGTTTGTAATGAAGTGACTTGAGCCTTTGTTGCCAAGGCCACCCACTTATTTTCATGAGTTGTACTAAGTTCTGGTTAAGGGGGGGTGTTAGAACAGTAATCCATACTTAGTACCATAGTCCATAACCTTAGTCAATTTTTTATTGCTCATGTGCTTAATTACACCATAGTTTGGACTAGGTGACTTTAGTTGGTCAAATACCCACATTTGAGAGTGTTCACACCCACTTCCAAGCAAACCAGTTCACCCAACCTCCTGTTGTGTCCACAAGTACGCCCTCATTAAATGCTGGAGCGCCCTCTCTCCTTGATTTGGGGAATTTCAGTTGACTAAGGGCGCTAGGGTGGATTTTGCCCAATTTTGGCTAGATTTGGAGCATTTATTG
Organism: Larix kaempferi; assembly: GCA_027924585.1. Classification (NCBI taxonomy): domain Eukaryota; kingdom Viridiplantae; phylum Streptophyta; class Pinopsida; order Pinales; family Pinaceae; genus Larix; species Larix kaempferi. The sequence goes on along the minus strand of BSBM01000237.1, from coordinate 3,567,702 downwards.
CTCCCTTGGTCCTCCCAAACTCCTCTACTTGCTCACCCACGCCTACTTTGGCCTCATTAATGACCCAGCATGCTTCAGCCACCTTCACACCTGAATTCGTGACTGTTTGGGATGATTGGGATTGAGTTGGACCCACCTAGGGGGGATTGAGGCCAATTTGGCAATTTTGACTTGTACACTCATCTTGAGCTATCTAATGCTCTCGAATTTCTCATGGATGTAATAAAAACCTGTTACTAACATTTTCACATGTTAGACAGTCAGTTAATGCAAAGATTAAGCTCACATTGTGTGTAAAATTGTCTCCTTTTTCAAGTTTTTCCACTGGTTTTGCAAATAATTTGATTTTGTGAGGTTCTCCATAGCTCCTAGATCTTGCTGTGATCAAAATACTCACAATAATAATAGTCATATTGGAATGATTTTCATAGATGATAAATATAGCAATGTAAAAGCAAAATGACGACGTGATTTTAATAACATTGAAAAGTTTGTAAGGTAGCATGTAAATGAGAAATGGAACCAAAAGATCCATACCTCAAATAAATTGTTTGCAAGGAATTACTTAGAAGTTTTCATATTACATTGACGATGATTTGAAAGACACATTTACTCTTAACTCTTGTTTTGTCGTAAAATTTTTACTTGCGTTCTGCACATGGAAATAGGTTCAAATGCCTTAGCTAAACATAGCTAAGTAAACTTCAGGGTACCTCGTAGGACCCCTTCGTCATCATTCAAAAACAAACTGTCATCACTTTGCCAAGAAATTTATCATAATACAAACCTATGTACATCATGTAGTTACATTTAAAACTTAAGCAGATCTGAAGATGTATTCTTGTGTTATGATCGTAAAATGTCTTTTGTTAAAGAGATTAGCATCCATTTAGTCTGCATTAGCAAATACAACTAGCATCATATTTTGTTTTCATAATTTCGATGTGTCGTCATTATTAATTATTCTAGTTAAGAGATTTAACTATTATTATATGTTCCGCATTAGCAAATTCAGTAATTTTTTGTATTTTAAATTTTTTTAAATTTTTGTAATTTACAAGATGTTACATTTGGTATCAGAGCTCATGTTCGAACTCTAGGCCTGAAAATGTCCAAAGAACACGCAATAGAAAATTTTATGATAGCAGAAATTTTTACTAATTCAATTTAGATTATTTTTTTTGTTATACAGAAAATTGTTTTTTTAGCTACAGGTATGGAAGGATCAGCTGAACATATGGAGGACATATTTCGACCAAACAGTCATAGCACGGGACAACATTATGAAGTAGAAGTCCATGGCGAATTGAATGACAATTCATCAGAATTGTTACGTGCATTTCAAGAGTTAAAAGCAGAAATCATATCTGTAAAACAAGACAATGAGAGAATTCTGAAAGCACAAGAGGAACTTAACCAAGTACTGTTCGATCAGTGCCCAACTGATGAACAGGATAGAGGGATTGAAAATACCTCCAAGATTGAAGACTTACCTCATCAAGACAGGGGTAATAAAATGAAAACTGATGATGCAAACAACATTTCAACATCATCAGAAGCTGCCAATGAAAAACGCAAAAAGAAACATAATTATTCAAGTGATAGCAGCGAAGGAGATTACAAACCCAAAATAAAAAGTCACAAACAGTATGAACAAATTTCTAGAGAGTTCAAGAAAATCAAACCCCCAACCTGGAATGGTGAAACTGAGAAAGGAGAGACAGCCGAAGCATGGCTGTCTGGCATGAAGAAGTACTTCCAAATTTATGATTATTCAGAATCATTGAAGGCAAAGATGGCAATATACAACTTTATTGGGAAGGCAGACATTTGGTGGCAGGACATCAAAAGAGTGAAGGGCATCAAGGACAAGGATGTGATTTGGAGCACTTTTAAATGGTACTTCAAGAAGAAGTTCTTATCTGAACAATATTATGAAGAAAAATCCAAGGAATTTTATGATTTAAAGCTAGGAACTATGAACATGAAAGAGCTGAACAGTAAATTTCTAAATTTGCTAAGGTATGTGCCATACCTCATGGAAGAGAAACCGAAGATTCAAAGATACCTGAGTTGTCTACCTTTCAACATCAAGGAGAAAATCGAGTATGACAATCCAAAAACCTTAGAAGAGGCCATGAGGAAAGCAACTTTCTATTATGACAATAACTAGAAAAGAGAAGGGATATCTAACTGGAAAAATCATAAACCCAACAACTTTGAGGTGGAAAAGAAAAATTTCAGGTTTAGTGGAAATTCTGGCTTCCCAAAGAAAAAATTTCTGAATCAGAATTTCCAAGGAAACAATCTCAAAAATAATCAGCAGCAGAATTTTATAGCTCCTAGAAATACTCCCAATGTTACCAGAACTAATGACCAAAAGGCACCTATAAAATGTTTTGAGTGTCAAGGTCCTCATTATACTTCAGAATTACCCAAAAGGAAGCGGACAACTAATAATATTCATTCCATACAAGCTGAACCTACTATGGGAGACTTGGCAAGGGAGATGCCCATAATTAATGCAGCTCTAAACAACAGGCAAGCAGAGCATCAAGTCTCTATGGTAGAGATTGAAGGAGAAACAATAGAAGTGAAGGGTATTCCTAGAAGGACATCACTTAGACAGATTTCAGCTATGCAAGTGAAAAGAGCAGTTAGAAAACGATGCCAGATGTTTGTTGTGAATGTAGTAAATGAGGAATTAATTGCTAAAGAGGACAAACTGAAACTAGAAGATATACTTGTCCTAAAAGAATTCCAAGATGTTTTTCCTGAAGAGATCCCAGGATTACCCCCTAAGAGAGATCTAGATTTTACCATTGAATTAATACCAGGTACGGTACCGAATTCTAAAGCTCCATATAGGATGAATATACTGAAATTAAATGAGTTGAAATCACAGTTGAAGGAACTGATTAATAAAAACTATATAATACCCAGCGTGTCTCCTTGGGGAGCACCTGTTATTTTTGTTAAGAAGAAGGGTGGAACTTTAATACTTTGCATAGATTATCGTCAGTTGAATAAGATGACAATCAAGAATCGATATCCATTGCCCCGCATCGACGATCTATTTGATCAGCTGCGTGGGGCAATGATATTTTCAAAGATTGATTTGAGGTCAGGATATCATCAAGTTCATATGAAAGATGAGGATATTTTTAAAATAGCCTTTAGAAATCGATATAGAAATTATGAGTTCGTAGTCATGCCATTTGGATTGACTAATGCCCCGGCATTATTTATGTGTTTAATGAACAATATTCTCCACAAATACTTGGATAAGTTCGCTATTGTGTTCATAGATGACATTCTAGTATATTCTAAAAGTAAGGAAGAACATGACGAACATCTGCGTATTATTTTACAAGTTCTGAGAGATCATCAGTTATATGCTAAGTTTAGTAAGTGTGACTTTCACAAAAATAACATTCAATATTTCGGACACATAATCTCTAAAGAAGGAATCTCGGTTGATCCTGATAATATAAAATCCATTAATGAATGGCCAGTTCCTAAAGATGTGTCGGATGTACGATCATTTATGGGGATTACCGGATATTATAGAAAATTCATAGAAGCTTTTTCAAAGGTTGCAAATCCCATAACCTCCTTGCAGAAGAAAGGGAAGAAGTTTGTATGGGATCAGAAATGTTCATACAGTTTTAAGAAGTTAAAGTAATTATTAACTACAACGCCTATTCTAAGGATTGCAGATCCTAATAAGGATTTTATAGTATGCACCGATGCATGTAATGACGGACTCGGTGGAGTCCTAACACAAGAGGGACATGCTATTGCATATGAATCTAGAAAGCTGAAAATACATGAGAAAGATTACTCTACTTATGATTTGGAGTTATTAGCAGTAATTCACTCCTTAAAAATGTGGCGTCACCATCTTATTGGCAGAAAATTTACCTTGTTGACAGATAACATGGTGCTGAAGTATTTATTAGATCAGACAAATTTGAATGCTAGACAAGCTAGATGGTTAATTTTTCTAAGTGAATATGATTTTGAAATTCAACACATTAAAGGGAAAGAGAACAAGGTTGCCGATGCATTAAGTCGTAAAGCAAATTTGAATTTTATTTCAGCCATTAGTACATACTCAACAGATTTAGAAAATCAGATCTTTGAAGGGATCGAAACTGATGAAGAATACAAAAAATTACATGAAAAGACAGCAGAAAGCAATTCTGAAAATTCTATGGCAGATTACAGTTTAAAAGAAAATGGATTGTTGTTGTACAAAAACAGATTGTATGTACCCAACATACCAAAAGTAAAAATTCTGATTTTAGATGAGATGCACAAAAGTCATTATTCTGGTCATCCAGGTGATCAGAAAACCATCACTATGTTACGAAAATAATATTATTGGCCTAGAATGAAGGATGAAGTAGCATAATATACGCTAAGTGCCTTGACTATCAAAAAGTAAAAGTTGAACATCAGCATCCGGCTGGTCTGTTACAGCTATTGCCTATACCTAGCTGGAAATGGGAGATCATAAGCATAGATTTTATTATTGGACTACCCAAAAATCAGAAACAAAATGACTCCATCATGGTGGTAGTGGATAAACTCAGCAAGGAAGCACATTTTATACCTATAAAGACTACTCATAAGGCTCCAGATATTGCAGAAATATTCATGAAAAATATTTTTCGATTGCATGGAATACCAAAAGTGATAATTTCAGACCGTGATTCAAAGTTTACTGGAAACTTTTGGAGATCTTTGTTTAAAGGGTTGAATACAACCTTAAACTTCAGCACATCATTTCATACACAAACAGATGGACAGACAGAAAGCGTGAATCAGGTATTGGAAGACATGCTAAGGATGTATGTTAAGGACCAGCCTGGTAAGTGGGAGGACTACTTGCATTTAGCAGAATTTGCATATAACAACCATTATCATGCATCATCCAGGCTTAGCCCTTTTGAAATTCTTTATGGTAGGAAATGTGATACACCAGTTTCTTGGAATGACCCAGTAAATAGAGTTATTTTAGGACCTGAATTGTTGTAGGAATTATAACTAATTGTGAAACAGGTACAAAGAAATCTTAAAACTGCCCGAGATAGGTAAATAAATCAAGCAGACCTTAGAAGGACTCATAAAGAGTTCCAGGTTGGTGAACATGTTTTTCTTAAGGTAAGACAGAAAAAGAGTTCTTTGAAATTGGGAAGCTGTGCCAAGTTGGCACCCAGGTATTGTGGTCCTTTCAAAATTTTGTCAAGGGTTAGACCCGTGGCATACCAACTGGCTTTGCCACCAAATCTAAAGATACATAATATTTTTCATACTTCATTTTTAAAGAAATATGTACACGATGCTACTCATGTTGTAAATTGGAATGATGTACAGGTAGGACAAGACGTCGATTTGCAGGTGGAGCTGGATTGTATCCTCGAAAGGAGGGAAAATCTACTCCGGAATCACACCATTGGGCAAGTAAAGGTGCAATGGAAGCACCTTAGCCCAGAAGAGGCAACCTGGGAGTTGGAGAGTAGTATGCGGGCAGCATACCCAACTCTATTTCAGGAACACTCAGAGAGTGATTAAACAACATCGAGGATGATGTTGAGACTTAAGGGTGGGTGTATGTCACCTACCCAAATTTTGAAAACTAATTGTCTTATTTGAAAAATAAATTATGTTAAATTTTAGTTACAAAGTTTTGTAATTATGACCAAATCTGGTCAAGGATGATTGTAATGACTTATTATCATTATTTAATAAATTAAATAGGAGGAAAACACCCAAGGGAACAGTTAAATGAGTGTTCACTGACCACTAGGAGGAATGGAATCTGTTAGAAGGCATGGGACAAATGGCAGCATTTGCACTCCACCACTAGCTGTTGGTTATGGTACAACTACCCCTAAATTTGTGGCATCATCCCCCAGGTGGGTGAAAGAGAGTTGTTAGCTCATTAATGACCAGGTTAACCACTAAAAGGCCTAGGAAACCTAGATAAGGCAATTCGAATTGAGCAGGCAGCTCTACTATATTTTCTGCATAAATATTTCCTCAAGTGTATTAGGTGATCATTGAGCGATTCGAATAGGGAAGATAAGTGGGAGTGCATTGTGAGTCTGCTAGTTATTCTGAGAAGGAAACCAGAGGTGCTGGTGCAGGCCTCTTTGACTGTTGAGTCTTTATGACTGGATGATCTATATTTTTATTGCAAGTTGATGAACTAAGGCTTCTACAGACTCTTCTTCTTCCTGGTGGTTCAGTGAACAGGCTCAGGGGTCCTAAGGCAAGTATTTTGGCTGTATTCAGGAATAGGTTGGGTGGAACAGGTTCCTTGGGTTGTTTGTCTATCCTACAGTCAATCAGGTTCTATTGCTCTAACTTATTGTTTACAGTTAAATGATTTTCTACATTGTAGATTTATTATTTACAATTATACAGAAGAAACTGTTTTATCTTCTGACTTAAAGATGATTTGGTTTAAGGATGGTTAAGTAAATTAGATGAATGATTAAATTATTTTCTGTATTTTTTCCATACTGTTACCTGTATAGTACTCTAGTACAGAAAAGTAAAATTAATAGATATGAATGATAGGCAGAATGCCATTTGAATGATTAGATAAACACTGTAGTATTTCTTTTAAATTATGCCATTTCAATTATATGTCTGAAACTCAGGAAATAGTACAACATATTATAAACAAATGTATAACATTTCCTCTACTTCATAACAAAAGAAAAACACTTTATTTCTGCACAGATCTAGATTTTCAAAATCAACTCTATCTATTTTCGGATGGTAATACTATGCATTCCATTATTATAAATCCAATGGATTCAGGCATTTTATATTCTAGAAATATAGCAGCTACAATTATTCTTCCATATAGAGTTGTTACTTACAAACGATAAGTAAACACTTATTATTTTCATCACTAAATATCACTATTCTATTTTATACTCCTTTCTCACATTTTGATTTAGTATAGATTTCAATCATGAAATATAAACACTTTCACTATAGAATCAAAACCCTAAGATTTTTCAGACCCTAGTTTCTAAAGATTCATTTAGTATACAGTTCAATATTTTTCATATCAAGCCATTCATGGCAAAGACAAATAAGATTTCTGAAGTTATAGCAGACATGGGTTCAAAACCCTAAACAACATTTTAATTAACCATACTATCTGTCATTCATGTTGAGAATACTAGAAAGGCACTTAACCTCACTTACCAGAAAACATAAATTTAGTATCGTTAACTAACAAGTAACTTATAACCCTAATAAGAAACGTAAACAGTATCGAAACCAATAGATGAACAAGTTAAGGCCCGGTTCTCAGGTTTGAATTCTTGGTACTATCAGAGTTACTAACGAAACCTACAGGGTAGGGTTTCATTTGTTTAAACAAGATCGAACCCTGTGGCATATAGCCATTTTAAACATATAACAGATCAAGTTTTACAACATCATATTTCAAAAATGATACGAAGTACATGGTTTATCTACCAAAAACTATGCCACCTACAACTTTCATTGCTCTAAACCAAATCAGCAATTTATACAAACAAATTTTCCATTCAATATTTAAATAAAATTATAAACATTTTGATACAAGACTTGCCCATGTTTTGCAGAAGCAAGTGAACCCTCGGCTCTAGGATTTCATGTTCAGCAGTATAGTCAAAATTTGACAGAGTTTACATTGAAGACCATTCAACGTTCCAAAACCACATAGGGTCATTCCCTTAACAACCAACATCGTAAAAACAAGTTCAAAGTCATTTTTAAACGCCGCAGCAAAACATTACTCAGCCAAATAGCAACATAAAAACTGAGGATTTATCCTCTTACATTACTGTTCAAAATAAAAATTAAACTCGGCCATTACTCCGAACAGGGTCTTGTTTCCAACTCTCGTCACACTATATTCATTGGCTAAACCATGCCAAAGGTACCTACGAGTTTTTAAGAACCACCGAGGCTTACCAGGAGGTTGTTGCAGCATCCTCATTCCAAGTTTTGCTCATAGAAATCCTCCAATGAAGTATCACCTACCAGTTACAGTTGAAAAGGTAAATACAAAGAAAAAAAAACACAGGTATAACTTAAACATTACAGTATTACTACCACTGTCATTTGAAAAACTTACCTTAGCGTTGAAGCTCCTGGATTGAGACACCTCACACAAACAAAATGACGAAGTCTTATAGCAATTGTAGCAAATACGAGTTCGAATTTAGAGAACAATTTTATGACTAGGAGAATCGAACTCCAGTTCGATTTGCACTCAAATAAACTAACAGAGAAACCTCACAACAAATTCAAGGGCTATGTCATGACTCCATTTCACAAGGAATACAAGCTTGTAACATATAACTTTCCCTTACAGGTCCAAGGTTTGAAACCGAGGAAGGAGTCCTCCTAACAACCAACTTCCAAACCCTACATTGCAGCAGAACTGTCGGCCCCTCTACCTTGCCACTAAACATGAAATGAAGGCCAGGAAATTTTTCATTCTTACTTACCATGAAATACTAGGGTTTCTTTCCAATCCCTAGATCTTGTAAAGATCAACGTTGGCAGAGTTGCCAGCTGGGCACGTTGAGATTCGGGAAACCATTGCAATCAATACCACATTGATTATTGCATCTACCAAGTCGCCAAATCGTTAGACCAAGGGCTAATGTATGGCACAGCTCAGCATCATATGATGCATTGTTGTAAACTCTATCACGTGAAGACCATCCACCTAAGCTTCCACTTCACATAACAGGTAGGTGACGTTAATGCTGAGACCAGGTATCGACAGATTGAAAGCATGCCAAGTACTGAAACTTTAATGCCCTGACATTATCATATTCTATTCAATGTTTAGAATCGTAGTTCATATTTCATATTATTTCCTAAATTTTATTTTAGGCATTGTGATAATAGTAATACATTTTAATGTATTGTGCGTGAATGCATAGTTAGTATATGTTGTACATTTTCTTCTCTATAGCATAAGTATAGTCATATAGGGAATAGTGGGTTATAGGGTAAAGTTTATATATTTCATGCATTAGCCATGCATTACTAATCAATTGATAAATGTGAGACTTTAGGTATAGTCTAAGTTCTCTTGGTGCACCTTATAATGCTAGTTCATTTTGAAATAGCATAAGCATTACATTTACAAGATTTCAAATAAAGTTACAAATTGACAATGGTATCACCGCCTTGATGTTAATAATAATAGTCATATTAGAATGATTTTCATAGATGATAAATATAGAAATGTAAAAGAAAAATGACGAAGTGATTTTAATAACACTGAAAAGTTTGTAAGCTAGCACGTAAACGAGAAATGGAACCAAAAGATCCATACCTCCAATAACTTGTTTGCAAGGAAGTACTTTGAATTTTTCATATTACATTGACGATGAATTGAAGGACACATTTACTCTTAACTCTTGTTTTGTCGTAAAATTATTACCTACGTTTTGCACATGGAGACAGGTTCAAATTACTTATCTAAATGTAGCTAAGTAAACCTCAGGGTACCTCGTAGGACCCCTTCGTCATCATTCAAAAACAAACTGTCAACACTTTACCAAGAAATTTATCATAATAAAAACCTATGTACAGCATGTAGTTACATTTAAAACTTAAGCAGATCTGAAGATGTATTCTTGTGTTATGATCGTAAAATGTCTTTTGTTAAAGAGATTAGCATCCATTTAGTCTGCATTAGCAAATACAACTAGCATCATATTTTGTTTTGAGAATTTCGATGTGTCGTCATTATTAATTATTCCAGTTAAGAGATTTAACTATTATTATATGTTCCGCATTAGCAAATTCAGTAATTTTTTCTATTTTAAAATTTTTTAAATTTTTGTAATTTATGGGATGTTACACAATGTGGCACCCCTCTCTGCATGCATTAACACCCATGGCCCCATTCTTTCCTTGCGCTTGATGGCCCATTAAACTCGCTTTGCCTGGACGTCCCCTCACCTGTTGGCTGGACGTGCTTCTTGTACTGCGACGATTTACTTTGGCTCTCTACTCGTAGATATGGCACGTGTGATCTTGGATTATCTCCCATTAAACGTGCCAGGGGAAGATGTTGAAGCTATTATCCTCACCTCTCCTCGGTTTCATCTTCATTTGTGTTGGTTCAACCAGGATTATAGTAGTCCTTCTCTGTGGAATTCCTGCCACCGTCGACATCTGCTTACTACAGTTTTGCTCCATGCTGCACCTTCAGTTATGTCTTGACCGTGCGATTCTCCTCATCGGGGAAGTGGAAGCAGAACCAAAAGCCATAGGTCCACTGTTCCTGTCATTGAGGATGGTTATGACCCGGGTATCTCCATCACAGTCCATACCCTAGTTGACTACTGAGAAGCTCAATTGGTCTCAGATTACCTGGCCTCGGGTAAAGGAGGTAGTAAGATTAATCACTACTGGCTCATGAAGAACATGATGGGTGAACTCATGGAGGACATGATTTTCAGTTGGAACTCTATGAAATATTCGATGATTGCTGCCATATCTAAGCTCATCGACGTGGATGACCGTTTAACATTCCTGGATGTCTCCTTCTGATGGAGCCACCTCATTTCTAGACGTCGTGGTATGTAAAAAGCATAACCTTGACGGTGGAAGTACTTCGGGCACTCCGGAAGATGAAAAAGGTGATACTTATGATGGACCCTTTCCTCCTCCTGCTCATTCTCTGTTCCGAGAACCTCCAACACTGTTCCGAGTTCCTTCCACAATTGGGTCTCCTCCAAGAAAGAAACTCTGCAACCCCACGGAGCTTGACCTCCTCGATGCTCATAAAATTGCGCCGCTTCCTGTCAAGCTGCCCGATGATGCTTTCCAGGGAGGCTTCCCCATTCTGGATGAAACCCCTCATGTCGGTCCGGACGTTTGGCTCGAATCCCTCTAGTTCACTCTATTATTTCGATCTTTTTTGTTATAGATTGTTATGCTATTTTTTGTAGAATTTAGATGTCTTTAGCTCTAATTATGCTAAGACTACTCTCGTGATCCGCACGCGCCCAGGTGCACGAGGGGGACAATAGTTCGACTGAATGAGTTGGATTTGTTATGGAGGAAGCTTAAGAAACAAAATGAGCAAAGCAGGAATACACTACACAGATAAACGCAAATACACACAAACAATATGCAGGAATGCGGACTGTTCTTCTCTATTACTGGAAAATGGATAGATCAGATAAGAACGATCCGATGTATGTTACAATATTATACATGCTTGTATAGAATGCTGATACGCTTGGGTGCCTTCCTATTATGTCCAGTTACAAGATAAGTTAGAACGGTTTCATAAGTTCAATCGCTACAGTCGACTAGAAGGCAGAGAGCCAATCTGTCGTGGTTCAACAGTCGCAAGTCGTAGGTTGACGGTGCATGTCGACATCGAGAAAATGTGAGGTCGCTAAACTTGTCCAAGTTGTTGAGTTTGTCGAAGTCGTGTCGAATTCAGAACTTGTCGAACTTGTGTCGAAGTCGATGACTTGTCGTAGCCGATGTTAGCATTCGAAAACAATGCAAACTGCTGAGTGGATCAGAACGCCTTCCTTAAGAAACAATGGTCCCCATTGTTTACTTGGTTAGGTGAGGAAACTTGTCAATTAGTTCGGTAGCAGAGTACCACTTTCCCTGGGATGGGAGTTGTCTGACTTTAGCAACCTGAAACAAGGGAATTGTGTTTGTCCTTGTATGGTGTACTCGTCATCCCACGATGGCGTCGCAAGGAAGAGGCTCCTGAACATATGGATGGATGTCCTCGGGTTCTGCTTTCGTTAATTCATTCTGTTCCAATAGTGGTGCATGGTATGGTCGAAGTAGATCCACATTGAATATTGGATGTAGACCCGGGCATGCAGGAATGCCTAGTTGGAAATCGTTTTCTCCAATCTGCCGAAGAATATTGTACAGACCATATCACAAAGGTTTGAGCTTCTTGTATGGACCCATGAAGCGCTCCTTCTTGATATGTAACCATACCTTATCCCCAATTTGGAATGAATGGGGAATACGATGCTTATCGTGTCAGGCCTTAGCTTTCGCATTTTCGCGTTGCAACATTTCCTGTGCTTGCTTATGAATGTCGCAAATCTGATCTTGAAACTTCAAGGCTTTATCAACTTCCCGCTGGCCATAGTCGATGTCAGAATTTGACTGTTTCGAGGAACTGATCAAGTTGATAGGTGATGAGGGTTGAAATAAGCAACATATATCAAATGGACTCTTTCCCATAGATCTGTGCTGAGCAAGATTGTAACTATGTTGTATGTATGGAATACTTTCATCCCATGTTCGTTGATGCTTGTGGTTGTACATGTGAAGCAATTGTACTACCAAGCGATTCACAACTTCCGTCTTTCTGTCGGTCTAAGGATGGAAATTTGTCGACAATGAGAGTCGTGTGTCCAGTTGTTGCCAGAGATTCTTCCAAAAGATACTGACGAATCTAGCATCTCGGTCAGAAGTAATGGTTGTCGATAAACCAAAGTGTCTCCAAACATGTGTAAAGAAGAGTTGAATGGTCTGCCGCGATGTTGTGGTCTTCTTACATGCAATGAGAATGGTCATCTTGGAAAATCTGTCGACTACTACTAAGATCACATCATGCTAATGTTTGGTAGTAGGATATACCGTCAAGTAGTCCATATAAATAGATTCCCATGGTTGACTAGGTACTGGAAGAGGTGTGTACAATCCCTATCGTTGATTAGGCAGTTTACCAATGGCACAAACCACGCATGATCGAATGTACTAGTTGACGTCAGTTTTAAGTGTAGGAAAAAAAAAAATTCTGGAGAATAGCAAGTGTCTTTTCTACTCCAAAGTGTCCTACAGTCTTGCTGTAGTGCGCGTCCAAAATGAGCTGCTATTGATGCTCACCGGTCAGTACACAAAGCTATCCAAGCTTGTATACCAAGGTGTCTTTCAGGAAGTAGTCGGAGGTCGACGACTTGTCTCTCTCTAGTTGTCGATAGACTATTGAAAATTCATTGTCGTCTTGATACAGTTGAGGCCAAGTGGTCGTGTCGTATCCCTGCATACTCATCACTATGAAAAAAAGGGTAATGGGTGGTCAAATTAGACAATCATCGGCGGCGTTAGCTTTACCTTTTCGATACTTAATAACCAACTGAAATTGTTGTTTTTAGGATATCTCATCATTCAGTTATGTACTTTGCATGCATCCGCATGCAGCCCAGTCACCAGTTTGATGCCTCGATCACTTTATGCCCAGTTTTCCAGCACCTGGGAGCTTCTTTCCATGCAGTTATATCCCTCCTAGTTAGTAAGGCACCCACTTCTCACCTACCACTTGAAAAAGGCACACTTCTTCACCTACCACTCAGTTCACTTCAGTTAGCTAGTTGTCTTTCCTTGATTTAAGGCTAGATTTACCCCTAACTGCTTGTATCACTCCGTTGGACCCCCAGTGAGACTAGATTTCATATTCTGACTCTAGCTAGCTCCTCATGCACCCTCCATTGAGCTTCCTTCATTCAGTTTGTGCCTACATGTGCCAGTTACACCTACCACACTTAGTTAGACTCAGTTTGACACCTGGTTGACTGTTACTTGTGCATTGATGACTCTACTGATCTAATGATGAGGACTCCTAGTTGGATCCAAGCTATTCCATGCAGTATATTCAAATGACCTCCTTGGTTAATTCAAATTGCTCAGTCATTGTTACTGTATTGTATTGTATTCTACCATTCTGAGTTCAATAGAGTAATACTGCAAGCCTTTTGCATAGTTTACACTTATTTTCTGAGTTTGATCTTGTAATTGATTACTTGTTCAATTAGATCTGTTGTGCTTTAATTTCACATGGTATCAGAGCCATGGCAGGGACAAGATTTCTTTTCTGTAGGTGTTCTACATGAATATTGAGTGATTTTTGCTCAAAAATCCAGTAGTTGTGGCATGCAAGATCTCATGTGCATTCGCTCATGTGCATGCAAGACTGAAATTTCTCTCCAATCCACTCCAAAAGCTGTGAGTTTTCCACAGAATGCCCGGATATAGATCATTGGATCATCAAGATTTCTTGATCTCCTATGCTGGGTGTGATGCAACTCTAAAATGGGTGGATTGTTCGACCTTATTCTTCTTGTTTTATTATGATTTGCAGGTTTTATAACTCCTCCATTAGCATTCGCTATCATTGAGATGGATTCTTCTTCTTCAAAGCTTCTCACTCCCTTCAATTATTTTGAATCGAAGAATGGCATGGAGATTATGTTGTGCTCAAGAGGGTACTACAGAGTCACCATGGGCCTTGAAGTTGAGCCCAATACACTCATTGAAAAATCCAAGCACTTCAACAAATTGGATGAAGCATATGGTCTTCTTTGCCTCAATATTTCCAAGGATCTTCATTTCCACCTCAGTGGATTGTCTAATCCAAAGGCAGTATGGGAGAAACTTGAGAAGCTCTTTGGAAATCAAGATGAGATGCGGTCTTTTCAATTGGAAAACGAATTGATTGTCTTGAATCGTGAGAATTTCGAAACCATAATGATTTCTTCACCAAATTCAAGCACTTGGTATTGCTATTGAAGAAAAGTGGAGTTGTAAAGGAATATAAACAGTTGATTCTTTCTATTCTCTCAAAACTTGGTAAAGATTATTCGGTATTTGTCTCTACATTCAATTCCGGAAAGCTTACAATTCCGAATTGGAAAATGCCTACCTTAAGTGCCTTCATTGAAACCGTGACGAAGGAGCATGATAAACTCATTCAAATGGGGTCCATATGCTCCAAATACCAAGCATTATTTGCTGGAGGATTGAAAGCTACAGATGGAAAAGGGAAGCAAAAGAAAGAGAAGCCAAAGTTTGATCCGTCCAAGCAAAGAGAGAAAAACAAGCAAGCGGATGAGCCATTCGGTTCAAGAAAGAAGCAAAAAGGGAAAGAGGGAAAAGAGAGATCTAAATGTTCTTATTGTAGCAAGGGCTATCATCCTAAAAGCTCATGCATGAAGAAAACCATAGATCAGATGGCCCTTCTATTAGAGAAAAACAACATAACCCTTCTTGACGGTGAAAGGAAGAAGGAGAAAAATGATCATCCCAAGAGAGATCATGCACTCATGGCAACAGTTTCGACCCCTCCAAATCTACTCATTGATTCTGGAGCTTCGAACCACATTTCTGCAAACAAAATTCTCTATCATCATTTGATCCCAACGGCACCATCTCCATCCACATGGGAGATGATTCTCATATCTCTTCAAAGGGAAAAGGTACTATTCATTTAGAGCATGGCAGTTTTCACAATGTGCTCTATGTTTCGTCCTTAGCTTCGAATCTTCTTTTCGTTTATCAGATGACACACACTCGTTCACCAAAGAAAGTTGTATTCTGCCCTAACAAAGTTGAAATTTCTGATATTCAAAGTGGAAAAATTATTGTGGTCGGAAAAGAAAATTATGCTTCAAAAGTATATGAATTTTCACACTTTTTGCCGCATGACAAGCCCACCGCTCTTCTGACTCATGGAAATGACACTGGTTCACCAAAGAAAGCTGTATTCTTCCCTATTCAAAGTGGAAAAATTATTGTGGTCGGAAAAGCAAATTATGCTTCAAAAGTATATGAATTTTCACACTTTCTGCCGCATGACAAGCCCACTGCTCTTATGACTCATGGAAATGAGGTCAGTAGGCTATGGCATGAGAGGTTTGGACACCTAAATTATAAATATTTGCAGCTGCTACAGCAAAATTCCATGGTTGATGGCCTTCCGATGATCAAATGCTCGAAGGGAATATGCAAAGGTTGCATCATTGGGAAGCACCCCGAGCACAAATTTGACTGAGGCAAAGCTAGCAGAACTTCTTGCATTTTAGGGATGATACATTCTGATATCAGTGGTCCACTGCCACATACCTCCATGAATGGCTCAAGGTCATATTTACATGGGTTTTCTTTCTCAAAAACAAGTCAGAAGTACTAGAAAAATTCAAGTTTTTTAAGGCTTCTGTTGAGACTGCTACCGAGAGGAAGATAAAGGCTCTTATATCTGATAATGAAGGTGAATATATCAAATCATAGCTGCTGCAACTTTATGCTGAAAGAGGCATTCATATCCAGCACACAGTTCCCTACACACCACAGATGAACGGTGTAGCGGAAAGGAAGAACAGATCATTGAAAGAGATGGCAACCTGTATGATTGAATCAAAAGGTTTGGCTGAAAACCTTTGGGCTGAGTCCATGAATGTTGTTGCATACATTCAAAATAGGGTTCCACATTCATCTTTGACTGATATTACACCTTTCTAAGCTTACACAGGTCACAAACTTGAGGTGTCAAATTTTCGTGTTTTTGGCTCAACCGCTTGGGCTAGAATTCCGTCGAAAAAGAGAAGATCTTTGGATCCGCAAAGTGTTGAATGCATCCTATTGGGATATGTTGAAGAATAAAAAGTATAAAAACTCATGGATATCAGATCCAAAAATATATTCATTGATCGAAGTGTCAGATTTGAAGAACCGCTTCAAAATATAGAACTAGTCGAGGAAGAAACTGTTGATTTACCGCCTCCACTAGATGAAGAATTTGAAGAAGATGATGAAAGTATTGGTTCTGATATTTCTGATATTTTATCAGAATTTGATGAAAATGATATATCAAGTTTGATAGGATGATCCAGTTGTGCCCCAACACTTTCTAAAGTGGGCCCAAAATACACTCAATTCTGCTGGTCAAAACATTGGAAATCCTGCTGATCTAAGGAGGACTCGAGCAGACTTTCAAAGAGCAGGTAGGGATCTTTCTTTATCTGATCCTTTGCTATCTGAGAAATTATTTTTGATGATAGGTTCAAATCCTAAATCATATTATCATTCCCACCGAGATCCGAGATGTCAAACTTCCATGGATGAAGAGTACAGTTCTCTTCAAAATAATGCTACATGGCAGCTAGTTTCTCTTCCACCTGGGAGGAAATTAGTCCAATGTAAATGGGTCTACCACACAAAGGTTGCTGCTGATGGATCAACCTGCAAATACAAATCTCAGTTTGTTTCCAAAGGTTTCTCCCAAGTCCATTGAGTGGACTACACTGAGACCTTTGCACCGGTTGCAAAGATGGATTCGATCCGTCTTGTTTTAGCTATTGCCGCATCCAAGCACTGGGAAGTGCACCATATGGATGTAAAGAGTGCATTTCTCCATGGAGATATGAAAGAATAAATATATATGAAGCATCCAGAAGGATACATATCAGATCCAAAGTTAGTATGCAGATTGAAGAAGTCATTGTATGGATTAAAACAGCCCCCAAGAGCTTGGTATGCTAAGATGGACTCATTCCTTCTCTCACAAAACTTCGGAAGGTGCAAATCAGATCCAAATGTGTACCTACAGGAAAATGAAGGTAATTTTCTGATTATAGTTCTTTATGTTGATGATCTTCTGATAACTGGTAGCACTCTTAGTCAATTGACAGGGTAAAAACTGTTTTAAATCTAGCTTTTGACATGAGCGATTTGGGCTTGCTAAAACAATTTTTGGGGCTTGAGATTGCACAAAATTTTGATGGGATCACCATATCTCAGAAAAAATACATTTCAGACTTGTTAAATAATTTAAACATGTCAGAATGTAATAAATCCCCTTTCCCATTCCTCTCAGGAATCAGTCTTGACGAGGGAGATTCTACACCGCTTGTAGATTCTACATTGTATCGACATTTGATCGGTTCTCTACTATACTTGACACACTCAAGGCCTAATATATATTATGCCGTGAGTGTTGTATCAAGATATATGCAGCAGCCCCATGAGCTCCATCGGAGGGCAGCCAAGAGGATCTTACACTATGTGCAGGGTACTCGACACTTTGGTATACTCTATGCTGCAGATTGTGAGCTAGATTTGATTGGGTATATAGATTCAGATTGGGCGGGTGAGAGTATTGATCGAAAGTCCAATTTTGGTTATGTTTTCATGATTGGAAATGGGCCTATTTGCTGGTCAAGCAAAAAGAAGGAAGCCATTGCATTATTCTCAACACAGGCAGAGTATCAAGGAGCAGTCAATGCTTGCATTCAGGCA
Source organism: Larix kaempferi (assembly GCA_027924585.1). NCBI lineage: Eukaryota > Viridiplantae > Streptophyta > Pinopsida > Pinales > Pinaceae > Larix > Larix kaempferi. The sequence goes on along the minus strand of BSBM01000237.1, from coordinate 3,549,594 downwards.
GTTTGGTTGTAGGGTATTTTGTCAGAGTTTGATATTGGTAGTACTACTTCGACTATCCTTTTTTGTGACAATCAAAGTGCTATCAAGATATCAACGGATCCAGTTCAGAGACAGAGGACCAAGCACATCTAGATCCACATGCACTACATCCGAGAGCTTGTGTATGATAGAACCACTATTTTGCAATATTGCCCTACCGACGAGCAAATTGCAGACATCTTCACCAAGAGCTTCACTGAGAAGAAGATCTCTTACCTCCGTTCATTGTTGGGGGTGAGTTACATCATGGTGGAGACATATTAGATCCTTCTATGTTTAGCTCGAGGGAGGGCTTTCTTCCCATTGGGTTTCCCCTCTTTCGTCACTTAGATTTATTTCTAGCATTTTTGGATTATTGTATCGGGGTGACCTTTGGTCTCAGTAACCAGGGCCCTATTCAATTATTATTTTTTACATCATAGTATAGATTGAGGGGAGGTGTTAGGATATCTCATCATTCAGTTATGTACTTTGCATGCATTTTGCATTTTGCATGCATTTGCACGTAACCCAGTCACCAGTTTGATGCCTCCAGCACCTTATCCCCAGTTTGCCAACACCCGGGAGCTTCTTTCCATGCAGTTATATCCCTCCTAGTCGGTAAGGCGCCCACTTCTCACCTACCACTTGAGAAAGGCGCACTTATTCACCTACCACTCAGTTCACTTCAGTTAGCTAGTTGTCTTTCCTTGATTTAAGGCTAGATTGACTCCTAACTGCTTGTATCACTCCGTTGGACCCCCAGTGAGACCAGATTGCCCATTCTGACTCCAGTTAGCTCCTCACGCACCCTCCACTGAGCCTCCTTCATTCAATTACTGCCTACATGTGCCAGTTACACCTACCACACTTAGTTAGACTCAGTTTGTCACCTGGTTGGCCGTTACTTGTGAATTGATGACTCCACTGATCTGATGATGAGGACTCCTATTGGAGCCAAGCTATTCCATGCAGTATATTCGAATGACCTCCTCGGTTAATTTGAATTGTTTAGTCATTGTTACTGTATTGTATTGTATTCTACCATTCTGAGTTCAATAGAGCACTGTTGCAAGGATTTGCATAGTTTAAACTTATTTTCTGAGTTTCATCTTGTAATTGATTTACTTGTTCAATTAGATCTGTTGTGCTTTAATTTCACAGTTGTAGTTGTTGACACAAACCCAATCGATAACGGTTCCTCACTCTGGTGACACCCAAACCACCGCAATCTCCCTAAGCACCGGCCCAGATAGGTTTTACCCTATCTAGCAAAACTTGTGTAGAAGATGAAGTCTCACCCGAGATGTTGTTGGACGGACAATCAACTCGAGCAGACGCGAGACGGATCTCCCTAGCTCAATGTGAGTCTAGAACAAATAGAAAAGACTACAAATCGATTTCCTAGATCTACTTAAGGATCAAGTACTAGATGTCTTACCTTTTACTTCTCAATCCTTTCTCCTAAATATTGCTCCATGTCTAGCGGTTGTCAGATCTCAGCTACAAGACCTGTTAAGACACAAATAACAACACAAAACAAGTAAAGAGAATCTATACAATAAGAGATCTAAGTAAACAGTTAATCAGGTAAACTACTTAATATCATCACACATTAACAATATTGGTGGAAAGCATTTGTATTACTGTAAATAGGGAAATACATAGTAGAGACATAGAACTACAACCAAGGATTAACACTGCAGCCCTTCTCCATCCAATCCATTTGCCATATCCTCCCAAGGAAGTATGAGTCTCCCAAAAAATGAGTAGAGATCTCTCAAAGATGATTTCCCCAGCATGTAGACACTATAGAATTCCTCCCTTTGGAGAGGGGTAGAGATTCACTTATATAGGACTAAGTGGATAGGGTATGGATAGGGTAGGTTGAGATATGGTAGGAGAGAGATAGGGGATCCTTCCAAGAGGTTAGGAACCGAAGGTCAGCTCCCCCAACAGTTCAGGGATAGGGATCCAAGTCAGCAACCTTCGAGAATGAGCTCGAAGAAGCTATTTTTTCCATTTAACTGACTTCATCGCACCCTCTAATGGAGCAAGGTCTAACATCGTAGGTTGCATCAGTGCAGCCTGCGACGAACTCTCAAAACCTAGTAGAAGCACAATGATGTCCCTTCCAGGAAAAAGAATTAGCCAATGGAACTTCAAGGATGTATACACTGAATCTAATAGTGGTAAGATTTTAGGTGTAACATAATTCCCCCCAAAGCATGAAGTTGTTTAAAGATTGGACAGGTGAAATGCTTTGACAGAAAGAATGGAAAAATGGACTTGTCGGATGAAGGACACTACTGCAGTACAATTGAATCTGAACTGACAATCTCATATGATGTACAACATGGCTGCCGACCAATACAATTCAGATCCATGGTAGTAATGACCGCCTGAACACAATCATGGCTACTGGACACAAGCGTAGATCCATGATGAGATGGTGAGACAGCCACGACGAATACAAATGTGGATCCATGTAATATGACTCAATACAAACTCCATCGCAACCTGGGTAAAACATGACTCCCCAGGGTATTCAAGTTGAACCCGCAATGATACGAATCTATCCATGTGATTACAAATGTCTCGACGTCGAACATGGTAGAAACCACTTGATTACCGGCCATTGATGTATACCGTTAACAAGTGAGAGGGAAATCACTATTAATGTCAATGATCCCTAAGGTATCACAGTACATATCATCAAGTGTGAATAAATGATTTGAAGTCGAACGCAAGATGAAATATTTCGATCAAGAGTCCATGACATAAACTCATGTAGAAAGCGAGGTAAACTGCCATTGAGGCATGCAGGGCCAAGGTACTTGGTCGGTTTCTAGACTCAATCCTTGGATAATGTGTTGAAGTCGACAAGGATGAATCCATCGAAGGAGGGCCATGATGAATCCCCCATCATCGACATGAAACACGACAAAATATGTGTAGAGTAAATCGGATGGTACAATAATATGCGAGACTGACTCAGAGTAGACCAACATGATTGAAGGCATACTGAGTGCAAAGAGATGAATAGTGAAAGTATTCTAGAACATGGGCATGGCATGACTTGGAAGTATTGACATGACAAGTATGACACAAATTCCTAATGCAACTGATGATGGAATCTTTCTTTGAATGACTCAAAGGAGTAACAAGACTCAGGAAGTAAGCAGAACTACAGGACAAACAGATGATCCAAGTGTTGTATGCAAATGCAGATGAGTGCCATGTTCAAGAACGACTAGGTACTGCCACTGATAAAGGTGTAATACAAAAGCTTTCCTTTTTCCCAATCCTAAATGATGAGTGCCTCATGTGTTTTTTACCAGCTTGATGAGGGTAACTAGATGCTCGGTATAGCTCATCTCATAGATGACTCCAATCCCAAATATTTTCTGAACCTGGGATAGGAGGGGTTTGTCCCATGGCGGGCCCTTCAATGTAAGAATTTAATGAGTTCATAGAAGGTAAACTCGGTCATCATTTCATGTTTAGAGAGTCTGAAAAGAACTCAAGAAGAATCCAACGGTCCTTTTTCGTAAAGTTAGCCTCATCGCCCGAAAAAGGGTAAAACAACGCGAGAGAGAACTCTTCCAGTCATGATTGGCTGGAGTATACCTTTTTCGTAACTAGTGCCCCCTGGTATGAAAAAGGGGTAAACTATCACCAGGAAGATGACCATTCAAATTCTTTTACAAGCGTGAACGCGACAAGTTTGCTTGGCAATCTTTTCGTATTTCGAGAGCCTGAAAAGAGCTTAAAGATAGACTCTGGGGGGGTTCCTTTTTCCGTAGGAGTTTAATGAGCCCGAAAAAGTGGTAAATCGTAACTCGATAACCTATTCTCATAGTTTCAAGAGCACAAGAGAGAACAAAGAGTAAGATCATAATCATTAAATAATTACAATCTAATGAAATGAAAAGATAAATGACAAAATACACAAGGGGTGTTCATACCTGAGATGACCATTCCAATATGAAAATGGCGTAGAAAGACACTTCACAACTCCTACACACTCGGAAACTAGGTCAAATAGTCAACCGAACATTCAAATATAATAAAATCGATCCAAACTATAGCAAATGGCATAACGGCATCAAATATTTGAAAAAGGAATATTCCATTTTGTTTATAAATAGAAATAAAAACCAAACATAGTCACCATTGTTCTATTTGCCAAATTTGGGAGGAGTAGTGCCATTTGGAGCCAAATATTCACTCATCGATTTCGGGAGCTATGAGCAGCCATTTCACTCGCCGTCAGGAGCAGATAACCCTAAAATTCAGCCAGCATGATTCTAGTTACATTATTTAATTTCAGTCATTTTTTTGGGTTTTATCTTGATTTGGGAAGGGCCATTGCGCCCTCGGCTCGTCGCAGCTTGCCCTTTCGGGAACTGTGACGAGACTGAGTTGTCGCTATGATCTCATAGCTGGATTGCGACGACGTCGCTCTGTTTGTAAAAGTGGGGTGCGACGACGGCGATGACCATCCCCAAACTCAAGCCAAGCTCAAAACAAGGATTTTCAGTGGTTGAAGCAAGTTCTAACATTGTTAAAATTCTCCTATTGATAGGTTCCAAGCATCCAAAATGGTTTTGGAATGGAGAGAAAGGGAGCATGAAATAGATGACATGCATGCTACAAATGATCCAGAATGCATAGAAGCATCGAGGAATTGTGGGATCCTCAAGTTCTTTCGCATCCAGGGGATGAGATCCCAAATCCCACTATTGACTCATATGCTCTGATGCTGGGATGCGGCCCAGCAATACTTCGTGATCAGTGAGCACGAGCTTATCATAGATGTCGAGGACATCTACTTTCTAACGGGATTGTCCCAAAGGGGGGACAATGTGCTACTTACTCGATCACGCGGGAGTGATCGAACCATGGATGATATGATTCGACAGCATTGCAGTCCCAACACCCATGCATCTAGTGGGAAGATTCCCATTAAATATGTACGGGAATGTCCATTATGTGCCATACTATTCACCATTACGAGGATGGCGGGGAGCCAAGCTCCTCACTTAGCCACCAGGGCACAGATTCTTTATGCGGAGGACTGTATGTCTTCGAAGATCTTTAACTGGTGCGAGGGAGTACTCGCAAACATGTGAGCTCAGCTGACAAAGTGTCGGCGGGGAGATCTCAAACAAATTGGCTATGGATCGATAGTGATCTTGTTCTTACTGGAACAGGTTCCCCTTTTGCGTCCTCAGGTACCACTGGAGAATAGGGACCCTAGAGATCCTCACATGGATAGGTGGACCGATGTGATGGCCCGACATGGTGGGGGCCCCATTATTAAATACCCTCCTGATTTCTTCACTTGGTTGGAGGGCCAGTTACTAATGGTGGAGGACTTCCCATACAGTGGTACGGACTTTAGAGATGACCCAGACTTGTCACTGCCAAAGGGAGCAGAATGAGGAGACCTCAGTAAGAACAAATGACTCTTGTACTATTTAGAGTTTTGTGCATTTATGATTTTTTTGATATAGTGTTGACAGGTGAACAACATGTGTGTGCAGATGTGGGGCCTGTACAACCAGTGGGGACCTCTCTTCTTGCTAGGAGAGAGAGAGGAGAGGGAGCAATTGTGGGTTCGGTTGTGCACGCTGCCATCGTAGAGATGGATAGAGTCTATGCCAACCTGAGTGGGTTGACACTAGATGTTCCCGAGCAGATGGAAGATGAGGTGTCATGGCCCATGCAGGTACACACAATTGGAACTACTGCGCGCTTCAACGTGTTGCTTCGCAGGGTTCTGAGATTAGTGGACTGTTTCCAGACTCAGCAGGCTAGAGCTGCTAGACCTCCTAGGGATTTACGGGCCAGACGATAGGCCATATGTTGTTACTGTGTGTGTACTGAGAGTTTAGAGGCCTCATATTTTTTTGTACTACTGAAAGCTATGAGGCTTCAGATTTTGTAGAGACTCACTGAAAGCCATCGTGCTTCAGACTTTTGTACCAGCACTACCTTTTGAGATTATATATATATATATACATTCCGGAGATTTATACATTATGTGTTTCAAATGAGTGAATGATGTGGTCTTGATTATGTGTTTGCTTATAAAATTAATTAATTACATGTTATGTCTACTTTTAACAGTTCATGAATATGTTATCTGTGAGATGTAGAATAGTTGGTGGCGGGATATGGTTAAGACACCTCCTAAGCGGAAAGGTCTTTGGTTCTAATCCCGTGGATACCAAAAAATCCAACCATGTTAAGGGTTGGTGCGGTCCAGGCCGGGTGCGATCCCCGGGTGATTTTGACAACTTAGATGCCCCTGGTTTGTGGTAACTCAGCCAAAGGAAAACTTGCTAGTCAAGGAGGTTCCACCACTTTTCCAACCAAAAAAAAAACAGTTCATGAATATGCTTATGTGTGTGCAATGTACCAATCTACGATGAAGTTGGCCATAGAGTTGGAAACTGTGTTAACATCTAGTGGAATGTGCAGGTACTGAATGGACTCAAAGGAGCTTTCTAGAAGACGGACTCGTCGATATAGACGGAGTAAAATGTGGTCACGGATGGTGTAAACTCAGTTAAGATGAGAGACCACTAGTTGAGAGTCCAGATGGATGACAACATGGTCCATACCCAAAGAAATGGCGTTAGTTAGGGTTCCAATGATTGCTTGATATTCTGCAGCATTGCTAGTTGCAAAACCTAGACATATTCCCCCTGAGTTGATAAGCTCCCCCGTAGGTAAATAGAGAACCCAGGCTGCCGAAGCAAGGTTGCGGGTATGCCGACTGGCGCCATCCACGAATCCATAACAAGTTGCCATCTGCACATGCAGACAGAACATGGTATAAGAAACGAAACAAGACCTAAACACGCAAGAAATTAAAGTGTCACACCACACAAAAAACACACACGCACGCCATGTACAGTATATACAAAAGTACTCATGCATGAAAGACTCAAGCATAGTACCTCTTCAGGTAGAGCTCGTTGCGGGGCACACCCAAAGATATCCCATCATAGTCTTCAAGCTCATAAGCTCCCTTCTCTAAAACGCATCTTACTATGTAAGGTCCATGCCACATGGACTCAAACTTGCCTGCCCCTAGCTTGTCATGTTTTTGGTCGTATGTAAGGACCAAATATCCTTCGCTGTAAGCGCGGGGTTCTACCAACTTGTCGTAATGTGCTTTGATGCGTTTCTTATGAGTCTCGTTGGAAAGAGTGGCATCTCGGCAAGTTTTGTCGAGTTTAGCTAGGTAGAGGAAACGTTCTTCCTCAGCAATAGTGTTTGGGAGAAGTTCGATGGTGAGATTGAGAGATGGAATCTCACACTCTATAGGGAGGACTGCCTCCAATCCATACACTAGTTGGAAAGGAGTAAATCCAGTGGCGGTTTTAATGAAAGTCCTATAATCCCAAAGTGTAGAGAAGAGCATATTATGCTAGTTAGACTTATGCGTACCTACCATTCATTGGACCATAGTTTTCAAGACCTTGTTGATGGCCTCGACCTGTCCATTTGACTATGGGTAGTATGGTGTTGAGTTTTCATGGCAAAAACCAAATCTATCGCTCAACTTGTCAACCATGTGGTTCATAAAGTGAGAAGCATGGTCGGTAATTATCGCTTGAGGAACTCCAAATCACGCTATTACATGATTGAACATGAAGAGTGCGGTGGTCTTGTCGTCGTTTGTGTATGTAGGCATTGCCTCAACCCACTTTGTAAAGTAGTCCATAGCTACAATGACGTAAATATTCCCCCCAGCCGAGGTAGGCTTACAATGCATGAAATCTATGCTCCATTTAGCAAAGGGGCCAACGTAAATAACCACATCTAACGGGGTGGGGTGGGTGCGCTTTTTCGTATGAAAGTGTTGACATGGAGGACATTTTTTGACGGCCTCAATACAATCTTTGAAGATAGTAGGCCAATAATATCCTATGCGCAAAATCTTCTGGGCTGTAGCCATCCCAGAGAGGTGACCGCCACACGTCCCAATGTGACAGTCATTTAGAACATGTTCAGCCTCATCATGAGTGAGACAGTGTCGGAGAATGGAATCGACACCCCGACGGTACAAGGTATCACTGATGATTAAGTAATACTTTGCATGGTGGCGTATGCGACAAAGGTCGTCACGAGACAGTTGAGGACTGAAAGGTTGGGTTTTAAGATACAATGTAATATCTCCATAACATGGGTCAGACATACTGATAAGAAACAATGACTCATTCGGAAAGGAGTCATTGGGCTGAGACTCTTCATCAGTACGGGGGAGGTTGCAGATGAGATCAGCAAATACCAATGACTTTTTAGACTTGGCCTTTTGGAAAAGAAGACCAAATTCTTGCAGTATCACAATCCAGCGTGAATACTTGCCCCCAAGCACCTGACGTGTCAGAACATGGTACATGGGGTTCGAATCGGCAATGATGGTGGTGGTGCGGAGCAAAATATAGTGTCGAAACTTCTGCACGGCTACGAAGGCCGCGAGAGCGAGTTTTTCAACATGTGAATACCGGGTTTCAGTGTCAATGAGACCTTTGCTGGCATAATATATCACATGTTCCTAGGCGTCCTGGTCTTCCTGAACCAAAACCATGGCGATAGTGGTGTCGGAAGCAGCGAGATATAAATTGTAATCTCGATAGTAATTCGGCGGTTGGAGCACGGGGGCATGCATGATGGCATGCTTGAAACTATCAAAAGATTGTTGAGCGCAGTCGTCACAAATGAACAGGACGTATTTCTTCACCAATCTCATGTAACCCTGCGTCTTTAGCGTGAAATTACAAACGAAGCACCGTAAATAAGTCGCTCGTCCTTGCAAACTCTGAAGTTCTGTAATATTGGTTGGAGGTGGAAGAGCGATGATGGCTTCCACCTTCGAGGGATCAATGCGAATCCCATATTTCGAGACAATAAACCCTAGGAGGCATCCAATCTTGACACAAAAAATACACTTATGAGGATTCAGACAAATATTGTACCACCTGCATCTGAGGAAAACAGCCAACAGATGATCGAAGTGGAACTCACATTTCTTCGAATGGTCAGGGAGATTGTCCAAGTAAGGTTCCACAAAGTCCTTCACATCGTGGAAAGCATACGACATGGCTCGCTGGAATGTGGCACCAGGGTTTTTAAGGCCAAACAGAAGTTTGCAGTATGCAAACGTTCCCCAAGGACATATGAAAGCAGTCTTGTGTTGGTTGGCCGGGTGAATCTCAATCTAGTTGTACCCAGAAAATCCATCCATAAATGAAAAGATGACGCTTCCGACATAATTGTCGATAATATGGTCAATAAAGGGAGTCGAGTAGTTGTCCTTGGGACAAGCTTTATTGAGATCCCGATAATCGACACAGACGCAAATAGTATCATGTTTTTTAGTAACAGGGACGACGTTGGAGACCCACTCTGTCAATGGGACAGGGTAAATGAAGCCGGCCTTTAAGAGTTTTTCAATTTATTCCTTCATTGCCACAGTCTTCCGGGGGTGTACTGGTCGCAACTTTTGGCAGACAGGTTTTATGTCGGGATAGGTTTTGATCTCATGCAAAACAATGGAGGGGTCTATTCTAGGAATCTCCTCGTAGGTCCAAGTGAATACGTCTCGAAATTTCTTGAATAAGGCCGTAGCAGTAATGAATTCTTCAGGGGAACACTTCTAGCCTAACTGAATGTGTTCCACTACACCAGGTTTAACCAAGATGTCAATCAAAGTGGTAGGCTCAATGTTGGCTAAGTTTCCCTTAGAATTTGTTTGACACGCGAGTATCAAAGACTAAGATCCAGAAAGGACATCCGGTGTAGAGATGGTGTGGATGTTGTTCTCTACAGTAGCCAAAATGGGAAGGGAAGACGAACGATGATGGGGGTCTTCCCACGGAGGATCACCGCACTCATGATTTCCATAATGGACTCATCAGAATGAAAATTCCGTAGGAAGGGATAGGATGATGTCCGCTGTAGAGAACTAGAGGTGTAGGTCACGGCTAAGTGATCCTCCGGGGCTAATTGGATAGCCTCGTACATAATTTCGGCAGGTGACAAAGGAATAATGTCTCCAATCAGGTGTGTGGTGGCTTCATCAGGTACAAGCCATGGATCAGTGGAGTTGGGAATGAACGAAGTCTGCGAGGAGATCATGTTTACCATGGCAACATGGTTGGGGGGATCCGGAGTAGGAAAAATTCCCATAAGGGATGAATCCTTAAGTAGGAAAACCCCCATGCTCTCATACTTCTGCGAAGATTGTCCAATTGAAGGAACATTATCGCCTAGGTGAGAAGTGGTGTCAGGTGCGCAGAAATCCAGTTGGTCGACTGTGACAATTTAGCCTTGATGGGGGGAATTGCACTATGCAGAAGACTGATGAGGCAACTGCGGTCATGGCGTAAAACCAATTACGACAAAGAAGAATGTTATAATCTAACGGGGTAGCAACTACTTCCACATTAATGGTTGTGGTCTTTCCCCCCAACTCGACCTGTACAGCTTGTAACAGCCCATGAGGTTGAAAGCCACATCCGTCAAATGCTCTCAAAGTGGTAGGAGAACGATTCAACTCGGGAGAGCCAATAGCTCTCCAACATGAGATCGACATGACTGAAGTAGAGGCCCCTTCATCCAAAACGGAACGATGGATTGTCTTCCCAGCGATGTTTGTGGCAACTTGAAATGGCAGCTGATGGGAGAGCCTCGGTTTGAAGTATTCCAGCCAGAACATAATGGTATTCGGTGAATTCGGGTCAACTACACCGATGGAAACGAGGAGAGTTTTGTGCTGATTAGAACAGTTTTGCGAAACTTCTGGCGTTGACATAGCACAAGGAGCTTGTGCTAGGTCCTCTACAATGTTGTAGCTTTGAGCAGCCCAAGCATTAGGATTGAAAACCAATTTTCTAATCGTGCTCTTGGGTGGACTCAATATTGACTTTAGAGATGGCGTCTCTATGGTGAGAGGAGCCATTGGTATAGTGACTTCAGGCATCGAGGTGGAAGCTTTTTCAGTATTACTTCCAACAGGTTCTTTAGCTGGAACAGAGTCATACGAACGAGAACGGGTGTTCAAGTTAATGGTCTCATTTCGTACCATGAGAACATGTGTGGTGTTGGGTGCTTCTCCTTGGGAAGAAGAATTGTGAGTGATTGACTGCTGATTTTGAGTGAGTAGGGAAAGGATCGTTGAGAACTGCGGGTGTGGGTTTTCCCTTAAGAAACTTTTGAACTTCGTCTCTATGGGGGCACTCTTTAGAGAAATGGTCATCACCACACAGTATTCAAGGATACTTTAACTTCCTTTTCTATTTGGTATCATCAGGGGTGCTCCTTTGTTTCTGCTGGGTGGAATATTTCTTAGGTTTCCCCTTGTTCTTCTTCTTACCACTAGACTTTTGAGGTGAAGTTGATGAAACATAATTCACTTCTTTGGTGACAGCAGGAGTAGGTGATTTGGTGGTTCCGTGACCAGCCTATGTTGATGATGGGGTAGAACCCTGGGGGTTTGACGAACCAACGGTTTGAGAAGAAGGATGGGTGGTAAGGGATCTAATGATGCCATCAGTTTGGGGTCCCTTGGGTGGTTTCCCTGGGTCATAAGTGTTGTGGGGCGCATCATGAAGGATATCAAACAACGTGCTAGACTGAGCATAGACTAAGTCTAGCAAATGGGCACGTGTGATGGCTTGCTCTTCAGTGATAGCACCGCCCATGGAAACATCTCATGCTATGGTGGGTTGGAGAGAGTTCGTAAACCAATCCACTAGGATTTGATCTGGAATAGGAGCCTTAATGAGACGTCATCTCCTCTGCCACTCATGTATATGATCAGATATATGAGTGGCGGTATTTTGACGGAGTGAGGTTAAAAGCTCTATACTAGTTTCATACCGTATAGGGAGCTGGAAGTGAGTCAAAACATCCATAGCAAGAGAACCAAAATCAGGAAAAGAATGTGGTGGTAACTCAATGTACCACTTGGCAGCCGAATCGGTAAGAGTCCTTTGAAATAATTGAAGACGGATCGAGTCGTCCATCAGGGAGTTAGATGAACACCATAAATGGTATGTCATCACGTGATTTTAGGATCCTCACCCAGCTTGCCACCAAATTTTGGGATATTAGACGAAAGTTTTACCGGAATAGGTGGCCAATTAGTTTCATGGTAAATAGGGTCATTGGTCAAACGAGACAGGTCAGGTATGTCCAAAGTAGCCAAAAATAGCAGCTGTAGATTAGGATGCGAGTACTGATAGTACGGATAAGGCGTATAAGGACCTTGCATTGATTGACCATAAGGTGTACCAGGAGGAAACTGGCTGTAGGGGTATGTTCCTCCCGGACCAAATGGAGGTCCACCGCCATATTAAGGTGGTCCATTACCATAATAAGGTGGCCCATGACCATAAGGTGGTGGCCCTCCTTCACCGCCGGGAGGGGGTGGACCGCCTCCAAATGGTGGTGGTCCGCTACCACCGCTAGGGTAGGATGGGCCTCCACCGCTGCCACAATAGGATGGGCCTCCACCGCCTTCGCCAGGAGGAGGTGGTGGTCCACCACTACTACTGCCAGATGGGTAAGGACCTCCTCCACTGCCTCCACCATAGTAGGGTGGTGGTCGGCCACCACCGCCACCAGGATAAGATGGCCTGCCACCTCCTCCGCTGGGATAGGATGGTCCTCCACCACCACCTCCGAGGTGGAAAGGTCCACCACCACCACCAGGGTGGGATTGTCCTCCACCACCGCCTCTGGAGGGTGGTGGGCCATGATGACCAGAATGAGGTGGACCATTTCCAGAAGGTAGGGGTCCACCTCCTCTAGAATTATGTGGGGGCCCGCCACCTCCAACGGGAGGTGGGGGTGGACCAAATGTGGGTGGAGGGACTGTGAGTGGGGGTCCATGTTGTAAAACATTTTGCTGTCCCCAAATAGTGTAAGGATTACCAGGGTATGGTACCCCGTAAAGTGCGTTTCTGGGATTATGTTGACCCGGCACAGGGTTAAAATGACCTGGATACGCTTGACTCGAAGGAGGTTGGATTACGTTGGATGATCCCCCAACATGGGATAGTCCCGAAGGTCTGGGAGGTAAGGAGGTTCCAATGGAAGGACCGATAGGAACTCTGGCTGCGGCATTATGGTTTAGAGATGGGGGTTTCCCCCCAATAACAACTTGCTGACCACTAGCTAAGGGTAGACCCAACACTGGTTGTTGATTATCCGTCGTATGTTTGACGTTATCTGTAAAAAGGGTAGAGGGTAAAGAGTATCCTCCCCGCAATGTTTGGGGCGGGGGAGGGGTAGGTAACGTAATCGTGGTGGTCACAGGCATGTTGGATTGTTACTGTTCAACAGGTTGGGAAGTAGGAAGTACCAAACTGGTCTCCTGTCTAGGAGATACATGTGTAGGAATGGATGGTTGACCAGTTCCAGTAGCGGTCACATGTTGCGTGGATGATTCCGGTGACTCGAAAGATAAAGATCGACCTAGGATCGGGCGATCTTCGAACCTTATTTGAAAGTTCCAACTTCAAAACTCCTCACCCATGGCACATAAATGAACCAATTGCTCGCGGTAAGGTGTCAAGCGCTCGTCAGGACTAGCCTGACTGGGTGGGGGTGCAATGGAAAAATGGGCCACTGGGTGACTGGTAGAAGATGTCCAATAAGCTACTGAAGGACCAAAAGCTGTTGTGGGGTCGTCCTGGGGTTGATCTATCCATTCCAACGATCTAGGATCTCCAGGAGCGACGGGAGGTAAGTCTTGTGAAGTGGGAATTTGTGCTTCTTCATCCAGCGGGGGATGAGAGGCAGATGAATCTGGAGGAGTATGAGGAAACAAAAGTCCAGTGGGGTTTTCCACTTCATGTGACCCGACTCTGGCATGTGGATCCATCCTCACCCTTGAAATTACCTCCTGGTTAAGGGGATATTTGGGAGGTAAGTTTTGTATTCTATGGGACCTTCTCCAAGGAAAGTCAACCAGAGTGACTGAAACAAAAAGTTTCTCCTAAGGAAAGCTAAAAGAAAAGAAGCCCAAACAAAATCCTACACAAACTAAGGCCACAAGCAAACTTATGTGATAAGAGTGGATTCAAAGTCTGGATCCTCATAGGATTGTCAAGGCTTCGCAACTCGCGATATACTGCAGGGTCCAACAATATGATCTGACAAGGAGGATTGGAACCGTACCCTTTCCTGCATACCCGATTACTTGGACGGTATGTGCGTAGTAGCTCCCCGAGTGCTGTTCTCGATGTATTGCTCCACCAATATGGCCAAAAGGTTAACTTAGTTGGTCTCAGGAATCCTAGTGGTGTCTCCCGATATACGCAAGGTATGTGGGAGCTCAAATCCGTAGTGGTGTTGTCTAATGCACAACCGTTCGGCAAGAGACCTTCTGATATACTACCGAGTATGTGATACACCCTTCGATATATGCCTAGTACTCAAGGTGACTTGGTGGGTACGTGAAGGAGCTCGATATACCGATAAGTACATGGAAGACTACAATACCCCCTGGATACAGTGCTGGCAAATAACGACAGCTGCCACGCTTAACGACATCAGAACATGTCTCTAACTTACACACAAGTTTCTAAATATTTTACCCTACTTCTGCCATTAATTTTATCTGGACGGTTAGGTGAATGCATAAGGTGAGTACATAATCGAAAACATAATGCAGGCCCTAACTACATGCAAAAAGTATGCTTTCCTTTTGATGAATGCTACCTATGGGAAGGAGAAATCTTCTTTTTCTTTCCAAAAATTTTACCAAAAACGATGCAATGCAACACAATCCCAAATATACGAAAAATGATATTGAAATATTCTTTTCCTTTTTCCAACGAAACATAAAAAATTTCACAACACTACTAAGACAAATCAAAACATGTTTTTCTTTTTCTTTTGTCTTTTCAAAACCAAAAAGATGTTAAGTAATGAAAAGAGAGGATTTCTAAGCAGAGTGTATAAACTTTTCACTTTCACTAAAATGGCCTAAAAGCATAAAAATCAAAAGATACAATGGAACTTTCCAAGCATGGGACTACTTTTGTAAAACTTGATGTCTATCCGAATTTTTCAAGAAAATGAGCAACTCATAATTCATGAAAAACACAAATAATGCAATTTTCTTTCAACTTTTCCAAAAGATTCATGAATGAGACATTCCGATGCATATGCAATTCTTCAAATGATATTGAAAAATAATGGAAGCAAAGTACTTTGATATTTCAATGAGTGCATCAAAATGACAATTTGATAACAACTATGCTTTTAAACATGAGTACTTGAATTGAAAAGATGACTTGCAACACTCTAACAACTCAGAAAATTCTCAAGAGAAAGCAAGCACTCAATGAACTGAAAATATATTCAAACACTCAAAGTCAAATAGTAACAAGCAACACTAAAGCAAGCAAGAATCACAAATGAAAAGAAAAATGAGGTCTGGAACTGATCCAATGCACTTGATCAGATCAAGCTAGGAGAGGAGGGAATGCAAAGGTGAAAAGGATGAAGGTGGGGAAGACCAAAGTATCCACCACTACCAAATCTCAGATTTGTCCCAACTGGGAACCCAAAACAACTCCAACAAAACCAAACAACTCAATCACACAAAGCAAAAGGGATCTCTGACTGGATCATATAGTATAGAGGGAGTCTACATACAAACCAAACTCAAAATAGAAGAGGAGAAAAGGTTCCTGTTATGGGAAAAAGGGTAGATCGGCGCACTCTGTGCTTGTACACAGTGCGACGTCGCAGTTCACCAATGTGGGGAGTTCGACAGTGTCGCATAAGGACAGTGACAGGGTTGCGACGACAAGCCAAAAGAGAAATAACAAAGACCAAAAATGACACAATGTCGCTCTGTGTATATCACCCAGGTGCGACAGGCAAGATCTAAGTTCAAAAAAGAGTCAAATCTCCAAGTGATGAGAAATAAATAGGTTTGGGAATGGGAATGCAGATCCAAAGGAAGTTGATCAGAGTCTTCAAAGTGAAGATCTGATGGTGAAACCAACTTAAGAAGCAAATGACAAATGAAAAGGCTTGGCAAGAAATCAACTGAAAATATCATTCAACTTGACAACTAGAAAGCAATGTTTTCCTCAGTATGGTCGCTAGATTTGTTTGACGGACAATCCACTAGAGCGGACGTGATCCGGATCTCCCTATCTCAATGTGAGTCTAGAACAAATAGAACAAACTACAAATGGATTTCCTAGATCTACTTAAGGATCAAGTACTAGATTTCTTACCTTTGACTTCACATTCCTTTCTCCTGAATATTGCTCCACATCCAGCAGTCGTCATATCTCAGCTGCAAGACCTATTAAGACACAAACAACAACAAAAAATGAATAAAGAGCATCTATACAATAAGAGATCTAAGTAAACAGTTAAGCAAGTAAACTACTCAATTTCATCACACATTAACAATATTGGTGGAAAACATTTTTATTACTGTAAATAGGGAATTACATAGTAGAGACATAGAACTACAACCAAGGCTTAACGTTGCAGCCCTTCTCCATCCAAGCCATTTGCCATATCCTCCCAAGGAATTATGAGTCTCCCAACAAATGAGTAGATATCTCTCAAAGATGATATCACCAACATGTAGACACTATAGACTTCCTCCCTTTGGAGAGGGGTAGAGCTTCACTTATATAGGACTAAGTGGATAGGGTATGGATAGAGTAGGTTGAGATATGGTAGGAGAGAGATAGGGGATCCTTCCAAGAGGTTAGGAACTGAATGCCAGCTCCCCCAACAGGTCAGAGATAGGGATCCAAGTCAGCAACCTTCGAGAATGAGCCCGAAGAATCTATTTTTTCCATTTAACTGACTTCGTTGCACCCTGTAATGGAGAAAGGTGCAATGTTGCAGGTTGCATGAGTGCAGCCGGCGACGACCTCAAAAAAACCTAGCAGAAGCACAATGATGTCCCTTCCAGGAAAATGACGTAGCCAATGGAACTTCAGGGATGTATACATTGAATCTAAGAGTGGTAAGATTTTAGGTGTAACAGATGTTTGAGGGCGAGATGACGGAACCACGTTTCCTCGGAATGAAGGAGGACCATGTGTGTCTACTTATCAATTTAGCGCAACATTAATTAACAGATCATTAAGTTGAACTTATGCATTTAAACATAATCACAACATCATTCAACTGATCTTATTGTCAACAAAACCATCAATGTGCGAATAGATCTAACAGTGTAACATCATTTAAAGCAAGGAAACATCGCATCATTCACATATTCATATCGCATATCATATTCATGGCAGGAAAATAGAAAGAGACACAGTGATTCTGCTCAAAACCCCATCATATCATATTAACCTTCACAACAAACCATAGATGCAGAAATACAATTCTTCTGTCGCATACCCAGATTAATAGAAAAAAACAAGCACAATTCTCTCTTATCGTCGGTACTCAATTGGTCTTCAGATTAGTATACCAACACTTGCAATGCTACATCTATTTATAGGCTTGCGCCTTTACATTCATGGTCCACTTAGGCAACTACCTAACTCCTTCTTAACAAACTCTACAAAAAGGATGACCCTAACCCACACAATGCAATCCAAAATGACCCAAAAATACACAAAATACTATTATTTCTGACTTGTGTGTGGTTCTCCTCCTTGCATGGCATCTTTGACCTTGCACAGGATCCCCGATGATGTGCAGCTGACTCATCCAAACCACCTGCCAACAGGCCCCCAACACAATCTTGTGGCTTTCCTTCAAGCCACGTTAGCTGGACATGGCTGGTCTATACTCATTCGTCGCTGTATTATTCTTCTGAAACTGTTCTTTCTTTCTGGAGCTCGTTGTTGTGTACTTCTCAAATGGATACAGCGATCTCGGGCTCACTGTCATGTACTTCTCAAACTCATATGGCGATCTTGGGCTCACTTTCATGTACTTCTCAAACTCATCCTCCATTCTCTGGGAACATTAATCATCGATCTCTTCGTCATCTGCTGCCGCACTTCGCACTCGTTATAGACTGAGGAAAATGTTAGAAAAACAGGATTGCAGAGCAATAACAATAAACAAAAATTTAAATATAATCACACAGACACATTACAAGAGAGACACCAATATATCGTGGTTCACCCAAGATGGGCTATGTCCACAATGAAATTGTTAGTCCTTATTATTATACCATTCAACAAATGAAGGGATACAACCTGTAGCACATCCGATGCACTTCCTATTCACTATGTCACAGTCTCTCTTCATGATCTCAGAGATATTTTCAATGCATAATACCTAATACATCAACCCTAGCCATATTACAATGTCTTTCTTATAAAGGGGAAATACAATCGGAAAATACCACGGGTTACCCAAAACCATGGGCCCATAAACTGTTGGAAAAAACAATCCCAAAATTTTTTGGGGAATGAGTGTACAGTCCTTTTTCATATCATATAAAGATGGGGTACTCGGCTGAGACAATATAATCTATGGGACTGGAAGATCTGTCTCCACAACCAACAATCTCCCACTTGGAGACTGATCACAATAATTCCACCACTGTTGTACTTGTTGGATCTTGGACTTAGAAAATTTCTTGTCTTCACCTTCATGCTAGAAGGCCAATTGAAACCGAGCAGGAACTCAGTTTCTCTTTGGTCACTATTTTTGTAAACATGTATGTAGGATTCTGGCTAGTATGTATCTTTTCCAACTTCAATAGTTCATCTTCCAGAACAGAGTGTATGAAATGTTACTTGAGCTGTATATGTTTAGTCCTGGAATGGAATGCTGAGTTCTTTGCAAGATGAATGGTACTCTAGCATTCACTATACAACCTGCTATCCTTTTGATTCTTACCCAATTCCTCCATAAACCTCTACAACCAAAACATCTCTTTACTATCCTCTGTAACAACAACATACTCTGCTTCTGTTGTTGAAAGTGCAAAAACCTTTTGCGGTTTTGAAATCCAACTTACTGATGTTCCACCTACAGTAAACACATACCCTGTGGTGCTCCTCCTGCTATCCTTATCACCTACCATATCTGCATCAACATATCCATGTAGAATAGTGTCTGAACCTCCAAAACATAATTCCCGAGTGGTAATACCTCTCAAATAGCTGAGAATACCTTGGCCTTGTACTGCTTCTTACCTCTTTCTTCTTCCTTCAACCTGTAAATCCATTTGTTTTGCAATGCTCTTTTACCAACAGGAAACTGATCCAAATCCCAAGTCCAGTTTCCTACCAATGAGTCCATCTCCTCATTCATTTCTTGCTCCCACTTCTTTCTAGTTTCCACCTGCATTGCTTCTTCATAACATTCTAGTTCACCAGCATCAGTCATCAATAAATAATACATTGAAGGAGAGTATCGTTCAGGGAGTCTACTTAACCCAGTAGATCTTCTTACACTTGTAGGAGTTTCAGGTACTTGTTGTTGTTCTTGATTTTCCGGCACCTTTGGAACTTCATTTTCTTCAATTTCATCAAGTACTGTGTACTCTGTGTTTTTCTTTTCCTGTTTCTTTCCCTGCAACTGATCTTTATACATGACCTTTTCATTGAATATCACATTTGTACTCCTAATTATTTTGTTATTTTCATAATCCCATAAGCGATAACCAAAATCATCAACCCCGTATCCAATAAAGGTACTTTTCTTGGATTTAGCTTCAAGATTTGTTCTATTTTCTTTATCAATATGGACAAATGCTTCACAACCAAACGTTCTCAGAAATGAGTAGTTTACCTTTTAAACTGTCCATGTCTCCTTTGGAATACCACCATCCAAAGCACTTGAAGGCCCTCTGTTTATTAAATAAACAACATTATTTACAGCATCTTCCCGAAACTGTAAGGGAAACCCTGAATGCGATCTCATACACCTTGCACGCTCCATGATCATTCTATTCAGCCTTTCTGACACACCATTTTCTTGTGGTGTTCCTGGAACTATCTTCTCTCTATGAATCCCATGGTATGAACAGTAACTATCAAACTCCTTGCCGCAGTACTCACCTCCATTATCAGATCTGAGACACTTCAACCTTTTTCCTGTCTCATTCTCAACCAAATCTTTCCACTTCTTAAAAGTAGCAAACACATTAGATTTATGTCTAATGTAATAAACCCAAGTTTTTTCTAGTTGCGTCATCAATAAATGTAACATAATAATGAGAGCCACCAGGAGATTGTACCTAAGCTGGTTCCCATACATCTGTATGCACAAGCTCTAACTTTTCATTCTTGTTCTGTTTCCCAACCCTGAGAAATCTGACTCTCTTCTGTTTTCCATAAATACAGTTTTCATAGAATACAAAACTTACCTGCTTCAAATCAGGAAGCAACTTCCTTGAGTGGAGAATTTGGATCCCCTTCTCACTCATGTGGCCAGGCCTATGATGCCACAATGTTGTATCTGTTCCTGTGGAAGCTAAAGAGATAGAATGGTCAGTATTATGAGGACATAAATACAACAAACCTACCCTGTCACCTTGTTCTATCACCATTGATCCTTTAGTGATATTCCACCATGTTTCTCCAAACGTAGATAGACAGCCGCTATCTCCCAATTGCCCTGTTGAGATGTGAAGAACCTGCAATAATTAATTAATGAAAACACACAAAATGACAGAAATAACAAAACTGGGAATCACTTTTATATTGATCGCAGGCCACTTCGAGGGGGAAACCTCCTTTGAGCAAGCTCAGTACAAATAACTTCACAGTGCCTTCATAGGCCTCAACACACACTTATATACTAAGTCTAGGTGCCAATACTATGGGTCAAAACCATGGGCCAATACAAACTATGGATCAACAATACTACGGGCGACTTACAAAGCATATGCACCAAACAACAATAACACAAACTTTGGATCAACAAATACTACGGGATGACTTACAAAGCATATGTGTCCAACAACAATATAATAATAAAGTAAGGACATGAGTTCCTAACATCCCCTCCCCCTTAGAAAAATCTTTGTCCTCAAAGCTTGAGATGTGGAAATTGATGCGGAATCTGAAGGAGTGGTTCCCCTATAGCATCCTCGGGTTGCATGCCGGGCCACTGACACCTTTTGAATGTCAGGGAGGATTGCGTGGAAGGTTGTAGACGAAGAAGAACCATATCAACTACATGAAAAGTGTGCTCAGAACGGTGCTAATCAACTTGTTGTTTCAGTCGAATTCTTGCCATGTGAAGATTGTCCTGCAAAGTGAGAAGAATCTGATCACGGTTTCAAAGAATCGAGTCAATTGCCTGAACTAGGGAGCTGCTGAAGGTGTATGGAAGAAGAACGGGTGGTGCCTGTCCAGAGATTGCTTCATACAGTGTCCTTTTAGATGTGGTACTGTACCACTAGAGTGCTTCTAGGAAATCCATATAAATAGTTGTCCAAATCTGTGTAGGGATGGGAAAGGGTTCGAGGAGTTCCGAAAGGAGTGTCATTTCACCCATGTTGAGCTGGGAAGTATCACAGTCAACCACCATCCATTGAATGGTCATTTTTAGTCCGTTCCCAAAGAAGTTACATTGTTCTCGGTCATACGTTTGCAGGAACTCAAAGTGCCCTGCCAATGAAGAAGCATGGAGTTCATAGAAGAGATAGCCCCATTGAACAGATTGCAACAAATATGGAACAAGCAGAGAAATAGCTGTAAGAGAAACTGGGTCATCAAATGTGCGACAAGGAGCATCTGCCACCATATTATCCTTACCCTTCTGTTAAGTGATTGCATAGTCATAACTGATGAGGTGGATAACCCATTTCAGGTTTGCTCGGGAGGAGACCCATTGTTCCAAGAAATTTTCCAAACTTTGGAGATCAGTCTTGAGGCAGAAATAATTCCCCAATAGGGATGGCTGCCACTTCGGTACTGCATGCAAAATAGCCATCATGTCCTGCTGAGATGTAGATGCGGCTAAATGCTTACTGGAAGGGTCTCGTGAAGGCGGCAATCCCACTGGTGCAACAAAGACACCTGCATATCTATCCAAGGAAGTAGTGGAGGCCATTGGTGGGTGCATCTGAATGGAATGGAGCCGAGCGATGACACCATGTGAATTCTTCTTAAGAATATTTTCCAGGCAATGTGAACTGATGATGCGGAGAGACCCTGGTTGTAAGCCCGTAAATTTGTGTTGTGTCCCATTGATGGGAAACTGCATCCAAAGTTCAGCAAAATCCCATAAGATGGGGCCAAGTGTGTGTAACCATTGAACGCCCAAAACCACATCACATCTGACTGAGGACAATGAAAACATGTCAGAGCGTAGGTTATAATATTCTAGAGAGATACCCACATTGTGACACTTTGCCTTGCAAGGTAAGGTGCCCCCATTGGCAACCATGAATTCAAAGTTGGAGCAAGGATGGATAAAACAATCAGCCTATTTGGCGATCCGAGGGTCAATGAAGTTATGTGTGCTGCCAGAATCAATGAGTATTGTAAGAGGAAGCTTCTTGAAGTAACCCCTGACCCGCATTGTTTGGGGTGTGGTGACGCCAGATAAAGCATTGAGAGATATCTCTGGTTGGTCGTCCTGAGAGGGGGGGTCAATAGGCGGCTCTTGAATGTCGACCTGATCATCTTCTTCACCAGTTTTAGAGGCAGGCGGAGAATCCATATCCAAGAGATAGAGCTTTTGCTGAACACATTTATGTCCCCGAGTGAATTTCTCATCACAATTATAACAGAGCCCTTTTTCTCTGCGTGCCTGCATCTCTGTTTCGGACAAATGCATAATAGGAGTTGGTCGAGGAGCTGGCGGAACGAGAGGTCATTGAGAACCCATATTTTGGAAGGGAACAAAAGTGGGTTTGGAGCGCTGTTGGGATGCAATCTTGTCTTCTGCCAACTTAGCCAACCCCATAGCTTCCATCATTGTGTTGGGACACAACATTTTAACCTCTGAGCATATTTCATCGTTAAGACCACTGATAAAACAACTCCTGTAGAATTCCTCAGACAATCCTTCTGTGTGGTTGGCTAGTTTCTCAAATTCTATCTGATACTCTCTCACAGTGCCAATTTGGTGAAGTTTAGTGAGGGCTCCAGTGAATTCATCAAAATCACTAGGACCAAATCATTGCAAAAGGAGCTGACAAAAATCTGGCCATTTTGGCTCTTCATGAGCCTTGATGTACCAACGGTACCGTTGAAGAGCTTCATGTTCCAAATGAAAGGATGCAAGTGGAACTTTGGTGACATCAAAAGTATTATGCAGACTGAAATATGGTTCTGCATGATAGATCCATCTAATCGGATCAGTACCATTGAAGCGAGGAAAATCAAGCTTTGGACCACGAAAATTGCTGGAAGAAGAGAACCCATTGTCTGATGAAGACGTGGATTGTCATTTGTTGTTCATGGCTGAATGCTCAAGATGGAGGCCAATAAATTTTTCATCCAAATCTTGGAGTTTGGTTTGGATGGTTGCAAGTGCTTCCTCCATGGTGTGTGCTCCTGCACGGGTGACAACCATAACCAGGGTTTTTTTTTTTTGGAATGGGTAGAAAAACACATACATGAGCTTATTTAGTAAAGGGAACTTTGGATTTGGGAAAAACTCAGATGGGTAATTAGGGTTTGACTAGGTTTTGGACACTATCGAAAGGACAGGGAAGCCGAAAAGGAGGATTTTAGAAGCGGGGTGAAAGAATGAGAAAATTTGGCAGAGAGGGACAAAGAAGCATAATTAGGAAAGGAACTCTGTGGTAAAATTTGAAGGCGATCGGGTGAAAATCGAAGAAGATATGGCAAACCCTAAAAATAGACAAATGTGAGATTTCGGGTGTTGGGAAGTGGAATTTGGGATAGGGTCCTCAGGAATGAAATATGCAAAATGGGATTGCAGGGGTGTCAGAGAAGTTTCAAGGGAAACAGAGTTAAAATAAGGGAGATATGGCAGAAAAACAGAACTTTATACTCGGAGATATGTCAGATTTTCATTTTTTTTTTCTAAAATGGAGTGGCTATGGCGCGGAAGAGATCTGAAACAAATAGATCTGCAACATCACGGAAGTGATCAGAAACAAAGGGATCTAAAACGATGCCGAATGGATCGAAAATGGTTGGATTTGAAATAAATCTGAAACGGCTGGATTTGGAACGGCTTTCAGAATGGATCTAAATGGCTGGATCTGAAACGGCGCCGCAGTGATCAACAACAGTTCAGCTGAAAATAGATATGGACCCCAATTATGTGCGGCTTCCTAATAGTTCATGGGTTTCACTCAGCCACTAATGTTGTCTGACGGCTTGCGTATTGGGGCAGTACCCCTCACTCCATGGCTCAGGTAAAACTGATAACCACTTTGCCACAAACAACATCTCTTGGTTTACCTCACGGGTGGGAACTAGTCAATCAGGTAGGGGTGATTGCACTTTTCGCTGGCAGGTCCTCTCAATGGGATAGCTACTTTGGGTTTCCTGTGGTACTCCTCACAATGAGTTTTAGGGATTATGCCCAAGTACTCCCACAGTTAAGCGGATAGGGATTATTCCCAGATCCAAACTTGCAACAGATGTGAAAAAAACATTTGGCAGAAATTCCACCCAACGTGCCCAAGAAAGTGCTCTGATACCATATGTGAAGAACCTGCAATAATTAATTAATGAAAACACACGAAATGGCAGAAATAACAGAACTTAGAATCACTTTTATATTGATCGCAGGCCACTTCGAGGGGGAAACCTCCTTTGAGCAAGCTCAATACAAATAACTTCACAATGCCTTCATAGGCCTCAACACACACTTATATACTAAGTCTAGGCGCCAATACTATGGTTCAAAACCATGGGCCAATAAAAACTATGGATCAACAATACTACGGGAGACTTACAAAGCATATGCGCCAAACAACAATAACACAAACTGTGGATCAACAAATACTACGGGACGACTTACAAAGCATATGCGTCCAACAACAATATACTAATAAAGTAAGGACATGGGTTCCTAACATGAGATCATATTTCTTTTCATAGCAGGAATATGCCTAACATATTTTAACAGCCATTCAGTTCCATTCTTAAATTTTATCCATACCTTACCCATTCCAACAATTTTACATGCCCCGTCATCACCCAATAAAACATGTCCAAAATTGCCTGGAACATAATCATGAAAATATTTCCCATGGGGTGTAGCATGACATGTAGCCCCTAAATCTACTACCTAATAATCACTAGTATTATCTAATGCAAGAATCAAAGCATCTTGTAACACATCACCTGCTACATTTGCTTCCTGGGTAGTTTCCTGCTGTCCATCTCCTTTCTTCTTTAGAGATCTGCAGTCTTTCTTCAGATGTCCTTTCTTTCCACAATTCCAGCACTCTATTTTTCCCAGTCTGGACTTGGATCTTCTCATTTTAGACTTGCTGCGATTACCTTGGCTCTTTCCTTTCTCCCTTTGTCTTCCCCTGCTCTCCATGGTCAACGCATTACGTGATGTCTCACCTGTGCTTTTTCTTCGCATTTCCTTGCTAAGAATAACACTAACATCATCAAATATCAAGGTGTTTGAACCAGAGATAGAGTTACTTACAACCATAACCAAGCCATTCCATCTTTCTGGCAAAGAACACAAGATTAGAAGAGCCCTAACCTCACTATCAAAGTTCACACTTACAGAACTTAGTTGATTTGTAACCGTATTAAATTCATTTAAATGATCAACAACATATCCACCTTTAGAAATATTCATATTAAATAAATGCTTCATTAGAAATACCTTGTTGGAGGCCGAGGGTTTTTCTTACAGCTTACCCAATGCGCTCATCAAACCCTCTGTTGTCTTTTCTTTTGAGATATTGAAAGCCACTGACGAAGCTAGGGACAGTCGTATTGTTCTCAGTGCCTTTCTGTCAAGAACCTCCCATTATTCGTCCTTTATAGTCATCGGCTACTTTGCTCTTCCTCCCAACGGTAGGAATAAATCCTTCTGGTACAGATCGTCCTCCATTTGCATCTTACATAACTATTAGTTTTGGCCATTAAACTTCTCGACCTTAAAATTTCCTTCTTCCGCCATTGCTCCCACTCGAACCAGAAACCCTAGTTTCCTACGGGTTTATCTGCCAAATAGACCTTTGGCTCTGATACCAATTGTTAGAAAAATAGGATCGAAGAGCAATAAAAATAACCATAAATTGAAATATAATCACACAGACACATTACAATAGAGACACCAATATATCATGGTTCACCCAAGATGGACTACATCCACACTGAAATTTCCAGTCCTTATTATTATACCATCCAGCAAATGAAGGGATACAACTTGCAACACATCTGTTGCACTTCCTCTTCACTATCTCACAGTCTCTCTTCACGATCTAAGAGATATTTACAATGCATAATACCTAATACATCAACCCTAGCAATATTACAATGTCTTTCTTATAAAGGGGAAATACAATGGAAAAATACCACGGGTTACCCAAAACCATGGGCCCGTAAATTGTTGGCGAAAACAACCCCAAATGTTTTTGGGGAATGAGTGTACAGTCCTTTTGCATATCATATAAATATGGGGTACTCGGCTGAGACAATATCATCTATGAGACTAGAATATCTGGCTCCACAACCAACAATATCCCACTTGGAGACTCATCACAATAACTCCACCGCTGTTGTACTTGTTGGATATTGGACTTGGCAAATTTCTCATCTTCACCTTCACGCTAGAAGGCAAACTGAAACCGAGCAAGAAATCAGTTTCTCTTTGGTCACTACCAAGGTTGGGGAATGAGTGTACAGTCCTTTTTCATATCATATAAATCTAGGGTACTCGGCTAAGACAATATCATCTATGAGACTGGAAGATCCGGTTCCACAACCAACAAAAAAGTTCATTAACAGCACCGAGGTGCGAAACAGGCCAATTGATCTTGCACATTTGTTTCGCACCAGGGATCACCTACTACTGGGGCCAGGGGGCCTTCGCCCCTATCATTCTAGTGGTCATAGGCACCACGAATCTTTGAACTACCACCACGTACTTAGACATCTCAGGTGAGACCTCATCTTTGTTTCTCCCGAGTGTCTGCGCTGTTTCCTTCTCTGGGCGTTCATGCAAACTCGTAGTTCTGGCCCTGAGCGCACCTGGAGTGTTGCCGCATGAAATGAAATGGATCATTTCCACAGCCTCCTTGGATTTTCTAACTTATCTAGATTCTCGAACCACTCGCAGCATGGGTTTCTCTCGTCTGATAGATACCTCCTTGCTCAGCTATCCTCTTGTGCTTGTATTTATGCATTTTCATCGTGTCATGGATGCCTGACTTTGAAATCATCTGCAAATCTGCTCGCATAAGTTTTTGATCCTGTCATGATACCATTTTTCCGTCTTCCAGTGAGGCCGATCCGCAGCACTCATGCTTAGAGTTGACCTCTTATGTGCAAAGCATCAACCATGCTTCTACCTATTGTCATGCGTGCCAACCGTGCGAAACATCGACCATGTTTCCACCTTTTGTCATGCGTGCCAAACGTACGAAACATCGACCATGTTTCCACATTTTTTCATGCATTCCAAACGTACCTGAATCCGCCATCGATCTTGTCTATCTAACGGTCGGATCCGCCATAAATACTTGTCCCTTCAAGGAGCGTCGACATCTAATTGCATTTAACTGTCTTCTTTTATTTTCGATCTGACGATGTCGCGACCCTGCAATTGTCGTGGCATGGCTCCCTAACCACGCTATCATCGTTCCTACCTGTGCATTATGTTCCTGTTGGTGTGCCATCCTGCCACCTAGCATATTGCCTCTCTCTTTTTTTTTCTTTTTTTTTGCTTGCGCAATGCTGTTAGGCATTGCGCGGCTTCAAGCCCATCCTATAGGGATTCAACCTGCTACCGTTCACTAGCTTTGGTAGCATTGCTCGATCTAACTGTTGCAGCTATATTGCGCCTCTTGAAGTAATGAAACTAAGCAATATGGACCGATCCAATGGATCTATAACTTTCTTGGATGCTTTATGAACTTGTTATCATCCAACAGCACCAAGTTGCCTTGCTGAAACTATTTTCTTTTTATATGGCGATAATGCCAAGATTTTTATCGATCCTTCTCCACACGGTGGTGAAAACCTGCATCAAAGCGGTCTTCCTCAAGATGTGCTAGCTGCTCCAGTCATTCTGCTAATTCTACTTCATCATTCATGCCCGTTGCTACCGCTATGCGCAGAATCGGAACAATGTACTCCATAGGCATAACTGTCTCTTTCCCATACACCAATTTGAAGGGTGTATGTCCCGTCAATCGGTTACAAGTGGTGCGATATTCCCACAAGACTGCTGGAATCTTCAAATCCCAGTCATCGTGGTTCGCATTACATACCTTAGTAAGTGCATGCTCCAACAATTTGTTGAAAGCCTCCACTATTCCATTTTCTTGCGGATCATACGGTGTGCTCTTCTTGTGCTGTATCTAAAGCTCTTCAGCCAATGTGCGAACTGTGCGATTGATGAAATTACTCATCTGTTCACTCGTCAATATCTTTGAGCATCCAAACTAAGTAACAATGTTGTCAAACAAGAACTGTGCTGCTGCCACAGTGGTGCAATCTATGACAGGTGCATCCTCCGCCCACCTCATGAAATAATGTGTCGCTGTAATGATGTACCATGCACCAGTTCTCTTTCTAGGTGGGTTGATTGGCCACGAAAAATCCACAGCCCATTTATCAAATGGCTGCAATGTCACTCAAGGTACCAGTGGCATCTCATCCATCCGCGATGGTTTTCCAGTTCTTTGACAGATGTTGCAAGTTTGCGCATACGTTGTCGCATCATTGTGAATAGTGGGCCACCAAAGCCCTATGCAAATCACCTTCCTGGCAATAGAATGACCGCCATAGTGTCCACCAGCCACGCCCGCATGTGCCTCTGCCAATATCTTCCCTTGCTCATGAGGTAGGACACAGCACCTCAAGATCTCGTCGGTTCCTAGTTTATAAAGTTGTCTGGCGATCAACTGGAAATCTGCAGCCTTAACCACCAACTGCTTCTTCTGACTTGTGGTAAACTCTTTGGGCGCAGTTCTCATCGCCAAAAACTGAATTATCTCTTTATAGTAGTCGTCAGCCACCTCGACTTTGAACAGTTGTCCATCTGGAAAGCCATCATCAATGGTTGTTGGTTCCTCACCTGTCTCAATTTGGGATAAATGATCTAGCCCCGCATTCAAGTGACCTAGCTTCACAATTACCTCAAAATCAAACTCCTGAAAGAGAAGTATCCAGCGGCATATATTCCCCCCCCAACACATGCTATTGACCAGATATTTCAAAGCATAATGGTTTGTAAACATCTTGAAATGACCCCCTAATAGGTAATGCCTAAAATTTTGTAGCGCATATACCATCGCCAGACCTTCCCTCTCGGTAGTCGTATAATTTCTCTCCACAGATGACAACTTCCGACTCGCAAAAGCAATTGGGTGATCCAGATCTCCTTCCCCTGGTTGTGCGAGCAATACTCCTAGTGCAATCGATGATGCATCCACATGGACATGGAATTCCTTACTCCAATCAGGAAATACCAGTATCGGTGCCGAAGCCATCTTATCCTTCAGCATCTCGAAAATTACTTTACATTCTGGACTCCATAAAAATACCGCATCCTTCTTTAACAACTTTTCCATAGGAGCCGTGATCACTGCATAACCACGGATAAACTTATGATAGTACCCTATGTGCCCCAGCGTCGCTCGCAACTGCTTTACATTTGCAGGCGGTGTCAAGCTCAAAATCAATGCAATATTTGCTGGGTCAACCAACAATCCTTGCTTGCAAACAATGTGACTGAATAACATCCCCAATGGTGCACAGAAAATGCACTTCTTCAAGTTCAGTGAGATCTGATGCTGCCTACAATGCTCCAGCATCAGTCGCAGGTGTTCTAGATGGTCGCTGATCAATCCATAAATTGTCCAGTCATCCATATAGACTTGCAGAAACTTCTGAATAAAATCTCGGAATGCAGCGACAACAACCCGGGAGAATATCACAGGTGCATTTTTTACCCCAAATGGCATTACGGTGTACTGGAAACAGCCTCATTCAGTCACAAATGTTGTCTTGTGACGATCCTCTTTTGCGATCCTGATATGGTGATAACCAGAAAAGACATCCATGAAGGAATACATCTCTTGACTGCCCACTCCTACTAGCACTTCATCCGTAAATGGTGTCAGAAAAGGATCATGCATACACGCATCATTCAACTTCCTCAGGTCAACACAAATCTGAACCTCACCTGTCTTCTTATCTTGCACCACCATGGGACTAATCCATTCTGATTCTTTGACTAGCTCAATTATTCCAGCATCTAGCATTCTGTCAAGTTCAATTTTGACCATTTCTTTGTGTCGCGGATTCAGTCGATACAGTCGCTTCATGATTGCTTTCGCATCTGGCTTCAACAGAATCTTCATCTCCCCTAGATCCCCCAGTATTCCCTTCATTTCGAAAAACTTCATAGGGAACAAATCTTGGAACTCATGCAACAGGTCTGTGACCTTCGCCATCATTTCTTCATCACAGTCGTCCCCGACTGTTGGTGTCCGTTTTTGTCATCATTTTTTAATAACAAATATACTCTGATTGGAATTACATTCACCACTTTTGATGTCCTAAGTCACTCTGTTTTCCATTCAAACCGTCAAATGGAGCAGGTATGCGTTTATTCACACATCACATGAATTTTTGGTAAAAGTTGTTATATTATGGTTTATTGATGTTTATTTAGCTTGTTTAGTAACTACATTTCATTTCACAGGTTCTGGCTCTCAAACGAATATTCAATTGGACGCGTATTGAAGTTGTGGACGATCAGCTGCATTCAGCCCGCCATTCAGACCCGCATTCGACCCGTGAGATCGATGGTTGAGGTATGCTCGGCCCGTTAGAGAGTAAACTGGTGCGTGGGTTCCGTTTGGGACGTGGCCCTATTGGTACGTGAGCTGATGTTCTAGAATATCCTTTCTCCCTCATGCTCATCTTGACATCACATCCATCTCTGCCCATGTCAAAGGAGCATTGACGCTTCAATAGCTGTGTGAAGGATCAACGCTGTGGAATTTGGAACAAAGCTTTGTGCGTTGTCATGAAACTTTATGAGGTTGTTCCTTGGTTTATGAGTTGTCACAGGATGCCGAGTAGAGCTGCTCTTTGGTTATGCATTGTCACGTGTGAAGAACCTGCAATAATTAATTAATGAAAACACACAAGATAGCAAAAATAACAAAACTCAGGATCACTTTTATATTGATCACAGGCCACTTCGAGGGGGCAAACTCCTTTGAGCAAGCTCAATACAAATAACTTCACGATACCTTCATTGGTCTCAACACAAACTTATATACTAAGTCTAGTCGTTAATACCATGGGTCAATACCATGTGTCAATACAAACCACGGGCCAATACAAAATATAGATCAATATTTATGACGGGACGACTTACAAAGCATATGCGTCCAACAACAATAATACAAACTATGGATCAACAAATACTACGGGATGACTTACAAAGCATATGCATCCAACAAAAATATACTAACAAAGTAAATAGAAGGGTTGACATGGGTTCCTAACATCCCCTCTCCCTTAGAAAAAGCTTTGTACTCAAAGATTTAGATGTGGAAATTGATGCAGAATCTGAAGGAGTGGTTCCCCTGTAGCATCCTTGGGTTGCATTTCGGCCCACTGACGCCTTTTGAGTTTCAGGGAGGATTGCTTGGAAGGCTGTAAATGGAGAAAGACCATATCAGCTACGTGAAAAGTGCGCTCAAAACGGTGCTGATCAGCTTGTTGTTTCAGGCAAATTCTTTCCATGTGAAGATTGTCCTATAGAATGAGAAGAATTTGATCACGGTTTCGAAGAACCGAGTCAATTGCTTGAACTGGGGAGCTGCTGAGCGTGTATGGAGGAAGAACTGGCGGTGCTTGTCCATAAACTGCTTCATATGGTGTCCTTTTAGATGTGGTGTTGTACCACTGGAGTGCTTCTAGGAAATCCATAGAAATAGTTGTCCACATCTGTGTAGGGATGGGAAAGGGTTCGAGCAGTCCCGAAAGGACTGTCGTTTCACCCTTGTTGACTTGGAATGTATCACACTCAACCACCATCTGGTGAATTTTCATTTTCAGTCCCTGCCAAAAGAAGTTACATTGTTCCCGGTCATAGGTTTTGAGGAACCCAGAGTTCCCTGCCGATGAAGAAGCATGGAGTTCATAGAAGAGATAGCCATGTTGAACAGATTGCAACCAATTCGGAACAAGCAGAGAAATAGCTGTAAGAGAAACTGGGTCATCAAATTGGCAAGAAGGATCATCTGCCACCATATTATCCTTACCCTTCTTGTAAGTAATAACATAGTCATAACCCATGAGTTGGATAACCCATTTCCGGTGTGCTAGTGAAGAGACCCGTTGTTCCAGAAAATGTTCCAGACTCTGGAGATCAGTCTTGATGCAGAAATAATTTCCTAATAGGGATAGCTAACACGTCTGTACTGCATGCAAAATAGCCATCATTTCCTACTGAGATGTGGATGCGGCTAAATGCTTATCGGAAAGGTCTCTTGAAGGCGGCAAGCCCACTGGTGCAACAAATACACCTGCATATCTATCCAAGGAAGTAGTGGAGACCGTTGGTGGGTGCATCTGAATGGAATGGAGTTGAGCAATGACACCATGTGAATTCTTCTTAAGGATATTTTCCAGGCGATGTGAACTGATGATGCGGGGAGACCCTGGTTGTAAGCCCCTAAATTTGTGTTGTGTCCCATTGACTGAAAAATGCATCCAAAGTTCAGCAAAATCCCATAAGATGGGGCCAAGTGTGCATAACCATTGAATGCCCAAAACCACATCACATTCGCCTAAGGACAAGGAAAACATGTCAGAGCACAGGTTATAATCTTCCAGTGAGATACGCACATTGTGACACTTTCCCTTGCAAGGTAAGGCGACCCCATTGGCAACCATGACTTCAAAGTTGGAGCAAGGATGGACAAAACAATCAACATGTTTGGTAATCCGAGGGCCAATGAAGTTATGAGTGCTACCAGAATCAATGAGAATTGTAAGAGGAAGCTTCTTAAAGTAACCCCTGACCTGCATTGTTTGGGGGGTGGTGACGCCGGATAGAGCATGGAGAGATATCTTTGGGTGGTCTTCCTGAGATGGGAATTCAATAGGCAGCTCCTGAATGTCGACCTGATCATCCAGTGTATCTGGAGCTTCTTCACCAACTTCAGAGGCGGGCCGAGAATCCACATCCAAGAGATAGAGCTTTTGTTGAACACATCTGTGTCCCCGAGTGAATTTTTCATCACAATTATAACAAATCCCTTTTTCTCTGCGTGCTTGCATCTCTGTTTCGGAAAATTGCTTGATAGGAGTTGGTTGAGGAGCTGGCGAGATGGGAGGTTGTTGAGAAACCATATTTCGGAAGGGAACAAAAGTGGGTTTGGAACGTTGTTGGGTGGCAATCTTGTCTTCTGCCAACTTATCCAACCAAAGGGATTCTATCATTGTGTTGGGACAAAACATTTTGACCTCTAGGCGGATTTCATTCTTAAGACCACTGATAAAAGAACTCCTGTAGAAGTCATCAGATAATCCTTCTGTGTGGTTGGCTAGTTTCTCAAATTCTGTCTGTTACTCTCTCACAGTGCCAATTTGACGAAGTTTAGTGAGTGCTCCGGTGAAATCATCAAAAGCACTAGGACCAAATCGTTTCAAAAGGAGTTGGAAAAAATTTGTCCATTTTGGCTCGTCATGAGCCTTGATGTACCAATGAAATACTGAAATATTGAAATACTTTTCTGCACGATCGATCCATCCAGTTGGATCAGTACCATTGAAGCGAGGAAATTGAAGCTTCGGACCACGGAAAGTGTTGGAAGAAGAGAACCCATTGGCTGTAGAAGATTCTTGCTGTCGGTTATTGTTCATGGATGAATGTTGAAGATGGAGGCTGAGAAAGTTTTCATCCAGATCTTGGAGTTTGGTTTGGATGGCTGCAAGTGCTTCCTCCATGGTTTTTGCTGCTGTGCGGGTGACAACCATAACCAAGAGTTTTTTTTTGTGGGAATGGATAGAAAAACACAAACAAAAGCTTATTTAGTAAAGGGAAATTTGGATTTGGGAAAAAATCAGATGGGTAATTTGGGTTTGACTAGGTTTTGGACACTTTCTAATGGACAGGGAAGCAAAAAAAATGAGGATTTCAGAAGCGGAGTGAAAGAATGAGAAAATTTGTCAAAGAGGTACAAAGAAGCAGAAATAGGGAATGAACGCGGTGGAAAAATTTGGAGGCGAGTGGGTGAAAATTGAAGAAGTTATGGCAAACCCTAAAAATAGACAAATGTGAGATTTCTGGCTTTGGGAAGTAGAATTTGGGACAGGGTCCTTAGGAATGAAATATGCAGAATGGGATTGCAGGGGTTTTTGGGAATTTTTAAGGGAAACGGAGTTAAAACAAGGGAGATATGGCGAAAAAATGGAATTCTTTTTAGGACTGGATCTGCAACGGTGCGGAAGGGATAAGAAATAGATAGATTTGCTACAACACAGAAGGGATCGACAACAGATGGATCTGAAACGATGCCGAATGGATTAAAAACGGCTGGATATGAAATGAATGGATTTGGAATGACTGTCAGAATGGATCTAAAACGACTGGATCTGAAACGGCTTAGAATGGATCTGAAATGGCGCGGAACTGATCGGAAACAGTTTAGTTGAAAATAGATATGGACCCCAAGTATGTGCGGATTCCTATCGGTTCAGGGGATTCAATTGACCACCAATGTTGTCTGACGGCTTGTGAATTGGGGAAGTACCCCTCACTCCACGGCTCAGGTAAAACTGATAACCGCTTTGCCACAAACGACAGCTCTTTGTTTACCTCACGGGTGGGAACTAGTCAATCAGGTAGGGGTCGTTGCCCTTTTCGTTGGTAGGTCCTCTCAATGGGCCAGCTACTTCGGGGTTCCTGTGGTACTCCTCACAATGAGTTTTAGGGCTTATGCCCAAGTATTTCCCACAATTAAGTGGATAGGGATTATTCCTAGATCTGAGGTTGCGATAGATGCGAAAAACAAAATTGGCAAAAATTTCACCCAGCGAGACCAAGAAAGTGCTCTGATACCAGATGTGAAGAACCTGCAATAATTAATTAATGAAAACACACAAGATAGCAGAAATAACAGAACTCAGAATCACTTTTATATTGATCGTAGGCCACTTTGAGGGGGCAACCTCCTTTGAGCAAGCTCAATACAAATAACTTCACGGTACCTTCATTGGTCTCAACACAAACTTATATACTAAGTCTAGGCGTTAATACCATGGGTCAATACCATGTGTCAATACAAACCACGGGCCAATACAAAATATGGATCAACAATTACTACGGGACGACTTACAAAGCATATGCGTCCAACAACAATAATACAAACTATGGATCAACAAATACTACGGGACGACTTACAAAGCATATTCATCTAACACCAATACACTAACAAAGTAAATAGAAGGGTTGACATGTGTTCCTAACATCACGAGATGTTAAACAGAGTCGTTTGCATGTATTGAAGACTGTCTATTATTAGAGCAGTCGACAACTAAAGGGTCGACTTTCTTCCTCCATTGTAACGCTGTATAAATAGACATCCTCGTAGCAGAGACAAGTTAGTCGGTAGTTAGTTAGTCTTTTATCTTTAGACTTGTTAATCTCTTTTAGCTGCAAATGGATACAGAAGCACTATAACTCTGTCTTTTATTTTAATACATCTCTGTTCTAGATTTATGGAAATCTATCAGCATGCATCGTGATTGAATGATTAAGGCTCAAACTCTGTTTGCTGAGACGGGCCCCTCAATGACCAGTGGTCTCCTGTCTGTGTATATACTTTGTGTTTGTTTTATACATATAAAATTGTGTTGTTTATTTCATCTCTGTATTTATTTTATACATGATGTTTGTGTCCTGTAATATAATTGATGTTCTATTGTTTACATAGATGAGATTTTTGTTTTGTGCTATGTATTTTATCATTTTTCATGTTCGATGGTTTATATAAATAAGATTTATGTGTTATGTTATATGTATCCTATTGTTATTTATGTTAATACTGTTTAGAATATAATTGATGACCGATCACACTTAGGTTTATTTATCTTGCTTTATAGGTTAGGTCACACTTAGGTTCATTTAGTTTGCTTCAGTAGCTTAAGTCACATTTAGTTTATTTCATTTGCTTAAGTAGTTTAGATCAGATTTGGTTTATTTAGTTCCTTAAATAGTTTTATTTAAAAGATTTAGTTTGCCTAGTTAACTTAGAGTCTAGTTAGTTTCACCTCTTAGATTTTCTCATAGACTAAAGTTCTGTAGTTTCTTTCCTGTAGCAGAAGATTAGTTATTAGATACATTACAGTCTCGTTTCCAAGATAAAATAGAAATAGTTAATTTCCTAACATAGATAGATTTTTCTTATTCTAGCTCTTAACTAGCTTATTCATTGCTTCCCCTGCACTGTAGGATCATATGCATCAGCCAATTGCTAGTTAAGATCACCCAATCTTCTCCTCTCTTTAGTTTAAATCATTTTCCTCCATTCGGACTGTCATTCGGATAGTCATCCGGACTGACATTCAGACCTTCATACTTCCTACATCGTTTTGCTTAATTAGAATCTAATTTTTAAGTTTTCTTCAAATTATAATCTCTTTTACCCTTAATTATTATTCTTAGGATACACTAATACCTTTTTGTATTTCATATGAAGTTTTGATCAAGTTTTGTCATCATCCTTAGTTTTCCTTCTCTCTTTCCTTAAACCCCGCTTCAGTTGTTTACAAGTTATCTTTTCCTTATGTTGTATGGTGACAAAATTTATCAGTCTTCATTTTTTTAGTACATTTTATTGTATGTTAATAATATTAATATTAGGTTAAGTTTAGTGATTTCATTCTCCAAATCATTTCAGTCTTGGATTATTCTTCCCATGCTAACAATCGATTCATGGAACATGATTTAGTTCAGAAGTCCAACATCTTTATCAAGTTTTCTACTTGCTTCTGAATTTAATATCTTTATCAATTTTTCTACTTGCTTCTAGACTTCTTCAGTTCAAGTCCCTCATTTATAAATAAGAGATAGGTCATTATGTTTAAAGTTAATTGTAGTTGGATAATATTTAGCTTGCATTTATTTGTAGAAGTTAAATTAGATTTAATTCCATTTTGTTTTCTTGTTACATTTGAAATCCATTTCGATACATTCACCCCTATTCCCATCACATTTGATACACTTCCTCGGGATCCCCAAGGAGAATGGAATTGGATGCTTTAGTAGTTTTGAATAGTTGTTGAAGTCATTAATAGTTTATAATTTGCTTTAACTTAATTTTCTATTCATATGATTGAGTTATTCCATATGTAGGTCTTTGCTTTCTCCTAATTCCTAGATTAGAATTTGAGAATTGATTAAGTAGTTTCCATTCTTACAAAGAGTAGTTTTTTTTTGTCTTCTCTATTGTTTAATCATAGAATAGAGTAGTATTGTTTGACACTATTTTGATCTGGTAGTTTATATGGGTTCAGTTAGTTTCTTTGTTGTCTTTCTGAAGTTTGACTCGGTTTTTCATTTTGAAAGATCTTTAGATCTTTTCTTTATTTAATCTTTTAAGGTCTGACAAACCCAAATTTAGGTATCATTCTACCTTAGCATATACTTTTCCTCAACTCTAAGATTACCAACCCCGATCGACAATTAAATATTAGGTGTTTTCTTTGAGATAGATGACACACCCAACATTTTGGCGTCGTTGCCGGGGAGTTGTAGATAGATAGGTAGAATTTAGTTGCAAATAGATAGAACCTTCTCTTAGGGATAAATTTGAATTTCTCTCTTTTTGATAGGCTGGTGGCGGGTGAGCGGTAAGATGAGAGGTAAGAACATGTGCATATGTTATAACAGGCATCCCCAAAACCCAGCAACAGTAGTTTTGCAGTTAGAATTTATTTCAGTTATAATTTTGTTTTTCATGAATAGGTTTAGAAATATCACGAGGTAGAAATCCCTACTAAAAATTTACACTAACCTATATGGGGAGCGTGCCACCCCAACTTCTAACTTAGCATAAAGGTATTGGAAGACACCCAAAGGGGATAGTCTCATTCAAAAATATAAGGAAGTCCTTTATGGAGATCAATTAGGAGAAACTATAGGGACATTAGAAGATTCTATTTATAAGGAAATTCCACTAAAAAGAACCTCAAATTCATACAGAGACTGAACCTAGACAAGAGGAATCTCCAAGGATAAAATTCAGAACATATTCACCAAGAACGGAACCCCCTAGGTCTTCTCTCTCTGGCAGTCAAATCTTCATGGAGAATGAAGAACGTGTTTGTGGGAGTTACTCTAGGAGCAGAGGGAAAAGTGGAAGACACTCTCAAGAATTTTAAGCGAGGAACCTAAAAGAAAACACATCCGGATCCAGTGGAGTTACAAGGGTAGAATTGGAAAACCTATTAGGAAACTTTAAATCAGATATCCTAAAAGCAATATGTTCTCAACTAGATATACTACAAGCTAAAAAGAGGCAAGATGAGGAGTGGGAAGCAATGAGTGTTTTCTATCCTAGGTGTAGAATTGAACATCCTCGACAAGGATGTCCATGGAATAATGTCCCAGTTTGTCACCTTTGTGCAGAAAAAATCCAACTGATAATTGTCCATCATTTCCTGTAGTGCAAACTGTATACAAAAGTGAAAACTTTGGTGGACCATCTACGAGGCCTTGGCAACCTAGAGCTCAACTATAGTATCAAGGTCCACCCTATCCTTATCTACCTTCTCAACAATGGAACACTTTAGGTTGGCAGAATCGGCCACCACAGTACCCTCCTCAGAATGCTCAACAACATCAATGGCCACATGGAGGGATAAGACTAGCTTATGCTAAACCACCTCCTCCTATGCCTAACCATCCTTACCCACCTAATATCCAACAACTTTTTCCTGGATTTGTACCTCCTTCACTACCCCCTAGCCCAAATCAACCTCACCATTTCCAGAATAAGAGTCTTCCAAAGGCCACAATATTACCGACACAACCGATACCAAATTCTAACCATATACCAACCCAAGGTTTTTATAGCATTGGGTTTTTATCTCCTCCATCATATCCCATTGCAACCACACCAATACACGATATTCAACTACGGTTTGGAAGAGTTAAGCAAGATGAGCCCAAGTCATCAGTTGTTATCCAAGAAGAGAATGAAGAAGTCAAAACAATTGATGATTCGCAAATCTCCCCTGTTGTAAATGGGCATAGACTTAGACCTTATCATCAACCAATATCTACACAAAATTTTGTGCAGAATGCCTTCCAACAGAAGGAGATAAAACTGGTAGAAGAGGAAGTCATTCCTCTTTCTCCTGGTCTTTGAATTATTTTTGGGTTATCTTCATTGGTATATATATGTAAATATGTTTTTGTTTTCAATAACAAGAGTAATTTCTAAACAAATGAATGCATTCTTTCATGAAACTCATTGAGATCATCAGCTTATGAAATTTTTCCAATTAAATCAGGAAGACTCTTTCTCCATTTTCCCAAAATTCATATAGTTCCCTAGCTTGCAACTGCACCGGAGACCAGCTCAGCGTTGGGCTCCCCATTTTCTTCCATGCCTGCTTTGGTAGAATATTGAGATCTGAGCCTAGATACAGAATGACTGAATCTACATCGTAGTTCCCAATTTGGACATTCATGCGCATCTCTTTTCCTATCTTCTTCCTCTGTAAAGAGTTCACCACGGACTCTTTCCATCCCTTGGTCAGTCGATGCAACAAATCTCGATCTTGGCAAGAGCATCGGGATCGCGTGCCAGTGATAAGAAAATTTCAAAGAAGTTCTGCAAAGTACCATACTGTCGCGATGGTCCTTCTTCCGAGGTTGAGTCAAAAGCAGTGGGCATATCATAAATAATTGTCTTACCAAGATTTCTTCCCATCGCATTACGTGCTTTAAAGAAGGTGTCTCGCTCGACATCAATATCGAACTGCACCTAATTCTTTCCACCCAGTCGGATGAGTGGATGCGGACCATCTTCTCCTGTCATCGCACCTCCGTGAGTGATAAAAACAATAGTAGCATCTTGAGTCCTCGGTTCTGTTGAAATCATCGCTACAGTTGGTCCCTGATTCTGGTCCAGCGGTGGTTGCATAGCTTGACTCACACTCTGATTTTCATTTTGATTCTGACGCTGATTCTAGTTCGGCAGCTAATTCTAATTTGAAAATTGGTTCTGATTTTGAAACTGGTTCTGTGACTGTGGAACATTTCCTTCCTGCCATCTCGCGATCAGCTATGGACAGTTCTCAACAGTGTGATCAACACCAAAACAATATGTACACTGTGTTTGCAGCTGCAATCAATCTCTCTGGTAGTGTCCCAATACTCCGCAATTATAACATTACACAGGTTCGCGACCTCATCCTCCTCCTCGACCAAAGCCTCCACCTCGTCCTCCTCGGAATCCTCGTTGTTGATATTGCGGTTGATTAAATTGTTGTTGTAGAGGGTTCAGTTGCAGCTGAACACACTTCCCTGGCTGAACATACTGCGCTGTCTAAACGTACAGTGGCTGCTGCGGAGACATCGACATCTGATTATACTGCGGTTGTGGCACAAACAGTTGTTGCGGCTATGGTACAAATTGCATCTATGGTTGAGGTGGCAGCTGGGCCACCTGTGGCTATGGATACAGTTGTTGTATAGTACGATGGTCGTCTCCCCTTATGTAGTATGAGTCGTACGTTCTTTACTGGAGTAGGCGAAATGCACGGAAATCCTTATCTTCATGCCCGATAGATTTGTAGAATGTACAATACAAATTCATCGGCTTCGTGACCATCTTCTGCATGTATTGACAGTCCTCATGTCGATGCCCATAGACTTGACAAATGCAGCACCATGGCATACCTCCTCCATTCAATGGGTTCGGCGCTCCTGATACTAGGTAGTTGTGGAAATCTGGGCAGTTATCCCTGGTATGTCCCTCTGCATGACAACGAGTACATGTTAGGAACCCATGTCAACCCTTCTATTTACTTTGTTGGTATATTGTTGTTGGACGCATATGCTTTGTAATTCGTCCCGTAGTATTTGTTGATCCATAGTTTGTATTATTGTTGTTGGACGCATATGCTTTTGTAAGTCATCCCGTAGTAATTGTTGATCCATATTTTGTATTGGCCCATGGTTTGTATTGACACATGGTATTGACCCATGGTATTGGCGCCTAGACTTAGTATATAAGTTTATGTTGAGACCAATGAAGGCACCGTGAAGTTATTTGTATTGAGCTTGCTCAAAGGAGGTTGCCCCCTCGAAGTGGCCTGCGATCAATATAAAAGTGATTCTGAGTTCTGTTATTTTTTCTATCTGGTGTATTTTCATTAATTAATTGTTGCAGGTTCTTCACATCTGGTATCAGAGCACTTTCTTGGGCTTGCTGGGTGAAATTTCTACCAAATTTTTTTTTCGCATATGTTGCAGCTTCGGATCTAGGAATAATCCCTATCCGCTTAATTGTGGGAAGTACTTGGGCATAAGCCCTAAACCTCATTGTGAGGAGTACTACAGGAACCCCAAAGTAGCTGGCACATTGAGAGGACCTGCCAGGCAAAAGGGCAACGACCCCTACCTGATTGACTAGTTCCCACCTGTGAGGTAAACAAAGAGCTGTTGTTTGTGGCAAAGCGGTTATCAGTTTTCCCTGAGCCGTGGAGTGAGGGGTACTACCCCAATACGCAAGCCGTCAGACAACATTAGTGGCCGAGTGAAACCCCTGAACTGTTAGGAAGCCGCACATACATAGGGTCCATATCTATTTTCAGCTGAACTGTTGCCGATCACTACTGCGCCATTTCAGATCCATTCTGAAAGCCGTTCCAGATCCAGTCATTTCAAATCTATTTCAGATCCAACCGTTTTTTATCCAATCGACGCCATTTCAAATCCCTCTGTTTCCGATCACTTCCATGCCGTTGCAGATCTAGATATGTTTCATATCCTTTCCGCGCCGTAGCAAATCCATTCCTGAAAGAAAAAAAAAATTAAATAAATAAATCTCCCATATCTCCCTTGTTTTCACTCTGTTTCCCCTGAAACTTCCTTGACACCTTGGTAATCCCATTCTACATATTTCATTTCTGAGGAACCTATCCCAAATTCCACTTCCGAAAGCCCGAAATCCCACATTTGTCTATTTTTAGTGTTTGCCATAACTTCTTCGGATTTCACCCAATCGCCTTCAAATTTTTCCATCGAGTTCCTTTCCTAATTTTGCTTCTTTGTCCCTCTCTGCCAAATTTTCTCATTCTTTCGCCCTGCTTATGAAATCCCCATTTTTTGCTTCCCTGCCCATCAGAAAGTGTCCAAAACCTAGTCAAACCCCAATTACCCCTCCGAATTTTTCCCAAATCTAAATTTCTCTTTACTAAATAAGCTTTTGATTGTGTTTTTCTATCCATTCCCCCCCCCAAAAAAAAAACTCATGGTTATGGTTGTCACCCATGCAGGAGCAACAACCATGTAGGAAGCACTTGCATCCATTCAAACCAAACTCCAAGATCTAGATGAGAAATTTCTCAGCCTCCATCTTCAGCATTCAGCCATGAACAATAACTGGCAGCATGAATCTTCAGCATCTAATGGGTTCTCTTCTTCCAGCAATTTCTGTGGTCTGAAGCTTGAATTTCCTTGCTTTAATGGTACTGATCCAACTGGATGGATCTATCGTGCAGAACAATATTTCAGTCTGCATAATACTTTTGATGTCCAAAAAGTTCCACTTGCATCCTTTCATTTGGAACAGGAAGCCCTTCAATGGTACCGTTGGTACATCAAGGCTCATGACGAGCCAAAATGGTTAGATTTTTGCCAACTCCTTTTGCAATGATTTGGTCCTAGTGCTTTTGATGACTTCACCGGAGCACTCACTAACCTTCGTCAAAGTGGCACTGTGAGAGAGTATTGGATAGAATTTGAGAAACTAGCCAATCACATAGAAGGATTGTCTGAAGAATTCTATAGGAGTTTTTTTATCAGTGGTCTTAAGGATGAAATCTGGTCAGAGGTTAAAATGTTCTGTCCCAACACAATGATGGAAGTCCTAGGGTTGGCTAAGTTGGAAGAAGACAAGATTCCATCCCAACAACGCTCCAAACCCCCTTTTGTTCCCTTCCGAAATATGGGTTCTCAACGACCTCCCATCCTTCCAGCTCCTCAACCAACTCCTTGTAGCTAGGGTTTTACCCCTAGCTTGTGCCAATGAGCACCTACTAAGGAGAATGGACTCCTTAGTAGCAGTTCAATAATGATTAAATGATTAAGCTAAAACAACAATTAACAAACTACTTTAAACATTGCATGAGACATAAATGAAAGATATAAAAAATGGTTTTATATTAATGTTACCTTGAGTGTCAAGGTTGATGAAGCCCTTTGCAGTGTCCAAGAGGATGCTCCAAGCTTCAGAATGCTCCTTCTCCTTCTCCAATGGTGGGGATGGGCCAAAGTGGCTCTCAAGGTGAAAATAGTTCAAATGATGAACTAGGGTTTCGAGAGAGATTTTGGCAGAGTAAGGGTGCTTGTGATTGTGGATGTGGAATAAGGGATCTCCATCACCTATTTATAGTTTTTTGGTGGTGGAGTGCTGACCCATGGTTTTAGGAAACACATGGTTTTAGGCAGCTGTATAGGGTTTTTTCCTCCTTTTCCTCATTATTTTATATTTTTTATTCCCTTTTTAGGGGATTTTGCTATTTTTGGAGGAAAAGGGGGTTTTTTTAGCCTTTTTTAGGCTATTTTGATGGTTTTGTGGCCTTTTGGAGGCATTTTAGGCCTTTTGGAGGCTTTTTAATGGGATTTTAATGGAAATATGGTAGGAAAATGGACAAATGAGCCATATAATGTGGTAAATGAGCTAGTGAGCACTTTTTGGGTGTTAACAGATTGCCCCCTGATGTGCGAGGGCAGGAGCTCATCGTATGGCCGATGGACATCATAAGTCATGAATGGTTTTCCTGGGTGTGGAGAGGAGAGAAGAAACAAACTGAAGCCCGGAACAACGATCCCGAACAACTGCAAGAACTAAAAGTACATAACCTCAATAAAGGATGAGGAATCATCTGATCATATGGACGAGGCGGGCATTCCCATGCTCGTATCAGGATATAACATAATAACAACAATGGGGTCCAAAAAATGGGGACCTGAAATATACATGACCTCAAATACTGACTGAGGAATAATCTCAATATATGGACGAGGCGGGCATACCCATGCTCGTATCAAAATACATAAATATAACTATAAGGCCCGAAAGAGGGGGGACCTGTAAGATACATGACCACTGTGTACATCATAAGAGTCCAGAGGAGACACAAATCTGGGACATACTGCTGAGCGTATCATGTGTGAACTGCAGAACTGGTGCACTGGAACAATCAACAGTGCTACTGAGTGTGGTACCAAAGGAACTGATGAGCTGCTGGATCATAGTGACTGGGGTCAAACTCTCCATGGTACACTGAACTGGAACTGAAACTGGGTACTCAAGGAAGCATGGAACTGGATGGCTTCCGAATACAAACGCCAACGCAGCCCGGACATCCACGGGAACATACAACTGGGCGTTCCAAAGTGACTCACCAATGTGCTAGAGTCGGGGGAAATCCGAGGTCTTCGACAAAAAACTGATGGGATATAATCCTACGCGATCCTCAACGATGCGATCAAGGTGCTGAAGTCGAGCATGTGAGGAACAACCACTCGGAGAGGCAATGATGTCTCCTCTCGGAATGATCTGTAGGCACCTACCACAGATGGTGATAAGTC
The DNA here is from genome assembly GCA_027924585.1 of Larix kaempferi. Classification (NCBI taxonomy): domain Eukaryota; kingdom Viridiplantae; phylum Streptophyta; class Pinopsida; order Pinales; family Pinaceae; genus Larix; species Larix kaempferi. The sequence goes on along the minus strand of BSBM01000237.1, from coordinate 3,504,597 downwards.
CAAGGCGTAGGGACCTCTGGGCCTATCCTCTGGAATAGAGGAGCTGTCGTCGACAGAGGGAGACCTGCAACTATCAAGGCAATGATGTTTCCTTGACAGGAGCGCGAGGTACAAGACCGAAATGTGATAGTGCTGATGGCAGAACTGATAAACTGTGGGGGGACAACTGGGCAAGTAGAGCGGGTGGACTCAAACTTCCTTTGTTCAGAGTATGATAATTGGAATGATCTGGCAGCATATGAAACTGACTAAGGGGAAAGGAATCATAGCTGTAATGGATCTGGGGGGATACCTGGCTGAGGGAGACTCAAGTTGGTGTACAATGGCAGGAGACTGCAGAATACTCTGAACAAAGGCGACCTGATTGGGGATGCTGCCGAGATAATCGATCAAAGTGCCAAGAGGCACGGGGGAAAACTTCTTCATGGTTAAGGAACTAGAAGAAGTAAGTGGATAAAATGATACTGTCGTGTGGATTTTACGAGCCCAGGACAGTTCATGCTCGTGGTTGCTTTCAATTTTAGAGAGTCTGAAAGCGAGCAAGAAGACTCCAGGGGGTTGCTTTTTCGTAGATTTAGTCTCCAAGGCCCAAAGAAGCATAAAAGGATGCAATGAAGAACTCTTCTAGCCGATGTGACTAGAGTATTCCTTTTTCGTAATTAGTCTACCAGGTCCGGAAAAGGGGTAAACTTATACCAGATAGACGCCCTTTCAGGTACTTTAACGAGCATGAAAGGAAGCAAGATTGCTCGGCGATCTTTTCATTCTTTTAGGAGTCAGAAAAGAGCTTAACGGAAACTCCCTAAGTGCCTTTTTCGTAAAGGAGTTGTCCGGCCCGAAAAAGGGATAAAATTATACCGAACAAAAGGAATGGCCAGGCAAGGAGGAAGTGTTCAATCAAGGTTTAGTAATGATGACCAAGGACGAGGGTAGTAGGGAACACTGGTGGGCCTCCTTGCGGGGTAGATGAAATGGTGGCAAAATAACGAAACATTTGCAGTATGACAGGAGTGAATGGCTCATGTAAAAATGTGGAACAATCCGATAGCAGCCGATGTGGCACGCAAACCGAGGCAGCAAGGTGTCGAGACACAATGTTGAAATTGTACCAAGTGAGAGCGAGAAATGATCTCAAGCATCATCACGAGCTCGGAAAAATGAATCCGGCAATATAAAGGATGTCAAAAACGGGTAACGGCCGATGTGGCACGCAAATCGAGTTGACGGGGGCGTTTTTGGAAAAATACCCGAAAAATCTGGAGGTGAGAGCGAGAAATGATCTCAAGCATCATCACCAGCTCGGAAAAATGAATACGATGATATTAAACATGTGAAAAACGGAGAACGGCCGATCTGGCACACAAACCGGGGCGACAGGGTGTCATGTCACGATGTCAATAAAGGTTCTGGTGAGAGCGAGAAATGATCTCAAGCATCATCACGGGCACGGAAAAATGAATCCGGCAGGGAAAATGGTGCGAAAAAATGGAGGGCATAATACTAGGTGTATCAAAGCAAATCAAATCTACAAGTGATATGTGACCTCAAAAATGGTTGAGATCACAAGTGTGAAAAAGTGAGCAGGGTTAATGACTTGCCCCCATGCTATGTGCATGGGGTTTGTGATTATGGATCACATATGTGTGGGTTTGAACAATGGGTTCATTGACGTGCTGAGATAGATGTGATGGGGAAGGTTCAAAATGATTGATCATGCCCCCTATCCCAGGGTCGAGGGAATCTATTATGCCCCTTGACTCAGAGGTGTCAAGGTGGTGCTCTATGATGGCGGGGTCAAGACCGGGCACTTCGGTAGAGGACCAGGCAAAGACATCACGGAATTCTTTGAAAAGGTGTATGTAGTCCTCAATCTCTTGTTTACTGCAAAATGCTCCTAAGGTAATGAGTTCAGGGGCACGACCTGGAGCAGCAATATCAACTTGGATGACAGGTGAGATGTTGGCCATGTTTCCCTCCTCGAAGGCATCAGGAGCAGGAATAGGGTCCTTGAACCAGTCGACCTTAGTGGGGAGGAAGTCTTTGGATTCGACCGCGTATTGGGTAGCGGTGCTAGAGGAAGACGCTTCTGGGATGAAATAGGAACGGTGGTGCATATCATCCCAAGGATAATCCGGGGCAGTAAGGGCCTCAAGAATCTCCTCATCAGTACGGAAAGTTTGTGTCGTCAAGTCAGTTGACGAGGGAGTAGTGTTGGAAGAGATCATATAGACGGTATTAACCTCTCCGGAAGGTGAAGAGTCTGGGGGGTAGATCTCCTCAATGGTAGGTGGTGCCGTCTCAAGATCCAGATTGTTCATCTCATAGAGAGCCGCTCGGTAATCCGGGAGATCGGGACAAAACTGTAGCTAGGGTTTTACCCCTAGCTTGTGCCAATGAGCACCTACTAAGGAGAATGGACTCCTTAGTAGCAGTTCAATAATGATTAAATGATTAAGCTAAAACAACAATTAACAAACTACTTTAAACATTGCATGAGACATAAATGAAAGATGTAAAAAATGGTTTTATATTAATGTTACCTTGAGTGTCAAGGTTGATGAAGCCCTTTGCAGTGTCCAAGAGAATGCTCCAAGCTTCAGAATGCTCCTTCTCCTTCTCCAATGGTGGGGATGGGCCAAAGTGGCTCTCAAGGTGAAAATAGTTCAAATGATGAACTAGGGTTTCGAGAGAGATTTTGGCAGAGTAAGGGTGCTTGTGATTGTGGATGTGGAATAAGGGATCTCCATCACCTATTTATAGTTTTTTGGTGGTGGAGTGCTGACCCATGGTTTTAGGAAACACATGGTTTTAGGCAGCTGTATAGGGTTTTTTCCTCCTTTTCCTCATTATTTTATATTTTTTATTCCCTTTTTAGGGGATTTTGCTATTTTTGGAGGAAAAGGGGGTTTTTTTAGCCTTTTTTAGGCTATTTTGATGGTTTTGTGGCCTTTTGGAGGCATTTTAGGCCTTTTGGAGGCTTTTTAATGGGATTTTTTGGGATTTTAATGGAAATATGGTAGGAAAATGGACAAATGAGCCATATAATGTGGTAAATGAGCTAGTGAGCACTTTTTGGGTGTTAACACTCCTATCAAAGATTTGTCTGAAATAGAGATGCAGGCACGTAGAGAAAAAGGGCTTTGTTATAATTGTGATGAGAAATTCACTCGGGGACATAGATGTGTTCAACAAAAGCTCTATCTCTTGGATATGGATTCTCCGCCTGCCTTTACAATTGGTCAAGAAACTCCAGATACAATGGATGATCAGGTTGACGTTCAGGAGCCGCCTATTGACCCCCCATCTCAGGATGCACAACCAGAGATGTCTCTCCATGCTTTATCCGGTGTCACCACCCCCCAAACAATGCGGTTCAGGGGTTAACTCAAGAAGCTTACTCTTACGATATTTATTGATTTTAGTAGCACTCATAACTTCATTGACCCTCGGATTGCCAAACATGTTGATTGTTTTGTCCATCCTTGCTCCAACCTTGAATTCATGGTTGCCAATGGGGGCACCTTACCTTGCAAGGGGAAGTGTCACAATGTGCGTATTTCTTTGGAATATTATAACCTGCACTTTGACATGTTTTCCTTGTCCCTAGGCGGATGTGATGTGGTTTTGGGTGTTCAATGGTTACGCACACTTGGCCCCATCTTATGGGATTTTGCTGAACTTTGGATGTAGTTTTCAGTCAATGGGAAACAACAGAAATTTAAGGGATTACAACAAGGGTCTCTCTGCATCATCAGTTCACATCGCCTGGAAAAGATCCTTAAGAAGAATTCACATGGTGTCATCGCTCAACTCCATTCCATTCAGATGCAACCATTAACAGTCTCCCCTACTTCCTTGGATAGATATGTAGGTGTCCTTGCTGAACCAATGGGCTTGTCGCCTTCAAGAGACCTTTCAGGTACGAATTTAGCCGCATCTACATCTCAGTAGGAAATGATGGCTATTTTGCATGCAGTACAGAAGTGGCATCCATACCTATTAGGGAATTATTTCTACATCAAGCCTGATATCTAGAGTCTGGAAAATTTCCTGGAACAATGGGTCTCCTCCCCAGCACACCTGAAATGGGTTATCCAACTCATGGGTTATTCCCATGCGATCACCTACAAGAAGGGTACGGACAATATGGTGGAAAATGCTCCTTCTCGCACATTTGATGACCCAGTTTCTCTTACAGTTATTTCTCTGCTTTTTCCAAATTGGTTGCAATCTGTTCAACTGGGCTATCTCTTCTATGAACTCCATGCTTCTTCATCAGCAAGGAACTCTGGGTTCCTCAAAATGTATGACCAGGAACAATGTAACTTCTTCTGGCAGGGATTGAAAATGACATTTCAATAGATGGTGGATGACTGTGATACTTTCTAGGTCAACAAGGGTGAAACGCCACTCCTTTTGGGACTGCTCAAACCCTTTCCCATCCCTACACAGATGTGGATAGCTATTTCTATGGATTTCCTAGAAGCGCTCCAGTGGTACAATACCACATCTAAAAGGACACCATATGAAGAATTTTATGGACAGACACCACCAGTTCTTCTTCCATACATGCTCAGCAGCTCCCCAGTTCAGGCAATTGACTTGGTTCTTCGAAACCGCGATCAGATTCTTCTCATTCTGCAAGACAATATTCACATGGCACAAATTTGATTGAAACAACAAACCGATCAACACTGTTCCTAGCGCACTTTTCACTCAGCTGATATGGTCCTTCATCGTCTACAGCCTTCCAAGCAATCATCCCTGAAACTCAAAAGGTGTCAGTGGGCCGGAATGCAACCCGAAGATGCTACAGGGGAACCACTCCTTCAGATTCTACATCAATTTCCACATCTAAAGCTTTGAGGACAAAGATTTTTCTAAAGGAGAGGGGATGTTAGGAACCCATGTAAACCCTTTTATTTACTTTGTTAGTATATTGTTGTTGGATGCATATGCTTTGTAGGTCGTCCCGTAGTATTTTTTGATCCATAGTTTGTATTATTGTTGTTGGACGCATATGCTTTGTAAGTCATCCCGTAGTAATTCTTGATCCATATTTTGTATTGGCCCATGGTTTGTATTGACACATGGTATTGGCGCCTACACTTAGTATATAAGTTTGTGTTGAGACCAATGAAGGCACCGTGAAGTTATTTTTCTTGAGATTGCTCAAAGGAGGTTGCCCCCTCGAAGTGGCCTGCGATCAATATAAAAGTGATTATGAGTTTTGTTATTTCTGCTATCTGGTGTATTTTCATTAATTAATTGTTGCAGGTTCTTCACAGTACACTGTTAGTTTTTCATAATTTACTTCAATTTGATCTAGGATCTTAACTGAGAGAACAACATGTATATCATATCTACAACATATCAATCATGGACACAATAATGCAAGCACACAAGAGACACAGAGTTTACTTGGGGAAAACCATAAAGGTGAAAAACCCCAATAACTTCCTCAGAAATAGATAGAGCAATGATACAACCCAAGCATAAGAGATAGACATATCCTAGCAGCAGCTTCTCCTCCTCCACAAGTGCGCCACTCTCCAAAGAGTGTGTGTGAGAATAGAATGATCAAATAGAGTGCCTCCCGCACTCTATTTATACTTGACTTGACTTTCCTAATAACCTTTACTAGGTCGGCCTTACATAACATAATGCTGACTGGGCCAACCCCCAATAGGGTGGTCTAATAACCCTTTGACCCACATGACTTGTACAGGGCCGACCCCAACAAGGTGATCTAATACCCATCAAGTATAAGTTACAACACTTACAATATAAATGACGACACTTCCATATAGAAGAATAATAACATCTCTATAGGAATACAAACACTTTCGTATAGAGGAATAATACCATCTCTATAGGAGTACAATATACATATATGAAATACATTATGAATTTACATATACATCAACACTCCCTCTTAACTAGGAAGGTATTTCTTGACATATATCTGCTAGCACAAGTCTTCTTCTCTGGATCATCATCAGCGAATCATCATCCTCGAATCATCGTCATCATCATTGCTGATGCTATCTCAATCAATCTCTGAATCTACTCGTCATAGGAAGTTTTACAGAGCCAGTCCTTTTTCATACTGGATGTAGTCCCACCACCTGTAGGTCTTCATCATCACTAGCCATACTGTGTAATCCTCAGGACTTATTATGTGCATCACAAAACCTTGAAAGAGCATCCCAGGCTGTTACAGGTACAAAACTTCGACCTATAGGATCTCCCAGGATCTTTTACAGGTGACAGTCACAAAACCTTAAAAGGGTGTCTTGCCAACAAGAACCCTAAAGAGCATCTGAGGCCTTTTTCATCCTGTCTAGATCTCCAGGTCTGATTACATGTGACTCCTACCACAAAACCTTAAAAGGGTGTCTTGCCAAGCAAGAACCCTAAAGAGCATCTTAGGCCTTTTTCATCCTGTCCAGATCTCCCAGGTCTACTTACATGCCATAGGACAATGCCTTGAAAGAGCATCTGAGGCCTTTTTCATCCTGTCTAGATCTCCCAGGTCTACTTACATGTCCTCCCAGAGCAATGCCTCGAAAGGGCATCTTAGGCCTTTTTCATCCTGTCCAGATCTCCCAGGTCTACTTACATGCTCATCTCCACAACCTGTCCACGACCACAGAGTATCAACCCAATACTCACCATACATCATCCTGATGTACACATGATCATCCTGATCATCAACACTGCATCATCCTACTGCATGTCATCTGGAGCAACATCCTGAAGGTCATCATCCATGATCATCCTGATCATACAATACATCCACCTGATGCATACACATTATCTTCCTGATACATATCATCATACATGATCTACCTGATCATACAATGTATCCACCTGATACATATACAAATACATGATCCACCTGATCATACTTGATACATATCAACATACATGATCTACTGGATCATATCCAACATCCAACATGATGCGTACATACATATACATATAAATGATCCAACTGATCATATCCAGCATCCAATATGATGCGTACATACATATACATATAAATGATCCAACCGATCATATCAAGCATCCAACATGATGCATATATACACATACAGAGCAGTAACTGGAGCATCGTCCTGATGCTCATCATCCAGCGCTTATATCCACAACCATGGAAGGATCCTCCTCTCACCATGCTTGGAATGGCTCCTACAAATGTGTCCATCACTTCTTCCTCGAAGTGTCATCAATTTGAAGAACACCAAGCCTCTCTCTGAAGTACTTGAACTTCACTCTAGCTAGTGGTTTCGTTAGTACATCAGCAACCTGCTCATCCGTCGCAAAATACAGGAGCTTCACTACTCCTCTCTGCACCATATCCTTGATATAGTGATATTTGATATCAATGTGTTTCGGCCTATCATGGAACACTGGATTCTCAGACAGCTTCACACAAATCTGGTTGTCACAAAAGATACCAGTAGCCTCTAGCGAGAGATCAAATAACTTAGACAGTATCTTCCGAAGCCATACTGCCTCACAACTAGCTGAACAAGCAACAACATACTCTGCTTCAGCTGTAATCAGTGCTACGCAGGACTGCTTCCTACTAAACCAAGAGATCACACCTGATCCCATACTGAAGCAACACCTAGAAGTGCTCTTCCTATCTGCAGCATTGCCTGCCCAGTCCAGATCAACATAACCCTGCAGGTTAAACTTTTGATTCGCATCATACTTGAGCCCATAGTCAACCGTACCCTTCAGGTACCTCAGAATATGCTTTACAGCAACCAGGTGAATACCTCTAGGATCTTTTAGGAACTGGCTCAATGTGTTCACTGCAAAGAAAATATTTGGCCTCGTGTTCGTCAGGTACATCAAGGACCCAATCATCTGACGATACACAGTGACATCAACCGGATCAGATGAACCATCACATAGAAGCTTCAGGTTTGATGCCATAGGTGTGGCCATGGCCTTGCAGTCCATCATCCCAAAACTCTTCAGGATCTCCACTGCATACTTCCCTTGTCCAAGAAAGATACCATCTGCACTCTGCCACACCTCCATGCCTAGAAAGTAGTGCATAATCTCCAAGATCTTCATCTCAAACTCGGTAGCAAGCTTCCACTGCGTGTCGGCAATCAATCTATCCTCTCCTGTTACAAAGAGGTCATCCACATACAATAAGAGTATCACTGGATTGCCTTCCTCAACCTTGTAGTAAAGGTTGGAATCCGCTTTACTCTTGGTAAAGCCCAAACTGGATAGAAAGCTGTCTATCTTACCATACCAAGTTCTAGGAGCTTGCTTCAAGCCATACAAGGATTTCTTCAATCTGCACACATATGACTCTCTGTCATGTGTCTCAAAACCAAGTGGCTTCTCCACATACACTTCCTCCTCGACTACACCATTCAAGAAAGCAGTCTTGACATCCATCTGGTGTATCTTCCATTTCATCACTGCAGCCAAAGCAAGTACTGATCTGATGGTAGTGTATCTAGATACAGGAGCAAAAGTCTCTTCATAATCATCTACGAGCTACAAACTTTGCTTTATATTTCTCTATGCTGCCATCTGTAGCATGCTTGATCTTATATATCCATTTGGAATTCACAACAGACTTCCCTTCAGGTCTTGGGACTACATCCCAAACATCATTCTTCATGATCGACTAGTACTCCTCGATCATGGCATTCTTCCCGAATCCTGGGAACTTCAATATCTTCAATAGATAACTTTGTTGCTGAAACAAATGTTGTAGTCCTTCTTTTGTAGGTGCTCGTATACGATCTTTCCTACAAAACAAGTTAAATTGCATGATTAGAAACTTCTCATAGTTTTCAGAACAAATTCTTACACATAAAGAAATATGTCATATAGTCATGCAATTATTTTAGCCAATGCTTCAATACAACATTCAACCATATCCCGTAACTTTCTAGATGCCTTCCAATCTCTACCAGAACAATGTTAAGAGTTTGCACTACTCCCAACATGTCAGCAAAGAGGTTTCATTCTAGATAAGTAGCAATGGAATGTTGTACAGTTCCATATGACACTTACCCATCACATGCAGATTAGTAGTATACTGTTCATTAATGCAATTATTCTAATATGCATAATACACAACCTAATTCTAGGAACATCAGTATATACATCATTGAACAGTATTATTTAAACAATCAAATATGCAAGAAATGATAATTCAAATACTTATCTTTGTTTGTTTGTTGAGTGGACTCCCTCTAAATATTTGCAACTCCATTCTAATGTGGATTGTGAGAAGTGGTCGACTCCCTCTGAATATCTGCATCCTTGCTGAAACTAGTGGAGTGTGCTCCCTCTTGATCTTTGCTTCCTGGATTCCCTGTCCTTGAACTTATATCCATCCTCGATCACTATCCATGCTGACAAGTATCATTATTGTGATATCCTCGAGATCTCATACATAATCATACATTTATTAGTATATTCTCAATACTATCAAAACAAAATAATCTTAAGCATGTATAGTCATGATCATTTCAAACAAAAATAATAAGCATTAGTATTCAAGGACTCTTATGGTTATTAATATCATAAATTAAAGTAAGAAACATAATATGCCTAAACCCGTGATTACTCAAACCTATACTTTCATTACTCTTTTGGTTAGTCATATCATCAATTAAGGTAAGAAACATAATATGCATACACCCATGTTTATTCAAACCTATGAATAATCATTATTAATCATGCCATGTAAACTTATATAAGAGATCCTATCACAAGGTAGGATTCTAACTTGATATAGGAAAAACATACCTGGATTAGTATGTTAGCTAGTTATGTCTAACATACCCACATGATGTCTTCTAGTTATCTTCAATGACTTGTGCTAGTAACCTGCATATCTCATAAGTTAACCATTATAGAACCAAGTTATACATACCTCGTAAGTAGATCTTCTATGTGATCCATGGCAATGAATGAACCTTTGTCTTCATGTCACCATGGTCATATGTTCTTGAACTAGAACATGATTTGTCTTTCTTGGTGTACCTTTCATGTTAGCGGACAACATAAACCTCATACAACACCATAATGCATTAGTACAATCATAAGTGTCAACACCCTAATCAATGAATATCTTCTATCATGCATTCATAATTTTATTAAGGTGATACGGCAAGTCTAAATTTAATGAAGATTGTACTAACCGTAATAATATGAAGACAAACATACCATAAACTTAATCATGAACAAATCTCGAAACATACCTGGATAAGTCATACCTATCGAGATTGCTTGTAATCTTCTTATGTAAGGCCTTAGCCTCATCTCCCTCTGAAACAGGAACTTCTTCACTTATGCAGGTGACCAATCCATTCTCTTCTAGGATAAACCCAATCCAATTGATTTGCAGAAACCGGATCTGGAGCTGGATTTGGGTTTGTCAGGGAAACCCTAAAAATTCAAAATTTGAGTTTCAAACTTCTGAAAGGATAGAAAGATGTGCCTTGATGAGCTGATCAAGCCGGTATACTGAGAATTTGAAAACTGCAAAGTTTCACCCCTCAAAATTGCCTTTGAAACTTCCACATCTTCTGGACAGGATCCCGGACTAGGGTTTGATAAAGCCCACCCTTATGCCCAACCAAAAGGTTCGATCCAAAGCTCTAAAATTTGATTTTTCTGAGGAGCTTCCAGCCGTGGTCACAGACTTCAAAAATTCCAACTTTTACAGAAGCCCAAATTTTCCACTTTTCTGGTCAAAGTCCCGAACTAGGGTTTGATCCAGCCCAGACTTCTACCCAACCAAAAAATTTGATCTTGGTCTCTAAATTTCGATTTTGATGAGTAGTATTCATCCATGGTCTCCGATTGCAAAAATACCAACTTTCTCCGAAACCCTAATTCCCGGAGCCATGAATGAAGGTGCTCAAAATCCAATTATGTTTTGACAGAAATATGCACCTGATTATTTCTGGTGTAACTCTGAACTTTCCAATCCAAAGGGATTGAACATTTTTCCTGTGCTAGCCTGACCTGTCATCTTTCCAACCCCATAGGTTTGACCTCAAATGGATTCTCTGAGAGAGATTTATGCCAAGTGTCACAATGTGACCTGTTTATGGGATAAAACAGGAGATCAAACTTGTACGACGTACCGCATGTCACTGGTTCAGTTGCGGCCTCTAAACACGTTACCTACGAAATTACAGTCCGTGCACTACATGTCACATTTTATGAAATTTAATTTGGAGCTTCCTCGCCCAAGTTATGACCTTTTTTCCTAGGTCACATGTTTATGACTCAGATCTGGAAGAGGCAGAAACCCTAGATTGTACAGATCATAAAACACGAAGAACAACGAATTAGAAGTTGTCCTTTGGACATAAGGTACATGGGGATTTGATATTCGACTTGTAAAATTTTAAGATACGAAAACTTTTCCAAAATGGATTTATAGCGAAAGTGCTACGATGAATGGTTTTTGCTATATCAAGCCCTAGCATCGCAAGTGCAACAAGTGTCATACATGCCATACCATGCCTTCTTTCGGGCTAGCTCTGATACCATGTTAGTTTTTCAGAATTTACTTCAATCTGATCTAGGATCTTAACTGAGAGAACAACATGTACAACATATCAATCATGGACACAATAATGGAAGCACACAAGAGACACAGAGTTTACTTGGGGAAAACCATAAAGGTGAAAAACCCCAATAAATTCCTTAGAGATAGATAGAGAAATGATACAACCCAAGCATAAGAGATAGACATCTCCTACCAGCAGCTTCTCCTACTCCACAAGTGTGCCACTCTCCAAAGAGTGTGTGTGAGAATAGAATGATCAAATAGAGTGCCTCCCGTACTCTATTTATACTTGAATTGACTTGCCTAATAACCTTTACTAGGTCAGCCTTACATAACATAATGCTGACTGGGCCGATCCCCAATAGGGTGGTCTAATAACCCTTTGACCCACATGACTTATACAGGGCCGACCCCAACAAGGTGGTCTAATAACCCATCAATTATAAGTTACGACACTTACAATATAAATGACGACACTTCCATATAGAGGAATAATAACATCTCTATAGGAATACAAACACTTCCGTATAGAGGAATAATACCATCTCTATAGGAGTACAATATACATATATGAAATACATTCCGAAGTTACATATACATCAACATACACCAAACCTCTTCGTGGTGCTCTTAACCCTTCTTGAGATCTTGCAACTGAATTGTCAGGTTTTCCAGTTGCGTCCGGATCTGAGACATGCCGGTTGCATTCTCACTAATAGGTAAAGCTTCCAACCTCATCGCAATCTCTATAGCCTCGCTCGGTGTCGCAATTGTATGCTGCATCAACGGGAGTCTAATATGAGGTAGTAATGCCGCGATGAACCATTCCTTATGCTCAACGTTGCTCATATCAAAGATGACTCTTGCCATTAGCGTTTTAAACCTTTGGTCAAAATCCCAAATAGTTTCATTTGGATACTGCTTGATCTCCTTCAGTTCCGTAATGTATTGTGCTTCAGACTTCAGTCTTCTGAACTATGCAATTAATCCTTTTCTAACTTCATCCAATGTCTTCGCTAGACTTCCCGCAGGAACTTGTACAAATTTCATGAACCAATCCAGTTCGCAACCTCGAAGAGTCGTCGCCAATTGACCTTTCTTGGTCTCATCATCCGTAATTTGTTTAACAGTCCACACAACTTCACATAAGAGCCAGTATTGCTCTAGGTTTTCAGTTCCATTTCCATGGAACAAAGGTAACTTCGCATCATCGTCCGCCATCCTGGGATTCCTTCCTACAGTTGTTGATCCGCTAGTAATTGAGTGTTGTTGACACATTGAACACGACGGTGTCAAAGTCATATTTCTTTTTGGTTGTGATATAGTGAGCAGAGGTGTGGGTACGTTACTACTGGGGTTTGGTCTTTCCTCTATCCTAGGGGAAGCCTGGTTTTCCTTGTCGGCACTATGAGTTCGCTTCGTCCCGTGTGGTCTTCCTTCGCGGTTTTGTGTTCTGATCGCAGCAGGACCTTCCCCTGTACTTTACCTCCTCCCTTGTCAAAACCTTGCTCCTCCCCTCATAAGACCACTCTCTTCCTCAGATTCCTTCACAGTCTAGTCGTAACTTGCACCCATCTTCCCCATATCATTCCATTCGCATCCCCCCTGTCGTCGAGGTATCCACAGCCTCCGCCCACCAAGGTCCTTTTACTCAAGGTTCATCTTCAATATGCCCTTTTCGCAGATGAGCATCTTAATGGACAATTGCAGTGACAACGGGTACCTGGCTCTCGGTCCGTTGAAGAATTCCCTCTCGGCTTCACTATAACATTTCGTTGTGTCGACTGCAAACTCGGTGATATAACCCTCCAGTATACCGTCAAACTAGACTTCAACAGATTGCGATGCTTTGTTGTCTACCTCCTGCAACTCTTGGATCAATTTTGGGGTCCAGGACGTTGGACCACCACAATCTCCCTAAGCACCGACCCAGATAGGTTTTACTCTATCCAGCAACACCTACGGAACAGATGAAGTCTCACTCGAGATGTTTGAGGGAGAGCTGACGGAACCACGTTTTCGCCGAATGAAGGAGGACCATGTGTGTCTACTTATCAACTTAGTGCAACATTAATTAACAGATCATTCAATTCAAATTATGCATTTAAACAGAATCACAACATCATTCAATAGATCTTATTGTCAATAAAACCATCAATGTATGAATAGATCTAATGGTATAACATCATTTAAAGCAAGGAAACATCGCATCATTCACATATTCATATCGCATATCATATTCATGGCAGGAAAAAATAAAGAGACATAGTGATTCGGCTCAAAACCCCATCATGTCATATTAACCTTCGCAACAAACCATAGATACAGCAATATAGTTCTTCTGTTGCACACCTAAATTAACAGACAAAAACAAGCACAATTCTCTCTTATCATCGACACTCAATCTATCTTTGGATCAGTATATCAACACTTACAATGCTACATCTATTTATAGGCTTGCGCATTTACATTCATGGTCCACTTAGGCAACCTCCTAACTACTTCTTAACAAACTCTACAAAAAGGATGACCCTAACCTGCGCAATGTGGTCCAAAATGACCCAAAAATACATAAAATACTATTATTTCCGACTTATGTGCGGTTCTTCTCCTTGAGTGGCATCTTTGACCTTGCGCAGCATCCGCGATGTTGCGTAGACGACTCATTCAAACCACCTGCCAACAATAGGTAATTAATCCACTTAACTTGTGGATTTGTTTGTAGTTTCGAGTGGGTTGGAGCGAAATGTAGAGGCTTATGGTCAGTGAGGATGACCGTTTCATTTCCAAGGATGTAATGCCTCCACTGCTTGAGAGCTTGCACAATGCGGTACTTATTTTTCATACGTCGAATATCTTCTAACCGTGTCATTAAAAGTTTCAGAATGAAAAGAGATTGGGTGACCAGATTGAGTGATCACTGCGCCAAAGGCATAATCTGATGCATCCGTCTCAATCTCAAAGGATTGCTGCAAATCCAGTAACACAATTACTGGTGCAGCATATAGCTTGTGCTTGATCTATTCAAAATCTTCTCATTGTGTCGATGTCCATTTGAAGACAGTTTTTCCATTTCCTTTCGTCAACTAATTCAAGGGCCAGGCTATGTGACTGAAGCCGAGTATGAATCGTCAATATAAATTCGCCAAACCAAGAAAACTTATTAGTTCTTGAATGCTCTGAGGAATTGTACTTTGTCTGGATCGACGTGAATTCCTACACAGCCAATTACATACCCAAAATATTTGATATTGTTCATCGCAAAGGTACACCTGTCCATGTTCAAGTAGAGTCGATGTTGCTGGAGAGTGTAGAGGACTTTTCGAAGCTGTCCGACATGTTCTTCCCATGATCGACTGAAAATCAGTATGTTGTCGAGATAGACAATGACATATTTGCCGATGAAAGGTCGAATAATGTTGTCCATGTATCGCATGAAGGTTGCAGGTGCATTGGTTAAGCCGAAAGGCATGACTAACCATTCAAACAATCCTTCCTTGGTCTTGAAAGCATTTTTCCACACATCTGCGGGATCGATTGGAATCTAATGATATCCTGACTTGAGGTCTATCTTAGTAAAGAATTTGGCACCTTTCATGAAGTCAATGAGCTCGTCTATCTGCGGCATAGGGTAGCGATTATTTACCGAAATTTTGTTGAGTGCCCGGTAGTCAATGCACATGCGCCAAGTCCCATATTTCTTTAGAACAAGGACGACTGGAATTCCACAAGGAGTGGAGTTGGGTTGGATATGACCTTTTTCGAGGGAGTCTTGGATCTTTTTGTGAATCTCTTCATTTTCGAGAATGGATCTTTTGTAAACATATGCATTAGGAAAATAAGAACTAGGAGCAAGTTCAATGGAGTGTTTTACCTGGCAATGTCGAGGTACTCCGTCTAGCTCTTGGAATAAAATCTGATACTCGTCAAGAACATTGTTGATCAACTGCTTCTGTCGGGAGATGCACTGGTCGGTGAGTCGACTTATCGTTGCAGTCTTCCTAGAATGTTGTGGTTTGATCATGATTAATGAGAAATTTTGAGCATGATTGATGATATTCTTTGTGTGTTTAGCATATATCATTGAAACCATTGGTGTAAGTCATCACTATGGTATGCCATACCATTGATTTCAGATTTTGACAATCACCTTCTGAGGTTGTGACTGGTAACTTCCATGGTGATCCCACAAGTAGGGTTTCCTAAACTAGGTGTCAGCTATGGAGAGTGGTGCCACGTCGTAGAGTACTTCATATTCAAAAGGATTTATGAGGTAGGTGAGTTTGCATTGTCGGGTGATCCGTAGTTCCTGTCCATCCTTCATCCAATCGATGTTGTAAGGCTGGGGATATGGAGTGGCGATAAGGCCTAGTTTCTTCACGATATCTTCATAAATGAAGTTCTTCTGGATACCATTATCCACAATCATATGTAATGGATTGTTCTAAACCCATATCTGTGTATGGAACATGCGCTCTTGTTCCTCCTCATCGATGATAGTCGAGGCTACTGGAGTGGTCGATGTCGAGGTCAAAAGGGTCGTTGCATATGGATCAGATTCTTCCACTGTCTTGTCAAAAGCGTCGGATGTCAAAACGTTTTCCAAAAATGTATTCTGATCTTTGCATTCAGATGTATTATGCCAAGATGAGTGGTGGTAATCACACGATTTCCCGGTAGGCATTTGTTTGCTACATTCCCTTTTCTGAAAAGGATTTTTGCCGTGATCTAGTTTTGGCGGCATCGACTGCGAATATTTTGACTTGTCGAAGTTGGCTGGTGCCTTCTTGTCGGGTGGTCGTCCTGATGTTGGCTTTGTCGCGAAACATGATTTTCCTTTCTGCTTGGTTTCAAGTTTGCTGTCATAGTGGAATGCATGCATGAGCATATTGACAATCATAAATTCCATCTCCTTCAGAATGTACTGGGACAATCCGCTGATGTACTTCAGAACAAGCAGTTTCTCTTCTTCTTGGATGCCAAGTCATGCCATGAGTCAATAGAACTCGTCGGTGTAACTCTATACTGATTGGTCATTCCATTGCCTAAACTGCTACAATTTCTTATACTGTTGTTCAAGGTATTTGGGCAGGTAAAATTCCTTTTGGACGTATTCAACAAATTTATCCCATGTGTCGATGGGGTCTCCTCTTTTCTCCATCTTTGTCGAGAGGTTCTCCCACCAACAGTGCACAGATGTTAACACCTTTAAGGATGCAATGGTGATCTTTTCATCTTCTGAGAGTTGATTCAAAGAGTATTAGGATTCCAATTATTGTACCCAATTGTCGACAGATTCTGCGTCAATATTTCCTTCTAGATTTGGTATGTCCAAATTCATTTGCACTTTGAAGGGGCTGATTTTTTCGGAGTTAGTTCTCATCGAAAATCCTCCGGATGTCAAAGAAAATCGCGTGAAAATTTTATTGATCTGGGTGAACATTTAAGTCCATTGTCGATCCAGTGCTTTCTCAATAGGTTGTGTTGTCTCGTCAGCTGCATCTCTATCATATGTTTCTCCTTCCATCTCTTGAGGTAGTGTCTACTTGGATTGCTGAGATTGTGAGTGTGTTTGAACATGCATAAGTCAGGTAACTTCGATGGAAGTGTATACGCAAAACTTAAGCATGAACAAAGATGATGCGCTCTGATACCAATGATCTACATGTGCCTAGGTTCATGAGGGGGACAATAGTTCGACTGAATTATTCGGCTCTGTTATGGCGGAAGCTTAAGAAATAGAATGAGAAAAGAAGGAATACACTACACAGATAAATGAAAATACACACAGACAATATGCAGGAATGTGAACTGTTCTTCTCTATTACTAGCAAACAGATACATGAAGCACACAATGACTGAGATAGTTTCCCCCAACGAACCAGTCATGTTTAGTGATTCCATTTTGGGGAACTATGGGTTTGACTATGATTTAGGCACTTTAATGCACATAAATCAACATTTGTTGATTCTGTAAATAAATCAGCATTTGCTGATTCTGTAAATAATTCAGAAATTTTGCATTGTGACTTTCAAGAAGCTTCTCCTAGTTTAGTTAATGCTATAAATATTTTAAATAATGTAGATGATGTAGTTAATAGACCTTGGAATTTGTACTTTTATGGTTTGCGATCAAAGGAAGGTGCAGGAGTTGGTTGTATGCTTCTAGATCCAATTGGAAACAAACATCTGTTGTCCTGTAGACTTGAATTTTTCTGCACCAATAACATAGCAGAATACGAAGCTCTCATCCAAGGGCTCAAGAAAGCGTTAGATTTAAATGTTAAGGTATTGATCGCATTTGGTGACTTTGAAATTATAGTTCGACAAGTTCGCAATTCCATTCATTTTTTATCTAATCACTTCCGAAGCTATCAGAAAGAGGTATGGAATTTGATTTCAGCATTTGAATATTTTAATATCAATTCTATTCCTCATTTTCAGAATCAAGAAGCTGACCTTTTGGAAAATTTGGCCTCACGGCTTATTCCATCAGAAAACGTTTCTCCTAATATTTTCTCAGTTGAATTGTTGTTTAGACTGTCAATTCCCGACAATATCACTAACTGGCATGTCTTCGATGATGACTCACATATTATTAATTTCTTTACGAGAGAAGATGTTTTCAAAGAATAAGCAAATGATGAGATCACTCATGATGAATATTTACACAACTTCTCAACGATCCATCTGCATCATTTAGTTGACAAATATTTTGAGCTGGTAAATTCTATCCCTACTTCAGTTCTCAGACTTGAGAGGTTTTATGACCTACATGATAAGTTTAAAGGAGTGCCAAGACAAAAAGTTCTAGCATGCGCTATGAAACTATTAATCTAGGCACAGAAGAAAATCCTCAGAATATAAACTTAGGTTCAGATTGCACTCAAATAGAAAAATCAACCTTTGTCAAATTGTTTAAGGAAATTAAAGATGCATTCGCATGGACATACAACGACCTGAAAACCTTTGATACACAATTAATAAAACACGTAATTCCCATGAAGCCTCAATCGAAGCCATTCAAACAAAAACTAAGGAATATGCACCCTACTTTAGAACCGATAGTAAAAAAACAATTGAACAAATTGCTTGTTGCCAGAATTATATTTCCTGTACATCACACATAGTGGGTAGAAAACCTTGTTCCTGCTCGGACGAAAAATGGAGACATTAGGTTATGTGTAGATTTTCGAAACCTAAACCGATCGTCAGAAAAGGACAACTACCTGGTTCCACCAATGGAACAAATCCTCCAGAAAGTATAAGGTGCCGAGATGCTATCTTTGCTAGATGGGTTTTCTGGGTATAACCAAGTCTTGGTCTCTCCTATAGATCAGTTGAAAGCTACCTTTAGGACCCCTTGGGGAACCTATGCCTATAGGAAGATCCCCTTTGGACTAATAAACGTTGGGGCTACATTCCAAAGGGAGATGGATGTTTCTTTCAGAGGTTTGCTCAACCATTCTGTTGTTGTCTATCTAGATGACGTTACTGTGTTTTCAAAAACTAGGTCTGATCATATTTCGCATCTTTGCAAAGTTTTGGAACATTGCAGAAGGTTCGGTATTTCTCTCAATCCTAAGAAAAAGATCTTTGCAGTCATAGAGGGAATTTTATTAGGGTTCGTGGTATCAAAAGAAGGAATTATGATTGACCCTAAATGAACCGAAGCCATCTCCAATATTCCTTCCCCCCTACTAAGAAAGCAATGCAATCCTTTATGGGAAAGATAAACTTCGTGAGGAGATTTGTCCCAAATTTTTTCGAGATAGTTCACCCATTGCAGAACATGATAAAGAAAGACAACAAATTCTCATGGGAAGATAAAGAGAGAGAGTCATTTATCAGAACCGACCCTATATTTTGAAGTACAAAACTAAGATCATTGTTCCATTTTCCACTGTAAGAAATTTGTTGGTTCAGAAATATTTAGGGGAAAAACGAGCACATCGGATGGCGGCTTTACAGGAGTATGACCTAGAGATTAAACCCTCTTAGGTTGTACGAGGGTTAGGGTTGTGTAAACTGGCAGCTGAATTAGCACACCTGCCTGCTAGCCAGGATGATTTATCCTTAGATGATTTGTTCTTGTAAAAGGAAGTTTGCTTTATCTCAGATCCTGACAATTCTTGGTACATTGACATATGCACTTATCTTGAAACAGGCAGTGCTCCAGACCATTTGGAGCCAAAAAAAAAAAGAGTTGATAGGTTAAAATCAACACCTTACCAGTTGGTGAATAATATACTTTTCAGGAAGAATGCAAATGGTGTCCTGCTCCAATGTTTAGAAAAGGAGGAATCTGATTCAGTCTTAAAACAACTGCATGATGGCCCCGCTGGTGTTCACTTTGGTGGCGATACCACTACTCATAAGGTTTTGAGAGCAGGTTATTTTTGGCCAACCTTATTTAAAGACGCCCATTCTCTTGTGAGAAGATGTCAAGACTGTCAGATGGCTTCTGGAAGGGTTAAAAGGCCAGCTTTTCCTTTATAGCCAGTGGTTGTAGATAGACCTTTTCAGCAATGCGGACTCGACATAGTGGGACCAATTAACCCTCCCTCCTCTCTTCAGCATAAATACATCATAATCGATACTGATTATTTTACCCGATGGTATGAGGTTGCTCCACTACGGGTGGTCAATACAAATCAGGTACTCAATTTCGTTGAAACTTGTATAATTACTAGATTTGGACTTCCTGAGTCTCTAGTATTTGACAACGTGTCGTATTTTTCTTCTGGTGAATTAACAGAATTTTCATTAGAAAAGGGAATTAGAATCAGGTATTCGAAAAATTATCATCCACAAGGAAATGGCCTTGTTGAATCAACGAATAAAAACTTGCTGAAAATTCTGAAGAGATCAATAGTTGAAAGACATAGGAATTGGCACACCATTTTGTATCAAGCTCTGTGGGCTGATAGAGTTACCCCGAAATCATCTGTCGGTAACTCCCCCTTTTTTTTGGTGTATGGCACTGAGGCTATTCTTCCCCCAAATTTGTTTCTTCCTTCGTTACAGCTTGCACAATCTGTATAGGACACAGAATGCTCTCCCATTGAAAAGAGAATTAATATGCTGTTGAAATTGGAGGAAGAGAGGGAAAGCGTAAAACGACACTTCTCAAAACAACAACAAATTATTAAATCCTGGTTAGATCACAGGTCATCCTCAAAAAGAGATTTTCAGATAGGTGACCTAGTTTTAAAATGGGACAAGGAACATGAGGGAAAAGGTGAACACACGAAATTCCAATGTCTCTGGTTAGGTCCATACGCAATAGCAAAAAACTAGGCCCGAGTACTTTTCGATTGCAGATTTTGCAAGGACATCTCGATACCTTTCCGGTGAACGAGAAAGTCCTTAAAAAATACTTTCAGTAGTCTTGCATCGCTCAATCACTCTCATTGTGTATCTTTGTTGTATATAATTCTATACATATTCATTTTGTTTGTTTCGATTTTTAGATCTGTATAATCGAATGATCTTGTATTCTCTGATTATCTTCCATTCAGTCATCATATCTACTTACCTAAAATTTTAGATGATGGATCATATAAAATAATTCGTTCTCTTCAATATCATTCTAATTCAAGCTGTCTCACAGGTTGTTGTTATCTCAAACAGAATTTCAAGCAACCTGGGGTATTCACTTTTGATTTCACCATTCCCTTTCAGCTGTAATTTCTATACATAACATGTAAATAGTGTTGTACATATGCTTTATCTATCACTAACATGTTCCAATTCTGTAATTAGTTTTTCTTTGTCAAATAAATTTGTATATATATGCTTACAAAGCTTGAGAAGAATCAGTAGTTCAACTTGATGAGCCAGTTGGTGGGAAAAGTTTACAATATGAAATGATTGAAATACATATCAGATTGCAATCATTGATTTCGCTTGAAATATCTGATGTCTCTAGAGTGATTTGATCCCAAATCTGTCATAGTCTCTTGACCTATACAATTTTTGCAGCAATCCTTGGTTGTATATCTTCGGATGCCTACCTACAAACCAATGTCTCAGGAAATTTCTTTACTAGTTCCAGTGGTGTCCGAAAGGTTTGAAGACCAGTTGGAAATATCTAGTCATCCTTAAGCTATCTCAAGAAACCAGTGGTTTTCTCAATCATTTCTGTAAATACATCTGTAAATAAAAACTTAGCAATAAAATTTTGGTCCAAGAACAGGTGGTCTTTTCATAAAGTCGATCTGTCATGATCATCAACCCTATTGGGGATGACATCACTATATCTGGTCACCAAGCCAGGGTGACGATTCTTCTTTGAAAAATGAGAATCACGAGGTCTCATCACGAGTCGGCCTGTTCATATCCAGTAGTTCTCGTGTATGATGCTGTCAACATCTGGTCACCTAGCCATGGCAATAGTCTTGAACCAAAACTTTCACCAGTTTTTCATTAATAAATATGAAAGGGGTTAATTAGGGAACAAAAGGTATCGCCATGAGTCGATCTGTTATGATCATAAATTCTATTGGATTGATGTTGTCAACATCCGGTCACCAAACTGGGGCAATGGCTCCCAGTTTTAAAAAAAAATTGAGAGACAGGAGATCTCATTGCGAGCCGGTCTAATCAATTTCTGATAGGATTGGTGAATAATGTTACCATTATTTAGTCACCAAGCTAAGGTAGTATTCCCTGATTAATGGTTTTCATATTTACTTGCTTGTACATAATTTGTATATATTAGTTCAAAAAAAAATGAATAATGTTTGACACCTGGAATGAGGAAGAAATCATCTGATTTTCTTGAAGAAGCCATATCTGTCACTAGTGTCAACTTACCAGTTTTGGCCTTGAAGACTCCCACTGGAACTAATTCATTTTGCTCCCTGGCTATTAATGGTTGAATTGAACAAGGAATACCCAAGTAACAGTTGAAGGCTCATTGCTGAAGAACCTGTCGAGGTCTAGTCGTATTTTGTTGGATTGGTTTGGGAATTAAATCACTCAAGCAGATGTTTGACACTTTAAGGTATTATCTTTGATTTTCTGAAGTATTGAATTTTTTCTTTTGCACAGAAATAACTGGTTTAGTCCCAGCATGTCGCCATTTGTTGGCAGAAAACACCCTTCAGACAAATTTGATTATTAATTTAATTTGTCTCTTCATTAAATTATTGAATGTCCTATATCAATACTCATAAATTTATATTTTAGGAGTGCCTTAAGAATCTTTGATTCTGGAGGTATTCCCAATAAGGTTATAGTTTTGATTAAGACATTAGAAATGGAAGTGTTGTCAGATATCAAATTGGTTTGACCATATCAATCCTACCTCATTTTCAGTTTGATCATTACGGTTTTATGATTGAATGAATTTTCGAATTTTAGCAGCTCCTAAATTTTGCAGAGTGGATCATTCATGGAGATTAAGGTTATGTAAAATTATTACACTCATTGTTTCTATCCTATGACTTATGAACAAATACCTTACATGACACATTATTATTCTGATCTATCTGCTTAATCTCAATGAATTCACTTACCTCAAGGAACGAATCTCACCATGGTGATCATGATGATAAAAGCTCATCTCATATCATTATCACAATTTTTTCATTTTATACACTTATCCTTATGTTTGAACTTTGTATTTTATGATGAGGAAGACCTATGTGATTATGAATTTTTCAATGATGCCTTGGAGTAAGGTTAATTCTAGTAATTCGATCATGTTGAATAAAGCATTTCTCAAGGCATGGTTATAGTTATGGTTATATTTATTTCTTATTTCATATCATTACAATATATACAATGATTTCAGTTTGATCAATCATACCATTCCCTACTAAACTTTGTTATTATTAATTTGTATTGGGGGGAATTATGCGATTGTAACCTTTAATTTATGCTTTGAAGTTAAGACCAAACCATCGGTTTTATCTTAGTGATCGTATTGATAAGGAGGTATGTCGATTTTAGCATTGGCATTAGTGTGAAGATTAAGGGTTTGATATTTTCATAATCAGTTGTTTCCATCTGTCGATTCATAATGACACAAATGTCACCTCTAGCTATTTCCCGCTCCCCACATTCCCGAAGACCATTATTGCACTGTATATGCTCCGCAAACTCAAATATTTATATCTGGTTCAATGCTATCATTGCCTTACTTCCCTTACGCGAGTTTGAGTATCTATTGTAATTAGGTAATATGAATAGGGTTATAAATTTGTTGGTTCGAAGAGCTTTAGACATAGGCCCCTTTGATTCGCCTGTCTCGATTTTTGACCTTTCAGTAGCTTTGAAGACCTCCTTTACCCTCATGGCTCCTATGTCACGTTTCGAACTCATTGGTGATGAGTATTTGGATGCAGTTCCAGAATGCGAAGAGCCGGTTAAGAAAGCAGGATGGCTAGGGTTTCTACAGAAGTTTTGGGTTTTAATATGACGGTTTCTCAGGCATTTGTAGTCTCATTTCATGGTTCGAAAGAACAAATTGGGGACATTGAATTACAATTAACATAAGAATTCGTCTCTCAGGAAATAAGTCTGTCGTTGACTCGGGAACGTTGGTTTAAGGGGAAGCACATGAAGAGCGAAGATTGGAGAGGGTTTCTGACCAGGGATAATCAACAAGTTGAATCGAAGTATGGTTTCCCTTCGCGAATGACGAAGAATAAATGGCAGTCACTGCTTGGATTTATCATCAGGTATGTCACATGTGAAGGTCGTTTATCTCAAACACATTTTCACCATCCCCGGCTGCTAATGGTATTCAAGTGTCATCCCATTAATATTCCATACTACTTCATTAATAGCCTGCAAAAAATGGTCTGCGCGTTCCAGAGCAATGTAGGTGATAAAGACCATAGTTTATTTCATCATGGGCTCATTAAAATTTTAGTGGAACACCGGTTGGGTGAACTGGGCGACACTTGGGATTCATTCCTTGCTAGGAATAGGTTCGGGGTCAATGAAGAATGGCCTTGCCAAAGAACCAAAACCTGACATGGGCATATAGAGTCTGAAATGGAAGATCCAGGTTCTGAAACTAATCTTGGGGATGGAGAGAAAAGTCCAGTTGAAACCCTAGAAAAGGGTCAATTCCTAGTAGAACCCGAGATTAAACCTGAACCGCTGTGCGAATATCCTCAAACTGGAGTGAACGAACCCTTGATTATTGATGTTGACTTAAATCAAAATTCCTCCAATATAGTACAAGTAGTTAGTCATTTTCAAGAAGAAGATGAAGTAAGCAAGGCTTTGAGTGAGAAAATGACTCGTAGAACCATGCGCAGCATGACTGCAGCTCTCTTGTCAAAGAGAAATTTGATAGAACAAGATGACCTTATTGTCGAATTGGATGACTCTTTTGACTCTCAGCAAAATGATGCTACCATAAACTAGGTAGGCCCTAATTTTATGTATGATTCTACCTGTAAGACACGGGATAGGGTTGCCCAACAATCAAATTTTATCCCTCATATAGATTAGGAAGTTGACCAAAAACTGTGTAAAGGGGCAGAAAGGGTTGGTGAGCTGAATGTGGAAGCAACAAAAGTGCTTGTTCAAACACCTCAAGCTCAGGTGATATCATCCTTGGAGATTGATCTTAAAGAGATCGAGCTGATTAATTCCTTTGTTGTGGAAGAAATTGCTAACCTGAAAAATGAACTGACGACTTGGGTCAAAAAATGGAATTGTCTGAAAGAGAAGAAACACAGATATAAGGCTTATGGAAAGAACCTTTTGTTGAAGAACGAGAAGTTGGTTAAATAGAACAGGATTGCAAATGCAAGGGCCGTGAGATTTAGAGCTAAACTAAACGAAGCTAGGAGGGTTTCCTCGGTTCGAGGTGCCATTGAATCATCCCCCAAACCCTGATGCTCTTAGAAGGCAAATCACATTTTTGTTTGATAATTAAATTTTGTCAACTTACAGTAATTGCAAAGAATCGAAAAATACAGGTAAAATTATTCATATTTTTGCTCTTGTCTTTTAATACAAAGTTTTTATAAGGATACCTATAGAATCAAATATTCTGCAAGCGTCCTATTTATTATCTATTCTTATCATTATCACTTGGTTATTAATTTTATTTCAAATGATACAGGTGTCATTTTGGAGTATAATTCGGTTGCCTTCAATTTTGGAATGTGCCTATCGAAGCTTATCTGTTGATCGATGGTATACAAGTGGAACGACTTGCGTGCTAGCTGGTTGTTCTTTCTATGTTTGGGCAGATGCAGTTCTGAACTAACGGGATCCAACAATCATCTTCTTCCACAAAGTGAGATGCTGGCCTCTTCCAATAAGTCGGTTGTCTCTCCATGTTCCCCTATTCCGAACTTCACTCAACTGTGGCCTAATTCGAGGGTGCATCGATATCAATTTGTACTAGTTTCTGTTGGACCTCTTTTAGATGATCCACGTGGTTACACTTTGGATAAAGTAATAAATGTTAGAATTTCTAGGGTGATTATATAAGGAAGTTCAATACATTGTATATTGGTTCGAATTCTTGGCAACGGAGTTAAACATTTTCAAACAATATTATAATATTTCCTGCTTTAATTTTAAGTCTTCTTTGAATTTGTTTTGGAGAACTGAGCTATTGCAGAAGTTTCAAGACTCTGATCAAGTTTTGACATCTATATTGTCTATGCTCCATCTATTTTCTGGTTTATTCTCTCTTTTCTATCTTTTACTAGCATATATATACTATGATATTATATGTTGAGTTATCATTTCATGGATTTGAATTAACGTGTTATTTTCGGGATATGAGTAATTTATTTCAAAGCTGAAAGAGATAAACTATTTTTGGTTATTTCAGGTTTGTATAAATTAAGTATTCTATTACTTCTTGTTTGTATGTATGCTATGTCTTATGTACAAGGTGAGTTGTGATTGTGTGTTTCCATATTTCCAAAAATTACATAATAGATTGATATTATTGGTTTTAGTCTGATTTATATTAAAATCACTCTATAGGTTATTTTTATCTTATGTAGAAAGGTAACATTTCATTTTAATGCTGGGTATTTTTCTGCCATATTAAAGTGTTAATTTTCCTCTTGTTTCAGACCTAAAATCATAACAATTCTCATGCTCCTAGCCAGGATAGGAAACAGTTATTAGATCATTGTAGTGTAGATGTAGGAGCTACTAAATAATTGCATTGTAGGATAGGATAGTTCTTAGAGTTAGTTAGGTATTAACTTCAGTTTCTTCCATTAGTTAGTAGTTGACTTAAGAAATTCGGTACTCACTCACTCTCAAGAGACTCTCTACTTTCGAGAGCAAATCATAAAGGAAGTAGGGCCTTGATCCTGTGAGAAACAGCTACCAACAAACACATATAGGGTTACATTAAGTCCTCTGTGTGGGTTGTTTTTCCCTAAGTTGGCCAAGGTCAGGTTTCCAGGCCAACAGGCTTGTAAGAGCCCGTGAGGTTGGAATCCACGATGGTCGGATGATTTTAGGGTAGTAGGGTAATAGTTTAACTCAGGAGAGTCGATGTCTTGCCAACAAGATAACTACATGACCGAGGGGGAGGCACTTTCATCTAAAACATTACGATGGATTGTCTTCCCAGCAACCTTTGTGGCAATTTGGAAAGCCAGCTGGTGGGAAATCCTCGGTTTAAAATACTCAAGTTTAAACATGATGGTATTTGAGGAATCTGGGTCTAACGCGCTGATGGAAGTGAGAAGAGTCTTACGTTGATTGGGATAGTTCTGCAAGACTTCTAGCATCAACATGGCACAAGGGGCTTGCGCCAAGTCCTCTACAATTTTATAGTTCTGAGCTGCCCGAGCATTAGGATTGAAAACTGATTTTCTAATCATGCTCTTAGGTGGACGCAACACTGAATCTAATTAAGGTCTCTCAATGGTGAGAGAACCTTGCGGCGCAGAAATATCCGAGGTAGAGGTGGAATCTTTTTCAAAATTACTTCCAGAGGATTCCTTAGGAGGGACTGAGTCGTATGATCGAGATCGTGGATTTAGGTTAACCGTTTCACTATGCATCATGAGGAAATGCACGGTGGAGGATGTTTCTCCTTGAGAAGGAGACGGTTGGGTAATCATTTGTTGTTTTGGGTGGGGAAGGGATCATTGAGAACTGCGAGTGTGGATTTTCCCTTAAGAAACTTCTGCACTTCGTCTCTGTGTGGGAACTCTTTGGAGAAATGGTCACCACTACACATTAAACAAGGATACTTGACCTTCCGTTTCTTTTTCATTTCTTCGGGAGGGTTCTTATCTTCCTGCTGGTTGGAATACTTCTTGGGTTTAACTTTGGTTTTCTTCTTGCCACCAGATTTCTGAGGCGAAGCTGAATGAACAGAATTCACCTCCTCGGTGGGAGCAAGAGTGGGTGACTTGGTGGTGCTACTATCGTCTTGTGGTGGGGGTGGGGAAGAACCATGGTGGTTCGAAGATTCACCGGTATGAGTAGGGGGCTGGGAGTGGACAGAACCAATAATGTCGTCGGCATGGATTCCTGGGGTGGTTTTGCAGGATCGTAGGTAGGATGGGGGGCGTCAAGAACAATATCATACAAATTGTCAGATTGCGCATAGACAAGGTCTAAGTAGTGGGCACAAGCGATATCATTTTCTTCGGTGACGACCCTACCCATAGCTACATCTCTAGCTATGGTGGGTAAAAGAGACTTCATAAACCAGTCAGCTAATAATTGGTCTGGAATGGGAGCTTTAATGAGATGTCGTCTCCTCCACCACTCATGGATATGATTGGATATTTGAGTTGCAGTGGTCTGGCGGACATAAGGTAACTGAAATGAGTCAGGAATGAAATAGATAAAGAATGAAAATCAGGGAACGAGTGCAGTGGTAGTTCAATGTACCACTTAGCAGCTGTACCGGTGCAGGTCATTTGAAATTACCTCAAATGGATCGAATCATCCATCAAGGAATTGGATGAGCACCATAAATGGTATGTCATCACATGGTTCTTAAGGTCTTCACCAGGTTTTCCATCAAACTTTGGAATATCATAAGGTAACTTAACCGGAATGGGTGGCCAATTATAGTCATGAAGGATGGGATCATTGGTCAAACGAGACAGGTATGGAAGGTCTAAAGTAGCCAGAAATGGCAGTTGTTGATTGGGCTACGGGTACTGTTAGTATTGCTATGGAATTTGCAGGCCAGTAGGACATCTAATCGACTGATTTTAAGGTGCTCCCATAGGGAATTGGCTATAAGGGGGAATGTCACCTAGGTTGAGTGGTGGACTTGATGGTGGTAGAGTGGTGGACTTGATGGTGGTATGCCTCCATAATAGGGCGGTCCACTGCTGGAAGGAAGGAATCTCCACCGCCGGAATAAGGTGGGCCCCGACCGAAAGGGGGGAGTCCACTATCGCCTCCAAAATAAGGTGTTCATCTACCTCCACTGCCGGAATAGGGTGGCCCTCCGCCTCTGCCACCAGAATAGGGTGTCCCTCCGATAGAAGGTGGGGGTCTGCCGCCTCTGCCGCTAGAATAAGGTAGCCCTCTGCGTCCGCTGTCGGAATTAGGTGGGTCTCTTCCTCCTCCTTTGGATTAGGGTGGGCCGCCGCCACCAAAATGAGGTGGGCCTCCTCCAGAAGGTGGAGGTCTTCCCCCTCCGGAATGACGTGGGGGCCCGCCGCCTCTGGAAGGAGGTGGAGATGGACCAAATGGTGGTGGGGGTGGTGGAACTTGTGGAAAGGTTGGTGGAGGTCTAATTCGCATAACATTGTGATGTCCCCATCGAGTGTTTGAGTTTCCTAGATAAGGTACCCCGGGAACCATGTTTCCCGGATGGTATTGTCCCGACGGAGTGTTAAAATTACCTGGATACATATGAGTCCATAATGATTGAGGTAGGTTGGATGATCCCCCACCATGAGGTAATCCCATGGTAGGTCCTGTGAATGGTAAGGAGCTTCCAACAGAATGACCAGTTGGAAGCCCTCTACTCATATTATGGCTAGCGAACAGGGGTTTCCCCCCAGTAACGATGTTTTGACCACTTGTTGATGGTTGACTCACAATAGGTTGGTGGTTACTTACTATTGGAGGAACACTACTCGTGATGAAATTTAGAAGTAAAAAATATCCTCCCCTTGAATTTTGGGGTGGGGGAGGTGGGTGTAGCGTTCCAGTAGTAGTATGTGGGGTGTTAGATAATTGTCCTTCAATGTTTGGAGTCGTCTGGGGTATGAAACCGGTCTCGTGATTAAGTGGTGTAATCATAGGAAATGAGGTTTGACCAGGTTCATAAGTGGTCACGTTATGTATAGGTGTTTCCGGTGAAGTGAAAGATAGAGAACGAATTGGGGTATGTTGAGACATGGGCACTTCCGAGGTGTCTCTTCTCCGTGAGAGACTCTGGCGCCGAAGTGAATCGTCACATTGGTGTAATTGGGATATATTCTCATGTACTGGATCCCATAGATCGCAACGGGGAATCCAGTAAGGGGGAGAAGATTCTTCCCTCAAACGTAAAGAAAAGTGGGCCCATTGTTTCCCTAGAGTAGTTTCCCAAAAGGATGCAGATGGACCAAAAGATGTGGATACAGGGTCATCCTGGGGTTAATTGAACTATTCTAGAGCCCCAGGTTCTCCTTCCATCGACTGGTGGAAAGATGTGTCTCGTGAAGAAAATGGTTCCAGTGTCACAGTCCTTAGAGGATCAGTGATTAATGGACCCAAAGGAAGTGAAAAATTCACTCCTGACTCCATGGTGGAGTTTTCTTCTTCAAGTGACATGACAGCAGCTAGTGGATCCATGTTTTCCCTCAAAAGCACCTCTAGATGAAGGTGGTATTCAGGTGGAAAATTAAAAAGTATACGTGACCTTCTCAAACTTTGTTCAACTAGAATGGTTGAAGCAAGAATTTCTCCTAAGTGTCTTCTATACAAAAACAAAAGCAATCCAAAATATACACAAACTAAGTCCACAAGAAAACTTATGTGACAGGTGTGGATTCAAAAGTCTTAAACCTCACAAGATTGTTAAGGCTTCGCAACTCACGATATACCCCAGGGTCCAATAGTTATACTCGACCCAATTTTTCAGAGCACTAACCAGGGAGGATTATGACTGTACCCCTGACAGTATAACCTGAATACCTAGAAGCACATGAGTAGTAGCTCCGTGAATGTTGTTCTGGGTGTATTCCTCTCCCAAGACGGCCAAATGGGTAGCTCGGTTGGTTTCAGGAATCTTAGGAGAGTCTCCCGATATACTCAAGGTACGTGGGAGCAAAAATCTGTAGTGCTGTTGTCTAATGCACAACCATATGAGAAGATCCTTCTGATATACTACCGATTACGTGAAGTGCCTTTCGATATACACAAGGGTACGTGAAAGAGCCTTCGATATACCGGTTGGTACGTGGAAGAACTGTAGGCCCCTGGGATGAACTTATCACACAAGTTACAGTATATTTTAACCTAATGCTACCGATTAATTTTATCTTATGCAGTTAGGTGAATGCATGAGGTGTAGACGAGAATTTAAAAATAATGCAACCCTAGCTACATGAAGGTGCACATTTCCCTTTTTTCTTTCGATGAAGTCTATCTAAGGTAAGGAGAAATTCCTTTTTCCAGTGATCTCAACAAGACAAAAATACCAAAAGTTCAAAATCTACCAAAGATGATTAAAGCACTCTTTTTTGTTTTTTCCAACAAAACACAAAAAATAATAACACACCAAATCAAAACTTTTTCTTTTTATCTTTTCAAACTAGAATGAATCTAAGTAATGATGAAAAGGAGGATTTCTGCTTAGAATGCACTAACTCTTCAATTTCCACAATGATGAACTAAAAAGCACAAAGAAAACCAAAAGTGCATAGAAAGTTTCAAATTTGAAATACTTTGCAAGAGTTTGAATTCACTTGATCTTTTCAAAGAGATGAAAGACTCATAAATAATAAAAAGTATAATCAATCGATTTCCTTTTAAAACTTATCAAAAAACACGAGACTGATCGCAACACTCCAATGACTCAGAAATTCTAAAAGAAACAAACAAGAACCCAAATGTATTAAAGACACTCAAATCACTCAAAATCGAACAAATGAAACCAAAATTAAATGGCTAAGTGCAGGAAAGGTTTGGAATCAGATCTAGCACATTGAATAGATCTGGTAAGGTGATAAGGGAATTCAAGATCGAGCGGATAACCATGGGGGATCATTGAAATTTCCCGCCACCACCAAAACTCTCACTTGACCAAATGGAACCCAAAAATAAACATAAACAAACCCAAACAAAATCAATGTTGAGTAAACAAGATTATGACTGGAAGATACAGCATAGAGAGGCTAGTTGGTCAGGTTAAAATCAAAAGTTTGGAGAGGAAATGTGCCACGCACCAGGCTTGAAAGGCCGACGCACTCTACAGTTATGGTTAGAGCATTAGGCGCACACTGTGTACAAGGCTATAACGCCGGTGATGTAGGATGTATGAAAGTCAAATGCGTCGGTGGCGCAGTATGCTCAAAGGAGGTAAGTGCCCAAGAGGACAAGGCGCACTGGATGTACTACTCAGGTGTGTCGTCCAAATGACCAATGACAAAAAAAACATATCCAAACAATGAAACAACAAATGGCCTGATACTGATCCAAATAGAATCAGGGAAAGTTAACAGACTCTTCAACAAGAAAATCTTATGATGGGAGGGGTCCAGGAGGCAAAGAAATGTTTCACTAAGAAATCAATGAACAACACATTCAAACTGAAATCAAAACTAAAGATTCCCAGTATGGTCACCAGATTTGTTTTCGGACAATCTACCTAAGCAGACTTAAAGGCTAGATCTCCCTAGTCCAAGTGGATCTAGAAAAAATAAACATAGAATAGAATCAGCTTCCCTGGATCAATAGAAATGCAAATAGATAAATGGGTCTCTTACCTGGGATTAGCAAGTCCTCTTTCTCTTTGCTTGATCCAATGCTCCAGCACCTTCATATCTGCAACTGCAAAGTCTTGTTGAACAAGTGGAAACAACCAAACAGTAAAAGCATATATCACATATGATTGATCTAAGCTAACAGTTAAGGAAGTAAGCTCTAAACATCAGCAACACGATAATGTATATGGGAAGAGATTGTATTAACTGTATAAAGGATAGTACAAAAGAAGAGAATGTTACAACCTATGCCTTGGCGTCGCAACCTTCCTTCCAACAAGCCAAACAAAACCAAGCCTCCAAAGATGAAGTAACCCTCTCAAGGATGAGTGAGAGTCACCTAAGATAATTTCACCAACATGAGAGTACTATAGACTTTACTCCCCTTGGAATGGAGAGGAGCTTCATATTTATAGGACCAAGTGGATAGAGTAGGTTGAAGATATGGGGAGAAGGCTAAGGGATCATCCCTTGAGGTTAGGGAACCAAAGGATAGCTCACCTAGAAGTTAGGGATGACCCTCCACCTCATCATCATTCGAGAAGTCGCTCGAAGGTCTCATTTATCCATTTTAACCAACCCCGGTGCATGATGCATGAGAACGATTTGTGCCAGGAAAGGGAAAGCGTTGGTTGAACGAAGGAAACTTGAGCCACCCGCGCAGGATATTAGATGACACTCCGCGTCGATCCTAGTCAGGCGCTTCTTGCTGGAAGACAAGCTACACCGACCTAACTAGAAAAGGTGGATAAAGGATCAACAACTTGCTCTAAATGACGTTTGGTCAGGGAAACTTCAGGGATCAAGGCACTGAGTTGACATAGGACTCATGATGATGAGATTTAGGTGTAACACTTTCAAATGCAATGAATGAAATAAAAGTGAACTAAATTGCTAATGGAAAATGCTCTAAAATAATCAATTTGGAAATGAAATATACAAGGACAACATAACTAAGTGCAATCATAACAAGGAACTAGTTATCTTAGCTAAAGACTACATAACTCCAGAGTCACAAACACCCTCTTCAAAATAGTCTACAACTAAACTTGAGAGTTATCTCATATTCAAACTAACCTATTCTAACCAAAACTCCCTATTGGAGTAAATACAAGATAAAAATTTGCAAATAGTTCACAAAATATTCTCAAATAAACCCCAAATCTAACATATAGCAAGTTGAGGATAGCCTACAAGCGCTTTTGAAAATAATAGTTCCATACTTTACCAACCAAAACACAAAAACAAGAGAGATTGAGAATAAATACCAGATCCAAATATTAGTCCACATCAAAAGTACCATTCTCATAGTCTTCCAATGCAACAATGAACAAGAAGAAGTAATCTCTGTTATATCCATAAATAATGGAATCTCTAGAAACATTTTTGGCCAATAATGCATTTTATCTTTAGGAAATAAAAGATAAATTATAACAA
The DNA here is from genome assembly GCA_027924585.1 of Larix kaempferi. NCBI lineage: Eukaryota > Viridiplantae > Streptophyta > Pinopsida > Pinales > Pinaceae > Larix > Larix kaempferi. The sequence goes on along the minus strand of BSBM01000237.1, from coordinate 3,470,688 downwards.
AAAGGATGATCTAGAAGTGGTCTCTCCTAAAGAAAAACAACTTCAATTCTCCCAAGGGAAAATGGTAGCACAATTGAAAGTAATAGTTTAATGCACATACCAACCAAAACATTAAAACAAGAGAGAGTGAGAATAAACACTATGTCCTAATATTAGTTTACATCAAAATTACCATTCTCAGAGTCTTCCAATGTAGCATGTTGGGTATGTGTCATATTATTTGCATGTGAGTGTGGGGTGCATTGCCTTATGATCCACCTCAATCTAGTGGTATGTTGTATGTATCGGGTGTTGTGCATGGCGTTGGCTCAGGGGGGTCATAGGGGGGAATGTTGATGCCCCCCCCCTACTCCTCGAAGAAGACAATGGAAAGGGGTGATAGCCTCTTTCTGTTACATGCTGAAGGCAAGTGCAAAATTTTTGGGCTATTTTGGAGTTTTTCTAAAAATATGTAATTTAATATCGGTTAACGGATTGGGGTCTATATCTAATATGGATTAATGGATTTGGGTTTTGGGTGCCATGGAACACCTAAATATTGCATTGTGAATGGTTAAGAAACACAATGAGAAAGATAGAGGTGCGACTCTATGTTTATTGGCTTTTCCCTTTAAGGATTTCTATGGTAAATATATATATGTATTGTGTGTGCCATTCTGTAATTTCTATTTCACTTAAGAATATGTATGCATTGCTTCTCTTCATAGGTTTAGGAATTACGTAGCAATGAAAAACATGAAGTTAGGCTTTGTTATATTCATAAAGCAGAGGAATATTTAGTAGCATCATTAGCCAATAATGACTTTTCTCATTAGAAATAAAAATAAAATATAGCAGAAATGATGATCTAATAGTAGTCTTTCCTAAAGAAAAACAATCTCAATTCTCCTGAGGGAAAACACCCCACATTAACTACAAAAAAATTACATTTATGAAACTTTTTCTATAACCATATTTTCTTGTTTCTCTTGCCATATAATAGTTGAAAGTTTTAACAAGAGCCACAAGGTGGCAATGTCCCATGCCAACCATTGCTGATTGTTTTGAAATTTGAAATACAATGATGCTTTGAAATTTGGAAACTTGCTTACATATTGAATCACGATTTCAACACTATCTAAGCCAAATCCTTGCATGAGAAAAAAATATATATATAGTATAAGAAATTCATAAGCTAATATGGTGTCCAAATCCCTACGAAATTCATAAGCTAGTCTTGTGTCCAAATCCGAAAAAAACTACAATATAAGAAATTCATAAGACAATGAGAAAAGATATTACTAATAAATCAACACACTTCCATTTATCTCATCATCATAAGCTAGGATTTAAAACAAAAATATCAGATACAATTTCAAGAATTTAAATGAGAACGATGGAAAAATTGCATGTTGTTAAGGTTTTTGAGCATAAATGCACCTTTGTAGAGAAAATGATGGATTAACTTCCAAAAATAATTTCAAACAACTTAAATGAACAAAAACCTTCATTTGCTCTTCTTAGCAAAAATGAAGGTTTTAAAAGAAAAATGCAAGAATTCAGATTAAAACTCATGAACTTTGAACATGGAACTCTTAAATATGGCACTGCCATTATTAAGGACTGTTTAAAGGATGAGACAAACTCATCGACATTGAACATTCCAGTTGCATTCCATCTCCATCTTTGAAATCATAGACAATAAACCCAAGGGGATGTGGACAAATACCATTGTCAACTTATCTGGTACCTTGATAAGGGTTTGCATAGATTGAGAATGATCCCTAAAAGAATATCTCCCCAATTATAGTGGTGTATTTCAACCTGCAAAAATCCTAGGAAGAGTCAAGTGCACATAGTAGGCTCACTAAAAACAATACCAAGTAGTTTGTTCTAGATGGTGTTATTGGCATTCTACCACATTGACTCTAATCCAAACTCCGTGAGGCAGACATCATCATTGCTGCAACACTATAAATGAATGTGGTTGACAAAATTTATAATATTGCAAAGATCTACTAGAGAAAGAATCCAGAATCCTCGTAGATTTACAAGTCTTAGGGAGTGAGTTAATATAATAGACCGTAGAGAGTGAGACAATGCACATTCGATTTATGGGGAATCCAAGGAAATCGTTGTTGCCGACGAGCTAATAAGCGGGCCCATCGGATATATCACTATTGAGAAATGGACAACAGTCTTCGACTGGTTGCGCCATGGCATTGTCAATTCTAGGGATGAAGTCGATGCATGGTGAAATAATGACGATGTCGTTTGTACACTCTAGAGAAAAATCAAGCTGTGGTGAATTAGATCCATTAATGTCATGAATGACACCTCGCTCTTCACTTAATGTTATTGGGAGGACATTATACATCCTACTGTAGGCCATTTAATGTGGCAGCAGCAGGCTGGTTGGTCGTTGGATCTCAAGCAGCTTGAGATCCAACGGCCAACCAACCTGCTGCCGCCACATTAAATGGCCTGTAGCAGGTTGTATAATGTTCGTCATGTTATTGCACGAGGACTTCAATGTAACATGCCACCTCTCTCTTCACTTAATGATGTTGTAGGCAGCTTGAGATCCAACGACCAACCAGCCTGCTGCCGCCACATTAAATGGCCTGTAGCAGGTTGTATAATGTTCGTCATGTTATTGCACGAGGACTTCAATGTAACATGCCACCTCTCTCTTCACTTAATGATGTTGTAGGAGGAATTCAATGTAACCTGTACATGGTTTACCTTAGCGCACCGCCACCTCCGAGGCACCAATCTCCGAGAAATACGTTAGCATTCACTTGCAAATTGAAATTCAAATAATACAATTTTAAAATTTTCATTTAATTAATTAAATTTTATAACATTATAAACTTGCATTTGGTAAATATCGGGTCGAAACTAATGCCTTCAACTCACATACTAATAAATAATTGATTCCCTTTTATTTAAATGTTCCTTCATTTACATATGATGGACCTCATTCCAATTAACATTATTACATGGTTTTTATTTTTTAAATGATACCATTTTTACACTGGTTTAAAGACTCATTGTTTTTCTTTTGAATGGAGGTGGGTAGTGGGTCTAGATCCAATTGCCATTCTTTTGAGTGGAGGTGGGTCCACATTTATTTTGTATTAATCATAAAAAATTGAATACAAAATGTGGAATCCGAGACTCCCATTATCTTTCTTTTGAGTGGAGGTAGGTCCACATCCAAGTGTCATTCTTTTGAGTTTGAGTGGAAGTGAGTCCACATTTATTTTGTAATAATCATATTAATTTGAATACAAAATGTTGAATCCCCATACTCCCATTATCATTCTTTTGACTGCAGATGGGTCCACATACAATTGTCATTCTTTTTTAGTGGAGGTGGGTCCACATTTATTTTGTATTAATCATATCAAATTATCATTCTTTTGAGTGGCACATTTATTTTGTATTCATCCCATCAATTTGAATACAAAAGGTTGAATCCAAGACTCCCATTGTCATTCTTTTGAGTGGAGGTGGGTCCACATCCAATTGTCATTCATTTGAGTGAAGGTGTGTCCACATTTATGAAATGATATGTCAGCTCTTAACAAGTCAGTTTTTTGAAATGACATGTCAGCTCTTAACATGTTAGTTGCCACCTGCAAAATTTGTTTGTTATGTTACATCTTTGACAATTCCATTGAAATGGTATAAATCGAACAACTTTCTATCCATGAGACCAATATCTAGACTCCCTTTTTTCTGTTGCTCTAAACCCACTTACAGTTGCTACGTCAAATACATCGTCGAAGTCATCTTCAAATGCAGCGTCCAAGCCTTTGCGTAGCAGCACTGGACAGTTGTTAACTGTTGGCGTGAGGAAGAAACAATTGAATTATTCACTATTGGCATGAGGAAGAAACATTTGAACTTTAATTCTGTAGATGCCACAAAATGATCGCTGATGCCATGAAAAGTCTGTGCTGCTAAACCATTTATGATTTGTTGAGAAAGGTAGATTCTTGTGGTATAGATGTGGAGACCTGAGGGTCCCTTAGCAAAGCCCTTGGTGAGTTGGTGTTGACGTTTGCCTAACTTTATAAATGGAATTAGAATCAGGAGGATTCTAATGCAAGCTCCAGAATAGCGTCAGAGTATAAGAAAGAAACATCCTTGGCATAGCGTAGCACCAAACTAACTGATGCTTGTTAGATAGCTAGAAAACCTCCCATACTCACTAAAATGGCAGGTTCCAGAACCATGCTTTCAGATCTAGCCCATATGCACCTCCAGATCTATGATAACTTAAACCAGCAAAGTGGCTCCCTCCTATTTAAAATTTGTTTTGACTATCATAAACGGTAGGAAAAATTTCTTTGCGGTGTATTTTACAGATGCAACGAAGAGTTGAAACTCGTTCTCGGGCTGTATTTGGAACTCGGCCCGCAGTCTCGTGGAATTTTTTCTTAAAAAAAAATTTGTTTGCGTTTGAAAAAGGGCCCTCCGAGTTCTGAGCTTATTGTTAAGAACTCATTTCAGCGACTTTTGAAAATAGGCCCAGAGGCTGTAGAATATAGGTTTAAAATTTATCGGTTTCATATGTAGATGCTTCACTTAATATATCTTTGCAATTACAACTACCATAGATTTATCTTAAAGGGGATCTACCAAGCTCCTAGAGAGATCAAATTTCTTCAAGTGCAAACCCCTTTTTAGAGTGAAAATGTTGATAAAACTTTTTAATTTATCTAATTTGTGTAGTTTTATATATATGCAGTTGTATATGTTTTAAATAGGGGACATGTTATTTTTTATAATATTTTATTATTTTTTAAAAATGACACTCTCTAGGATGAGCACGAAAGGAGTTACACATCTCCCCCTACTCGGCTTGGACTGAGCTTTGTTTCTTGTGGGGCTTGGCCACCTTATTTATGGTATTAGGGTTAAATAAATAAATAAACATAATTGTCAACCCAAAACAAAATTGTTGATATCAACATTGCAAGTTGTGCACAAGGACTCTATAATCAATCTTTTTATGCAAACTCAAATTAGCTAAGTTGCTAGGAAACATGGGTGCAAGGGCAGGGGCACTACTTTTTGAAATATGGTACTTGGGTTCGTCAAGGTACTATATATATATAGTTGTAACAAAATAATAAAATTAAAAGTTAAGACATGTCACAAACATATTTCTTCATAATTCAATGATTCATCATTCATTCAACATTCACATTGGAACATAAAATTTGATATCAAGTGGAAGTTATATTATGATTCCATTGTCATACTACATTCAAAATTTGCCTAATAGACCAATGGCATTTCCATACATGAAATAGAAAATAGAAAATTCAAAAAACACTGAACAATGATTTCATTCAATGATTCTCCTTGTTGTAATAGTGTAACCTTGTCATTGTATTCAAAGTGGAAAGCCCTTCACGGTTTCACCAAACACTGTCGCCGTGCAAATCCTGTTAGTTTTTCAGTATTTAATTCAATCTGATCTAGGATCTTAACTGAGAGAACACCATGTACAACATATCAAACACAAGAGACAAGAGACAAAACATTTCACCGGGGAAAACCAAGAAGGTGAAAAAACCCGCAACTTCCTTAGAGATAGAATGAGCATCAATACAAAGATCACAAAGATCAAACCCCACAACAAGAGATATTCTTCTAGCAGCTGCTCCTCATCCACTTGTGCGCACTCCTCCTCTCTCTCACTAATGCGAAGTGAGTGAGTGTGTGAATGAATAAATGAGCGAGTCACACTCTCTATTTATACTTTACTTCACTTGACTTTTAACTCTAACTAGGTTGGCCCCAACTTAACCACTTAACATAATGCTAACTGGGCTAACCCCACTAGGGTGGTCTAATAACCCTTTGACCCACACAACTTATACAGGGCCGACCCCATCAAGGTGGTCTAATAACCCATCAAATATAAGTTGCAACACGTACAATAATACTTGCGACACTTGCAAATACAAATGACGACACTTCCAATCGGAGGAATAATACATCTCTGTTGGGGATACAATAAAGTACAAATGTAATACATACAATATACAAGTGAATATCTTCTGAAGTTACAAATACATCAACACTCCCTCTTAACTAGCAAGGTATTCTCTTAACACAAGTCATCAATACATATAGACACAAGTCTTCAATATTGGAGCTGGATCATCGTCACTGGATCACTGGAGCATCATCGTCACTGCTGTTGTACTCTTCATCTCGATCACTGGTGCTATCTCTTAATTCTTCTCATCATAGGAAGTTCTACAGAGCCAACCCTTTTTCATGCTGGTTGTAGGTCTAGCCTCCTGTAGGTCTTTATCATCTCTATGAGCTGACCATCCTATGGAATCCTCAGGATTGATTACGTGTGTCAACAAAAATTCAAAAGAGCATCCTAGGACTTTTACGAGCACACAACTCAACCTATTGGATCTCCCAGTATCTTTTACATGTGACCTTCACAAAACCATAAAAGAGTGTCATGCCCAGTAAGATCTCTAAAGAGCATCCGAGGCCTTTTACGTGACTAGCACAACCTGTCCGGATCTCCAGGACTGATTACATGTGATCTCCAAAAAACCTTAAAAGAGTGTCTTGCCAAGCAAGATCTCTAAAGAGCATCCGAGACCTTTTATGTGACTAGCACAACCTGTCCGAATCTCCAGGGCATATTACATGTGGTCCCCACAAAACCTTAAAAGAGTGTCTTTCCTAGGAAGGTCTCTAAAGAGCATCTGAGGCCTTTTACGTGACTAGCACAACTTGTCCGGATTTCCAGGACGTATTACATGTGGTCTAGAAAAACCTTAAAAGAGTGTCTTACCCAGCAAGATCCTAAAGAATACCCGAGGCCTTTTATGTGACTAGCACAACCTGTCCGGATCTCTAGGACGTATTACATGCTACCCTTGCACAACCTGTCCACGGCCACAGAGTACCATCCTGATACTCAAGATCAACCTGATCATCCTCGCACAATGCATCATCCTGATGCTCATGATCATACTGATCATCATCATACAGTACATCATCTTGATGCACATCATCATTGCATGATCATCCCGATCATCATCACAGCATTGTACCGATGCATATCATCATTGCATGATCATCCTGATCATCGTCACATCATCGTATCGATGCATATTATCTGGAGCATCTTCTCGATGCTCATCACACATGATCATCCTGATCATCATCGTAGCATCGTCCTGATGCCTATCATCTAGATCATCATCTTGATGCTCATCACAAATGATCATCCTAATCATATAGCATCATAGCAGTAATCACAGCATCGTCCATGGGGCACAGCCCAGATGCACATCATACAACACTTAAACCATCGACATGGGAGAACACATCTACCACAAATCGGGGAAGGCTCCAGCGCTTAATTTTTCACCATGGGAGAACACATCTACCACCATTCGGGGAAGGCTCCAACTCTTACTTTTTCACCATGGGAGAACACATCTACCACCATGTGAAAGATGGATTCAGCCCTTACATCTACACCATGGGAGAACACATCTACCACCATGTGAGAATGGCTCAGCAATTACATCATGACCATGGTAGAACACATCTACAACCATGTCAGAAAATCCCATGCGCATCTGCGTCTTCTGGACTCATCACTTCCCCTTGGAAGAAACATCGATCTGAAGTAAACCAAGCCTCTTTCTAAAGTACTCGAACTTCACTCTGGCTAGTGGTTTGGTCAACAGATCTAAAATCTGCTCATTCGTCGCAGCATATAGGAGCTTCACTACTCCTCTCTGTACCATATCCCTGATATAGTGATATTTGATCTCGATATGCTTCGAATTGTCATGGAACACCGGGTTCTTTGACAACTTCACACAACTTTGGTTGTCACAATATATACAAGTAGCATCCAACTGGATATCAAATAAATTAGACAGTAGCTTCCTTAGCTATACTACCTCACAACTAGCCGAACAAGCTGTGACATACTCTGCTTCGGCTGTACTCAGTGCTACGCAGGATTGCTTCCTACTAAACCAAGAGATCACACCTAATCCCATACTGAAGCAGCACCCCGGAGTGCTCTTCCTATCTGCAACACTTCCTGCCCAATTTGAATCAACATAACCCTCCAGGTTAAACTTTTAATTCGAATCATACTTGAGCCCATAATCAATTGCACCCTTCAAGTACCTCAGAATATGCTTTACTGCAATTAGGTGATGTCTAGGATCTGTTAGAAACTGGCGCAAGGTGTTCACCGCAAAGAAAATATATGGTCTCGTGTTCGTTAGGTACATAAAGGACCCAATCATGTGACGATACATCGTGGCATCAACTGAATCTGATGAAGCATCACTCAATAGCTTCAGGTTTGATGCCATAGGTGTGGCCATGGCCTTGTAGTCCATCATCCTGAACTGCTTCAGGATCTCTACTACATACTTCCCTTGTCCAAGGAAGATTCTATCTGCACTCTACCACACCTCCATACCTAGAAAGTAATGCATCATACCCAAGTCCTTCATCTCGAACTCGACAGCAAGCTTCCTCTTCGTGTCGGCAATAAATCTATCCTTTCTTTCTGGGAGAAGCCACGAGCCACAAACCTTGCCTTGTATTCTTCTATGCTACCATCTGCAGCATGCTTAATCTTGTAGATCCACTTGGAAGTCACAACAAACTTCCCTTCTGGTTTTGGGACCACATCCAAAATATCATTCTTCATGATTGATTAGTACTCCTCGATCATGGCATCCTTCCATTACTACATCCTTGATCCTAGGAACTTCAGATTCTTCAATATCTTCATTAGGTATTTTTCTTGAACTTTGTTGCTGGAATAAATGTCGTTGTCCTTCTTTTGTAGGTGATTATACACGATCTTTCCTACAAGTCAAATTCAATTGCATGATTAGAAACTTCTCATCGTTTTCAGAAAAAAATCTTACACATAAAGATATATGTCATACAGTCATGCAATTATCTTAGCCAATGCTTCAATACAACATTTATCCATATCCCGTAACTTTCTAGATGCCTACCATCCCTACCAGAACATTGTTAAGAGTGTGCACAACTCCCAACATGTTAGCAAAGAGGTTTTCATTCTAGATAAGTAGCAATGGAATGTTGTACAGTACCATAGGCCACTTACCCATTAATATATTAGTAGTATCTTGTTCATTAATGCAACTTTTCTAAAATGCATAATATACATCCTAAATCTAGGAACATAAGTATGTACATGATTGAACAACATCATTTAAGTAATCATATATACAATAAATAATAATTCAAATACTTATCTTTGTTTAGTTGTTGGGTGGATTCCCTCTCAATCTTTGCTTCCTTGCAGGAACTACTGGAGTGTGCTCCCTATTGATCTTTGCTTCCTTGATTATCTATCCTTGAACCATTCTGGACCACTATGCATGCTTAAGTGTGCACTAGTGTCATCATTGTGTCATCCTCAAGATCCCATACATAATCATACATTCATTAGTGTAATCTCAATACTATCAAAATATTATGATTCTAAATAATCTTAAACATGTATGGTCAAGATCATTTTATACACAAGTGTTAGTATTCAAGGTTTCATGGAGGACTTCTTTTACTCATGCTTATTTTATTTGACCATAGGACTCTTCTAGATTGTCATATCATTAATCAAACTAAGAAGCATAATATGCATAAACCCATGATTACTCAAACTTATGGCTTCATGAATTATCAATCATACCAAGTATACTTATATAAGATCCTAACACAAGGTAGGATTCTAACTTGATATAGGAAAAACATACCTAGATTATCATGCTTGCTAGTTATGTCTAACATACCCACATAATGTCTTCTTGTTCTCTTCAATGACTTGTGCTAGTAACTTGCATATCTCATAAGTTAACCATTGTAGAACCACATTATACATACCTCGTAAGTAGACCTTCTATGTGATCAATGGTTATGGATGAGTCTTTTTCTTCATGTCACCATGGTCATATGTTCTTGATCTAGAACTTGATTTGTCTTTCTTGATGTACCTTTCATGTTAGCGAACAACATCATCCTCATACAACACCACAGTGCATTAGTACAATCATAATTGTCATAACCTTAATCAATGAATGTATTCTATCATTTACATGCATTCATACTTTTACTAAGGTGATAAGACAAGTCTAAAATTAATCAAGATTGTACTAACCTCAATAATATAAAGACAAACATATCATAAACTTAATCGTGAACAGATTTCAAAACATACCTGAATCTCCTCAAGTCATACCTATCGAGATTGCTTGTAGTCTTCTTATGTAAGGCCTTAGCCTCATCTCCCTCTGGAACTGGAATCTATTCACTTATGTAGGTGTCCAAATCATTCTCTACTAGGATTAACCAATCCACTTTGATTTGATGAAGTTGGATTTGGAGTTGGCTAGGGTTTGATCGAGAAACCCTAAAAATCGAAACTTTGAATTTCAAAGTTTTGATTGGATGAAAAGATGCACCTTTCTGATCTGATCAAGCTGGCATACTTCAATTTTGAAATCTCCAAAATTTGAAACCTCAAAATTGACTTTGAAAGTTTTGGATCTGCAACTTCTGTCAAATTCTGGTTTTATGGTAAAAATCCCGAACTAGGGCTTGATAGAGCCCGGGGTTCTACCCAACCAAAAACTTCGATCTTGGTCTCTAAATTTTGATTTTTCTGAGGATCATCTAGTCATGGTCTCAGATTCAAGAAATTACAAGTTCTCTAAAACCCTAATTTCCCACAGCAGTGGCAAACCAAAAATGAAAGTGCTCAGAATCCAATTCTGTTTGAACAGAAATATATGCCATATTGTTTATGATGTATCTCTGAAATTTTGGATCCTCAGGGTCTGAAACTTTGTCTTGTGGTAGACTGACCTGTCATCTTTCCAACCCCACATATCTAAGATCAAATGGATTCTATGAGAGAGAGATATTCCAAGTGTCGCAACGTGACCTGTTTATAGGATGAAATAGTATAGCGAACTTGTAAGGCGTTCCACGTGTCATTGTTTCAACTTCGGCCTCTAAAACCTAGACCTGTGAAACTAAAGTCCGCTGCCTAACTGCCACTTTTTACCGAATTCCATTTGGATCTTTCTAGCCCGAGATATGACCTTTTTTCCTAGGTCACTTGTTTAGGTTTGCATTTTGGAAGAGGCAGAAACCCTAACTTGTACGGATCATATATCACAAAGTACAATGGATATGAGGCTGTCCTTTGGACACAAGGTACATGGACATCTAATCTTCAACCTGTAAAAGTTTTAGATCCTTCACCTTCACCAAAACTGAGTTATAGCGAAAGTGCCACGATGACTAGTTTTTACTATACCAACACCTAGCTTCCAATTTGTCGCAAGTGCAACAAGTGTCATAAATGCCATACCATGCCTTCCTTCAGGCTAGATCTGATACCATGATAGTTTTTCAGCATTTAATTCAATCTGATCTAGGATCTTAACTGAGAGAACAACATGTACATCATATCAAACACAAGAGACAAGAGACACAAAACATTTCACCGGGGAAAACCAAGAAGGTGAAAAACCCCACAACTTCCTCAGAGATAGAATGAGCATCAATACAAATATCACAAAGATCAAACCCCACAACAATAGATATTCTCCTAGAAGCTGCTCCTCCTCCACTTTTTGGCACTCCTCTCTCTTAGTAATGCGAAGTGAGTGAGTGTGTGAATGAATAAATGAGAGAGTCACACTCTCTATTTATACTTTACTTCACTTGAATTTAACTCTAACTAGGTCGGCCCCAACTTAACCACTTAACATAATGCTAACTGGGCCGACCCCACTAGGTGGTCTAATAACCCATAAAGTATAAGTTGCAACACTTACAATAATACTTGCAACACTTGCAAATACAAATGACGACACTTCCAATCAGAGGAATATTACATCTTCGTTGAGGATACAATAAAGTACAAATGTAATACATACAATATACAAGTGAATATCTTCCGAATTTACAAATATATCAACAAATCCCTTCACCAAACGTTGTCGCTACTGAATGAAATGATTATGATATGTTTGAAGAGTTTGGGGGTCGTAATTTTAGGTTTGATGAGATGTTTGAATGTAAAATCCCTTCCTTTTATTTATTTCACTGCTTAAAAAATCAAGGTACGTCATCTCCTCTCAGCCAAACAAACCCATTTTTTCAATTCGGCGTCTCGAGTTCTTCAATCAAGAACCCGGTTCGCATGGGTTCACCAACTAAGAACCCATACCTGAATTGGAGACGTGAATTTGTGAACCCGATGCGGGGACGCGAACCCTACTGAGGACACGAACCCATGCAACTAAGCAAATTGGCATTTTGCTTAATCATAATACAACTATATGGAAGTGCCCACATAGCAATTAGAACTATGTTGACTAGCACCAAATCACTGTCCATTCACACCATACTTGTTGAAAACACCAAATCACTCTCCATTTACACCATTAAGAATTGATGCTTTGAACAAAGAGTGCTCTCTACATTTGGCATTGCCACAATGCACGTTGATTGTTGCATTCTCTTGCATAGGGAATTAACTAAATGTGATTATACACAACACTAAACAATTATGCTTAGCGAATTCCTCTTTAGAATTATTGGTATGATAAGAGCAATCGATTTTGATTAGGCAATTTGGGGTCTCTTATCTACATAAATAACTAAAAAATAATAATTAAACAAGATAATAATAGATAAATAAATAACAAAACATAATGAAAGTAAATAATGATAATAAAAGATATGTCCGTACCAAATCCCCATGTGCATTATTTATATGGAGATCTTCTTTGCAAATTAATCATCACCTATCTTATCAACTTATTATTCATATTTATATCAAATTTCCTCTTTTTGAGTAAATTACATAAGTAATTGCTCAATTTCTATCACAGCAAGATTGAGATCTATGCCAGTAGAGTTGGAATTTCATTTCAACTTTGCCCTTCTAACTAAATTTTTTTGACGTTTTGAACTTTTATCTTTCCCGTCACACAACGTTTTAGTGAAAAAATAACCCTTCAACAATGAAATTTTAATAATAATGTTTTTATTAAAGAATTTAATTTTCAATTAAAAGATATGCTTTAATTTCCAAGTAAAAGATAACAATATACTCATTTACCCATGTTTTCATTGATCATGTGCTTTGAAAATCAAGGGTTGAAAAAAAACCTACTGAGAGTGACATAGACAACTTAAAAGTAACATGTGTGAGCATTATGCATCTAAAGTACATTAAGTGATAAAATTAAGAAACAAACAACGCGTGGAACCTAGAATCCTTTCCGAAGGTTAATGTCAGGACACATGTAATGGAACATATAAAATTATGCAAGGTTAACATGTTGCATCAATGGTGTAATTGAAATTGTGAATTTTAATTTTCAATTAAAAGATATTTCTTTTAAGGAATATAATTTCCAATTAAAAGATAACAATTGACCCATTTACCCATGTTTTTCATTGATCATGTACTCTAAAAATAAAGGGTGGAAGGGTGGAACAAAAAAATCTACTAACAGTGACACAAGAAACTCAAAGGTAACATGTGTCAACATTATGCATCTAAAGTACATTAAGTGATAAAGTTAGGAAACAAACAAAAGGTGGAACCTAGAATCCTTTCTAGAGGTTAATGTTAGGCTACATGTAATGCAACATATCACATTTTGGAAGGTTAACATGTTGCATCAATGCATGGGGGATTCACTAGAAGGAAATATAATACCACGTTCATTCATATTGCGGTATTAAATATTCATGAAAACCTAAAAATTATATTGCTTATATATTAAGGGGAAAAGGGTTTTTTATTTAATGTAACAATACAAAAATACTTTGGGGTCTTTTTTATATGGGCGGGATGACAAATATCTACCAAATGGAGATGGCGGGATCACGGCCGGATGAGAAATCGGGTTGAGGCAAGGCTTGGGCTTACTAGTACATAGGGAAATTGTGTTTTGAGGCATGCTTGTGGCCAGGGGTTTCATAGTGAAGTGGTTTTCCAATCGATCATAGTCGAGAGACAGTGGTCATTGACAGCCACTTGTTACCAATAGCACTCATCCAGTTGTTACCAATAGCCTTCGAAGGCTCTAAGCCTCCAGGGCCTATTATAGGCCCTCGATAGGCCTTGGGAGCTTGAACACCCAGCCACTCATGCCTATTATAGGCCTTGGAAGGTTTAGTCATCCTCCTAGAGCTTGTTACAGGCCCTGGGGGCTTGGAAACCTAGCCCACAATAGGCTTAGTCAGCGATTGGGCAACTGCAACATGCAATCTAAATGTTGTACTATGTGCATTGGCTCTAGTGACATACAAGAAGTGATATCCTATCTCTTCATTAGACCATTAGATGTTGCAAATCATAATGATATGTGGTTGATTAATTGCATTGTGGGTGAAGTAATGTGCATCCTAGGTAGAAATATAAAGGGGTATAAAAAATGTTAATGAAAAAATTGATACATACAATATCTAGTGAAAATAGGGATTTTTTTAAATTGGGAAGGCATATTGGGTGGGGGTTAAAAAAATGTATTTTGGAAGGTATTTTCCAATATTTAGTGAAATTAGGGGTATTGTTTCATATGCCACGAACGAACGTGCTATGATAGTGGTTTATTGAGTGAATCCCCCGTGCATCAATGGTGTAATTGAAATTGTGACATTTTATTCCAAAGGATTTTAGTTAAAAGGCGAGATAAATATGATATTCCCTTTCTAGAGGCAATTCATTAAAAAAACATCAAAATTGAGATTGTACTATGGTGTTCTCTCCTTGCTTTGTCAAAAGAAGTTTAATAAGGTTATTTTTCCAAGGTATGGATTATTTCGGATTCCTCAACTATTATTTCACGTGAACTTGCACATACCAAGCTATAACAAATCCTTCATGAAAGTGGAGTTGTCTATGTATTATCCATGATGCAAATATTATGGTAAAAACTATTTTTGGGGCACAAGTTTTGCTAATATAGAGCCAGTGACGTGATACATTTTTTCCATTCAAATTGACAACCATGGGATTCAATTTAATTCTCAAATTGTTTTTGTTGGGGAGCGTCAAAATTTGTACCAACCAGTTCAAAAAAATGTTAATAGATACGTGAAAAGATTTTAGCAACAAGACCTATAAATTGTAACTTGGAAGTATTGGAAGTGTACAAAGTGGGATTGGGAGCCTCCCACAACAAAACCTTGTTTCCATGCCTTTTTCCAGTCACAAGTGTTAACCTAGCTCAATATCGAAATAACAAAAACAATTTCATGTTTAAGAAAAAACATTGAATAATTTCATTAAAATTTATTTTTAGATTAGTATCAAATTTATAAAAAAATTTAAAATAACATCTGCCCAAAATTAGTAGCTCCAAGTCCGTGGCAACCAAAGGAGAGAACTTTCAAACTTTCTAGAGAAATGGGTATCTAAATTCAGTAGGTACTTCTAGCTTCTGGGGCACATAACCAAAAAAAAAATGTGTCTGAAATTCTATAGGTGATGCTTGGTAGATTCGGTACTATGATAAATTATTGATGCTTGGTAAATTCAGTAGATAATAAATCATTGATGATTGGTTGGTGGCTAGG
Source organism: Larix kaempferi (assembly GCA_027924585.1). Taxonomy (NCBI): domain Eukaryota; kingdom Viridiplantae; phylum Streptophyta; class Pinopsida; order Pinales; family Pinaceae; genus Larix; species Larix kaempferi. Next base: position 3,455,037 of record BSBM01000237.1, on the reverse strand, counting down.
TCAATTCCTTCATTAACATAGATTAAAACCGACTTCTTCTTCTAAAATGGTACCCTAGAGTTCCACTTTCAAATTTGAAAAATGACTTATCATCTGAAGGAAGGGCACATAGGCTGGGGAGAGGCACTTAAAGGAAGGGAATGACCCCATATTGGGACATTTCTAGGACAATATAAGAAAGAAAGAAAAAATGGAATGAAAGAAAATCCATCCCTATTGAAGGCAAACTCTCCCACCTACTCTTCAATCAAATGGGAAAGTTTCACTCAAGTGGGAATGTTTCAATCTCCATTATTACATATATAATCACATGCCACCTACTGCAGGCCACTTATCTAGGAATACACATATCTTATCAAGCTTATTAATCAAAATTAATGACGGTTTGGAAAAATAATTAACCATAAAAAATACTTCCTAGCAAATTGTTTGCCCATTCTTTGATATGGTTTGTTAAAAATTTTAACCGTATTGTGATGGGTAAAATGCCTCATGACGGGCATATTCCTGTCAAATTCCATCCATGTGTGCTACGGTCCTGTACCCCTGTGACAAGGCCCTACATACTACGATTTAATTCATACAACACTGATTTATCTCGTCCACCACTCTCTTAGACTCCGTGCATGCATAAAAAAGAGTATATCTAAAGCTCACTTTAGTATGATGTCATGGTAGCTTAAACCATGGGTTTATGCACATGGGAGTTTGAATGATCCCTCTACCTATGATTTTTTTATCCATGGGTTTTATTTAACGTTATATGAATTTGAAGTTTTAACCGGAATTCAACATACTTTCTTATCAATTCAACATTACTCGACGTACTTTGTCGTTTACCCAGTGTACTTTCTCATTTTTTCTGTGAGAGGTCCTTGGTCGAGCTAAGTTGCACCACATTTCTTTGACATGCCCTCATGATTACACAAAAGTGGGCTAAGAGCACGCTCAAAGCCCACTTTTTGTGTCCATGTGCAAAGGCCTTCTATTGCATCACAACCATACCTATCATGGCGTCACAGCCATATATTAGTACTATCATTCACACATTCACGTCCATATAGTCATCAATTTGTAGTTGGGATCATATAATTGTCAACTACACTCGCGTCCGTACAATTGCACAAAATGTTTGTACAATTACAGTTGTACACAATTATTAAATCATACAAATCAACATCTGTACCATTAGTACCAACTGCCATTTCTCTAAAATTGTACAAAAAAGGAGTTTAGCATAATTATGTACAAGAATTAATCATAAAATAATCACCCATACAACACTTAAAATTAAAATTTGATCCATCCATACAATTAACTTAGTTTTATGTATTGTACAACATTGATTGCCAAACAATATAACCTATACAGAAGCTGACTAATTCAGACAAAATTAAGGAAAAATATACCCCCACCCCATTCTATAACTAGAAAAATGACAAATGTTAGTAATAAATTGGAGAAAATAGAAAACCAATACAATAATATTATTGAAGAACAAACTATCTAATCAATAGAATAATGGAGAAGAACTATAATGAGCTGAAGAATAACTAGAAAAAACTTAAAGATCTATTTAATAAAACTCAAATAGACCAAACAAAACTTATAAAGCCAATTATAATATCACACACCCCATCAAGCTCATCTAAACCACCTTTGATTTCATATAATTTGATTGCCTCATCACCCACATCACCACCACCATACATTAGCATGGGAAACCCACACCCAATATCACAATATCAACTCCTAACGATATATCGACGAAGGGAAAAATTCGAGTTATCAAAATATGATGGAAGCAAATATCAATGTGTGGCTTTGTTCAACAAAGCAAAAGAGTATTTCAACATGCATAACATAGAAAGAGACATAGAACGGGTTATACATTCCTCTATGCATCTAGAATTTGATCTCATTTCAAGAATTTGATGCATACAAATGGTACATTGTCCCATAATAACAAATTTCTTGAATCAAGAAGCTTCAATGAGATCCTAAATAACTTTTTTTCATTTATGATGATGGTAAAGACCTTGCGAACTATCCATTATCCTGTGTGCCGATCTAAGGACACATTCATTGCACTTAAGCATAAGAAACTATGTTTAGAGATTGAGTTTGTCATTTCCATCTCTTAACTATGGTTAAGGACTTGAGGTTGTTGTTTCCCTACCACAACCATGGTTAATGTGATATTTTAGGATTAGGATCACTCAACAGTAGCAGATCTCACTAGAATTCACTCAAGAATTCCATAAATAAGAAGAAGAAATGCTGAATCAATAATCACTCATTACACAAAAAATGGAGAAAAATTGTTGTATCATACATCAACTATAAGCTGGCACTCTGAATAGTGAATAATAACTGAATACAATAAAAAAAAATTGAATTCCACTAAGGTAATTCGAATTCTTCTCAAAGTGTGGCTTGGATAGCATTGGAGACATCATCCAAACCAGTCGAAGTAGTCACAATAGTCAAATAGTCAATCAAATGAGTCTAACTGAGTCTAACTGAGTGCATGGGAAATGATCTAGGGAAGGAGACTCCAATGTGGGTGCATGAGGATATGTTAGTAGTCAGTATAGCTGATCTAGTCTCTCTGGAGGTCTATCTGAGTGGTTCAACCAGTTAAACTAGTAATCAATCCCCAAAACAAGGAGCAGATCCACTAATCATGGAACTAACTGAAGTAACTCCTAAATAGGTGGAAGAGGGCGCACTTGTACTCCAATGATGAAAACAAGGGTGCATCAGTGGCTAGGAGGGATAGAACTGAGCAGAAACATGATCCTGGGGGATGCAAAATAAGGACTAGGTGTTGGGAGACTACCATACTGATGACAGGATGCATGCAGATGCATGTAGATGACTGGATGCATGCAGAATTGCATGTAGGCATGCAAAATATAAAAATGAGGGTGAGAATATTCCAACACCCCCTGCAAGTTATACTATGAGGAACAACTGAAATGGTAGGGCCCTGGTAACTGAGACCAAATATCACCCCGTACAACAATCTAAATAAATAAAGTGACGAAAGAGGGAAAACCCACTGGGAAGAAATCTCCCCTCAAGATAGACTATCATAGGATGATCAATCATGTACATCACTCACCCCAAATGGTAAGTAGACTTCTCTACTGAAGAAGGATCTATTGGTAGTAAAAGGATCGGTAATGTGAGAAGGATGAAACCTTCCATTCTGATAATCAGATCTGGTCCTCCTTTGATAAAGTGGATCTCCCATAAGATCTCCAACAGATCTAAGAGTAGTGGTTTCCCATATAGGAAGAGGAGGATCATCAGGTGCAAGATCTGGATCTTGGTTTTCTCATCTTCACTAATAGGTGCTAGATCTTCACGTTCTTGTGGATCTGGATCTAGCGTTTGCTCTTCATCATCTTCACTCTCATACTCTAAATCTAAATTGTCATGTGATGAAGATTCTCTCTCTTGGAGCTCATCAAGCAATGGAGATGTGGTAGGCAAGATCTCTTGCTCAACAGGATGAGCATCATGTAGAGGCCATTCCTCAAATTGTACACTCCTATCAAGGAATGTGGTCATAGTAGAAGGATCAAGAAGCTTGTAGGCCTTTGCATTCAATGCATAACCCACCATAATACAATCTCTGCTTTGTGGATCTAGGTCTCTCATTTTCTCAGTTGGAATAATTTCCCATGGTCTGGATCCAAACACTCTAAGATGAGACACATCAGGTTTGTATCCCATCCATGTTTGAAAGGAGTCATGTCTTTGAGTCCTTTGTGAGGAACTCTGTTATGAAGATAGGTGGCACAATTGATGGCTTTTTACCAAAGACTAGGGTGCAACCCTTTCGACTTTAGCATGTAGGTGGCCATCTCTTTCAATGTTCTGTTATTCCTTTCAGCAACACCATTCTGTTGTGGTGTATATGGAACAATATGTTGTATCTTAATGCCCTCTTCAACACAAAAGGTTTGAAATTCACCCTTGATGTCAGGTGAATCCATGAAGTTGGTTCACGATTTTTGGCAAGCGGAAGCCAAAAAATTTGTTTTTCATACCCTCAATCGAAGTATTTTCAAGCCCCCAATTGAGGTTTAAAAACCTTGATCGAGGGTTTTAAAATATCTCGATCAAGGGCTTGAAAATACCTCAATCGAGGGTCTTTAAATACCTCGATCGAGGGCTTGTATAACCCTCGATTGAGCTGTTAAGACCGAAAAAAAAAAACAGGGCCCGGCCGGCTGGCCGACCCTGTTTGAAAGCAAATTCTCAATCGAGCATCTACAGGAGGACAACGACCCTCGACCGAGCGTCTGTAGGACACATGCCACGCCACACCCACGCCCATGCCCACGCCTACGCCCCATTCTAACTCCCATCCATGTCTGCCACTCCACCAGGTAAGTGGGGTTCCAACCTTCCATTTGTTTTTTTAATACAATTTATTTTTTTTCTTTTTTTTATAAATTTGTTTGAATGTTGCAATTTTTTTTCCAAATAAATGTAACCATTGAAACCAATAACCATTTTTTTGTTTAGAAAAACCATTGAAACCAATAACCATTTTTTTTTGTAGAAAACCATTGAAACCAAAAACTATTTGAAAAAAAAAAAAAAACATTTCAAAACAATAACAAAAAACCATTTAAAACAAAAAACCAAAAACCAAAAACCATTTGAAATATGTTTTAAATTTTAAATTTATGTTGTATTTATATTTTTAAATTATTAATATTTTTGTTTATATCAACTGGTAGCAGTTTATGCACGGTAGCATTTCATTACATAAAATGCTACCGGTTTTATTTTAAAATGTGTTTTGACAAGCAGAAATGCTGCCCGTTTTTTTTTTCAATCCTCTGAGAATGCCAAGAGGATTGAAAAAAAAATCATATTAACAAAAACCATTAACATTAAAAAAAACATTTGAAAACCTTTGAAATTGACATTGAAATTTTAATTCAAATTGGAATTGAAATTATAAATTAAATTAAATTAAAATTGAAATTTTAAATTAAATTAAGTTAAATTGAAATTTTACGTTTTTTTTCAATCCTCTGTGAATGCCAAGAGGATTGAAAAAAAAATTATACATATTGAGTTCCTGTTTTTTTCCAATATAAGCTCATATAACCATGTAACAAAACCTATTAACAATAAAAAAAACAATTGAAATCCTTTGAAATTGACATTGAAATTTTAAATTGAAATTTTAAATTAAATTAAATTAAATTAAATTGAAATTTTAAATTAAATTAAAACCAAAATTGAAATTTTGAAATATGAACATTCGATGAAAAGTTTGTAGTTTCAACATTCAAATTATTTAGGATAAAATGAAATTTGACATGTTACCTATTGGTGTTCACTGATCACAATTGCAATTTGAAATTTCAAAATTGAAAATGAAAATGAAAACCAAATTGAAATTGAAATTGATATCGAAATTGAATTTGAAAATTAAAAACTGAAAATGAAATGTAAATGAAAATTAGGAATTGGAAATGGAATTAGAATTTGAAATTGAAATTGGAAATTGAATTTGAAATCCAAATTTGAAATTTTGAAATTGAAACTAAAATTGATTTGAAATTTGAGATTGAACACTGAAGTCAAAGTTGGAATTGAAATTGAAATTGAAATTGTAAATTGTAAATTGTAAATAAAAATGATATCGAAATTGAAATTGGAAATTGAAATTGGAAATTGAAATGTAAATTCGAAATTGAAATTGAAAATGATATTGATACTGGAAATTGATATTGAAATTGAATTTGAAAATGATATTGATATTGGAAATTGATATTGAAATTGAATTTGAATTTTGATGTAAATTGGAATTGAATATCGAAAATTGAAATCGAAATGGGAAATGAAAATTGAGAATTGAAAATGTAATTAGAATTCAAATCAAAATTGAAACTTAGAATTTGAAATTGAAACTTGGAATTTGAAATTTAAAATTGAAGATGAAATTGAAATTGAAATTGACATTGGAATTGAATGTGAAATTTGAATTCGATTGACATTGGAATTGAATGTGAAATTGGAATTCAATGTGAAATTGAAATTTGAAATTTGAAATTTGAAATTGAAATTTGAAATTTGAAATTTGAAATTGGAATTGAATTTGAAATTGAAATTGAATTTGGAATTGAATTTGAAATTTAAATTTGAAATTTGAAATTGAAATTGAAATTTGAATTTGAATTTGAATTGAAGTTCAAATTTGAATTTGAATTTGAATTTGAAATGTGAAATTTGAAATAGAATTTGAAATTTGAATTTGAATTTTAAATGTGAAATTTGAAATAGAATTAGAATTAGAAATTGAAATGTGATGCAGAGAGTTCTCAAGAGAGAACTTCATTGCTTCGTGCTTGGCGAAGCACAAGAGAATCTAATGTCGCCCAACAGGGAGGCCATTGGTAGCACTCCTGTTCATCGAGGAGTGAGGCCAAGTTGAGTTCGGTTGCCATTGCTGGCAACATCAGGGGATCTAGTCTGTCGGTTCATCACGACGACATACATCTTGATCCCGAGGAGGGGGATGAACGGCAAGACACGAGTCATCAGGTGCATAATTTTTGTTATATACATTTTCAGTAAATTTTTAGTATATAATGCAATGAATTTTAGTTGCAAGTTATAATATATATTTCAGTAACATTTTTGTTTTGGTTTGGATGACAGGTCCATCAGGGGGATCATACGACGATGAGGTCGCACGCATCACTCTTGTTGATATCACTACCCAGCGAGAGTGGGTGCACTCATGTGTCTTCACATTGAGGGAGGATTCTCCCACCCGACGATCATTATTCATGATGTTATCAGCAGTGGATGACATGATGGACCTCTACAAGAGGGTGGACCTCTTAGTGACATTTGGTGTTTTGCATGCTAGAGGAGGAGATAGGATGTCATGGGACCCCACAAATGGGAGGATGTCAAAGTCGCCATAAAAGGGCATGACATCAAACGTTCTTTGTTTGACATCCCTGATGACCGCCGTGTCGGTCAATCGCTTAGACTCAAGGAGTTTAAGTTGGAGGCCACTGCACCATATTTATATGATAGATTCATTGGAGCGTGGGGCATTTTCCCCCACCATGACCAGGTCCCATTGTACTTTGCAAAACATATTTATGCAGAGGTTTTTTGGATATGCACCCATATTATAGCAACATAGGGTCTAAATTCTTTGGGGCTGGTAGGGGATGCTCCTACCAATGTCTTGGAGCTCGTAGAGACCCTGCCTTAGTTCCACCCCCTCCGAGGTTGGTTCTAATTCCAGACACGACGGTTATCAGGTCGACATACGTGGTGCAGTTGTTAAAATTCAATATACTAAGACAGAAAATAGCAGCATTACATTCCATTTCACAATAATAGCATATACAGGATCACTGAAGAAACAACAAGCACAGCATAAACACAAGAGACAGAGATTTATCCTGGGAAACCCTCATGGGGTAGAAAACCCAGCAAAGCTTCCTCAATATAGATGACCAGCAATATACAAAGATGAAACCCTGAGACATGATCTCCTCCTCCACAATAGCAGACCTCTCCTCCACAAGTGTGCTATCCTCAAGTGAGTGAATGTGTATAATGAGGAACACACCTCCTCTATTTATACACTACTCTGATATGTATTTTACACAAGTACATGTAGGCTCGTATTTAACCATTAGGTAAATACCCCATTATAACTGACCGGGCCGACCCCTCTAGGGTGGTCTAATAACCCTTTGACCCACATAACACATACAGGGCCGACCCCCACTAGGGAAGTCTAATAACCCAAGTTACCACATTCCGACGGAGGAATAAACATCTCCGGATATACAATAAGATCTTCACGGAGGAATGAATCATCTCCAGAATAATAAAGTACAAATATAATATTCTTTGAAGTTACAATATCTCAACACTCCCCCTTAACGAGAAGGATATTATAACAGCATCTGCACGAGCAAGGAGTCATCAACATCATACATGATACATCTATAAATCATTGGAAGCTTTCTCAACATCATCAGTAACTCAACCAGTTACTGGAATATCTTCAATACTGGAACATCAACATCTTCAGTACTGAGTCTTTATCTTCTGCAGCACTCAAACAGCTACAGCAACATCAATATCTGAATCCTCACGATTGTCAGCATCGCCATCACACGATCATCAGCATCGTCATCACATGATCAACAACATCGTCATCTCACTATCATCAACATCGTCATCACACGATCATCAACATCGTCATCTCACGATCATCAGTATCGTCATCACACGATCATCAGCATCGTCATCTCACGATCATCAGCATCGTCATCATACGATCATCAGCATCGTCATCTCACGATCATCAGCATCGTCATCTCACGATCATCAGCATCGTCATCATACGATCATCAGCATCGTCATCTCACGATCATCAGCATCGTCATCACACGATCATTAGCATCGTCATCTTACGATCATCCGCATCGTTATCTCACAATTATCAGCATTGTCATATCATCTCGATCTACAGCATCTGGATCATCTCGATCTATAGCATCTGGATCATCATGATCTACAACATCTGGATCATCTCGATCTACAGCATCTGGATCATCTCGATCTATAACATCTGGATCATCTCGATCTACAGCATCTGGATCATCTCATCTACACCATCTGGATCATCTCGATCTACACCATCTGGATCATCTCGATCTACACCATCTGGATCATCTCGATCTACAGCATCTGGATCATCACGATCTACAGCATCTGGATCATCTCGATCTACAGCATAAGTATACTCAACCATACAAGTACATTAATCAATACATGTATCATCAAAAGTATGTATTCTCACCAATACATCTATCATCAAAACATGTATTCTTACTAATACATATATCATCAAAAGCATGTATTCTCACTAATACATCTATCATCAAAAGCATGTATTCTCACTAATACATCTATCATCAAAAGCATGTATTCTTACTAATACATCTATCAATACAAGTATCCACACTGATACAAGTATACACAACAGCAGCATACCCTGCAACACACATGATCCAATTACGGGATGGTCAATCCCTCTCACTTTAGGACATAGGTCCAAGGATGATACAATCTTGATCCACTTATGGGATGATTAATCCTTATCCTTTTAAGACACCTCACCATGTCTAAGGATGATGCAATCCCGAATCAACTTACAAGATGATTAGTCCTTATCACTTTAAGACACCTTACCATGTCTAGGGACGATGCAATCCCAATCTACTTACAGGATGATTAGTCCTTATCACTTTAAGACACCTCACCATGTCTAGGGATGATGCAATCCCAATCTACTTACAGGATGATTAGTCCTTATCACTTTAAGACACCTCACCATGTCTAGGGATGATGCAATCCCAATCTACTTACAGGATGATTAGTCCTTATCACTTTAAGACACCTCACCATGTCTAGGGACGATGCAATCCCAATCTACTTACAGGAGGATTAGTCCTTATCACTTTAAGACACCTCACCATGTCTAGGGACGATGCAATCCCAATCTACTTACAGGATGATTAGTCCTTATCACTTTAAGACAAGTCTCATGTCTAGGGACGATGCAATCCCATCACGTACATTTTGAACCTAGTTCATGGACGATGCAGTCCTCACGTACATTTTGAACCCAGTTCATGGACGATGCAGTCCTCACGTACATTTTGAACCCAGTTCATGGACGATGCAGTCCTCACGTACATTTTGAACCCAGTTCATGGACGATGCAGTCCTCACGTACATTTTGAACCCAGTTCATGGACGATGCAGTCCTCACGTACATTTTGAACCCAGTTCATGGACGATGCAGTCCTCACGTACATTTTGAACCCAGTTCATGGACGATGCAGTCCTCACGTACATTTTGAACTAGTGGTTCCGGGATGATGCAATCCCCATCACTTTATTCTCGAAGACCATACGTCTACGGATCAATTCAGGGACCAAGGTCCGGGGATGATACAATCCCCACTTCTCGGAGACCTTACGTCTACGGCTCTCTTTAGGACTGAAAGTCCAGGGATGATCCAATCCCCTCAACTGTCCACTAAGGACTTCATTCTCGGAGACCTCACGTCTACGGCTCTCTTTAGGACTGAAAGTCCAGGGATGATCCAATCCCCTCAACTGTCCACTAAGGACTTCATTCTCGGAGACCTCACGTCTATGGCTCTCTTTAGGACTGAAAGTCTAGGGATGATCCAATCCCCTCAACTGTCCACTAAGGACTTCATTCTCGGAGACCTCACGTCTACGGCTCTCTTTAGGACTGAAAGTCCAGGGATGATCCAATCCCCTCAACTGTCCACTAAGGACTTCATTCTCGGAGACCTCACGTCTACGGCTCTCTTTAGGACTGAAAGTCCAGGGATGATCCAATCCCCTCAACTGTCCACTAAGGACTTCATTCTCGGAGACCTCACGTCTACGGCTCTCTTTAGGACTGAAAGTCCAGGGATGATCCAATCCCCTCAACTGTCCACTAAGGACTTCATTCTCGGAGACCTCACGTCTACGGCTCTGTTTAGGACTGAAAGTCCAGGGATGATCCAATCCCCTCAACTGTCCACTAAGGACTTCATTCTCGGAGACCTCACGTCTACGGCTCTCTTTAGGACTGAAAGTCCAGGGATGAACCAATCCCCTCAACTGTCCACTAAGGACTTCATTTTCGGAGACCATACGTCTACGGATCTATTCAGGGACCGAAGTCCAGGGATGATACAATCCCTACCTGTCCACTAAGGACTTCATTTTCGGAGACCATACGTCTACGGCTCACTTTAGAACATGTGTTCAAGGATGATACAATCCCCACATGTATTCTCATCAATATACTATCGATCCTGGGAACCCATACAGAACCTGATTCACACTTCTTCTTTAATTGCACCATTAAGAGAATGGTCTTGTCTAGCCACTTGGAGCAAACATCTCATCATGATTCTCTTCCTCTTTCTAAGAGAATCTTCTAGCCACAAGCCTTCTATATTTTGTTTGATTTGTAAATCTTCTTGTTGAACATCCATCACTTGTTCGGTGTTCATTATTCTTCATGATCTTTCCTACAAAACAAAATTAAGTACATGATTAGTAATCCTTCATAATCATGAAATCATGATAACCTATTATGCATACAGATATCATTTACATAGTTATGCAACTATCTTGACCAATACTTTGGCACAACACTTTCCCATATCCTGTATGCATACAGTGGCTATCTAGATGCCTTCCATCTCTACCAGAACATACTATCGAGAGTGTGCACAGCTCTCAGCATGTCAGCAAAGAGGTTTCATTCTAGACAAGCAACAATGGAATGTTTGTCCAACTTACCAATCATATGCATATTAGTAGTATAATGTTCAATGCTCTATGAATGTTTGCACTCAGCATGATATGTTCTAGGAATACAAATATGCATACAAGAAATATCATTTACTATTTCAAATAACAACTCAAATACTTATCTTTTATGTTTGTGTGGTTGCCTCCCGCTTGATCTTCTATATGTCCTTTGAACTTCTATTCATTCTGTACCACTGTGCATGCTCAAGTGTGCACTAGTGTCATCCTCATGATCTCATACACAAACATTCATTCATTAGTATATTCTCAAAACATTCTAATTCTAAATAATCTTGAATATGTATAGTCATGATCATTAGTATTCAAGATTTCAGGGAAGTCTTCTTTTACTCATGCATATCATCAATCAAGATAAAATATATAATATGCATAATCCCTTGATTAGTAACTTTATGAATAAGCATAACCAATCATTCCAAGTATACTTATATAAGGGATCCTAACACAAGGTAAGATTCATGGGAAACATACCTGGATTAGTATACCTACTTGGTTATGTACAACATACCTAAACAATCTCTTCAATGATTTAGAGATCCCGAGCTAGAACCTGCATGTCTCATAGGTTAAGCATAATATAACAAAGTCATACATACCTCGTAAGTAGAAGAAAGATTATGGATGAGTATTTGTCTTCATGTTTTCATGGTCATGGAGCCTGATTTGTCTTTTGAGATGTACCTGTGTCTTGTTAGCAGACAACATCAACCTCACACAACATCATAATGCATTAGTACAATCATAAGTGTCAACACCCTAACCAATGAATATCTTCTATGATGCATTCATAATTTTGTCAAGGTGATACAACAAATCTAAAATCAAGATTGTACTAACCGTAATAACATGAAGACAAACATACCATAAACTTAATCATGAACAAATCTCAAAACATACCTCGATGAGTCATACCTGTCGAGATCGCTTGTAATCTCCTTATGTAAAGCCTTAGCCTCATCTCCTTTTGAAACAGGAACTCCTTCACTTATGCAGGTGACCAATCCATCTTCTTCTAGGATTAGCCCTATCAACTTGATTTGCAAGAACTGGACCTGGAGCTGGATATGGGTTTGTCAGAGAAACCCAAAAATTCAAACTTTGAATTTCAAACTTCCGAAAGGATAGAAATATGCGCCTTGATGAGCTGATCAAACTGATATATTCAGAATTTGAAAACTGCAAAGTTTCACTCCTCAATTTTGCCTTTGAATCTCCCGGATTCACTAGACGTGACCCTGAACTGGGGTTTGGTGAATCCCACTCTTCTGCCCAATCAAAATGTTTGATCCAAAGCTCTAAGCTCTTATTTTTCTGAGGAGCTTCCAGCCATGGTCATAGATTTCAAAAAATTCCCATTTTTACAGAAGCCCTAATTTTCCACTTTTCTGATCAAAGTCCCGAACTAGGGTCTAATCAAACCCGGCCTTCTGCCCAACCAAAAATTCTGATCTTGGTCTCTAAATTTCTATTTTGATGAGTAGCATCCAGCCGTGGTCTCCGATTACAAAAATTCCAACTTTCTCCAAAGCCCTAAATTCCGGAAGCCATGAATGAAGGTACCAAAAAATAATTCTGTTTTGACAGAAATATGTACCTGATTGTTTCTGGTGTAACTCCAAAATTTTTGATCCAAAGGGTATGAAAAGGTTTCCTGATATAGCCTGATCTGTTATCTTTCCATCCTGACAGGTCTGACCTCAATTGGATTCTCTGAGAGAGAGTTATGCCAAATGTCGCAACGTGACCTGTTTTGGGATAAAACAGGAGAGCGAACTTGTACAGCGTGCCACGTGTCACTGTTTTAACTTCGGCCTCTAAAAACGTTTTATGAGATAGCTCGGCCTGTTACCTTTCCATCCTGACAGGTCTGACCTAAATTGGACTCTCTGAGAGAGAGTTATGCCAAATGTTGCAACGTGACCTGTTTATGGGATAATACAGGAGAGCGCAATTGTACGGAGTTCCACGTGTCACTGGTTCAACTTCGGCCTCTGAAAACGTTTTCTGAGATAGTACAGATTGTGTACTACCTGTCACTTTTTACGAAATTTCATTTGGAGCTTCCTAGCCCAAGATATGACCTTTTTCCCAAGGTCACCTGATTTTGACTCAGATCTGGAAGAGGCAGAAACCCTATATTGTACAGATCATAAATCACAAATTACAATGAATTAGAGGTTTTCCTTTGGACACAAGGTACCTGGAGATTTAATATTAGTCCTGTAACAATTTCAGATCCGAAAACTTCGCCAAAATGGATTTATAGCGAAAGTGCTACGATGACTGGTTTTTGCTATGTAAAACCCTAACCTTCAAATTGTCGTAACTAAGCAAGTGTCTTTAGTGCCATACCTTGTCTTCCTTCAGGTTAGCTCTGATACCATGTTAAAATTCAATATGATAAGATAGAAAATAGCAGCATTACATTCCATTTCACAATAATAGCATATACAGGATCACTGAAGAAACAACAAGCACAGCATAAACACAAGAGACAGAGATTTATCCTGGGAAACCCTCATGGGGTAGAAAACCCAGCAAAGCTTCCTCAATATAGATGACCAGCAATATACAAAGATGAAACCCTGAGACATGATCTCCTCCTCCACAATAGCAGACCTCTCCTCCACAAGTGTGCTATCCTCAAGTGAGTGAATGTGTATAATGAGGAACACACCTCCTCTATTTATACACTACTCTGATATGTATTTTACACAAGTACATGTAGGCTCGTATTTAACCATTAGGTTAAATACCCCATTATAACTGACTGGGCCGACCCCTCTAGGGTGGTCTAATAACCCTTTGACCCACATAACACATACAAGGCCGACCCCCACTAGGGAAGTCTAATAACCCAAGTTACCACATTCCGACGGAGGAATAAACATCTCCGGATATACAATAAGATCTTCACGGAGGAATGAATCATCTCCGGAATAATAAAGTACAAATATAATATTCTTTGAAGTTACAATATCTCAACAGCAGTCATCCTAGATTGTTGCAGAGGCTAGACATGACATTGTAGAGTCGTTGTTCACTGCCATGGGTAGTGTTGTTGTTGCTATGCATGGAGAGGCATCTAACACTTGTTCACAATTCCTGTTCACCTACACAACTCTTATTGAAAAACACTTGTTCACGATTCTTGTTGCATGGTACTCCAATGTGAATTCACTTGAATGTATGGTTAGTGCTCCATAAACTTCATCCATAATAGTTTTATAAATTTTTTTTAGATGCTTTAAAAACAATATTAAAGATCTACTAGATAGTTGAATTGTAATGTGTAGACAACATAATGTAATTGTAAAATTTCAGTTTTAAATTGTAATGTACATTCTAATTTTAAATTTTGATTTCAAATACAATTGTAATGTAATTGAGAATTAAAATACATCTATACAATGTAAAATTGTAAAATTTAAATTTTAAATTGTACAATGTATTCTAGTTTTAAATTTTTATTTCAAATGCAATTGTAATGTAATTGAAATTGAAATTTTAAATTGCAATATCACATTGAATTTTCAATTGAAATTACACATTAAATTTTAAATTGTAATTGAATTGGAATGTGAAAATTGTAATTGAATTGTAATGTGTAGACAACATAATGTAATTGTACTTTCAATGGCACTGTGTGAGGAGCTAGTTTACCGTTCCAGTGCCTTTTGCAAAAATCCAGAAATGTGTCATAGTATAGTTGAAATTCAACGTGGTATCGACAACAACAAGTGTCGCGAATCATATTCGGCCTAATATACCACGGTTTCAATTTGTTGAACATGTTAAATGATGTTTGAACACCAGGATTGGTTTCTTGGAATTCCTCGTAAAGTGAAACTGTCGTCGTCTCCATCACATGCTTACAGTGCTCTTGATAAATACCTATGGATAAGCGTTGTCGCAGGACATGCTTTCAATCTGGAATAGCACGAGAATGGCTATTCCAAAACTCTACCACCTTCTCTCTAATGCCCGCTTCCATCCTTCTTCGATAAGGTTCCATACAAATAAGATCCCAACAAGCAAATTCATCATTTTCATCTATCCGGACCCTGAATTTAGTATATTTGAACAATGTTTTTTTTTGAAACTTTGATCAATGATGCCATTGTTGATACCTTTCGATTTCTTAAGGTTCTTTGTGCCACAACAGTCATTGTACTTTCCCTACGATCATCTCGGATATCATTATTTATTGATCTTCCAAACGAAGATAATGTAGTTCTTACATTTTCTATTGCATTCTCACATGTCTTTTTTGTTTTAGCATCTTGAAAACTCAACAACTTTGTGGCACGTTTCAATTTTTTGTGTTTTATCAACCCATGTAGGATTTGAGCTTGTGCCATCATTGAATGTTGTTCAAAATATGACTCAATGATGTTACTGATATGCTCTCTAACTGTACGACTAGGGATCAAGTTCCCAATCTCTTCTCGTGCAAAAACAACTGCACAATCCTCAAGACAATTTGCACACCTTCCAACCCCACTACAACTCCCAAATATACTAGAAATGTGAGAGGGCAAGGTGTCATGTGATGGTTGATCAAGATCATGAGGGGGCACAGGGTCATGTGATTCTTGATCACCATGATATGATGGCTAACCATAATCTATCCCTATATAATCAAAATTCATGTGAAGGTGATTTCAATAAAAAATGCACCATGCAAGGATCGATTAATTTTAAAGTACCAACTTGAAGTGTTTTGAAATGCATAATTGGTACAAGAATTGAAAATACTTTTAAAAGAAGATTTAATTTTTTGGAACTTGAATTCAAAATAAATAAATATGTACATTTAACTTGAAAAAGTTGGTACAAGTATTGAAAATAAATTAAAAACAAGAAAATCGTTTGTGACTTAAATTCAAAATAACAAAATATGTATGTAGTTACTTGAAATTGTACATTTAGATTGAGAATTGTTAGTAAAGTTTGAAAATCAATTATGTATAATTTAACTTGATAATTATTACTAACTTGATAGTTGTACATTGAACTTTAAAATCGTTAGTAACTTTATATTTGATATGAAAATTAACAAATTGAAAATTGCGTATGAATTGAATATTCCAACTATTGCATAACTATCCATTTAACTTGAAAACTGTTACAAATTTTGAAATATAAATAAAATATATACTTATTATAAGAAAAAAGACATTTAAAACTTATTCCTACATTCATGCATAGAACAATTGGTGTACATGAATTGGAAATACATTAAAAACAACATAGTTGAATTTTCCAACTACTACATAATTATCACAATGTTTATTTTATTTGATGTCATTGAATTTTACATATATAACTATTCATTTCATTTGTTTTCAAATTGAATTTTCTAACTTTAATACATGTAACTATCACAATGTTCATTTCAAATAAAATGTGGACTAAATTAAAATTAGACATTGATAGTTATTTCAATCAACACATGTTGAGGCTTGGAGCTCAAATTAAATTTAACTTGAAATTGTTAATAACTTAGAAATTTGAAAATTGTTAAATATGTACATTTTAAGTTGAAAATAGGGTCCAGGTGTACATTTAATTTGAAAATTGTTTCAGTAACATTGAAAATTGTTAGCAACTTAGAAATTTGAAAATAGTTAAATATGTATATGTTTTAACTTGAAAATAGAATTTCCAAGTGTACATTTCATTTGAAAATTGTTCCAATAACATTTGTTAGCCACTTGAAAATTATTCATTTAATATGAAAATTGTTACAAATTTTGAAATATAAATAACAAAGTTATGAAATAGATAACAATATTCATTACAAATAAATTAGATTATGAAATACTTATTTTTTTTGGAAAATTGTTACTAATTTTGTAGTCTAAATAACAAATTGTACATATATTTTTTTAACAAATAACAAAACAAGAATTGAAATTAAATTTAACTTGAAATTGTTAGTAACTTAAAAATTTGAAAATAGTTAAATATGTACATTTTAAGTTGAAAATATGGTCCTAGTGTATATTTAATTTTAAAATTGTTCCAATAGCATTGAAAAATTGTTAGCAACTTAGAAATTTGAAAATAGTTAAAAATATGTACATTTGAACATGAAAATAGGATCCAAATATACATTTCAATTGAAAATTGTTCCAATAACATTTGTTAGCAACTTGAAAATTATTCATTTAACATGAAAATTGTTGCAAACTTTGAAATATAAATAACAAATGGATGGAATAAATAAGAATATCATTACAAATAAGTAGTAAATAAATTAAATTATGAAATAGTTAAATGTTTTGGAAAACTATTACTAATTTTGTAGTCTATATAACTATTTGTTAAAAAGATTATTACAAACAAAATATAATAAGACTAAAATGAAAAAAAATAGTTAGTATATGACAAAAATTATTAGAGAAAGATAAAATATGATATTTAAATTATGTAGCATATAATTAAAAAATTTACTTTGGTTGTCCTCCATTGGAATTTATTGCACCAAAGGTGCATCTTCTTCTTCTTTGAAGCTTTCTCTTTGTTGTCTCATTCTTTGTCTATTCTTCTCACACTCTTCATTTTCATTTGTTTGACAAGCATGCTTCCTTTGTCATTTTCTTTTGCTCCCCATCAAACTACAATGAAAACAAACAAAGATTTCTTCAAATTGTTATAACAACCAACAATATGTTAATATGAAATTTTGAAATATGTCTACAAAGAAATATTACATGTCTAATGAACTTTAATTAAACAACAACAAAATCACAAAGCTCTAATTGAACAACATCAAATTCACATAGCTCTACTTGAAAATAAACTAGCAATGAGTTAAATTAGTGTTGTTGATCAATTGTTAGTAATTATATAGAGGTTGCTTGTTATTTTTACGAGGGAATGGTGGTTGGCAACATTAATTGTCCAACTCCTTTCCTGGGTTCTTTTTGTATGTTTTATTTACACAGAAAAATCCTCGATTGAGCTAATTTTACAAACCCTCGATCGAGCTAATTTTACAAACCCTTGATCGAGCAATAGACCTCGATCGAGTTCTATGTAAAAACCTCGATCAAGGTCATATTTAGCCCTCGATCGAGGTATTTTAAATACCTCGATCGAGCAAATACTTCGACCGAGGGCCTAAAAACGGGCCGAAATCCCTTTTCAGTGCAGAAAGAAAGTTTTTTCTGCCTTTCAGAGGCTTAAACTATGTCATTAAATGCACATTAATGGTCAAAATTGATACCATTGGATTCGTCAATGAACCCTCTATCCATATACATAAAATTTACCAATTTTTATCTTCGTATGTCTTTTGTTTTTAAATTTCTACTAAAACTTGCCCTAAAAAACCCTGCGGACAACTCTGATTGAGCTCAAGGATAAATCAACAACATTCAAAATACACATCCAAAAAAATTGAGAAAATACACAAGCACTAGATAAGTGCGTCCTCTTCAAAATGGTATTTTTAGTTTTACAAATTATGTAAAAAATCAAAATATTTGGTGCACACACACACACATGTGTGCAAAATGCAACTGAAATATTCATTGGTTAGTTTCGAAAAATAATAGTAAATATAATTTTTCGAGAAAAATATGTATGCACTAGTGCATTTTGTCTAGATCATGTTCACATATTTCATTTTTTAAAATTATTACTTTAACATTAAATTATTGTGCACACACACAAACCACTTGTTAATTTTTCTTCAAATTTTTAAGTACACATGTTTCATTAAATAAAAATTTGACACGATAAATGACATTGGTATATTTCAAAAAAAATATCATTGAAAAGTCAACATAATTCTCTACATTTCGTTTTTTAACCGCATATCAAAATTCATGTGAAAAATATGAGTTTCGAGGGCTTCAATTTAATATATGGGTAAAATTTCTATTTTTCATCGTCATATTTGGCCAAAAATAGTTACCCATCTTTATGGAATCACCCTGTACTCACCTCTATTATCAGTGCGAATGGCCTTGATCTTTCTATCTGAAAAATTTTCTGCAGAAGACTTGAAAAACTTAAAGAATCCAAATACTTATGACTTTAATCTGACAAAGTATACCCATGTAAATCTTGAATAATCCTCAATAAAAGTAAGAATATACCTTGCCTTGTTCAAAGATAGATTTGGAAATGGCCCTGCAACATCACTATGAATTAGATCTATAGGTTGAGAGGCTCTCCTTTCCTTCCCCTTCTCAAACTTCTTTTCTGGATGCTTGCCAATCAAACAACCATGACAGTTTCCCTTGGCAAACTTGATCTTGGGCAGCCCTTCAACCATCTCTTTAGTATGCATGTCTTGCAAGTATTGATAGTTAAGATGCCAAAATATTTCATTCATATCCTACTCTCTTAATTTGCATGAGTGTGAAGAGCAGACTCTGTAGAGAGAGGTAGAAAATGGGAGAACTCATACAGTTTTGAATTATGATTTGCAACACCTTTTGTAATGGTAGAACCTGATACCATGTCTTGAATTTTGACCTCATTTGGAGAGAAGATCACCCTCTTGCGCTCTCCAAAATAGCTGATCTGATATACTGAAAGTAGATTTGCAGTGAATGTAGGGACATAGAGCACATCTAAGAAGTACCCATGATCAAGTTTGATTCTTCCAATCTCCTCAAAGGAGACCTCAGAATCATTCCCCAACATGATGGATTGTCCAATAGTAGCTTCGAAACCAATGAAGAGATACTTGGAGTAAGACATGTGTCTTGATGCTCCAGAATCTTTGATGAAGGAGGATTGAGTTGATGCACCTGCCATGAGGGCATGGCATCTCTCTTTGTTCTCAGATCCGGATGGTTCACTCTCTTTCTTTCTAGAACATGCAGGTACTAGAAGATTATTTTTTTCAAGAAGTGAAGCCATGAGATCTATGGTCTTCTTCATAAATGATCTCTCAGGTTGGTATCCTCGATTACAGTATGTGCACTTAGATTTTCCCTTTTGAGTTTGCTTGTCCTTCCTAGGATTCAAAGCTCCATCTGATGAATTTGGAGTCTCCTTTTGCTTTCGGTCATTCGACTTTCTATCATATTTTTTTTTCCTTTTCCATTCGCTCTCCTTGAATCAGTAGCTCCAAGAGATGAATCCAATTTGGCTTTTATCACTCCCATGTGCACTATCTTATCCTCCTCAAGAGTGAGGGATTGGATGAAGTCTTCAAGCGAAGGGAATTTCCATTTTGGAATGGGCAACTTTGCTAACTGGAAGGTAAAAAAAAACACTGAATAATCAGGGCCTAGCTTCGACAGGATGGCAAGGATGAGTTGTTCTTCTTCCGTCTCAATCCCACACCTCTTCAATTGTGAAATCAAGTTCTTGAATTTGTTGAGAAACTCAGTGATAGTTTCGAAACTACTTGGGCTCAAGGAGATGAGCTCATTTTCTAGTTTATGACCCTTCAAATCATATTTTTGGCCAAGGAGGGATTCGAGCTTGTCCCAAACCTCCTTTGGAGTCTTCAAATTGATAACATGAAAGTGTAGTTCTTCAGAAATGCTAAGTAGCAGCAATCCTACTGCTTCATCAAGCTTGTCTAAGTACTTGGATTTCTCTACTGCACCAGTGGAATCAACTGTAGAGCTATTCACCACTTTGGAAAGGCTCCTTGACTTCAATAAGATGTCCATCTTTTCCTTCCATTCGAAGTTGTTGAATGAATTCAACTTGAGATCCATGATATTGAATAATTCGAAGTTGAAGAGAGGGGATTCCTACAAAACAAATGAGAATTATGAAAAGAAGATCTGCTGCAATTCGAATTGAACACTGCCTTAGGACACTAAGCACATGTGACTGGGTCCTTCACACCTGGCTAGAACTCAGTATATTTATCCAATGAATTCAAGGAAATAGCACTAGGATTTGTTGTGGAAACCCAGAGGCTTTTGGTGCTCAATGAAAGGAAGCTGCTGAAGGAATTGTTGCAATTGCTGCTGCTACAATTCGAATAGATGTTGTCAGCTCTGATACCATGTGATATTTTAGGATTAGGATCACTCAACAGTAGAAGACCTCACTAGAATTCACTCAATAAGTGTAGAAAGAAGAAGAAGAAATATTGAATCAATAATCACTCATTACACAAAAAATGGAGAAAAATTGTTGTGTCATACATCAGTTGTAAGCTGGCACTCTGAATATTGAATAATAACTTAATACAATAAAAAAAATTCGAATGCCACTAATTTCATTCAAATTCTCCTCAAAGTGTGGCTTGGATAACATTGGAGACATCATCCAAACCAGTGGCAGTAGTCACAATAGTAGTCAGTCAAATGAGTCTAAATAAGTGCATGGGCACTGATCTAGGGAAGGAGACTCCAATGTGGGCGCATGAAGAGCTGTCAGTAGTCAATATAGTTGATATAATCTCTCTAGAGTTCTATCTAAGTGGTTGACTTAGTTAAACTAGTAATTAATCCCCAAAACAAGGAATAGATCCACTAATCATGGAACTAACTGAAATAACTCCTAAATAGATGGAAGAGGGTGCACTTGTACTCCAGTGATGAAAACAAGGGTGCATTAGTGGCTAGGAGGGCTAGAACTAAGAAGAAACAGGCTCTTAGGGGCTGCAAAATAAGGACTAGGTGCTAGGAGACTACCATACTAATGACTGATTTTAAAAATATCTTAATGGAACCCATATCTAACTACTAGGCCAATAACCCCATACTGAAGGCTCATGTCATGGTTTTTAGGTGTCAATTCCCATTTCCATTGCATAAATCCTACTCGTGACATTTATATCCCACTTATATCCTGGCAAAGAACTCCTACAAAGGATGCATGTGTTTGATTGAATACTTGTTTAAGGACCTTGAGCCCAAGAAGATTCAACAATATCATGAGGCACTTGTTTTCTTTGCTGAACTATGTTCAAAGTGCCGCAATGCACCATTGATGCACAAAACCTACCAATGGTGTCCCTAGTTAACTCTAATCCCAAATACACCTTAGAGAGGGTCTACGTTGTGGTTTTTAGATGTTGTTAAGGGAAATTGATCTCTATAAGTTACATTTAAGGCCTAAGACCCAAGTGTTTTCCTCCCCTAACCATGACACTTAAGCTCTAGAAGGTTCATTTAAACATTTTAAGCCCCATGTTCCCCCCATGTAACAATTTTTAATCCTTTAAACCCATTTCTACTACACAAAAACTACTCACCTAAATCCCACTCAGATGCTAAAGATACCCAACCATGACCCCAAGATACATTTTTTATGTGGATGTGTTATATACCTATTCGTCACACTTATTTTTACTACCATGAAAATATGTTTATCATAACCCCTAAGGGTTTTAGAAGGGTAATCTAATGTTTTTCACAATCCCTAGACTTCTTTGGAAATGGAATCTATCATTAAGAGGTTGAAACTCCATCTTCCTACCTTGATCTATGCACCTTTTGAAGGGTCGTCACCCCCTCTTCCTTATGTAGGGAGAGATGAAACCATGTCATCTCTCTTTACACTATTATAAGGGAGCGATGAAGTCCCACTTCATTTATCTGTGCCAAGATTTAGGGGAGCAATGAAGTTGGTTTAACTACTCCATCTTAGATGTAGGATCCATATTTTTAATTATTTGGTTGGCTGGGTTAGGGATTTGATCCACCCCCTGTCCTTCTATCCTGAGTAAGTCTAATCTTCATTGATATAACAAATCATCTATTTATCCACAACTTTATCCATAATAGTTATGCTTCCAAATCCTATATAATGACATCCATTCTCCATCAAAGGGAATGAGAAAAGGTGAGAGCATCACATTTATGATCCTAGGACACCTTAAGGGGCTTGAAGGAAATGCTTGGAGGAGTTGTTGCTGCATCAAATTCATGGTTGTAAGTGCTTCTTGTTTTGCTTTCCCTTAATACAATACTTGCCCTATTCTCCCCATTTATGTCTCTTATAATTGTATTCATGAATATGTCTATCTTTTGATAGTTAGATATATGCTTGATACACTTGCTATGTTGGAAAGGAATTGTTCTCTATTTAGTGCAGGCTTCCATTTTCAATATACCGAGCTCGAATCTCTGGACTAAGAGTTGGAAGAACTAGGAGATCAATGAGTACAACCACTCGAAAGAGAGGTAGGTCATCTAGTTCCTCTTCTCTTTTTCCTACTTTGATTGCTTGTGTATGAGTTAGGTATAGGAGATGTTAGTGTTGATTTGTTTTCTGTCTATCTTGGATTGAAGGAGTCGCAACCCAAAGGAGCTTTCACCTATCCGCAGGGGAAATATTCCATAACAAGATGTGAGACACATTCATGTTTATCACCTGTATTATGGTTTTGTTATGGTGTATGTGTCCATTTAATAATGCAAATATACCTTGCAAGGGTTTGTGTGGTGGTTGAAGTATGTCTTCATGGTGCTTGAAACTAAGAAGCTATGTTTAGGCCTTGAGGTTATTGTGTCCCTACACTAAGCATGGTCAAGGCCCTGAAGAGCCATCCCTGATTATGGCCCAAGAGACATTCTTTTTTGGGACTGGAGACCCATTCCCTATTATGGCTTGAGACCCATTCTCATTTAGATATCAATATCCATTCATGAGAGATTATGTAGTATATATATATATATATATATATATATATATATATATATAGAGAGAGAGAGAGAGAGAGAGAGAGAGAGAGAGAGAGAGAGAGAGAGAGAGAGAGAATTTTTATCTTCTAAAATATTATCATCATAGAAATCGCTAGGCACTACTGAAAAATAATAACTACCATAGAGTATAAAGGTTGCTACAATTGTATGAAGAATTTGGTCTACATAGGAAAATGGTTGAACTCTTTTTTCATTTAGAAACTACTCATTGGTACATGTTATGTGGTTGCATTATGAGAATATTTCTATGCTTGGTTTCAAATACATGTAGGGATTGTGTGTGAACTAATTTTTTGGTGGAAAGATATGATGTAGAGGATTGTGTGAACTAGACAATCAAATTAAATTACGCAAATTTTATCTTAAATGGTGATCTTAGTAGAAACCAATTTTTTTATGGAAAATAATGTGAAACAAAGCCAAGTAATTGGAAACTAGAGGGAGGAAAGTAGTAAAAATAAAGGACCATGTGTTCACAAAGTAGAAGGTAGATCTAGTAAATTATTTGAATCAATAATTGTATAAATAATTATACAAAATTATCACAACAATGAGGAAGTGGATGGAGGGATCATTTGATTTCTAATAATAATTAATAATAATAATAATATTTTTTTAAGGTCACATCCAATCTAGGCACCAATTTGCTTTTTGAAACCCCCTTGTTTGTGGGACAAGGGAACCCCCTCTTCACAATGATGTAATTGATAAAGTCTACATAGGTGTACATACCCTACCCCCCTCCGGATTTGAACTTATGACTTCATAGGAGGAAACATGTGTTCCTAACTGTTAGCCTACTTAGGATGTACCTTATAACAAAAACTATGAATTGCACTACCCAATATCCAATACCTTCTAACAAAAACTATGAGTGCCTTCACTTCAATCAATTTTAACAAATTTAGATTTTGGTGGTATTAAAATAAGATGGAAAATACCTTGCGACTATCTTTCCTGAATTCACAACACTAAAATAATGATCTATTGGTTTGGGTAACATATATGCATTCATATCCCAATGCTTTAAAAAAAATGGTTGTTTTTTTGGAAATCAAAAGACTGCCAACTACATTAAAATGTTTCACAAATTAGTTTCAATAGAAAATAATTTAGGACATAAATTTAATATAGATCACCCATAACCTAGGTCAACCGTACAACACCATTTGAGTTCATCAATAGATTACACCCATACCCTAGGTCAACCGTACAACACCATTTGAGTTCATCAATAGATTACACCAACACCAATTTAAGAATTAACTATGAAAACTAATGTTTGCATGGATGGAATAAAAATATGATACTTGAGCAAGTAAAAAATATTTGATTATATTGATAATGAATCATTAAAAGTGAGGGGGGGATTGCTTTTAGTATAGATCTTAGGGAAATTTATGATGATTCATTAATGTATATAACTTTAACAAATTCCAATTGGCTTATTAATGAGTGATTAATACAACTAACTAATAATTCTTAACTATATTGATGCTATAAAAACTGTTTCAATCAACAACTACTCCAATTTATAGATTCAAGATGGTAGAAATAATATAACCTATAACAACTACACTCGTATTTTTAATTTATAAATAGTATAGTAGTTTTGAAATGTATTATTCCCAAGTGTTTGTAGTAGGTAGCATTTATGGACACTCATAAAATCTAGTGTCATTTCTAGCCAATTTTGAGAGCAAGTGTAACTCATGAGATTCAATGTCACATAAATATCTGGAGGATGACAAAAAAAATAGGCACTGGGATGGCAGTTTGCTATGTTATACATGTTTCATACCTATAACATGAGCAAGGGAAATGTGTGAGAAGATGTGGTTTCCAATACTTCATTGAAGGGTGCCATTATTAAGGTTGATGTTGATTCCATTAGAGAAATTTTGAGGTAAAAATTGGGCCCCCAAAAAAATGTGCTATTAACATCAAATTTAAAAGAACTAATAGGATTTAATATGATGATGTCAACCACATGGGTAAATAGTTTTGTATGGAAAGGAAAAAAACTACTTTTTCTCATTTTTTAAACATATCTCCTAAAGGGTTTACTCAAAACTCTAGTGTAGGAAATCATTGGAACGTTAATAATGACACCCTTCAATGAAGAATTGGAGGCTACAACTCCCCACACACTTACACTTCTGATGTTCATGTTAAATATGTTTTTTACCAGGTACTTTTAGTTTATCTCATGGTGGGTCAATCAAAAGTGTGCAGCTTTCATACTTTTTATTGATCCACCCCGAGATAATCTAAAAATGCAATAAAAATCATATTTAACATGAACATGTGTAGGGGAATTGTGTGGGAAGATGTGGTCTCCAATAATTCATTGAAAGGTTCCATTATTAAGGTTGATGCTGATCCTTTATGTGTCTAGTACAAACAACAATACGATCAAAATGTTGGAATAAAAATGAAGGTTGATCTTATTAAGACCAAGCCTAAAGGTCTTTGTTTCCAAGATGCTATCCAAATGTTTGACAAATTGCTTGACTACAAAGTGTTTGATGAAATGCTTGCTAGCCAAGATTTTAAACAAGGGCCTATTCAAATTTTTTCGAGGTCTCTTTTTGGGAACACCTTATGTTTATGGGTGAAATCCATAGATTCTATGTTGATTCTAAATAAGAAACAGGGAAAATTTTAAGAACCCCCCCTAAATTTCTATGTATAATAAATGGGCGAACCCTCATGATTTATAGGAAAATATGAAGGCTATTTTCTCAATGTTATATTATGTATATATAATTTTTTTGCGAATCTCTCAATGAATTATATAACTTTGTAAATTCTTGGTGAATATTTCACTAAGTTATAAAACCTTGTAAAATATTGGCGAATATTTTGGCAAATATTTCAGCAAGTTTCTCCTTGGAAATTCATGCCCCCCTGCATGCCCAATTACATGGCTATAAATGAAGTCCCATCCCCCAAGCATGATACCCCAAACACCCTTGAAAACGTTATTTCTGCATCGTCGATCACAAGCTTCACAATCCCCATGTTTTCAGCATGTTGGTAATGGTTTTAATCAATTAAGCAAGATGAGGAATGAATTTGCTCAAGAGATTTATCCTCCCAATAAATGATTGTACTTATTTCGTATTTCTGGGGTCTCAAGTGCTTGTATAGTTGCTACTCTTTCAGGATCTATCCTCACTCCATCTTTAGATACTATGTGCCCCAACAACTTACCTTCTCTCAAAGAAAAACTAGATTTATGGGGGTTTAGAGAAAGGCTATATTTTTTGCATTTTTTGAAAGTCTATTTTAAGTGGGACAGATGTTCCTCATCATTCTTAGAGAATACAGTCATATCATCTAATATATAACTATGAATTTGTCTCTTTCTCCAACAAATGCTATGTCCATGGCACATTGGAAAGTTGCACCGACATTCATTAACCCAAATGGCATCTTATCATACATAAAATTCTACCATGGAGTGGTAAAAGATGTTTTATCTATGTCTTTTTTACTCATGGCCACTTGATTATACCATGAAAATCCATCCATCGTGGATATCCTGTTTGCTCCAACAACTTTCTACAAAATTTTGTCCATATTGGGAAAATGATAATTATTCTTGAGAGAGAATTTGTTGAGATTCTTGAAGTCAACACACAATCTTATTTCTCCATTCTTTTTTTTGGCAAGGACCAAATTAGCAACCCATTCAGTGTATCTAAGAGGAATTATTATTATAGCATCTAGTAATTTCCTCACTTCCCTTTCTATAATGGGCATCAAAATAGGATTTGTTTGCCTGAGTTTATGCCTGAAAGGTTTTGTTCCAGGCTTCAAAGGGATATTATGTTCAATTATTGAAGTATCATAGTTTCTCAGATCTTCATACCTCCATGCAAATACATCTATATGTTCCTTGAAATTTTTTATGTATCTTTGTTTTACTTCAGGAGGAAACATCTTTGAAAGTTTGATATTCTTGGGTTCCTCTTGAGTACCAACATTTATCTCTTCAATATCCTCTTCTTTTGGTTGGATTTTAGGGTTATGAGGAACATCATTCTTGTCAAATAATCATTCTAAAGGAACCATTCCCTTAGGGATGAAATTACTCTTCCGCTGGACAATCTTATGATTTGCAATTTTATGATTTTGTTTGGCATCAGCTTCTTATTTTTCTTGACTGTCTACATATTCTTCTGCTTACTGTTCTTGATCAATGCATGTACTTGAAAAATCATCAATTAATTCCAAAAATATTTTGGTCTTTTGATCATCCTCAAACACTTTCCAATGTTTGGTATTATCTGGAATAGATGGCCTATAGATCATCTCAACTTCATGCATCAACTTGATTTCAATGGGAGGTTTAAAAGAGCTTGCTGCTAAGGCCAATGAATCAACTTTCTAATTTTTCTTCCTCGGTACAGTTGTAATATTAAAAGCCTCAAAGAAATTGTCAATTAAATCCCATACCTAATTTCTGTAAGATCTCATTATGGGATGCTTAGTCTGATATATTCCCTTTATTTGTTGTATTACGAGTTCAAAATATCCAAAGACAAAGATATGTTTTATTCCCATTTTCTTAGTTGTTTCTAGGCCCAAGACTAATGCCTCACATTCAACTACATTATTAGTGGGCTCAAAATTTAATTTAAAAGATAGTGGAATCTCTTCTTTGGTTGGAGAAATAAGAATCACCCCAGATCCATCTTCATCCTTGGTAGAATATCCATCAAAATGCATGTCCCAAACCTAACCCTGTTCAAAATTCTCATTCTTTACTGCCATCATTTTCAAAGGTTATGTTTCATAATCATCTCCAACAATCAACATGCAACAACATATATCTTCATGTATGGTATATATGGGATAATTTATGGGACTTTTCCCTTCATTGAGTATGGAGGCATACTTGGCTTCTCTATACAGTTTTCATGTCTCCCCTACAAATAGTTGAATAGTAGCATATTTCATGTTCATCTACATTGTTCATCCCATCCTTTTTACACAAGTTTTGGACAGTAACATACCATACCTTGGAGGCACATAAACTACCACCACATCAAGAATAATAATATTGGAGGGTAGTTGAGCTAAAGTTACTACCAAATCCTTTATCATCCCCACACATTTTATTGGTTTTGAATCAAAATTGTATGTATATCATGATAAGGTTTAGTAATTTCCAATTCCAATTCTTCCATGATTACTTTTGGCATAAGATTATGAGAGGCACTTGAATCTAGCATATAATTATGTAGCAACTTGCCATGTAAACTCATGGTTACATAAAAAGGAGGTGTGTATTCATTGTTCTCATCTTCTACAGTGGGTCCAACTTCAATGGTAGGGGTTTCATCAACAATATTCAAGCTATCTGATTGACGATTTGTATTATTCATTTTGAGGACTTTCTCAATTTGCTTGGCATAGACAGGGTGTTGAGCCAATTCAGATAGTGGAATAGACATCTTAATTTTAGAAATATCATGTTGGAAATCAAAAGTCTGAGAAGATTTATCTACCTCTTTTGCTTCAATGGGAAGTACAACAACTTTCTTATAGGTGGGAGGAGGGATAACCTTTAGTTCAGAAGAGGATGGGGTGCTAGGATTTACTTTATCAACATAAGGATATTGAACAGGGGAGGAGTTATTAGAAGTTTTGGTATCTTTTTTTATCTTTGACCAATTTATTAGGGGCAATTACTTTAGGTTGATTGTTTGATAAGTTCCTTGTTCTTAGAAAATACCTTTTCTTTACTTGAGGTTTGTTTTGATACACATTATCTTGTAGTGACTTTTCATATTATTCTTGAGTGAAATGTATCATATCATCATCATCATTTACCCAGAGTAAATCTTCAGGAGGTTAAACATATCCTTCATCAAGAGGCATGTCCACCACATGATCAAAATCAGTTGTCCTTACCGGTAGTTGTATGTGAGGGTCTTCATTTCTTCTGCCTCTGTTTAGGACTGGAGGATTAAAAGGCCTCCTATATTGATTAGGATTTCTCTGTCCCATTCCGTGAGGATTTATGTATTGATTATTTCGATCTACCTCAAGTTTGGTGATCTTGTTTGACAAACCTCTCAATATATTTGACGTCTTATCAATTGTTTAATCTTGACTATCTATATTTTTGATTGATAAGCTAGCCTCATATTTAGGCTTCTTTTTATCCAAATATTTCATATGTTTCAATTTACTTGAGGATGTCATGTTTCCTTCTACATCGAGAGCATCATCTTGCATGTTTAAAAGATAGTGGATCTCATTTCCCTTAAAATCATGGAAAACTCATATTCATGTGCTCCTGCATATGTGAATTTAGCAACAGCTTGTAAAGGTTTAATATCTTGAGGAATTTTGTTGTAAATCTTGTTGAATATTTTATTAAACTCACTCACATTTTCTCCATTCTTATTCTTTAAAGCTGCAAATTCAATTAGGTAGTAAAGATGATCTCTCTTTTCACCCCACTGTCTCATAAATTCCTGTTCCACAATAGGCCAAGAATTTAAAGAATTTGTAGGTAGGGCTCTAAACCATTTCCTGAATTCTCTCTCCAAATAATGTACAAAAAGTCTCATGTACACATCATCTTCCTCAGAGAGAAGGTTTTCTGTGAAATCTTGAAACTTAGAAATGTGATCTTCTACTGTAATATATTTTTCTCCAACGAATTTAGGTAGAATCTTAAGATATTTCTTAGGCATGTCATGAAGATTATTTGGCAGATTTAAAGGGCCAAATCTATCGGTTATCCATGGATTTACTACAGGGGGTGGACCTCCTTGTCCTCTACCATCCATATTTAAATGTCGTAGGATAATGTTATGAGCTTGGGGTGTGATTGAGGATCTTTGAGGTCAAACAGATGATGGATTAGGTCCCATCGTATTAGCCAATGATGAAGGAGAAATGAATTGATGCTCTAAATTATGATTCATAGGGGTTTCAGAAATATTTTGCAGGTTTTCAAAATTATTTAAATCCTCATATACTTCTTGATTATCTACTGTAGGAGATATCATATTTGAATTAAAATGAGGAATACCTTTCCCTTAGACTGTATTGATATTCCTCCAATTTTCTCAAGAATCAAGAAATCTCTAGAAATATATTAACTGAGGATTCATTCGAGTATGTGTTTTTCTAGGATCCAGCTTGATCCAATGAAGTCGCTGGGTGAAAATTTCAACCACAATATATGATGTGTTTCACCACGTAGAGCTTAGACCATATTCAAATTGTACCAAGGGAAATATTACTTCCACTTTTGTTCCCCAGTATGGTCGTCATTTTTCATGTTAGTCCCCAGAGATAAATTGAGTTGAAATGATGTACGCTCAAGTATGATAGATGCTCAATTATTTAATGATAATAGAGCTATATAATTTATGCAATTTGTTTTGGATGCACTCTCAAATTTCTTGAATGGATTAGGTTATGCAATTCATTAACAAGTATAAATACATTCTGCAAAGGAAATTCATAGCATTCAACAAACTATATGAAAAGGTGAAAGCGTATTTAATAGATGTAGTACTAGAATTATTCAAAGAAGTGACTATGAAGGACAAATTCCTTGAATCTAGATGAACTTTGAACATAGTGAAGCCTCAAGATGGGGAATTTCAACAATTCTTACACACTGTAAAGTATACAACATAATGAATGAAGGAAACACAACACGATTTCATGCGTATAACATATACAGGAAATTACTTTCAATTCTAAACCAGACATAAAATATTTTAAAAGATGTAACAAAGGAAAAACTTTATGAATATCTAACAAATATTTTATCTTCAAAAATCATGAACATCAATGAGATCATAATGAGATCGAATGTTTCATCAAGATTCTATTAATGTCATGAATCTTTGTATATGGAACACAAAATGGAAAAAAAAATGGTCGCAATCAATAGAGGAAAAACATCTATGGAGCAATGTTGTGTCTTTAATATCATACATAGCCAAATTACAAGCGCCAATCCTGTCACTTGACTCTACAAAACTAGTTAGAGAGACTCTCTTCCTAAAATTGACATCTCCGTAGACTTAGTCTAATCTACCTTATATAGAGTCAGTAAGTAACCAAATTCAGTTTCTTACACTCTAATAGAAAATTAAAATACTCGACTCACTTTTTACAAAAATACTTTTACATTTCTACTTTACAACATTTATTGCTAAACTTAACATATTTAGTTCTTTTTGTTGGTAGCCTTCTTCTTGCCCCTAATGCAAACATTCAGTTGTTCAGGAGGATTCCCTATTGGCCCCACATGAGGTATGCCAGCTTGTTTCATCTTGTACATCATCTGTATATTAGTTGGTCCTGCAGGTGGCATAAATGAGATAGGTGATGGTTTATTTTCAAATTGAGCTGGAACCTATGGTATTGGTTGAGTTGTTGATTGATGAGTCTGTGAACTTGAAGACTGGTATGATGGTTGACCTGAAACTTGAGTAGTCGATTCTC
This sequence comes from Larix kaempferi, assembly GCA_027924585.1. Taxonomy (NCBI): domain Eukaryota; kingdom Viridiplantae; phylum Streptophyta; class Pinopsida; order Pinales; family Pinaceae; genus Larix; species Larix kaempferi. Next base: position 3,422,461 of record BSBM01000237.1, on the reverse strand, counting down.
TCGATGGAAATACATGTTTATAATATTGAATGACCATCTGTCATTCCTTCTCAAGCGGGTGCTTATGAGATCTCATATATTCTAAGGAAATCTCAGCATTGGTATATTTCTCATATGAGATTGGTCCCAATCTCTTGGTAGTACTCTTCAATCGCACCCATATATCAAGCAAATTTTTTATTATTTCCACTATATGTTGTTCGTATATTTCCTTTTCCAATGGCTATGTAGGGAACTCATCTTTCTTCTAATTAAGATGCTCTTTGTAAGTATCTTTGGGGTAATAATATCCATTTCCATCCTATGGAGAAGGAAATCCTAAATTCAGTACATCTTTGAAGATGGTTTTAAAATAAATTATATCATCAGTCATCTACTTGACATTATCCTTCATTCTAAAGACATAGGTTTTGGAATATTCTCATCATCATTTATATATTTGCATGTTGTTCATGCATGCATGCATCCAGTCATCAGTGTGGTAGTCTCCTAGCACTTAGTCCCCAATTTTTCATCTCCAACCACATATGTGCCCTTATTTACATCACTGGAGTTCAACTGCACCCTCTTTCACCTATTTAGGAGTTACATTTGTCAGTTCCATGATTAGTGGATCAGTTCCTTGATTTGAGGACTAATTTATTAGTTAACTTAATGAAGCACTTAGATAGACTACTACAAAGACTAATTAAGCTCTATTGGCTACTGACAGCTCCTCATGCACCCACATTGGAGTCTCCTTCCCTAGATTAGTGCCACATGCACTAGTTAGACTCAGTTAGAGTCACCTTTGACTGACCTTTGACTATTTTGGTCACTACCACTAGTTTTGGTGATGGTTCCAATGCAGTCAAGCCATGCTATTGAGGAGAATTCGAATCACCTAGGCAGTTTGAATTCATTCCATTGTACTCTCACATTTTTGCCAGCTTATAGCTGAGGAATAATATTACAACAATTTTATCATTTCTTGAATTAATGAGTGAATATTGATTCAATTCTTCTTCTTCTTCTTCTTTGCAATTATTGAGTGAGTTTTGTGAGGTTTACTTTATATGTGTGATATATCTTGTAAAATATCACATGGTATCAGAGCTGGAGTCAGCTATTCGAATAGCAGTAGCAGCAGTTGCAACAATTCATTGAGAAACTGTCTTGGATTGAGCACCAGAAGCCTCTGGATTTCCACAGCAATTCCTGGTGCAATTGTCTTGAATTCACTGGAGCAATCCAGTGAGGTCTATCTAGGTGTGAAGGATCCAGTCACATGTGCTCATTATCCTAAGGCAGTGTTCATTCGAATTTGCAGCAAATCTCCATCAACAATTTCATTTGTTTTGCAGGTTATCTCCATCTTCAATTCGAATTCAACAATATCAATGGATCTAAAACTGAACTCCTTCAATTATTTCGAATGGAAATCCAAGATGGAAATATTCATGAAGTGCAAAAGCCTTTCTAGAGTATTGAATGGGACTGCAATCAAACCCACTGGTGCAGTTGAGAAATCTAAGTACCTGGATAAACTTAATGAAGCAGTAGGACTGCTACTCCTCAACATTTTCGAAGACCTTCATTTTCATGTCATTGATCTTACAAATCATAAAGAAGTTTTGGAAAAGCTCAAATCTCTTCTTAGACAGAAAGATGACTTGAAAGGTCACAAGTTGGAAAATGAGCTTATCTCACTGAGCCCTTGCAGTTTCGACTCAATCACTGAATTTCTTACCAAGTTTAAAAATCTCATTTCAAAATTGAAGAAATATGGAATAGAGAAAGAAGAGAAGCAGCTAATCCTAGCCATTCTATCAAAATTGGTCCCTGATTACTCAGTATTTGTCTATACCTTCCAGACAACGAAGTTATCCATCCCAAAATGGAAGTTTCCCACTCTTGAAGAATTCATTTGGTCTCTCGCACAAGAAGAGGAGAAGTTGATTCACATGGAAATGATTAAACCCAAGATGGATTTAGCACTTGCAACTGCTGAATTGAAGAGAACGAATGGAAAAGGAAAGCAAAAAATTTTAGATAGAAAGTCGAATGAGCAGAAGTAGAAGGAAGCTCCAAATCAGTCAGAAGGAGCTTCGAATTCCAAGAAAGACAAGCAATCTCACAAAGGGAAATCCAAATGTACCTATTGCAATAAAGGATTTCATCTTGAGAGTGCATGTATGAAGAAGACTATAGATTTGATGGATCAACTACTTGAAAAGAATAATCTTCCAGTACTTGCATGTGCTAGGAAGAAAGAAGTTGAATCTTCAAGATCTGAGGACAAGGAGAGATGCCATGCTCTCATGGAAGGTGCATCCAGAGAGTCCTCCTTCATCATAGATTCAGGAGCATCAAGACACATGTCTTCCTCCAAATATCTCTTTACTGGTTTTGAATCCAATATTGGCCCTTCAATCATGTTGGGGAATGATTCAGAGGTCTCCTATGAGGGGATTGAAAGGATCAAGCTTGATCATGGGATATTCTCATATGTGCTCTATGTTACCACACTTACTTCCAATCTACTTTCAGTCTACCAGATGACCCATACTGGAGATACCAAGAGGGTGATCTTTTCTCCAAATGAGGTCGAAATACAAGACATGGTATCAACATCTACCATTGCAAAAGTTGTTGCAAACCATAAGTCGAAACTCTATGAGTTTTCTCACTTCTTAGACCTTTCTCCAAATAGTCTACTCTTCACACACATGCAAATGAAGAGAGTAGGATATGGCATGAAAGAGTTGATCCATCTTCAAATTCGAATTCTGAGCAAGATATGTCAGCTACTACTCTAGAAGTTGAAGAGACCTTCAAAATCTCTACTTCCCATGAGCCTGCTGATGTGCAAGATGATGATCTACTAAGTATTTTGGAGGTAAAATCAGATTATGGAGGTGATGCATTCTCCCTCCTTGGTCAAATGATTCCTATGAACTTCTATTTGGTCATTGGCACATGTTTTCAGAGTTTCACCGAAGATGGAAGACAGTACCATTCGATTGGCTTCAAAACTCAAGAAATTTTTTGTGATTTTGGTTTTGATCTCACTCCTGTTGGTTCAAAGGAGATCATAAGAAACCATCTTTCAATTCTTGGAGCTGATTTGAATTCCAAGCCACCACCAATGTGTCATGGTCCACTTGGTTTTGATCTCACCCCTGTTGGTTCAAAGGAGATTAGAAGAAACCATCTATCATTCATGGAGCTGATTTTGAAGTCCAAGATACCACCATCATGTCATAGTTTATTTGATTATGATCTCACCTATGTTGGTTCAAAGGAGATATCAAAGAACTACATACACATTCATTGAGTTGATTCTGCCTCAGTTGGTTCAAATCACATGCTCCATAATGATCTTCATATTTTTGGATTTGTTCTCACCATGCTTGGTAGGAAGAGCAAGTTCAGGAAGCCTCCAGATTCACTTGCATCCATTGTTGGAGAACTCAAGCACATGTTTTTGGAGCATGATCCACTTCTTCCCAAGAGGAAGATATCTCCAACACTTGATCCAAGGAGAACCAGATCAGATTTTGATAATGGAAGGTTTCATCCTTCTCACATTGATCCATTTCTTGCCAATAAATCCTTCTTCGGTGGAAAAGTCCACTTACCTTTTGGGGTGAGTGATGTACATGATTGATTATCCTACCACAGTATATCTTGACGGGGGGATTTCTTCCCACTGGGTTTTCCCTCTTTCCCTATATTAGCGCCACATGCCCCAGTTAGACTCAATTAGAGTCACCTTTGACTGACCATTGAATATTTTGGTCACTACCAGTGGTTTTGGTGATGGTTCTAATGCAGTCAAGCCATGCTATTGAGGAGAATTCGAATCACCTAGGAAGTAATTCGAATTCATTCCATTGTATTCTCACATTTTTTCCAGCTTACAACTAAGGAATAATATTACAACAGTTTTATCATTTCTTGAGCTAATGAGTGAATATTATTTCAATTCTTCTTCTTCTTCTCTGCTATTCTTGAGTGATATTTGTGAGGTTTACTCTAGCTGTGTGGTCTATCCTGTAAAATATCACAATAGGTCTGTTTCATCATCATTGATATAGCTATTTAATGATCTGAGTTCTATTTTCAATGCCCTTTTAAGCCAATTGCATTCTTGTCCTATTGTTCAGGTAATCTATGACCTCTGAAGCTTGCTTTGGCATACCTCCTAATTCCTTTTCTACTAACTTTAATTTTGCATTAGCCTGAGTGGCCATGTCCAATTCATCTTGGGTAACCTCGAAGTAGTCCCACTTTTGCATGAACCATCCTTCAATATTTTACCAAACTACTTGTGTTATTCTTCTCAATAGTTTTTCTCCTTGAACATTCATTTGTAGAGATGTTATTTGAATTTTTAGATATCCTACTTCTCTTTCTAGTTCTATAATGTCATTTATTTTTTACTACATTTTCCAATTCAAGGATTCTATTATCCTTTGTCTCAATTTATATGTTGGCATCATCAAGTCTACCACTTAGATCATTGTCTTATTCAATGGGTTGAGGACTTGACCTTAGATTTTCATGATCCCCTTCCATTGCATCTACATCAATAGTATGTTCACCTATAGCCTCTACCATATCTATTGTTTCAAACTGACTTTCTATTGCTTCTTTTGTACCTGTTACTTCTGTTATACCTATTGTAGGGTGAATTTCGATTGGAAATACAGGAAATAGTATTGTGGGTTCCCCCTCTGCTTGAATTGTAGGAGTCGAGGTTGTAGTACCTTCCCTAGTGGAAATTTTGTTCTTTCCAATTTCGAATTAGCAATTTTCTAGTGTAAATCATGAATATTTATTCTTCCTTCCTCGAATAACTCTTGGAGCTCTATCATGATGGCATAAATTCTTTCCTTGTTCTCCTGTACCTGTCTGAGTTACTTAGTTTGCACTATGCCTATAGTGGATATCTTTAGCCTTTTCTTCATATTTACAATTTCATTATATATTTTCTCAATCAATGATTTAATATGGGACCCATATGAAGGGTTTTCTGCTAATGCAACCAACTTTGATTCCAAAGAATTGATGGTGATTTGTTTGGCCATAGTGGTCCACTTCTCCATATTATATAATTTTTCAAACTTTTCAATGGCCAATCTAAGCTCTCTTTCTTCTTTCTCTAATTTGATAATTTCATTGCACATCATGTCAATTGTTTGCTTGTAAAAGTCAATTTTGTCTACCTTACTAAACTCTTTAAAGTTCACAATGTGCTATTCTGCTCTCCAATCACTTAGCTTGACTGGATTAGCCACTTTTGGTTCAATGACAATGAATCTTAGTGTGTCATGTTGGTGATAAACACTTGATATTAGCCTCCTTCCAATGGTTGGGACATCTTGTCTCAGTTCTTTCACCATCTTTATTCCTTTCTCCTTTATATTTATGTCACGAGTCTGAAGATCTATCCTTACATGGACTGGTTCTGTTGATGAAGAACCTTGTATATTTTGAGGAATGGTAAACTCAATGGAGGGATAATTGAGATATTGAATTGGGGGTTTCCTTGGAGAGTATGTATTTTCTTTCAGCTCAGTGATTTCTTTAGGGATTTCAACTGATTTTGACCCTCATACCTCTACTAATGATGATCATCACCTTCTGTTGTTGTTTTGTCCCTTTTGGGGTCTGGGCCTTGCTAGTCCTGATCAATGTCCATTTCTTGGACTTCTTCATCTGCCCTTTTTTGCTTAATCAATTGATGTTGTCTTTCTTCCTCTTCAAAACACTTTATGGTATCCTGGGCTTCCTCCCAAATTTATTTATTGGCCATTCTTTCCCAAAGAGTTCTAGATGGGAATACATATGTTGAATTTTTATTTTCAAGCCTTGGTTTGGATATAACCTGATGTGGATCATATGTATCTCTTTCATCCTTCTCCATATTTAGTTGACTAAGGTATCCTTGTACATATTGGGGAGCATTTAACCCTCTTATGATAAGAGGCCCTACTTCTTGTGTAAATAAGAATGACCTATGTTGTCTGAAATGTCTGAAATGCAATTCATCCGAGTTCATATTTTTCCTCACAAATTCCATAACAAATATTCTGGGTGTTAGGAAAGTAGGCAACTTGTAAGGTTCTTCTTCAAATCCATAGAACCTAATAACTGTGTGGTCTTCATAGAGAAACCAATCACCCACCTGGATCTCTTAGGTAAATTAAATATGTCTCTTATTACCTGGTAGCATTCTTGGGTGTGAACTACCATGTATCAGGCTATATGCAGCATGCATTACTTTATCTATGAATTCTAAAAAGTTGGAGTTGTCTTCTCTTCTTAGTACCAAATTAGTTCCACTCATACACAGGGATTTGTTTTCCCTAATCATATGTGGTTCTCAATCCCAGGTGTTTAAAACTCTCAAAATTTTGATAGAAGAATAAAAGGGAAGGGAACCTAAAGTACTCAATTGCAGGAAACTCCTCCAATTGTTTATGGATATTATTAGCTAGGTAGGTACAAAGCTCAAAGTGAGGGGGTATTCTACCAAGTTCAGTGGTCAATTTAAGCAGAATTCCTAGGATCACCTCATCTACAAATTTGTCATCCTCTAAACCAACAATGGTAAATATGATGGAGATGGATTTTCTGGAGTTGTTAAAGAACACAGTTGTGGCATAGGGAGGTGGAATAGTTTGTATGGATACCCCTGGTTCCAAATGCTTGGACATAAATTGATGATGATCATAGGGTCCAAGGATGCTAAAATCACTTGCTAGGGATTTTTCATTTAAAGGATAGGGGGATAAAGAATCTGGTATACAGAACATCCTTCTAAGGGCATCTCGGGTGACGAAAAAAGTTTTTTGGACATATCTGAAGACAAAATAGCCCGCTTGATGGGGGAGTAATGCTTGGAACACGAAGTGACAAATTCGGGGAAAACCAAAAACCTAGAGAAAACTAACCAGGGGAAATTTGAATTCTAAAGGTTAAATCAATCTTGGTAATCAAAAACTAGGGTCTTGGCTTCTTTAATGGTTTCAACTAGGTCGGAATTAGTGATGATGATGTTGAAAATGTCGGCCTCATGATTGTATATGTTCTCTTCCCCTAAGAAACAGGGATTCAGAAGGGTTACTTTGCGTTTAGGTGCCATTTAAATTCATTGGTTCAGTGGATTACAATCAAATTAGGGTAACTTATACCAATTTAGGGATAACTTATGAAACTAGGGATTTACTAAATTAATATCAGAAACAAGGTGTTACAACGTAATTTTCCACCTTGTGAGCATTAGCACTCTTTGGCTTGCAGGATCCATTTCATTGACTCAGAGGCAGTTTATGTCCTTCAGACACACTATTTCCCTATTTTTCTTCATGTACGCTAGCTGTTCCACTTTAGCCAGCATACCTGCGAGCTGCACCACTATAGCACGTGGGTGACAAGTAAAATGGTAAAAATCACTAGTAAATGACGTTTTACTCCCAAAAAGCGGTCTTAGGGTGACCTTTGGCCCTCCATTTTTCCCAAAACGCCTTGATGTGTCCTTTCACTTACCTTTGGAAGGACTATATATTGAGCAGATATGGCATATGGAAGGGAGGAGAAAGAGAGAGAAAGATAACTCTAGTGGATTTTTGTCGCATCTTGAGTCTACACTCATTGATCCTTGTTGTTGTGAACCCTTCATGTTCACCTTCCAAACTCCTATCATGGTTTGAGTTTGCCATTCCATGGAGGATTGAAGTGGTGGAGGCATAAGTGGAGAGACCCAGTTTTTGGTTCAGATTGGTTGCCGACAAGAGGTCGTATCACATTGTACTTCTTGTTATTTATTAATAGAAATACTCATATTATCATCCATTAATATTGTGAATGTTGTTTATACTACATTGGGTTGCATTTACTTATAATATCATGGACCATTGCTATTGATGATGTTAATGTATTTCATATATTATATGCACTTGTTGTATATTGGCTGTCAAGACTAATTTGTAGATTCAAGTGCACAAATTGAAAGCTTCAACGGGGATCTACATCGAACGTCTGGATCAAGGTTGGTTATATTCTCCATTATCTTAGCATTGTCATTTATATAGCATAGCATTGAGAATTGATTTAATTTCTGGTAGTCAGGTGTCTATTGTGGTCTACCCCAAGCCATAGGAAGTTTTCTCCGTAACAGAAATAGCGACTCCACTAGGGAAAACATCCATTTTTGGGGACTTTTAGGCATTAGTCCTTATTTAGAGTTGTCGTGTGTCGAGTCTCTATGTCATTGAATTGCTGTTAGGATACACTATAGAAAACAACCTTTTTATGAGCCATTGGACTCTTTTTCTGCTCATTTGCTTTTCCCTATACGCGGGTGAGCCTAGTTCTGCCTGCGTCTACCCACCTTTGTCTGCACTATAGCCCGCGGGTACCCACATTTATTCCTTGGACAGTAGCATACAACTCCGGGGGTGTTTGGTTTATGGCCTTTGGTTGTTGCTGGGTTGATTTTGAGTGTTCCTGAGACTTCTTTGGCCTTGTTCCTAACTGTTGCATGCCTTGTTCGTGACCAGAACTCCTCTTTTCTTGGTTTTGAGCCTTGTTGGTTTTTACCCATTTTTAATTTTCTAGCTCATTACATCAGCTGAGTCTTACTGTTTCGGATCTGCTAGGTTGTTTGAGTGGTCTCCTCTGCATTTCTGTAACTAAATAGTGGGATTTTTCTTGCATTTTTCATTTCATTATATTGAAAAATACAAAAACATAGTTTTGCATTTTCCTTTTGTTTATAAGTGAAAATACAAAAAAAATTACTTTTATGTACTGCATTTTGCATATGAGTGCTTGTGATTTCATCTAGGATTTGCTTGTGCATTGAAAATATACAAGAGTTGCATTTTTATTTCGGAATCGTTGGATTGATTTTCATTCTAGTGGCATTGTTTTTATTCGATAGATGAGTCTAGAGTTTGATGATTTTGCATACTATTGAGTCACATATATCATTAGTTTCATGACCATATCCTTTGAGTAACCACAGCCATTAAAATTAACGCTTAATCTTAAAATTGATTAGAATAATTTTATTTATAGGGTACACCAACTAATATAGGTTTAGGGTCTTGGAATAGATCATTGTGAGTAAACAATCCAAGACTACTAGACGAAACATTATGTGTCTGACCAGGGAGTGGTGAAATCCATGGTATACATCGGTGTTCTCAAGAAGCTCTGCTCAGACCAGAGTTAAGCACGAGGTCATCGGAGGTTGGTTGCGGAGATAGCCCTCCAATACTGGTCAAACGTGGGAGATATTTCTAGGATTTGTTCGTATATGGGGACTCTTGGGGGATTTGACCCTCTTGAGTTTCGGGCTTAGTTACCCTGCCCATACGACAGATCCCACCTATGACTGTCCCCCTGAGCATTCGTTATACTGCGGTGACCATAGTTTCCTTACCTAGGTATCGCATAGGGTGCTTGCAGTGGTTATATTGTTTGTATCCTGAGTCAGATAGGGGTTGGACAACACAATTGTTTGTTTCCGAGGGTTCCGTCCCTTTGCACGCATTGAAGCCTGGGAACCTCTAAAACTGATTTTGTTACCTTCAGCTACAGTTTGGGAGTCTCAAGCCTCTCCTAGGCGAGACATACCAGCTCTAGTGTCGGGAGCTCATTTAGCCACTCTGTTTGTCTTCTCTTGGCTGTAGTTTCTCTAGGTGTGTGCTCTTGATTTTCTGCTTTTTACCGATAGTTTGGCCATTAGGGGACATTTTTATTTTATAGTCTCTCAGGAGATATCGTGGCATGGAGTCTTGCTCTCCGACAATCTCGTTGGTTGGCTGGTTTACCAGCTGCCGAGCTTTCACGGTGTGTTGATAGGGGACGTCGGCGAGCTCCCTTCAAGTCTTCAGATTCTTACGAAACATACGTCATCGACGTCATGACTGCACATTCTGGCACAGGAGAAATATCTACGACTCCATCGAGTAAAGTGGAATACACTTCAGACACCTATACTCCTCGAGAGGCGTGGGGGGGTGATCCACCCGAGGCCCAACCTAGTTTGTTTGGTCCGGATCCAAACGAGACCCAACATAGTTTGTTTGGTTCGGATCCACCCGAGGACGACCCATTTGATCCTTTGAATCCACATGATTTCCATTATGGGATGCCAGAATTACATGATGACACTGGTCCTACGACCAACGCTACCCCGTTCTCTTTTGGTATGCTTGATTACAACACAATTGATCCTTCTACTGCATTTGGTATTCATGCTAGCACTAGTCATGGTGTTAGCAACACTGCACCCACTGGGGGAAATACCCTCGCCGGGGGCACCACATTTTGTACTCATACACATAGTATGGGGACCGGTCACATTCCTCCTAACAATGTAAATGTTGGAAGAAGGCCGCCTCCTAGGACTACCCATCCTAATAGGAACACTGTTCACAACACGACTCGCCATCCACAACACACTACGCATGCCTCTACTCGTCAACCAAGGACCACTTTTGTGAATGTTAACATTCCTCCCAATCACGGGGGTGGACACATACCATATACTTTTACATTCGTTGCCGCTACTAGTAATGCTAATGTAGGAGGTGGGAACATACCTCATATTCATGGTCACAACGCCACCATTCCTGATACTAGTAATACCAATGTTGGGGTTGGGAATACATCTCATACTTATGGTCACCACATGACTACTCACGCTACTAATAATGCTTACGTATGGGGTGGGAACATACCTTATAACCATGGTCATTACAACACGGTTCCTTCTACGAATAGTACGTATATGCCCCATAATTATGGTGGCAACCCTTACTACAATACAGTCGGCACTGGCCATCATTACAACCCACCTCAATATGGTGCTCAAAATGCATATATACTTGCTTATTCTCACATGGGTCAGGTCGGAGGAGGTTATCAACCTTATGGCCATGGTCAAGCTTATGGTCAGTCAGGTCCGTATAATTAGCAGTTTAATGGTCATGCTCAAGCTTATGGTCCTTCTTATCCTTCAGGTCCTTACAACCAACCTTTTATCAGAGCTTATAATCAAACTTTCCAGCCGCAGCTCCCGTTCCTTGCACGATTGAATCTTCCAGATCTTTCGAAGCTCATGAATGATCTGGTGTGTCACGATCATAATTGGCCTTCAGTCCCTACCAGGATCCCTTCGGACATTCTTAAGTTTGAGGGGAAAGGTGGTGAGGATCCAGGTGATCATGTCACAACTTTTCACCTTTGGTGCTCATCCAACTCGTTGAATCATGATTCCATTCAATTGCAACTATTTCAATGCACCTTCACGGGGGCAGCTGCGAAGTGGTATGTTGAGTTGCCTCGGGGCACTTATAGGGGTTTCAATGAGATCGCTTTGATTTTCTTGGACCATTTCTAGTTGCTGTTCGTTATGATACTGGTACTAAACTATTATCTACCTTCTATCAGAATAAGGCCACACATATTTCTGACCACGTTCAAGAGTGGCATCGACGGAAGAGGTTAGTGAAAGCCAACATTCCTCCAAAGTTTCTGTTGGAATGGTTTCTCAAGTCTTTACTTCCATATATTGCTAAGGATGTTTCGATGTCCGGTATTATGATTGAGGAACAAGCCATCTTAAAAGTCCAGTAGTTAGATTTACTATACTCTTAGCCTGGCATTTTGTATGACATTATTCCTGACGCACCGCGAACACGACATGAGCCCAAGTCAGTTCCTAGACCACATGTCGATGGCATTATGGGATCCGCAAGTACTCGCCCTGTAGATTTGGTGTCTAATCAAATGCAAAAAAATTCGCTTAACCAGTCTACTCCCGGACAGGTTCACACTTTGTCCACTTCCACACCATCGTCTGATGTAGACTCTGTGCTATCGACGAACGCATAGGGTAACCAAAAACCTGGTGGTAAGAAGAAGAGGAGAAACAACCGCAAGGGTGGAAACAATGGGAACAATAATAGTAATCGCAATACCCCTCGTAAAAAGAATTCCAACCCTCCTCGGGAAGGCGGAAATGCTGGTGAGGACCGTAAACCTAGGCGTAAGGTGAAATTCCCTTGTAAGCTTTGTGGGGAAGATAATCTTACTCACTTGCGTCCTTGAATCGAATAAGCATCGAAGCATCTTGCACAGAGACCGGCTGTGTTGAAGGATCCCCTTCCTCATCATCAGAACATGGATTCGCATGTTCCCGCTATTGGTTATGAACCTAATGAGACTACAACATCTTCTTCCAACACTAGTGGCTATGGATGCGTGAATATGGTCCAATCGGAGGTTAGTGTTGCTACTCGTCAACGTGATTATGGTGCACCACAACCGAATATGGGGAATGAGCCTCCCCCTCCTCCTGATAATTCCTTGCATATCGAGAAGCCCTCTAATATGCCGCAGATACCGAAAGGTGTTCTCAAGCGCTCTACGCATAATCCCAATGCTCGAGCCACCCAGAACTACTCCATTGTAGAAGATCTGAGCCAAACGTTGTGTTCCATGTGGGATCTTGAAGTTTTACAGGCATGTCCTTCTCAAAGGTATGCCCTTTTGAGTGCTTTAGGAGTTCAGGATGGTGGGAGTCCCAACATTATCAATTCTGACACTACTGATGTTCAACCTCACTTACCTTACCACATGGCTTTTCAAATCCATGTGGAGTGCCTTCAGAATTTCGTCAAGAGAACGGTGGTTGACGAAGGTGCTTCCACGTAAGTGATGTCTTTAGCTTGTTGGAAATCTCTTGGCTCTCCTCCTCTACTCACGTCTAGAACCATGCTCACTGTATTTGATGGTCGATTATTTAAGCTGCATGGGATTATCCCTTCCCTTGTCGTCCGCTTGGGAGGTAAACCTATGCCTATTGAAGTCAAGGTGGTTGATGCACCCATCGACTACAACCTTCTAATGGGTAGGAATAGGATGTACGTTGTGAAAGCTGTTGCATATACTGTATTCAAAGTTATTTGCTTTCCACATGAAGGCAATATTGTGACAATCGATCAGCTGGATTTCGTTAATCCTTCTCCCATAGCATCCACGGGATCAGTAGTCCTGCAGGTTACAGATTCTCAGCTGGCAACTGGGAACATGGGTGTCGGATTGTACCCTTCATTGATGGTATCTTATGATTTCCCTTCACCCATTAATTTTATTGGAACCATTTTCGACAATGCATCTCCTCCATTGCATAATGTACCGTTCCAAACTTCATATTTTGATGATCCATGGACCTTACCATCCACAAGTTCTATGTATGGAGACATTGCGCACGTTGGGATGTCTATGCCACTATCTGTTGCCGCGCTTGCTTATCAAGATATTCAACAAGCCACGGTAGAGCCAAATCTCTCTTTTTCATGGACGAAGGAGGAAAATCTCGTTATGCTGCCAGTTTGGGCAGCCAACTCGTCTTGTTCGCACGATTTCCTTGATGATACTTTACCTTCGGATGAAGCTATTCTCAAGGCCATGTGTGCTAGTGAGAGGCCTTGGGAGGATATGCATCATCACTCTCATTTTCTTCCCAACCTCGATCTCGCCGAGCAAGAAGAGTTTAGGATGACTCTTGCCGAGATGGTTGGTCACCCTGTGGCTCTTTTGGGCTCACATGAGATTTATGCGGAGGGGAACATGGCTAATATTTCCCCAACTATACCGATCAACATCTCTTGCACTCTTGGAAAGATTGAGAACATTTACATCGGTGACGATTTCTCTTCTGAGGAAGTTTCCATTTACACCGAATTGTTTACAAAAATTCAGGAAGCTTTCTCCTGGTCATATGAGGAGATGCCAGGAATAGACCCCAGTATTGTTGAACACGATATTAGAACATATCCTCATGCTAAACTGGTTCAACAATGTCTTCGTGCTGTTAACCCTAGGAAGGAAGCCGCTATCAAGGCATAGGTGGAGAAACTGCTCAAAGCTGGTTTTATCTACCCTGTTCCCCTTACTGAATGGGTTTCAAACCCCGTTCCTATGGATAAGAAGCAGGGAATGATCTGTGTATGCACTGATTTTAGAGACATGAACCGTGCGTGTCCGAAAGACAATTTCCCCACTCCATTCATTGATCAGATCTTGGATGCCTGTGCAGGAAGTGAAATGTTTTCGTTCATGGATGGCTTTTCGGGGTATAACTAGATTCAAATCAAACCCAAGGACCAACATAATACTGCTTTCATTTGTCCTTGGGGTACATTTGCATATCAGAAAATTCCCTTCAGCCTTAAAAACACCGGAGCTACGTTTCAGCGTGCCATGACCTATGTCTTTCTCGAACTTAAAAGGATAATGGAAGTTTTCTTGGATGATCTTGCTGGCCATTCTCGCAAGAGAGTGGACCACCCCAAGCACCTCTGTTGGATTCTCGGACGATGTATACGCTACAAAATTCACTTGAATCCCAATAAATGCATATTTGCAATGAGGTCAAGTCACCTTCTAGGATTCATAGTTTCGAAAGAGGGTATTAGATTCGATCCTCTTAAAGTTGAGGCAATACTTCGGTTGCCTCCTTTGCGCAACTTGTTTCAACTTCAGAGCCTCTAAGGGAGAGCTACTTTTCTACGTCGCTTTGTAGTCAATTATGATATTCTTACTAAAGGTTTCGCGCGCTTGTTGAAGAAAGACACACCGTTTATCTAGGATGAGCAAGCCCAACAGTATTTCGATGCCCTTAAAAAAGCTTTGGTATCAGCCCCTATGCTTAGTCCACCCGACTTTGCACGAGATTTTATACTTTATGTGGATGCGTCTCAAGAGACGATTGGCATGGTCTTAGTTCAGGTTGATGATGTGCTCGTGTAGCATGTGATCTATTACCTTAGTCAAAATCTAGTAGACATTGAACTGAGATATACTCACGTGGAAAAGTTGGCACTTGCAACTGTTCATGCAGTCCAACGGTTATGACACTACATCATGCTTAGAAAAATCACAGTTATAGCGCATATCAATCCATTTCAGTTCATGTTATCACGGCGTCTTATAGGGGGAAGTACAATAAATGGATTGTGATCCTTCAAGAGTTTGATCTCGATTTTTCTTTGGCGAAGTCGGTGAAATCCTTGGTTTCTGCTAAGCTTATGTCAGACCTTCCACGACTTGATGAGGATGTTGTCCATGAAGATTCCTTTGTGGATGAACGCTTATTTCTTATCTCGTCAGAGGACCCTTAGTATGGGGATGTCATTGTATATCTCCAAACTTTGAAGTTTCCTTCTCATTATTCACGGGACAAGCGACGACGTGTGAAACATCATGCTAAAGATTATACTATCGTCAACGACACTTTGTATCATTGAGGAAAATTCTATTCTATGTCATTTCTTGACTCACGAACAAGCAGAGCATGTGCTTAATGATTTCCATGTTGGGGCGTATGGCGGTCACTTATCCGAGCTCGCTACAGCCCAGCGTATTATGCGAGCTGGTTACTTTTGGCCTTCTATCTTTAAATATTGTGTGAATGCTGTGAAGAGATGTCACCCTTGCCAGGTGTTTTCTCGTAATATACACTCACATCCAGTGACCCTTCATCCGGTCATCACCGTCAGTCACTTCACCAAGTGGGGGGTGGATTTCATGGATTGCAAACCAACTTTAGCTGCGGGGCATCACCATATTATAGTGGCCGTGGACTACTTTTCCAAATGGGATGAGGCCATGCCTACCGTAAAAGCCGACGATGCTATAACATCCCATTTCGTGTTCAATCAGATTATTACTCGGTTCGGTATTCCGAAAGAGATTGTCACTAACCATGGAAGTCACTTTCAGAACAAAATGATGGAGGACTTGTCACTCAAGCTTGGGTTTCGTCGAGAACACTCATCTTCTTACTATCCCCAAGCAAATGGTCAGGTTGAAGCAGTCAATAAGTCTTTAAAGACCATTCTCCAACGTACCATCCAACAAAGCAAGAACAACTGGCATATTATGTTATATCCTACTTTGTGGGCATATCGAACTGCAGTCAAGACTGCCATCGGGTTCTCACCATTTCAGCTGGTACAAGGTGTGGAGTCGATTTTACTGATTGAATGTGAAATCCCTTCGCTAAAAATGGCCATAGAGCTCCTCCTTGATACTTCGGGTATTGAGCAACATTTAATCTGCCTTGAGCAGCTTGACGAGCAGTGTCGAGATGCCGTCGTGGCTATTGTTGGGCTTCAATCTACTAATGCAGATCAAACCTTAAGTTTATGTCAATCCGGGTTGGTAGACTTAGAGGCATATCCAAGTATCAGGACTTAAAGCTAGACTTTGACTTGGAAATCTAGTTTATCTATGAAATAAACCTATTAACAAATTAAGTTACTGTGATTTGAAAACACAAAAATTCCCTTACAGGAACAGCTTCATTTGACATTTCATTTACACAGCAATTTATATGTGAAAGCAATTTGTATGTGAAAGCTTCTGAAATATTAAAAACAATTACAATTTAATCCTAACCCTAAAATATGAATTATAAAACTTTACCTATTATCCCAACATTGAGTAATCAATCAAACATTAATTCCCTTTACAGGAAAGCATTAGTAATGTGTAATTGTTCTTAATACTCCATGGTTGAACAGTCAAGCAATGCACAGTAAGGTGAGATAGTAGTCTAAACCATTCTCCAGCATATAACCAATGAAATAACAGAGCTTTATAAAAACTGATTGAAAGCAATTTAACTAATTCTGCAATAAGAAAATCGAATTCTAGAAGAATTAAAACATGCCACTGGCAACAATCAAATCATTTGCAACGATCCAAATCATTCACTAGCAAAATAAAAGAGGTGTGCAGACTCAACAGAGGGGGCCCTCAAATGCCTCGCTCACACACGCAATTGAAGAATCACATAGCTTAAACTTTAAATATATTCACCATAAAATTGATCATACACAGTAATAGAACAACGCAATCTAGAACAATATGCGTTTTCAGTCTCAAATCGTGATCATTTTCTCCTTTGTTTTATGAAGTACTTATACAAATTCCCGAAAACTAAAAATGCTATTAACCTGGAAACTGATTAATGAAACATAGTCCTCAAGATCCTCTATCAGATCTGTGAAAATCAACAAAATCGGAACTGCCCTGCTTTTGTGCTGAGTGGTAGCACAGGTGGTCATCTTTGACCGACTTTGACTTGACATTTATGAGAGCCACATCATCTATTCGTTGGAAGTTTATCCATCCTTGGACACTGAGGATCGTTTCTCCATCTTTCAGTTCACGCCTAGCTGGCCTACAAGTGTTCAACCTTGGAGACATTACGGGAAGTTAGCACATCCTGTAATCCTAAATAAAAACCTTAGTTTAAATGCTTTAAAAATCTCAAAATTCAATTTGTTAAAAAGAAATGACATTTATACCTTTTAACCAAAGTTTGTGGGTGAATTTAAAGCATTATAAATCAGTATGAAGGTTTTATGGAGGAAAATGGAGGATATTTAGATGACAAAAAGAGGTCAAAATGGTGCCCAACATCTCCCCCAAGAGGAAGCTGCTGCATGTTCCCGTGCCAAAAATATTTTACCCTGTTTAAAACCAAAATTTTGGTTCTGATCATCTTGCTTCTAATCTCTTGCTTGAGACGATGCATCTGTTGAAGCTCGAGATGCATAAAGGACCTTAAGTCTCTCATACTTAGCTTTATAAATCTTCTTTTGCTTATACCATCTGTATGCATGTTTAGAGATGCGTATCCTCTGATCCTTCAGCTTCCAATTGACTTCTCTTAATTTCTCATTCCTGAGCTCTAATTCCTTTATTTCAAGTTTCAACCTCTTAATCTTTTTATTGTTCTTGGAAGTTTTCTTCTTTCTCATTGGAAGTTGGACAGAATTGGTGTCCATCCCCAATTCTTCACTCTCTTGTACTGAATCTTCTTTCTTTTCCTCTTCCACAGTTTGTTTCTCTGAGAAAAGAGAAGCTGAGTCTTTTAGTATTTCCTGTCTTGATTGCTTTTCCTTTTCCTTCTCTTGCTTATCCAAGAAGAGATTGATTCTTTTTGTCTATTTTATCATCTCATCAGTTTCTTGGATATCCTGCCCTATCTCACCTGCTAGGTTTTCTTCTTGACTCCCCAAGGTTTGTATGTGTTCCTCATCTTCTAATGCTGACTGGATTCGAGCTTGCTTACACTTTTTTGGCTTTTTCTGGTAAGTGGTGAAAATCTGCTCTTGTTTTTGAAACTTTTTTTCTTCTCTCATTACACTCCTAGTTCGTATCCTTCTCTGAGGTTGTTTTGAACTTGCTGCCTCAGAGTTGTCTTCATCATCAGTAATCAGCAATACCTCCTTTTTCTTCTTTTCCCCCTTTGGCAGTTTTGAACTTGTTGCCTCAGGGTATGTTATCATCAACAATTCATCTTCTTTTAAACCTTCTTCATGCAATTCTTCCTGCTCTTCAAACTGACTGTGGATTAAAAATTCTGACCATGTCAAATTTTTCTTTTGTAACTCATGCTTGATGATGATTTTGATGAGTCCACAGTGAAAAAGGCTTGTCATTTTGTCTTTTACACGCCTTTGGACAGCCTTAGCCATCTTAGTTAAACTCTATAACAGGAAATAGGGCATATTGATCTCACATTCACCTTTTAAATGCTGCAACAGCTTGATGTGGTAAAGATAAACAATACTAAATCGGCCTTCACAAGTAATAAATTTTTGGATGACATAAACTATTTCATCCCAGGGATGAACCAGCCAACTCCTTGGTATTCCTTTCTTCCAGTTTACTGACCCTGCTCTTGATCTGCACAAAAAGGGTATCCATGCTTTCTCTTTGAATTGTTTAGTTTTGAAAAATCTTTCTCATTGTTGTGGCAGGCCAATAATTTGTGCTAAAATGTCTTTAGACAGTCTAAAGTGCAAGTTTCCCACTATAGCCCCTTCTCCATCAAATGTTTCAGCAAAAGCTAGACTAACATGCTCATTATGCCCATCAAACTTTTCAAAGAAAGTTACCCACTGCTTCTTTTCAAAGATCTCCATGCAATTCTCATGAATATCAGTGGGGTTGAATTTCACTGGTTCTAATCTAGATGACATTTTGAACTTTGATAGGAAAGAGAACAGGAAACTTCAACCTTTCAATTTTCAACTCTGCATTTGTTTTTCTTATACTAAAATGATACTCTGAAAATGTAGAATTGTTGTTGGTCTTTGCAGAGTCTTTAGCAAAGAAAGGGCTTAAGTTTTATCTCCTTTCTGGTGTAACTGTCTTCACTTCTTCCTGTGCGATTTCCACAGCAATTGGTGTTTGTGCCCTTCCTGTAATCCACGGCCTCTTCTTACTGAAAACTATCACCCACAACAATCGATTTTTGCAGAGAAAAATGAGTTGGATTTGGTTCAAAGAAGAATGACCAAATCGCACTCCTCGACTTCACCAATTCATAATACAAGACTCAGACATATTTGTACGCTGCCGTGGGGCATATAACCACATTTTTTTCTCATTATTTCATAAACATGCCACTTTCCATCCAATTATTTGCTCAGGAAAGAAATGAAAGGTAAGGTTTTAATGTATATAACATGTCTTAATTTCTTTGTATGCCCCAATATTTGATTATAAATTGGAATGAAAGAATTTTCTTTTAACTGAAGTGGACTCTTTTCATTTTGAAAATACACACGACCATCTATATTTTATATGTATGTTTGGTTAATGCTTGATGCACCAATATATATACATATAAAACATTGGAAATTTCATGTTTTTCTTAAACATTTCACTTTCTGCTGAGAAGCAGACCCTGCCTGTAGAATGCAGTATATATTTTGGCCATTTAAAATTTGCTCTTAGGTTTGATTTTGACCACCATCTTGACCCCTAGGGTAGGATAATGAAAAGTAAATGGAATGCTGGCAGAGACTGTGAGGATAATGAAATAGGCAGTCAAACTTACGAGGGTTGGTAAATATGTCATCACTTTGAAACAAAGAATCATGCAACTTTTAAAACACAAAAACTAAAATTCTTACAGACTTTGCTTGATATTCTTGTATGATGAGCTTGCTACCTGATGTAGCTAGTTTGCATGTATTTCTGATTCATTTCTGTCATTCTGATGTCTTCTGTCTGCCATCTCAGATTCCTTTTGCTTTCCTAGAAGTTAGGTCCTTCTGTAGATTTCTTCTGCCTTACCGGAAGTTAGGTCCCTCTTCATTGCTAGAAATCACTGTATTGCTGGAAATCAGGTCCCTTATGCATATGAAAAAGACTTGGAGGGTTCCAGAAAACATAGAAATGAAATGCTTATCCCCCTCACAGGCCTACTTACTGACTTGTCCTCAATTCAAACAAGAACTTCATTATTTGAAAAGAAAACTATGTAAAAGAAATGAAATATTTTTATGAATTTTCAATGGCCAAGTGAACCTGGTTTTCCATGGAAAATTCAAGTTTATGTTGTGCAAGTGACCTGGTTTTCACAACTAAACCTCTTTTTTTTTTCTTGTTTATATTTTTTTTTTGATATATTGTTTTTATTTTTTTTTCTCTTTTTTTTTTTTATTGGCAATATCAGAGCAGCTAAGAAGTAAGTGAAGGAGAAACACTGATGTGTCTATCCAGCACTTCCATTTCCCATTGCTGTGAAATCTGCTGTATAAAATCTTCCTTGTTGATAGGCTTGGTATACAGTTTGAGCCAATGGCCATTGACCACAAATGTACATGCTTCATCATCAATTGTTTGAAGTTTGACTGAGCCATTGTCATATACTTCAGCAATCTCATATGGACCAAGCCAGTGAGTTGTGAATTTGGCTTTGAAGTCTTTGAACATTGAGTCAAACAAGAGTGCCCAGTCACCGTTGTGAAATTGTTTCTTTTTAATAAACTTGTCATGCCATAGAGCTCTCTGCTGTTGAATCAAAATATTGTGTTCTATGGCAGCCTGTCTCATCTCATCTAGTTGATTCAACTGAAGTATTCTTTCTTGCTGAGCCTCTGAAAGATCCATGCCCAAATCTGCTGCTAACTTGAAGGTATGAACTTGAAACTCTATAGGGAGGAGGACTTGCTTACCGTAAACAAGCTGATAAGGAGAAAAACCAGTACTGTTTTTCCAAGTGATCCGGTATGCCCATTAAGCTTCAGTAAGCTTAGCTGACCAATCCTTCCAATGCATCTAGATAGTTTTGGTAATGATTCCTTCTAAAGTCTTGTTTGTAGATTCCACTTGGCCATTTGCTTGTGTATGTTAAGGGGTAGACTTTCTGTGCTTAATCTTGTACTTTTATGCTATCTCCTGCACTAGTTTAGAAGTAAACTGGGCACCTTGATCAGTTACAATCTCTCTAGGCACCCCAAATCTGACAAATATCTCCTCAAAAAGAAAGTTTACCACAATTTGCTCTGTGGCTCTTGGTAATGGTTTGGCTTCTACCCACTTGGTGACGCAGTCTGTACATACCAAAATGTACTTCTTCCCTTGTGATGGTGGATGAATTGGACCAATGAAGTCAAGGGCCCACTTTTAAAATGGTTCAATGAGGATTTGTAGTTGGAGTGGCATTTCATCAGACCGGACTGGCCATCCCATACGTTGACAAGTATCACAACTTCTAACATACCTCTTAGCATCTTTGAAAATAGAAGGCCAATAATACCCCAAATTGAGTATCTTGTATGCTGTCCTTTTATCTGCAAAATGGCCACCACAGGGTTCATCATGACATGCCTTTAAAATATCTAAGACTTCATCCTGTCATACACATCTTCTTATAATTAGATCATATCCTGTGTAAAAGAGATCACCATTAACCCATATATGCCTAGCACTTTGTTTAATAATCTTTTTCTTTTCTTTAGATGTCATAGATGGTGGTAATTGTCCTGATGATAAATAGTTAGCAATGTCAGCATACCAAGGAGTGATAACAGAAATTGCAAATAAATGTTCATCAGGAAAACTATCTGAAACAGGAACAATCTCACCAGTATTGTGTAAACGAGACAGGAAATCTACCACTTGATTTTCTCGTCTAGGACGATCTAAAACAGTGATATTAAATTCCTACATTAACAACAACCATCTTGTTATCCGACCATTTGTGATAGATTTATTCATTAAATATCGTAAGGTTGAATGGTCTGTATGGACAAAAATTTCGTAGCCAGTTATGTAATGACGGAATTTGTTTACAACATGAACCGCCGCCAGCATCTCCTTTTCAGTGACTGTATAGTTCAACTCTGAAGGTGTCAGATTTTTACTAATAAAATAGATGGCATAAGTCAAAGTATGTTCTTTCTAGCCCAATGAGGCCCCTATTGCAGTAGCAGAGGCATCAGTAGAAATATGGAAAGGTAATGTCCAATTTGGTCCCCTTAAAATGGGAGTAGTTGAGAGCTTCTCTTTAAGTGTCTGAAAGGCAGATTGACAGTCAGTATCCCAATTAAAATTCACATCCTTTGAAAGCAATTTAAACAATGGCAGAGCTATTTTACTAAAATTTGCAATAAATCTACGATAATAGCCTGCATTCCCTAAAAAGATTCTTACATCTGTTTGAGTTGTTGGTTCAGATAAATTTTCAATGATTTGAATTTTAGCAGGATCTACTTTTATTCCAGATGAAGAAATGTGATGCCCTAAAACTATCCCCTCAGTCATCATCATAAAACACTTTTCGTTACTAAGGGAAAGGTTTGAGTCAACACACCTTTTTAGAATTTTCTCCAAGTTTGCTAAGGAATCTTCAAAGGTACTTCCATACACAGAAAAATTATCCATGTAAATTTCAACACACTCATGAATTAGATCTGCAAAGATGGCCAAGACAGCCCTCTAGAAGGTAGCTGGGGCATTACATAAGCCAAAAGGTAAAACCTTATAGGCATATGTGCCCCAGGGACATGTAAAGGTGGTTTTGTCCTGGTCTTCTTTTGCAATACTAATTTGATTATACCCACTGAAACCATCTAAAAATGAAAAATATTCTTTTCCAGCTAAGGTATCCAACACTTGATCAATGAAAGGCAATGGAAAATAGTGTTTTAATGTTGCCTTATTTAACTCCCTGTAATCTACACATATGTGCCACTTACCATTCTTTTTAGGAACAACAAACAAGGGAGAAACCCATTGGTTGTCGGAGATGGGGTAGATAAATCCCACTTTTAACAACTTTTGCAACTCTTCCTTGACTATTTCTTTTAGTATAGGGTTCATTCTGCGTTGTGGTTGTCTAAGAGGTCTGATTTTATCATCTATGTAAATGTGGTGAGTGCATGTCTCATGCTGAATACCTAGCATATCAGTGTACTCCCAAGCAAATGCATGGGAATGTTTATTCAGCAAAGTAATCAACTGTTCTTCCTGTGATGTAGTAAGATGTGCACTTATTTTCAATTTTTTGCTTGCACTGATTTCAACTGTTTTACTGTGAATATCTGTGATTGAATGAACATTAAAAATATCATTAAGTGCTAATGCTAGAGAATGTACTGTGCAATTTTCCTGAAAATTATAACCCAAAACTTGATCTGCTACAACATATTGCATATCTCTTAATTCTTCAGAAATATTAGGTTCAGCAATGAAGTAATCCAACAAATCTTCGTGGTTTTCTTCCTGAAAATCAAAGCACTGATTGATACTCAGGACAGGCTGAATCACTTCTTCTTCTTGTTCTTTGGTCTCATTAATCCATGAGAGCTGATCTAATGTAGACGGTCTTTGGGAAGAAGGGTAAAGTGCAATTTGTTTTCTCTCTGTCCCATGTGAAATGAGCATACTACCTAACCTACACCCTATGAAAGCATTTGCTGTTGCCAACCAAGGTCTGCCAAGGATCAATGGGTGACCTCCTAGGTTAGACTTTGGCTGTAGCACTAAAAAATCAACAGGATACTCCCAGGAGTCTAAAGAAACAATAATATCTTCTAAGACCCCTTTAGGTGTAATTTTAGACCTATCAGCTAATTCCAAGACTATTGTGGTTGGTCTGAGATTTGTTAAGTGAAGGTATTCCATTGTCTCTAGTGTCATGACATTAATGGAAGCACCTAAATCGATCAATGTTTTTGGAATTGAAAAGTTATTAATAGTAATTGTAACCATTGGGATTCCAGGATCTACATACTTTTCAATGAAAACAGTGTTAGACATTAATCATGCTAGATTGCCTACCACATGAATTTTTGATGGATCCTTCTTCCTTTTATTAAGACATAATTCCTTAACTGCTTTAGTGTAAATTGGAATATCCTTTATAGCCTGCGGTAGAGGAATTTTGACATATACATTTGTTAACTCATTCAAAACATCAAAATTAGGTAAGGAAATTGAAGGTTTTTCTTTGATCAACATTTCGGGAAAAGGAGGTGTATAAGATACTGTGTTTTCCCTTTCTTACTGTGATTTTCTGACTGAGATTTTTCTGTATTTAATTTTTTTGGAGTTTTCTCATTTTCTGTTTGTTCTTCTAAGATAACAGGAGATTCTTTTTGTAAGGTTTTCCCAGATCTTAAATTGATATTTTGCAGTGGGAGGATTGAGTAGGGAAGCGCCATTCCATCATCAACATTATACATGGGTCTGTCTGTTTTATTATTTGGATTTGGAATTGGTTGAGCTGGAAATTGTGTAGGCCGAGGTGGAGGCTGATTGGATGGAAATTGAAGCTGTTGAGGTGGTGTACCCAATTGAGGAGCCATGTTGTTGGGTTGTTGAAAAGATGAAACTTGAAAAGATGGGGCTTGGACTTGATTCTGCTGGTATTGGGGATAGGCAGAAGGTTGTTGATAGGGCTGCAAATAAGCCTACTGATATGTCTGGCTACCATGGGCATATCCTCTCCAATTTGGATCAGATTGGGCTAATGGAGGAGACCAAGTTTGCCAAGGCATGGGTGCACTCCATGAATTCTAAATAGGAGTCTGATAATTTGTATGAAATTGTTGCATAGGATCTTGAGACATAACTGAAAATCATGGTTGCCAAGGTCTTCATTGTCCCATAAAGTAGAGAGACTCCATGCATTGATTCTCCTCCATTCGAGCTGCCTGCAATTCTTTCAAACTAGGGTAGTCATCAGTTTTTTTATTAAAAGTACATAAGCCACAAATTTCAACAGTATTTAAAGGACATTCTTTTAGTGGGTGTTTCTTTCTACATTTAGGACAAAAAATAGACAAAGCTTGATCTTGTTGGTCCTGTTGTTCTTGCATATTCTTGGTTTTTGCTACTTCGACTTGTGTGCCCAAGGTACTCAATAAATCAGTCTTGAAATCTTCTAGCAAATTTCCAAGCTCAGCTCTAGAGATACCACTGTTTGCAGATTTAGTTACTTTGGTATTGATATCCCTTTTTTCCAGTTCGAGCCTTTCCTCTTGAATATTTCTGACATAAATCTTGTATCTCATCAAAGGGAAGGTAAGAGATGTCACCTTTGCCCATAACATTCAAAATATCCAAATACTCTTCTCTTATTCCTTTTAGGAATATTGTTCTAATCATCTCAGGTGTTAAAGAATTGTATTTAGATTTCTACAGGTTGTATGAGAATCTTTCCAAATACTCCTCCAAGCTCTCATCTTCCTATTGAGTCATTCCAAAAATGTCATCTTTTACATCCTTTGATCTGCAATATGCCTGATATTTTCGAAGAAAGATCTTCCTCATTTCATCCCAGCTAGTGATAGAATGTTCTCCTAAGCCCATGAACCATTTCAAGGCAATTGCTTTAAGGGTAGAAGGGAAAAGATGAAGCTTATGGGTGTCATCAGTGTATCCATAAGTTCGACACAAGATATCAAACTCGAATAGGAAAGAGTCAGGATCTTCAGAGGTCATGCCATAGAATTTTGGCAAGACAGATGGTGGGATATTCTTCATCTTTACCTCTTCTCCTAGGATAATGCTAGTGTCTAAAATGGGAAATTTAAAGGTGGCTTCCTGATCTTTTGCTGTTCTTTCATCCCTCTCATGTCTTCTCTCTTCTTCCCTTCTCTCTTGTCTGCGTTTGTTTTCTATTTCTAACATCCTCTCATAATCCCTTCTCTGTTCTGCAGTTGGCCCTTTTGATGTTTCTTCCTCAACCATTTTAAAAGTACCCACGGTTGTGATGAATCCCTTTGGAAAAGAAGGTCCTGTTACTTCTGTTTTTGGGGGGTTTTTGATGAATCTTCCTTTCTCGTCTCTTTGTCTTGACATAAAACTAAAATCTACTCTATGTTTTTTTTAGAAAATTTTGTTTTTATCAGAGAACTAAAGTTCCTAAGCATGCTTCTACAATGCCTCCCTGGCAACGGCGCCAAAATGTTGGGCTTCAATCTACTAATGCAGATCAAACCTTAAGTTTATGTCAATCCGGGTTGGTAGACTTAGAGGAATATCCAAGTATCAGGACTCAAAGCTAGACTTTGACTTGGAAATCTAGTTTATCTATGAAATAAACCTATTAACAAATTAAGTTACCGTGATTTGAAAACACAAAAATTCCCTTACAGGAACAGCTTCATTTGACATTTCATTTACACAGCAATTTATATGTGAAAGCAATTTGTATGTGAAAGCTTCTGAAATAATAAAAACAACTACAAATTAATCCTAACCCTAAAATATGAATTATAAAACTCTGCCTATTATCCCAACATTGAGTAAGCAATCAAACATTAATTCCCTTTATAGGAAAGCATTCGTAATGTGTAATTGTTCTTAATACTCCATGGTTGAATAGTCAAGCAATGCACAGTAAGGTGAGATAGGAGTATGAACCATTCTCCAGCATATAACCAATGAAATAACAGAGCTTTATAAAAACTGATTGAAAGCAATTTAACTAATTCTGCAATAAGAAAATCGAATTCTACAAGAATTAAAACATACCACTGGCAACAATCAAATCGTTTGCAACGATCCAAATCATTCACTGGCAAAATAAAAGAGGTGTGCAGACTCAACAGAGGGGCCCTCCAATGCCTCGTTCACACACGCAATTGAAGAATCACAGAGCTTAAACTTTAAATATATTCACCATAAAATCGATCATACACAGTAATAGAACAACGCAGTCTAGAACAGTATGTGTTTTCAGTCTCAAATCGTGATCATTTTCTCCTTTGTTTTATGAAGTACTTATACAAATTATTGAAAACTAAAAATGCTATTAACCTGGAAACTAATTAATGAAACATAGTCCTCGAGATCCTCTATCAGATCTATGAAAATCAACAAAATCGGAAATGCCCTACTTTTGTGCTGAGTGGTAGCACAGGTGGTCGTCTTTGACCGACTTTGACTTGACACCTATGAGAGCCACATCATCTATTCGTTGGAAGTTTATCCATCCTTGGACATTGAGGATCTTTTCTCCATCTTTCAGTTCACGCCTAGCTGGCCTGCAAGTGTTCAACCTTGGAGACATTACAAGAAGTTAGCACATCCTGTAATCCTGAATAAAAACCTTAGTTTAAATGCTTTAAAAATCTCAAAATTCAATTTGTTACAAAGCAATGACATTTATACCTTTTAACCAAAGTTTGTGGGTGAATTTAAAGCTTTATAAATCAGTATGAAGGTTTTATGGAGGAAAATGGAGGATATTTAGATGACAAAAAGAGGTCAAAATGGTGCCCAACAACTATAGATGCCAATAAACGTCGTGTCAAGGTTCAGTACGATAGGTCTGTCAGTCCCCAGTAATATGTTGAAGGTGACTTGGGCCTCTTATATGGCCAAGCTAAAGAACCCCTGGGGGCAAGCAAGTTTAACCCCATGTGGCACGGTCCTTACATCGTGAGGTGTGTCCTGGAAAAAGGAGCCTATGAATTGGAGGATTATGAGGGGAACATCTTGAAGGAGCCTAGAAATGGGCTCTACCTCAAGTAGTATTATGCTTGAACTTCTAGTTCGAGCTAATACTTTTGTATAGTTGCTTCTGTACATAGTTTAGATTTCTTTTGGTTTTTGGGTCTGTTGATTTGCTTTTGTTTGCTTGACAGATGTCAGTGGATTCTCTTACGTTCTTAGGATTTGCAGATGGTACTAGCCGTCATACGCAGCAGCTTGCTTCTGCTGCCTGGGTTATTCATTCACCTGACCGCCTAGGTGTGTCCTCAGGAGGTGCTTGTCTTGGTCCTACATCTAACAATGTGGCTGAGTACAGTGCTGTCATTGAGCTACTTCGGGATGCTATTTTACATGGTATCGAGTTCTTAGAAGTCCGCCTGGATTCACAACTAGTTGTGTCTCAATTGAATGGTCGGTACCGTGTGAGGGATACTACTTTATTATGGAGATTCTTAAGGGTAAGACTCTTGGAACGACATTTTGTTTCCATTACATACATTCATGTTTTGAGAAGTTTTAATCATATATCTGATGCATATGCTAACTATGTCCTAGATTGGCATTTGTCACATTCATAATGAAGCACACAAATAAATACATATTCATACATTTGTACATACACACATATAGTAGAACTGGAGAACCATAGTTTTTCATAAATAATATGTCCAAAATGGTAGTGTCACAATACAAAACTGGAGCCCGTAGCCCTCAAAAATATACATATTGATATAAAAATGGGACTTTGAGATGTCTAAGCCCTATGAGGAGGCCTAGATGCCACCTCGACAGTATGCGTTTGATAGTAATATTGTACTACGTTCGCTATATGTTGCAGTAGTCGCACCCAGCTAGTCGATACCCCCCACCACATGGCACTGCATATCCTCTAGTAGCTACGCTATCTCTATACCTGGTACCTTGTTGGTCATCCATGATAGGTTGAACCGCACAATCTGTAGTGTACACTTTGCTACAGCATCCACTACTTCACCACCCTTGCCCCATCCACGATGTCTTGGGAAGCCCTCGGGTCTTACTGGACCTTGGTCTGGGAGCAAACAGCAAAATATTAATATGTGATACTACAACCAAAAAGATTTTTGCATTCACATTTATAATCAAAAATCCAAAAAATGTAAAAAGAGTAACTCACCGATGTCTCCAAATGCTACTCTTGGTGGAAGTGGCATCTCACTATCCTGGCAGAAGTCTATCCCTGCATAGGGGTAGTCCTCTATAGCTATGACCTGTCGGTCCCACCAGTGAAAGAACTCAGTTGTGTATGGTGATTCTTGATGGCCACCACCCTATCGCGTCAAGACCTCTGCCTACCGGGTCAGGGCTGGGTCACAGAGACTATGAGGAGGGACTTCAACCCTCGGACTGAGCCCTAGAACTCACTCAAAGAAGAAACTGCATAAGATACTTCCGTATCCAAAGTTTTTTGCCTCCCCTTGCTTGCACTTCGTTAACTGAGTCTTCATGGACCCTAGTAACGTTGTGCACCAGTCATATACTATGGGTCGCATACACTGTGAGGCATAGAACATCACCGGCCTCAACGCTTGGTGAAGCGTTGCCGAACTTGTAATCCACACTAAGGTAGCCACTATAACCTTCATGCTTAGATCAACTATGGCTTTGATGGGCACCTGAATCCCCATTGTCCGAGTATTGGGAAGAAAATACCGCTCGATGTAGTCGGGAATGGTGATCCCACCACCCAAAAAATGAAATCGAAGGCTTGCCAGTTCACCTCGACGGGACAAACCAGTAATGAAATAGATATCATCAACCTCCAAGGAAAGTATTTGCCTGTCCAGGTTGAATTTTTGTGCATCTATGTCCCAGTAATCTATCAAACGGCGGAGCAATAGGTTTTGGGCCCTTAAACCCCCCATGTTCCAAAATTTGTAGAGATCACATGCTTGTAGCGCTCATTGTGCTGGAAAATCATTGCGAATGGCCTCATCCACAAGGTCATGTTCCCTTTCTCTCCATTCTAGAACCATCCTAGAGGAAGAGGAAGCAAGAGTTTAGTCAATTTTATTTAAAAAAAAGCTCCACAGTCGTACCTGCAAGCTAATTAGCTCACAGAGGCGAGTACCCGCGGTCAACGCATGCGTTGACTGTGAGTACCTTTCCCTACCTGCTACCCGTATGCTAGTAGCCCGCGGGTACCGCCGTGACCATTTAGGGCTTGGACATTTAAATTTTTTAACCAATGAAAATTCAAATAAAAACAATCAAATGAAAGCTATGGATGAGACAACTAACCTGCTCCAGACAGCTCTATGAACGGATGCCCGTAGCTCCCAGAATCAGCAATTGAACTTCGAGGTGAAAACTAACCACAAAACTCCAATTTGGGTGAATAATGAAAATGAATTGTAAATTGTAATTTTTTATTACTATTTATAAATTTGAAAACCCACTTGTCTATAGTTTTCACCGTTTTACGTTGTTTTGGACTAATATAATGTCTTGGAGTAGCATTTTTGACCATATTTCTTCGGCGAGAGTTGTTTTGGATCTTTTCGCGCCTATGGCAGGTATATTTCACACCTGGCATATAGGTTAGATGTCATTTTCACATGCATTATGCATTTGACCTTTTGACCATTTTCATAAACCCTAGGTGCGACCCTGCTTCTTAATCGACACGAAGCTTTCACATTGTTATAGAAGTGTCATTATGTGGCAGTAGGGCCTTTCCGAACATGGGTACCCTAGTTAGAACCCCTTTTGCATTATGGTGCCCATGCCGTTGTTTGTCCTTAGGATCGGAAGTCCTTCATAGTTACACCATGACTTTGCGATAAAGACTCATATTCTACTTTGTCTTATGCTGGCCATCTCCCATAAGGACTCTCCCATTTATATCAAGTTGTGATTGCATTGCATCATCCTACTTGTCACTTAAGCCTTGTGTCGGCTCCCTCTTACTCAATTGCTAGCTTGGTGCCTGAGCACTTTCCCTATCGAGCCCTGCAGAGCATCCATTTTCCCTTCGCAATTTGATGACCTCATGACCTTGAGGGAACACCCCCCCGAGTGTTCACATCCTGCAGATGCTTCCTTGCATTGATCATAAGTATGTTCCACTGCTTGGGACTAGTCTGCTCGCTATTTGAAACTCATTCCCTTACTTGTTGTACTATAAGCAATTTTATTCTTTTTCAAGCTTTTCCAAATATGAAAAAGACCAAAAAAATCAAATATTCCAAAAAGGCGGATGGGTATGGTTACTACTTCTAGTTGGCAGCTGTTGTGTCTCCTTTGAATAGAGCATTCATTCCACTTCATACATTATGAGTCGGGACTATAGTTGGACGTTAGGAGTTGTACTTGTTTCTCAGTTTACTCCACCGATTGGTTAAGCTTCCAGTCACTATGGAGCCCTTTGTTGATGCCTCCTGCATCGCACAGTGTTATGTCAAGTCTATGCTGCCTGAGTCTATCCATCTGCTCATGCTCTTGTTCCAAGGAAGTTCTGAAACCAAAGTCGGCCACTCCTCAGATCTCTTTACTATTTCATGTCGGCCATCCTTATTGAGTCAGTCTGCTTCACCTGAGTTCTTCCAAATCTTTCAGCGTAGCTGGTACCTCTTGTTGGTTGAAGAGGGATGCCTCAATGTCCTCCTTCCAGCGAGTTCGTTTCGTCTAATTCAACCCATTTATTCCGGAATTTGAGACTTAGAGTTCGGTTGAGTACCTTGAGGCTTGCAGTCATTAGTGGTAGGATCTCTCGCCATCGACAGTTTTGGGAATACATCAATGTCCCCTGATCGATGGATTCATCTTAGTGTTCGAATTCAACACATCTATTCGCACTTTGATGATTGTACTCTGTGCCTTGATGCCCATTTTCATTATTGGTGGGTTATCTCACATCTGTTAATGGTATACATCATTGACTGGTAATCAGACGATGTCACATCAGGTTTGAACTCAACACCTTTATTCACTTGATGGGACTTGCACCATAGATGATTTGTGTAGAAGACCCCAGGCGATAGTGGCATTCAGTATGCTATTTATGATCATGACTTTACATCTGAGATATCACCTCTCAGATATCAGTAGTTTGTACCTCCAGTTTGCACCAGTTGTTCCTTTTTAGCAGGAGACCATATCTTATTGTAGAGAGATCATGGCTATGATCACTTATGATAGATATTCACTATGTATTGCGTATTCATGGCCATTGTATCAGATTGATGTACTATATCGACATGTACTCAGGGATACTATTGTATTATGACGAGTGAGATGCTCCTTCCACTTGTGTCTCCATCACTCCACTTCTGATATTTATAATGTATTTCGGCCATCGTGGCACCATTCTTTGACCTCAGACATTAGGGGGCATCTGTTACAATGTAATTTTCCACCTTGTGATCATCAACACTCTTTGTCCTGCAGGATCCATTTCACTAACTCAGAGGCATTTTATGTCCTTCAGACACACTATTTCCCTATTTTTCATCTCGTACGCTAGTTGTTCCACTTTAGCTAGCGTACCCGCGAGCTGCACCACTACAACCCATGGGTGACAAGTAAAATGGTAAAACTCACTAGTAAATAACTTTTTACTCCCAAAAAGTGGTCTTAGGGTGACCTTTGGCCCTCCATTTTCCCCAAAACGCCTCGATGTGTCCTTTCACTTACCTTTGGAAGGACTATATATTGAGCACATATTGCATATGGAAGGGAGGAGAAAGAGAGAGAAAGATAACTAGATAGTGGATTTTTGCCGCATCTTGAGTCTACACTCATTGATCCTTGTTGTTGTGAACCCTTTATGTTCACCTTCCAAACTCTTCTCATAGTTTGAGTTTGCCATTACATGGAGGGTTGAAGTGGTGGAGGCACAAGTGGAGAGACCTAGTTCTTGGTTCAGATTGGTTGCCGACAAGAGGTTGTATCACATTGTACTTCTTGTTATTTATTAATAGAAATACTCATATTCCCGTCCATTAATGTTGTGAATTTTGTTTATATTATATTGGGTTGCATTTACTTATAATATCATGGACCATTGCTATTGATGATGTTAATGTCTTTCATATATTATATGCGCTTGGTGTATATTGGCTATCAAGACTAATTTGCAGATTCAAGTGCACGAATTGAAAGCTTCAATGGGGATCTACATCGAATGTCCGGATCAAGGTTTGTTATATTCTCGATTATCTTAGCATGTCATATATATAGCATAGCATTGAGATATGAGTTAATTTCTGGTAGTTAACTGTCTGTTGTGGTCTACCCCAAACCATAGGAAGTTTTCTCTGTCACACAAGGATTTTAGTAACAGTGCTAGATAAAAGTGGCAGAAAGATACTTGGATGACCACTGGAGGCTGAGTTGGATTGCTTGATGTTGAATGAGACTCGTAGGCTCTGTGCAAGTTTGACCGAGTACATTGGTTGTTGAGAGCACGCTTTTTGGGGATAAAAAGATAATAATATTTTAAGATAGGTTAAAATATTTTATCCCTTCAGTAAAATACACTTTACGCATTTGAAAATGAGGTGGAGGTAAAACAATGCTAACGGGGCCCATATGATAGGTGGTATGCGGGATGAGGGGTGAGCTGGCTAGCGGGAGTGATGGGACTTGTATGACAGGTGGCATATCAAGATGTGGTAATGGAAAGTTGGGGTCTCAGACAAATGGTAGGAGGGGAGACAGGATGAGTTCCCAAGCAGGATGAGCTATAAAGTATTTTTTGAAAAACTGGCAGATACCACTTTTTTTTCCTAGAGTGGTAACGCATCGATATTCGGTGGTTTAAGAAAACCACACTCAAGGAGGTGAGGCCAATTAACAAGGAGCACTCATCCTCGACGGTTTTGAGGACAACGTGCGTCCAAGGTCATCTTTTGGAGGGTCCAACTTATCGACGTACTTTTGATCTGGACTGTCGATCTAGATCAAGAGCTGATGAACCTGCACGCGTGCTTCTTTCCTTTATCTTCCTTGCATTTGATGGGCACACGTTATATCTGGGTCATCGATCGAGATCTCAATCCAACGGCTAGACGCTCTTTATACGATAGTGCCCTCCTTTAGGCCCCCGGTATCTAGGTGTTAGTCATGTTTAGTGTTCCTCTACCATTCCTTAAATTTTTTATCTCCCCAAGACATAGGTGCTACCCACGATAGCTCCATAGGATATTTTTCATGCAGAAAAATAAACATAGGGCGATGTGTAACTTCTTCTATGCTCATCGTGGAGCTAACATGTGTCCTTTATAAAAAAATTAAAAAAACTTATTATAGAAATAACATTTCCTCAAATTAGATTTAAAACATTTAGAATGACATATATATATAAAACTACACAAATTCTATAAATTAAAACCATAAACATTCCATTATACTTATACACTTCTATAAATTAAAACCATAAACATTCCATTATACTTATACACTTGATTCAACCTTGGTAGATCCTTTTTTAACATAGATCTATATAGATCTATACTGATTTAATCTCAAATACATTAAATTACTTATGAAGTTAATCTTAATCATAGTGACCGACTTAGTTATAAAATTTTCAAACAGTGTGCGAAATATTGTTGAATCACTATACATTGAGACCGGTGTATCATCTGCATATAACTTGGGAGAGACTGAATTAGAATTGAATCGGAACGTGTCACTGCGTACCAAGAAACCAGAACGAGAATGTAAGGGATGGAAAATACAAAACACAAAATCTGGAAAAGAAATCCAGGAAAGATAAAATAAAGAAGAATATCCAAAAATATCTTCCGAAGAAAACACTTGAATTGCCTCACATGAGAAGATCAGCTGAATATATTGAGCAAGAATGTCCCAGAATGGATGGATCATGTAATCACTCTTTCCTTTTCTCTTCTGCAAACTAACGACTGACGACGGTTCTATTTAACGGGAGGAATGGGAAATTTCCCAATAGCTTCCATGTTTCCCACGACGGGATATGAAAACTGAGCAAAAATAAGATAAAACAAATGATACGTGCCAAACAAAAATTGTGATCCTTGAATCCTTAGGTTTCACAAACTTGCTAGTTAAACTATCCGTACTGTCAAACATCCCAGTTGTACTCCTCCCGCTTTGTAGGGGGAGCGTAATTCGGATGTTTATCAAACCCATGATCACAATTTTTTACGCGTATGAATTGTAACTGGGATGTTTGTCAAACCCAAACATCACCATTGATTGACTACCGTTGGATGATATACACAAATGATCAGTTTGATCAGTGGAATTCAAACATGTCACTTGTTAGCATGTATGAAACACTACAGCAGATAGCCGGATGCCACTCAAACCTTACACATCGCAAGTGAATAACGGAGCTGTATGAGGGATAACTAAAACGTCCTTCATTTTTGTTAAAATTTTATTTTGGAGTGCTTTGATATATTTTTAGGCGATTTGGGTAGTTTAAAAATTGGGTAATTAGTCTAGAAGGTAATCTCAATTGCTGAAATTACAAAATTAGAAAAATAACAATTTACAGCAAAAAATTAACCAATTTTTATCCCAAAATCTCCAAAAAAAACAAAAGATATTTTGGTTGTTTTTAAGTAAATAACACATGGTTTTTGGTGTACACAAATAATAGAGTTATGAAAAGAGATTATTTATTTTAATTTAGCAATATTCATTACTTATTATTTAGGTTAAGAAGTCTATGATTTGAAATTTCCTAAAATTTTTACACACTCTAAGTTAAAGGAAATTAATTTACTTATTATTTAGGTTAAGAAGTATATGATTTGGAACTTCCTAAAAATTATTGAGCGTATGCATTGCTTATTATTGAGGTTAAGAAGTAATGTGATTTGGAACCCCCTAAAATCTTTGCAAACAGAAAGTCAAAGGAAATTAATCATCAAGTTACGAAGTATGTTATTATTAAGTTACTAAGTATGTAATTATTATTAAGGATATTCTTTGTTTATTTTATATCTCAAACCATGCACAAATATGTAACAAAGTTTATGTCAAAAAATAATGCCTAATAAAAATATGTTACATTCTCCATAGTTTTCTTAAGAATCTCACACTGACATATTTCTCCAAGCATTAAGGTTATAAAGGATGCACCTCATTGATCTTGGGATTAGGATGAGGCAAAGGGAAAGAGAGCTATGAGATATTCCCAAAATATCATAGCTATGAGGTCACCAGTTATCAAGACAGGTCTTGATTATAATGAGAATCAGAAGACCCTTGAAGAAGATGCAACAATGAAGATGAATAAAATACCAAAAGCTATGCCAATGTTCTCAAAAAATCCATCAATAATGAAAGTAGTAGGAAATCAAATGATGTCTAACAACAAACGGATAAGTTTAGAAGAGTAGATCCACCAAGAATATATTTTACATCAAGAAACCAAAATGCCTTCTTTGGCTATTGTTTCTCTTGCAATAATTTTGGTCATAAAGAAAAGGATTGTAGAGCATATTCAAGAAGTGATAATGTGAGAAGCAAAAATAGAGATCCTTATCAAACTTCAATGGATGATTATGTGAGCAACATAACAAGAAGTTCTTATGGGTTCTCTAACAGAAGTTACAATCCATTTACTCCCCTACTTGATGTTGAATGCCATAAATGCAATAACTATGGGCACATACCATGTTACTGTAGGAGTAAGTTCTCCTAAGAAAAACAAGAAAGAAGATGCCATTGCCAAATATACAGAAGAATACTCAAAGGTTTGGAAAAAGAAGAAACATCAAGAAGATCCAGAAGAGACAAGCTACAAAAAAATAAAAGAATAAAGAATGTGGATTCGCAATACATGGTCAATATAATGAGAAGCAATGGCATATTGATAGTGGATGTTCAAGACACATGACAGGAGATAAGACCAAGTTTCTCACCTTAAATGAAGAAAGATGATATAATGTTACTTTTGTAGATAATGCTTCTAGAAAGATAGTTGGAAAAGGTATTGTTAGTCTTGATAAAGTAACTAAAACACTAATTTTCTTGTATGTTAAAGGGATAAATAAAAATATTCTATGTGTTAGCCAAATGTGTGATGAAGGTTATAACCTCACATTTGATTCTAAAGTGTGTGAGATAAGGAAAGGAGGATCAAGAATATTAGTGGCATATGCAAATAGAACCTCAAGAAGTGTATTCACACTCAATGAAGGAAAAATATTGAAGAAATGAACAAGCCTAGGGGGAGCAACACTTTTACATTTATGTCAAAGGGGGACAATTGCAGAAAGGGGTAGAGTTGTAGGCAAAAGAGGTGTTGCAGATAGGGGGATTATCTATAGGTTTGTTCCATAATTGTTTAAAAGTTTCCATCAATGAAAAAGGGGGATATTATTGTAAATAGTGTTGTCACTAATGTCAAAGGAAAGGGGAGACTCCGAATTTCCAAGATAAAGATTGCAATATGGAGATTATTGGAAATATTGTTTTTTGATTGTTTATGCTAAGTTTGGATACCCTATATTTGAAGGTGTTTTTACTCTATATTCCTAGCTCAAATTGGAGAATAGGTTACAATGGTTGGAAATATTATTACGGGACCTTTCCAACGGTATATGGTAGTACCTTTAACTCAATAGGAATGAGGAGATATGAAAGGATTTGTAAAGTCATCTAGCAAGAATTTATGTCATCCCTGCCAGGGTATTGGAAAATGTTATGCCATCCCAAAAAATGATTTAAGAAGAGTATAAATAGAAGGAGGAGCCCCTCATTTTTTCATTCACTCATCCACTCATGGAGCTTTGAAATATGTGTGGACTTCTTGAAGAGGAAGGTATTCTAGGGTTTGAAGATGGATTTTAAGATGTTTTTTGGGTTTTGAAGATATTCTTGATTATATTCTCTTAAAGGATTTTCTTAGGGTTTCTAAGGTTCTATAAGGAAGTGAAGGAACACTATTTGAAGAGGAAGGGATTTTTTTTTGCAAGTTATTCTTTGGATGAGGCTAAGATAGAAGGTGATTATGCTATATTTTGGAGCTGACTTGAAGGTGATCATATGATATAATTAGGGATAATTATAGTCCATATCGAAGACAATTTTTTGCACAAATTATGATGCATCTGTAGAAAGAGCTATTGTTTGTTCGAATACTATAGATTCGCATAGGGTTAGAACATAGAAGGGAGTACAAGTAGAAGCAAAAGCAACAACAGTAGCAACAACAATACACTACTACATTTTTGGCCTTTAGGGGGGGTTGTCTTCCGCCCCCAAAAGTGACCTACGGGGGGGGTTTGGCTTTGGGGGTGGTTTTGGCAAAACCGCCCCTAAAGGCACCAATGTTAAAAGTTTTTCCCCTTAAGGGCGGTTTTTGACAAGATTGGGACCGCCCCCAAAAGTCACTTTTGGGGGTGGTTTGTGACCCCCCTCATAGAGGTCTATGGAGGCGGTTTTAAACCCCCCTCGTAGACCCCTTCATAGAGACCTACAAGGGAGGTTTTGAACCCCCTTCATAGAGACCTATGAGGGCAGTTGTGAACCCCCCTCATAAGCTCCCTCATACAAACCTATAGGGGTGGTTTGGAACCCCCACGTATAGTCCTATAGGGGCGGTTTGGAACCCCCCTTGTAGAGGCCTATAGGGGAAGTTTAGAACCCCCTTCGTAGAGGCTTATAGGGGCGATTTTGAATCCCCCTCGTAGAGGACTATAGAGGCAGTTTGAAACCCCCCTCGTAGAGGCTTATAGGGGTGGTTTTGAACCCCCCTCGTAGAGGCCTATAGAGGCAGTTTGAAACCCCCCTCGTAGAATCCTATAGGGGCGGTTTTGAACCCCCCTCGTAGTGACATATGAAGGCAGTTTAGAACCCCCCTCATAACAACATACAAAGACAGTTTGAAACCCCCTATATAGCCATAATAAATTATAATAAAATATATTTTATTAAAAATACCAATATTGCAATATCAATAGGGCATGGAGGAATCGAACCACCATCCTCCTACTTGTAAGGCAGGCACTCTTCCATTGAGCTAGAACCCTTTCAAAATTGGGGAATTCCAAGTTAGTCAAGAATGTAATATAAGTGCTAAAAGCTACCATGCTACAACAAAAAACAAAGAGAACTCACCCATAATAAATACTTTGGTTTGCATAAAGTAAAGATAAATTGTACCATAAAGGATGACGATGGAGGCATTCTCAAACCCCATACACCAGCAATAGTAGGCACATTGACAATTTGGGAAGGTAGATTCTCATTAATCACAGGTCTTGGCTGCTAAGAATATGTTAAAGAAAGCACATGTGATGAAGATGTTTGTTGAGGCTGTTAAGAATAGGATGCATAAGGAAACTATGATGAAGGTGCTGATAGAGGCTGCTGCTTAGAATAAGGTGTAAAAAACACTTTTGATAAAGAAGCTAGTGGAGGTGTAAGGGAGCGAAAGCAGGAAGCACAATTTTCAAAATGATTCCAGTAGTGGAGAGTTCCAGGACCATATTTTTATATAATACATATTTTAATATAATTTAATTCATAGCAGCATATATATTCAAAAAACATGCAGAATGTCAAATTAGCTGCAGGAAACATGAAAACATATGAAGCATCAACCATTTAGTACACATATAACACCAATCATATATCAATTATAACTTATAACATTGTCATAAAATGATCAGTCATCAACGACAACATCCACCTTCAAGTTTCAACATATAACATTTGTCATCAACAAACTGTAACAGATAATATCAACCACAAAATGAAACAGAGCAACATATTACCAAATATTCACAACACAATCAAAACACAATCAAAACACAGAGTCAAAACATAGCATTCTCATAATCATCCGAGTTTAGATTGCCTATATCCAATGCCCAAGAAGCACTTCAAATCATTGCTCCGACACAATAACAGATCCAAATCTTCTGAAGAAGCACTCTGAATTAGCACCTCTATAGTCTCGACTCTCTGCTACAACTCCAAAGTTTCCATTAACTCAGAAATGATCAATGAAAAAGGTGGGAGGCAAATAGGGGTTGGCAAGAGGTGATAGGAGCATCTATAAAGAGGGTATGATTATGGTTTAGAAGGGGTTATGCACTTTTTCCTTTTTTTACATTTTTTGGGAGACCTTTGCTCATGTACAGAATCAGCTGGTTTTGATTGATTATGTATATCCTGTTCATATTTCGAGACTCTAGAGTCTAAACAAACTAGTTCAGGAACCAGTCCAAAGCATTTTGAAACACGGATTCCAACTAGTTACAATAGACCAGTTCAAACTAAATGATTTCAGTACTGATTCGACCAGTTTTGACAACTATGGTATTGCTATTGAATGCTATCAATCAGATGAATGGGAAGTCATTAAAAGTTTTACGAGACAAGAAACATATCCACAGGATTGTGTCTCAACTGAAATATTGAGGATTTTGTTTCAAGTTTTCAACTGATCATCACACAACAATCTTGGATGGAGCTGAAAATTTTTACGCCTCTTATTTATTGCAGAGAAGTTAAAAAAAGGCAAGCATGCTTGGTTGCTTTTGCATGAAATTTTCCAAAGTGTATGATCAGACTAGTGCATACATTCTTCTTTCTCTCATTCCATGTTAAAGAATGAAATATGTTAATGGGTGGTTTCAGGGTTTTTCGAATCTAGCCCTAAGTACTACATAATACATACATCACTCCAGATCTTCCAACATCACATATCCTTCTCTAGCCATTAGATTTCACATCTTAGATTTGATTTTCTTTTGGATTTTATAGGAGTGTGACTCAATTTTTATGTATTTTCTTTCAAAATTTCAATTGTATGCATCTCTAAGAGTCAAAACCTCTATCTCGATGTAATTTTGTTGTTTCAAACATACATGTTATATACATAAGAAAACTTTAAATATTTGGCATTTAATGTCCTTGATTTGCATTGAAACACATCATGGTTCTTTTAAATCAAAATTTTAATAATTTTAATTTTTTTTGTCCATCATTTTTAATACTAATTATTAATAGGTCCCAACCCTGTTTCAGTACGGTTCATGATTTTGATGCCCACTGGTCCCTGTCTGATTCTAATTCTAGCAATTATGGACAATATTCCTACTTGCTACTTTGACATTCTTCAACCTCCCTTGCTCTGCTCTCACTTTAATATTTTCTAGGATAGCCTTATTACAATTCTAGATGTGTCCAAATGGCACTGATGGTTCAAGAAGCCAAGGTTCAACATTAAAGCCACAATTGTAGAAGGGCTTGTGCTACAGTGGGCCACCATTCAAGTACAAATCCTAAGATAAGATAAGATCAGATAATTTTATTAAAAATGAATGAGCACTAAAGAAGGTCAATGGGACTAGAAAGTACATCTAAAAACTAGGTTACAAGGAAAGAGTGGTAAAGCAACTGCTAGATCAATGGTAAAATCAGAAGAACAAAGCTCATAACTAACAACTAAATAACCAACTAACTAGCAAATAAATATAGCCAAGCCAATCAAGAAGCATAAGGAGCAATGTGTGGGTACACAAAAAGATGAAAAGATGATGCAAATAAGGTAAAGTACCAAAAGCAAAAGACACTCAAATTTTATCAAAAGAGATGATGTCAAGAAGTACCAAAGTTGGCCATTGAGGACAAGTATGAAGTGCAAGAAACAATCTTCTCATCAAAGCCATTAATCACTATGAATTTATCATAGCACTGGCAGATGATGTCCTTCAGGGTGTTGCCAAGGTTATATGAACTTGATTCTCAAGTGGAGCACAAGAGTGAGTGAGCTCAACTCTCCTAACATTCACAATCATGGAGAGAAACAATCATGCAAGTCTGGTTGCATTGTACAAGGGGGAAGCCTTGCCATGGAACCATTTGGAGCTGCATTGTCAAGTATTCTATTTGTAAGGTTGGTGATGTGAAACATGCGGTCTGGAACAACAACTCTGCAAATCTTTGTTAGATATCACGTGAAAATGTTGTATGTGATGAACTCTACTGCATAAAATTGCATGCCAACTGCAAACACTTGGTGCAATGAGCCTTCAAAACACACTTGGAAAATGATGAGGCACTAAAAACAACATTGTGCCATCACTCAGAATTGTTTGGTGAACATATCTAGGATTCTTCCTGTAAAGGGAATCACTACCTCTAGAAATTTAGTTTCAATTATTTTACCTACTAATTACAAATAATAGTTCCACCTTTAACAAGTGTGCCTTTCTAGCAACAACATTCCTCTACCTCCATAATGTTGTCCCTATCCTAGAAAACTCACAGTTCTAGCAAAATTAGATATGGGTATAGGGTGCCATATGTCAAAAACCCCACTGCAAAATGGTTACCATATGATCATGCCCACAGACCCAAACTTTTCAATTGAACCAAATGAAAATCCACTTGTATTTGGAGTATCACATGGAAGTGATTCTCAAAATGAAGTCAAAGTGGATTATCTTGCGGATCATACACAAACCCAATCTTAATATTTGAATATAAAACTTGTATCATAGGCTCATTAAAGAGCCTTCCTTGAAAGACATATTTTGCATGGCTGGCTTCATCAACACTTCTAGACTCAACAAATGCATAATGCCTCGATGTAAAAAAGGAGTAGATTATCTTGCGGATCATCCACAAACCCAATCTTAATATTTGAATATAAAACTTGTATCATAGGCTCATTAAAGAGCCTTCCTTGAAAGAAATCTTTTGCATGGATAGCTTCATCAACACCTCTAGATTCAACAAATGCATAATGCTTCTATATCACCAAAGATGAGCAAAGAATCTTAGAGCTTTTGTTTATTGATTTTCACTCAAGGTACCTTCTCTAAGGAAGATATATTCACAATATTCAACAAAATGCCTAGAATAAACAGATATCTAAGTTTGTTAGCAAAGAAATAATTATGGCACCAAAACTAGTTATGATCAGGGAAAGACTATATGGGACTAAGATTTGATGTTCCACTTTGAAGAAGACTATTGGAGCACTTCTCCTAATGCCTCAACCACTTATCAAGGTCTCTTAGCAGCCATAGAAGGTTGTTTTCCCTACTTTACAAACACCTGTTCCATTGTCTACATTTAGTGAACCCGATCTTACCCATCCCAATAAAATGGATTCTGGGAATGCGTGTTCCTTGACCATACTACACCATATATATTGGTACTTTCAACAGCTAATTTCTAAGAAAGGAATAATTGACTCATGAGAAAATTGTTCTTACAGATTACCAATGTGGTATACATTTGAAATGATGAGTGAGTCAACCATCTAACCCTTATTTCAAATGATGGCATCAATCTTAAAAGTATCATAACGAGTACTACTTTTAGGCAGCATAGCTCTATTGTTCCTCATAAAAATGGTGAATAATTGACCAAACCAATCAAATGAAAAACTATGTCTCATATTGCGCATGATCTTGCTATAAGGTCGATGGACCAAGTGTAAGCAAAGTATGGGTTAGTTGTGCATGATGCCCTGGATCAAAATTCCCATGCTCTCAACTCAATGGCACCAAGCATGCCAAAATAATGAGCAAGTTTTCGACTCTAGCCAAAAGCATTTGATATATTTATCATCCAATAGCCATAGGCACAATGGTTG
This sequence comes from Larix kaempferi, assembly GCA_027924585.1. Classification (NCBI taxonomy): domain Eukaryota; kingdom Viridiplantae; phylum Streptophyta; class Pinopsida; order Pinales; family Pinaceae; genus Larix; species Larix kaempferi. The sequence continues at coordinate 3,379,041 of BSBM01000237.1, read as the reverse complement.
AAGTTATTGTGTGAGCATGTTCAATCAAGGATTGCATCCAACCCCCACTAGTGTGTGTACATACAACCATTGATTTCTTTGCCCCTGGCTTTGATCAAGGTTTGAGGTTGCTCATACATCCAATCACTACTTTGAGCTATATAGCAAGTTCAAATAGACTAAGGTTGTCCTCTTGCTCTAGGCTCAATGGCCCTGAACTTGCCTAAGAGAAAAAACTAAAAAATATCTATCACTAAAGTTAGAAGGATAACTTTGATTGTAAGTGCTTTCTTTGCAATTGTTAATCTCGCTTAGACTCAATGGCCACAAGTGCATCATAAGCATAATAAGTTGGCTTGATGGCCAAAATAATTTGATATATTTACCATCCAATAACCATAAATGCAATGGTCAAAGTTATTGTGCAAGTACAATCAATCAAGGATTGCATCTAACCCCAACTAGTTTCTGTACCAACAAATTTTGATTTATTTCCCCCATAGCCCTGATCAAGGTTAAAGGTTGCTCATCTATCCAACCCCTACTATGAGCTATACAGTGATTCTACTTTGATTAAGGTTATCACTTACTTTAGGCTCAATATGGCCCTAAGCTTGTCCAAGATTCTAAACTAAAAAAATATCTATCATTTAACTGAAGAGCTTTGATTGTAAGCACCCTCTTCATAATTAGTAAATCTTAATTTAGGCTAAATGGCCCCAAGTGCATCAAAAGCATAGTAGGTTGGTTCCATGGCTCAAAGCTCATCATAAGGATAGTAGGTTAGAACGATAGCCTTATCCTTACTATGCTTGCACTATAGGCTCGATGACCTCAAGCATGTAATCCAGGGAAAACCACAACATGTCTTAAAGATGCCATACCAAACCACATATGAGAGGGCACTCTAAAAATAAGCAACAAAGTCTCCCTAATCATGAAAAAATCCTCTTGGGCTAGAGCACTCCTCAAGAAATGATGGATAATCATACCAAGATGCTGATCAAAGGCCTAGGAGCTAGGGAACTCTCATGGAAGAGTCTCCAAATACCATCAAACCACACCAATAGACCAAGCGCTCCAATGAAAACTCACAATTTGGGGATGCCTTAAGTTGATGGGTTCCATTTCAATGAATGCACAAGTGTGAGACAGAGGATGAGCAAGCATGCCAATATCCAATATGAGGGCATAAAAGAATCTAAACATCATGGAGAGATCTCATGTCGCTAGCTACTACACAATAAGATCCATCAAGAAAATCATCTAGGGAATCATCTGTGAAGCATAACTCTAGCAATCTGTCATCAAGCACTCATGATTTGGCAATCACAAGTGAAAAATCTCCTAGTCAACTCTGCAAGATATGGGGTTACACTTCTCATTATGAAACGTTTTCTCAAGCAAAGTTGGATTATAGTACATGTGAAAGACTTTTATTCATAGGGATCATCACGCATTGCCATTGCCCATAATGATTGTGTGCATTACCTTGTGTTTTGCGATTTTTTTCAAATAAATTTGTTTGATTCTATTTGGGGCTTCCACTTAAATAGGTTTCGGGGTTTCAAAATGCTGAAGATGCAAACTAAAGGTGGAATGCCTGTTGCTTTTGTTGACTTTGAGGTATGTATTTTCTCCTAAAAATGTTTAAGAACTGCTTTTAAAATTACAATGAAATCTAAATGTATACATTGTTGATGAGCATTTGTTTACTTTATATTCACTTGGATAGAAAATTCTTGCTTTTCTTTGTACCATGCTCAATCTTTATGCAATCACAACCATATTCATGCCATCACACCAAATTGCAGAAATAAAGCAAATTGGTTGTTTTCGAGGGAAAAAACTTGCATTAAGATGTAAAGAAACATTTTTCCGTAGATCAAACTTGATACTATTGTGTGTAGAAAACTTAATTAAATACAAGGGGATGTTAAGGCTGTCTTCAAAGTTGGGTCCGAAATGAACTCTTTGTGGCACAGGAGTGGATGTTAAGGCTGTCTTCATGCCCATAATTGTTGCTACTTATCCAGAATTCATGGTTTTAGGGTTGTTCATTGTTATTTATGCCCAGAACTTCAAAAAGGACCGCTGTTTGGGGTTAAATATGTGCCCAAAATTACTTCAACTTGGAAGAGATGAGATTTTATCATGAAAAGAGCTCATAAAGCTGCCTAGAATGACTTAAATCACACCCAGACTTGGTTTTTAGGGTTTGAAATTAACTCAAATATGCTTTTTAGTTTTGTTTACACCATTTTTGTGGAGAGAAAGCACCCAGAATTCATAATACTGCTATAAGCTACTGATTGGGAGATTAAAACAACCCCTATTTGTGCCCAGAATGAAGGATTGAGGCTATTGGAGTGCCTAGGTCTGCTCTTCGTGTCCATATCCATGCCCAAAATTGTTTCTTAATGCCATTTCAACCCTCAAATTCAACCCAGCATTCCTCCAAACCTGTTGTTGGTGGCTGTTAATCACTTTTCATCGGGTTGTTCATGCCTAGAATTGTCTTTTAACCCTCCAATTCGGCCCAGTTTTAGAGATAGGCTTGTTTGGTAGTGGAAAGGTGCACAGGGATGACTGATTCACAATGTTTCTTGCCACATATTCACTCAGCATGGGAATTGAAATATCACCAAATAAATCTTAGCAATCACAGCGATGGAGTCAACTGGGATAGGGGATATGCAATAAACCAAATCGATTCTGTGTAGACATGGGTGACTAAGTGCATATGCTCTAGACAAGGGTTACAAGCACTTTTGCCACGAAATAGAGATGATGTTGATGATGAAACAAACTGAGTAGCGATGGGCCTTGGTTGAAATGAATGGAGAAAAGGGATCCAAAATGAAACACTTGCACACATGAAACTGAGACCACAACAAAAAAGTGATCAATAAAATCAATCTTACTGTGCAAATGACTCATAAAATAGGGTTCGTTAGTGCCCATACTAGTGGTATGAAAATGGTGGGAAAAATGGCTCCTATGTGAAGTACTTGTACACTGGAAACATATCCCACTATGGGAAGAGCCCGAGAAAATGAATCCAACAGTGCAAATGGTGCTGAAAACAGTGTGAAATCCCCATTATCAAGAGAAATTGATAGCAAGCATTTGAAATTTATGAAGAATTAATTAAAATTTTAAATTATCTTTCATGTCAAGTGTTTTAGGTTAAAATTCTTATTAAAATAGAAACACTAATTGAAATATTATAAAGTTGGTCAAAGTCTCGGGTTACCAAAGTAATCCACAAAACTGTAGAATGAGTTGGATAAGAAAACCAAGTAGAAAAACTGAGGTAGTAAATAACCCTTAAGAAGCTGAATTGTTTATAGTTCAAGAAGATGAGAGAACCAAAATTAATGTGCATTACTTGGGCCACCTTAGAGAATACAATTATAGACAGAAAGTCTAGAATGGGAATTTTATGGCAAAATCTGATGGCATTAATGAGGATATTCTGAATGCTTAGATTTTTATTTTTAGCTAGCACCACCTATTTTTCTTTTTAGGAATTTTCTTCAAGAAACAAAGCCTAAGGTAGGAAGTTGAGCCACATAACAAAAAATTCCTTTGAATTAACCACCATGTTTGAGAGCATCTATTCCACCAATTCACCAAGGACTTCCACCCAACATCTTCCCTTTTTCTGACATGTCATTCATGCAGGGTAGAGCACAAGAAGGTTGGAACCTTGGTCAATGGTTAATACTCAATCAACTACTCCGGTGAATCAAGGCCAAGTTGGAATGAGCATGGCCTTTAAAATTGAATGATTGGAATTATACATCATGTTGGAAGGTTATGTCAATGAATATCCATCCCCCACCACCTACCAACATTAATTGTATTAGGGAAAATTTTTGTTGGATCTAACTAATGATGGTTACCATTTAATAAATCATTTATTTTCTTTGGTCCCGCTGGTCTGTTTTATACCCTGGTCTGTTTGCTTCCTACAAATTTGTGGAGTAGAATTGTAAACCGAGAAAGCGGGGTTGTTGAACCAACTCTATAGTGTAACTTTCAGGCCAACAAAGGCCCAATTTGAACATGAAGTAGCTACACCAAAAGGGGGTCGATGGGACCCCTACTGATGTTTCTAAATCTGCTTAGGATTGGTACAAGACCCTAGAGTTAGGCCATAAATTCTGTCAATGAGGTGAAATGTCCAAGCAGCATGATCCTGAAGAATCTTGAGCCCAAAAAAATATTTATCTAATAACTGTGGAATATAAAAATTATTTCAGGCATTGGTAGCTTTGTAAGAGAAATTGGTAGAAAAGGATGGGGGAAGCAGTAGAGGAGCAAGTGAAACTAAAAAATAGAGAAGGTTATCCAAAACACTATGGTGGAGTGCATTACATCATTAAAGGCAATGTTTGTTTGACAATGACTGGATTACCTTGAAATAACATTTGTTATATATGCTTTCCTATCTCAAGTCTAAGTAAAGAAGACATTTGTTGACAAGCAATTGTGTAGATTAATGGACCCAAGGCTAGATATACATGCAAAACCTTATAGACACATTCAGACCTGCATACTTAAGTAAGAATGTTTTTGTGTATTTATGTCAACCAGAGTGTAAGTATGTATAATGTAATAATAAGTAAGTATGTATAGTATGTATGTATAATAATAGCTCTGTATAATGTAATAGTGTAAGTATGTATAATGTAATAATAAGTAAGTATGTATAGTATGTATGTATAATAATAGCTCTGTATAATGTAATAGTGTAAGTATGTACACTAGCTGAAAAAATACCATGCAGGTTGAACACATACAAATTACTGGCAAAAAGATTTGGAAGGTTAATAATATGAATAAATTCCTAAGCAGGAACGTTGCTACTGATTTAAGCATATAGGAAATTCCATATTAGGAATTAGGTGATGTTTTAACTTTTTGAAACCAAATGTTGTAGGAGATGTTTCCAACTCTGAAGATCAAGTGACCTGTCACATGAAAATGTTTTCAGTAGATTGGTGGTTTAAGATAGTAATTATGATGGTGTCCCCAAATATTATCAAGGGTGTGATCCGTCCCCATCTCTACCAGAGTTGGGATATTTTTAATGTTATATGTGGGTAAATTTTTCAATCAATAGAAATATCATTCTCTTCAAAAAAAAATGTCTCACGGTAATACTAATGAAGACATAATTCAATAAAATTACCTAGACAAAAAGGCTTCACTCTTCAAAAATAAACTACAATTGCTTATAGTAATACCTTCTTCAGGATTAGAGGAAGTGTCCATTGATCCACTTGTGGAATCTCTCTGAGTTCACTGTTAAGTCCATGGGCTGCATCATCTGCCATCAAATAGAGACAATAGACATAAATGAGAAATAAGCTTTAAAAACAAAATAATCAAGAATATTTGAGACTTCAAAATTATTACACATGGATAATTCCAAGAGATGATTTTTTTTACTGCACTTGTGCACCTTCCCATGGTATTGGAGCCTGCGTATCAGAGTCATGCTAAGTGTCCTTAAACCTTATGGCTTGTTAAGATATATTTACGTGTGGGCATGCATGTGCTACTGTTGCATTCTGTAATATATAATCAATTTTACTTTGGAAATTCAGCTTTATTTGTTTGATTATAATCAATTCCATTTTGTTGCATTGTTAACACTATCTCCATATACTTCTTATGAAAGGTATTGTCATCTTAAATGAAACCTCAACAATGAACACACACTTGTACTGCAGGGGAAAAATGTTTTTTTTTAATAGAATACATGGTTATGTCCAAGATGCCACAAGTTATTTTCAGAGTGAGGGAAATAATAATTCATTGAATGGAGGAGATACTAAACATTCTTACCTTAAGGATAGTTCTTCCTACACGGATGCACTATTTTGGGGAATCAATGGGTACAATACACACTCAAGGATGAATTCTTTGATTTTGATACTTTTACAATGAAATCTATAACCCATAAAAGTATAAAGTCCCAAGCACCAAGTTGATAGTTTTGTGTAACTCACGAAAGCTTCCCATTGTCACCTCAGCAGCTCTTCCCTTTCACTTTAGGTTTGTTCTTCTCCAACACAAGGGAGCTTTCCTTAAGATAAGTTTGAGTCAAGGTTAAAAGTTTGATAAGAAGAGAATTTGGACTAGGTTTGGTTTGTAATCTGGTTTTAGATGTTTGATCAAGATAAGCTTCAGGTTTAAAAAGCCAACAAGCAAGTGTAGGATAGGAAAGTATGATTTAAAGTGTCTAGACTTGATATAAATCTGATCTATATGATGTCAATGTTGTTTGGAATATTCACATTTATAGAAGCATAGTTTTTGAGGAACTTTAAGATATGAAAATGAGAAATCAAATGCTCAAATGCAATATGAAAATAAAATTTCTGAATTAAATCGCTTGCTTGAAATGCAAAAATTTAAAACAAAAATCAAAATTAAATTTCCAGAATGCAAATATAATTATAAGGAGTAGTGTGAAAATGATGTATTAAGACCCAGTAAACTTTAGAAATTGAAATTTATGTAGTAAACTAACTGTTGGAAATTGTAGAAAATTTAAAATAGAAACTAAAATAAAAATTCCAGAATGTTGAAAATTGAATTTGTCTGGTTTCAAATACACAGTAAGGTTCTAGACAAAAATGCAATGCTGGAAATGAAATTTCTGAAATAAATAAAGTACTGAAATTGCATAAAATTTACAATAGAAATTTACATACAATTTCCAGCATGCATAAAATGGAATTTGGTCTAGTTTGAGATTCTAAACAAGGTTCGTAAACTAATATGTATTTTTGAAATGGAATTTCTGAATTAAATATAATGCAGAAAATACACAACATTCAAAACATAAATCGAAATGTAATTTCCAGAATACAAAGAAGGTGAAATGTAATATTGCAATGCTTTACAAGCATTTTTTTTTTACTGAAATGGAGGTCAACACAAATCTCATTTCCAGACTTGATCTTTTGTTCACTAAAGGCATCTAGGACACATTGTTTGGAGCTAATTTTCAGAGCTGATTTTTTCTTAGCTAGGGCACACTTCCGAAATTTATACCTCATTTCCAGACCTGGTCTTTTTTGTCCAATAAGGAGCATTTGGGCACACTTTCAAAATTCAGACCTCATTTCGAGACTTGATTTTTTTGTCCAAAACTTTCCAGAGCTGTTTTTTTCCTTAGCTAGGGCATCTAGAACATAGATATAGCTCATATTATTGAAATAAAATACAAAATCTTGAAAGAAAGCTTGATTCTATTGTGTGCACCATAAAATATAGGAAGGAGATTGAAAAGCATGTTCCTATGCCATCATAAGTTGTGGTGGTATATGATAAAGTAGCAACATTGTGGTCTTTGCATGAGCAAATAAAAAAAAATGGAGGGAGTTGTGGGGAACATTTCCCATGCAAGTTCTAAAAGCAACAAATGACAATTTATGGGTGTAAGAGATGTAGGTGCCAAACAAGAGTTGCGACTTGTATATGGTGTATATGAAAAAATAGAAAGTGATGGAGCTGGAAATTTATGGAAAAAGTTGAGGGAAATTAACTATGCTCTTGATGAATTGGGACAATGGTGTGCAAATTAGGTAGCTACTTGTCATCCTCAATGGGGAATCCCTAAGTGTTTTGAAGATTAAATTTGGCTTCTACTAAACAAAAACGAACAAAAAAATTCATATATGTGTATAAAACTCCTTTTTTTGTCAAAAATTAAACTTCAAAACTAATTAGAATGAGTGCCAAACAACAATTATATAACATAGTTTTGCTCAGATATATAATTTTGTCTTGGTTTCTGTGCAAATATTCCTTTAATCCTCCTAATCAACGAACCACTGTTTATGATTTTGATAAAAACTCAACTATTGAGGTAAAACTCAGAATTTTCAACTAGATGACTAGTGTCTTTGAATCCATTGAGTTTGTGGTTGAATGAATAACAAGATTAGTTAAACAGGGTTGATTCTCAAGATTAACTAACTCAGAAAGTTCCAAATATCAATGATAAACACACCAAAAAGAGAGATTTATCCGCCAAAACTTGATACCATTACTCCAAATATGTGTATAATATGTAGGGGGTATTAGTTCCATTCTAAAAGTATTCTAGGGGACCTGAGTCACTTCCAAGGAACCCTCTTTTACCAAATCCAAAGATTAGATCTCATGGATAGAATGAAATGACCTCCAATTCACATAAACTGGTATGCTCTCATGATCACTTGAACGAATGATGGGGAACTCAAGCAACAAATAACATCTCATATAGATTTTTCTTCATACAATTAGCATGCATAGTCACAATTCCAATTCATTGAATCCATCCATTCAACCACGAAACATAATACAAGTTTCCAAGTGTTAGTTTAGGTTTCTTTGTTTGTTGGAACAGTATTGTCAAAGGCAATGTTTGTTGAAATCGTATTCATTGGTCAGTGATAGACACATCATACAACATGATAGTTTACACCTTGTGAACAAGAGCCTGCATTCCGAAAAAGAAAAAATCAACTATTCAAAGAAACACCTGAACATAGTTTTACCTTTAAAGTTTGATAACCAATTTCTTGGCGGAGTGCAGGGGCATGGCCTTCTTTCTTGACAAATTGGTGGTGATTGCACAGGCCAAGGATTCTTTTCTCTTCAAATCCACCAGCATCCTATCCTCCAATGAAAGATAATGTTGGACCCCATTCTAATCGAATGAATAAAGAACAAACTGTGACTTGGGTTTCTTCATGGTTGAACATGTATCACTATTATTATTGTTATTGTCCGTATTACCGTCACTACTAATACTATAGATTGACTTCCTTAGGTGAGACATTAATCAAAATCATGCATTTCAGCTCTCCGTTCTCCATATTTTTCTGCAAATTAATGACAACAATAAGAAAATTCCCCCACCTTTGATCCCCACCGAATCCCTATGAATGTGTGATGCTCCAAATGGAAAACCCCAATTCCGATAACAACAACAAGAACAAATAGGGAATAAGAACCACAAGAAACTACTTCACGCAAGAGGAAAGAGGTCTCATGTCCATAAATTGCATTCCCTCGTCTCAAACTTGAGGGATTAGTGATTGAAAACCTTTTTCTCTTTCCTTTAGCTCAAGCAAGCACTTGATTTGGAAGCATCACACAAGCACAGGAAGATGTAACTGGGAACCTTTCTCTCTTTCCTTGGTCTCGCTTCTTCACCATCTAGGGCTCGTTCTATATACATCACTCGCCACGACTCAGGAAACTGATTTTTGAATGCTTTGAATTGTGTCTCAAGCAATAGGGGTTTGTCAATTGTCGTCCTTTCAAATATTTTGGAATGGGAGCAAAATAAAATTCTTCACCCAAACAAATAATAATCTAGCATTTGTTTATGGGCCATCAAATCGTTCCTAGGATCCAATTATTATTGCTTTGCATTCCATGCTAATGAAGAGTTTGATCCCTTCTTTTCTTATCATATGTTAAGTAATGTTAGGAATTTTATTGCATGTGCATGCCATGTCAATGAAGGGTTCGAGCCGTTGTTATCATATTTTAGGTAATGTTAGGTTTTTGATAGTTTGGTTGCTAATATATATTGATTTTCATGAAGGTGTTGGTATATTGAATAATAATAAATTATCTTCTACCATTTATCACTACCATCTATCATATTTAAGAAAAAGGATTTTGTTAATATTTTTGCTATAAATTAGCTTCTACCATATTGAAGAAAACAAATTGTCATTATTCTTGTTTTTTTTTCCCGCGAAAAAAAGCCTACTACTGATATTCAATTTCTGAATCAAATAGTACATGATTATAGCCATCAAAAGCTAGTTTTTCAAAGAACTTCTCTGAGCATAAAAGTTCCGATCATACCAAATTACAAAAGATATGAGCCAATAGTCCAACATCAAAAAAGCTAAATACAAACTCAGATCAGGAAATTTAGTGATCCTGAATCAATCAGCTGATTCTCCCAATATTCATCCCACAGCAGAATATCCTCTTCGCCATCAAGAGCCAACTTGGATAAATAATCTGCCTGATCATTGAATTCACGGAAAATATGCTCCAAAGTAACTGATCTGAACATGCCAAGTTCAACCATAATACGCCTGCACCAACCGACCAAATTTAAAACCTTGAGAATCACCTTCTACCATCTATCATAAGAAAAAAGGAATTTACTAATATTTTTGCGATAATTTTTTATCCATTCTACCTTGTTAAACTGAGTATATTTTTCCTCATTTCATTCATCTTTGGCATTCTAGGTAGCACATACCTATTAGTTGTGGAGCTAGATCTTCTAGTCTCATAGATGATATTGTATCAGTCGTGTTTGTACCCCAGTTTTATATGATATGTAGGTGGACTGTACAGTCACCCCAGCGGGGGGTGTGGGGGCACATCGCCCCCCCATGGGGTTCTAGGGGGGACCACCCCCCCTGGCTGGGGAGTCTGGGGGCAGCGCCCCCGAAGAAAATTTTTGGGGCTGTTTTTGCCAGCTGTTTTGCGGACCCATGGTTTTGGGTATCCCGTGGTATTTTCCCATTGTATTTCCCTTATAAAATAAAGACATTGTAATACGGCTAGAGAGGAGGATGTATTAGGTTTTATGCATTGTAAAGATCTCTGAGATCAGGAGAGAGACTCTTAAACAAAGAAGAGGAAGTGCAGCGGTTGTGCTGCAGGTTGTATCCCTTCACCTTGCTGGACGGTAATAATAATAAGGACTGGCAAATTCAGTGTGGACGTAGCCCAAGTTGGGTGAACCACGATATATCTGTGTCTCTCTTGTAATGTGTATGTGTGATTATATTTGCATTTCTGTTTATTGTTATTGCTCTGCAATCCTGTTTTTCTAACACATACCTACAAGTACACAACATTTAGACAACAAAATACTCTTCATATATACATAAGAATGAAATTACAAGTACATACCAACAACTTATCACAAGTTAGTACAAGATAGTTCTTCAAGCTTATTACAAGTTGGGACTCTCTAGTACTTTTCAAACCCTAGATAGATCATTTATCATCGATACAAAACCCCAAACTAACACACATGCCCTGCATAAGGAATTTTGGCTTTTGAGTGTGATATTGTTAGTATTTTGAATTTTAAACTACTAAGGATGGTTCTCGATACATGTCCCTGCATGGTTTGATGTGAAAAGCAATGGTCTTAAACCATAACATTTGTTTTGGGGGCTCAAAATCCATCTATCGGTCCATAGGCCACTATTGGGGATAAATATTTGTCGGCGTGGTGTCTTTGCATTTTAAATTCCCAAATTCAATGTGTGCAAGAAATGATCCGGATTTTATGAGCAGAACGAAATGAATACAGATTATTATCAGATGTTTAACACAAAATAACAGAGATACAGTAAAACTGGTTTTCTATTCAATAAGGAAATAAGCTAGAACTGTAAAATGCAGGGGAAAACAAGCTTGCTGGAATGGTGGCGGCTTATCTCTGAGAAGAGATGTGACGGCTGCGCTCATTTCGCAAGAAGATGGTTACAATGAGGCTCTCAAGGCCTTTTACAATAAACAGGAATGTCAAAAACCCTAGACATCCAAAAACCTAACCCTAGGAGATGAAGCGCCAAAAGTCATGTGGGCCCCGTTTGGGTAAGTTAGTACATCAACTTCCCGGGGTCGTAACTTTTGCATACGATCTCCGTTTGGGGCGCTCGGTAGCCCGTTGGAAAGGTCTATCCGAGATTTACAACTTTCCACTAGGGCCAAATGTACGTCGGAGGCAACCATTTGGCCCCCCAAATTGCCAAAAAATGTCGTTTAGGGCCTCAAAATGGCCCTGGAAGTTCAGGACCCGAAAAACTGCTAAAAATAGCACAATACCAAAATTGCCATAAAGCTGTTTTGAGCCAGTTGGAAAGGTGGGTGGCCACCAATATCCACCTGGATCAATCCTACCTCCTTAGGAAGCAATGGTCTCCATTCCGTTGAGTTCCCCCATCAGATGAGGAAATTTCTGCTGAATTTGGCCTCGGGTGAGCCACTTGCCTTGGTGCAGGAGCTGCCCTGCTTTGACAACTCGATAAAGCTGGATCCTTTGATGTCGAGTGCCCTTGATCTGTGTGTCTGCAATATGATCACTGGATGCTTGTTGTAGGCAGTCAGGGTTGAGCTCTGTTGGTGTCAACTTCTCTGCTATCTCTGAGGTGTCTAATAGTGGTGGGAAATATGGCCGAAGGAGAGCCACGTTGAAGACTGGATGCAGACCCAGGAAGGGGGGAATGTTGAGCTCAAAAGCATTGTCACCCACCGCCTTGGTGATGGTGTATGGCCCATAACGGAGTGGGCGAAGCTTTCGATGGGGCCCTGTAAGGCATTCTTTTTGCAAATGCAACCAAACTTTGTCGCCCACCTGAAACTTATGTGGCACCCGATGTTGATCATGGCGCTGCTTGTACTTGGCATTAGACTTCTGTAGAATATCCTGAACCCGTTGGCGGATATGCTGGATCCGTTCAATGAACCGGGCGGCTTTGTCAGCTTCTGGGGACGAGTCGGCCGAGGTGGTCGCAAGGGGAAGTGCAACATCCATGGGGCCCAATGGTTGGAATCCCAACCCCACCTGAAAGGGGCTGTGGCCAGTTGAGCTATGCAGGGCTTGGTTGTAGCTATGTTGGACATAGGGGAGACTCTCATCCCATGTGCGGGGGTGTGTTGAATTGTACATGCGTAGGATATGTACGACCATCCGGTTGACGACCTCCGTTTGTCCATCGGTCTGGGGGTGGAAGGCAATGGATTTGGTGAGCTTGGTATCCATCAGTGACCAGAGGCTTGACCAGAATGAGCTGAGGAACCAACTGTCACGGTCTGAGATAATGGTCTGTGGGATACCAAAATGTACCCATACTCGTTCAAAGAAGAGCTTGGCAGTGGCTTCTGCTGTGATGTTCTTCTTGCAAGCGGCTAGAATTGCCATCTTTGAAAAGCGATCAACAACCACGAAAACACAGTCGTTTCCCCTCTTGGTGGACGGGAGGCCCGACATGTAGTCCATTGAGATGGATTCCCACGGCCTGTCAGGAGTAGGCAGAGGGGTGTATAGGCCCTGTTTCTTAGTGGTCGGTTTGGAAATAGCGTAAGCGGTGCAGGACCTGATATACTTGCCGACATCCTGTCGAAGTTTCGGCCAGTAGAAATGTTTATGCAACACTTCCACTGTCTTTTTGACGCCAAAGTGTCCTGCCACCCGACTATAGTGAGCTTCCCAAGTCATCTTCGCACGCTCGCTTGATGGAATGCAGAGATGGCCCAGATGACACAACAACCCGTCCTGAAGATGGAAATTAGCAACCACTGAGTTGGTGCCCAACATTTGATAGGTGGCGGAGAAGTCAGGGTCTGTCTCGTAGAGGTGAGGCCATCCGTAGGTCTCGTGGCCACAAGAGTCTAGCACCGTGGTAAGTGCCGCGACTGGAGGTCGACTGAGGCAGTCAGCAACTCGGTTGGTACTCCCTGTTTTATATTTGATGTTGAGGTGGAACTACTGTAAATATGTTGACCACTTCTGATGGCGGTCATTCTGCAACTTTCCTTGGGTCTGCATGAATTGTAGTGGCTTGTGATCAGTGTGGATGACTGTCTCCTTCCCGAGAATGTAATGTGTCCACTGGCAAAAGGCTTGTACAATGGAGTACATTTCTTTGTCATAGGTAGGGTACTTGCGGACAGCATCTGATAGTGTCTCACTATGATATGCCACGGGGTGGCTGTGTTGAGTGAGAACGGCACCCACAGCATAATCTGATGCATCTGTCTCGATCTCAAAGGGATGTTGCAGGTTCGGTAATGAGAGTACCGGCGCTGAGCACAAACGCTTCTTCAAGTCATCAAAGGCTTGTTGTTGGGACAGGCCCCACACAAATTTTGCCTTACCACCACCCCTGGTCACTTGGCTGAGGGCCCATGCGATATGAGAGAATCCCAGCATGAACCGGCGATAGAAATTGGCGAGGCCCAAGAAGCTCCGAAGTTCAGTGAGTGTGGTTGGGGTTGGCCAGTCATGGATGACCTGGATCTTGGTTGGATCCACATGCACACCATGTCGATCAACAATGTAGCCTAAGTAATGGACCCTGTCCATGCTGAAGGAGCATTTTTCCAAGTTTGCATATAGTTTGTGCTTCCGCAGGGTGTGCAGAACCTGCTGAATATGTTGGAAGTGTTCCTCTCAAGTCTTGCTGTAGATGAGGATGTCATCCAGATACACCACTACAAAATTGTTGGTGAAAGGTCGTCGGATATCGTCCATCATCCTCATAAAAGTTGCTGGAGCATTTGTCAAACCAAAAGGCATGACGAGCCATTCAAAAAGACCTTCTTTTGACTTGAAGGCAGTCTTCCATACATCTTTCTGTTCTATTGGGACCTGGCGGTAGCCAGAGTTCAGATCAATCTTACTGAAGTATTTGGCCCCCGTGAGCTGATCAAGGAGGTCGTCGATTCGGGGAATCGGGTACCGGTTACGGACTGTGATTTTATTCAGGGCCCGGTAATCAATGCAGAGTCGCCAGGTCCCATCTTTCTTCTGCACCAGCACGATTGGGCTCCCACAAGGTGATGAACTGGGACGGATTTGCCCCTTGTGGAGCAATTCTTGGATCTACCTCTTGATTTCCTCGTTTTCCAACAGAGAGCGGCGATAGACTGGCCCATTGGGTAGAGGTGCGCCTGGGGTCAGATCGATGGGATGCTTGACCTGGCAGTGCAGAGGTACCCCGGTCGGAGAGGAGAAGATATCTGAGTATCCTTCCACCACCTTATCCACTTGCTTCTGTTGTGTGGATAGATCAGTCGTGGAGGCCCGGGATGTGGCTGTGATCTTTCTTTCACTCTGAGAGCGAATCACGAAGAAGACAAATTTCCCGGTCTGAGAGATGACCTTCCTGCATTGCTTGGCAGAGATCAAGGAAATAGCACTAGGAGGGACTGCCTCCGGTATCCTGTACAATTTCCTGTTCAAAGAAATAATAACACTACGAGGCCTAGACTCATATACAGCATGACGTTTCCATAAATAAGGTTGGCCCAAAAGAACATCCGAAACTTCGAGAGGAGCAACATCACACAATACCTCGTCCTTGAAGGGCTTGATGCCGTATGACAGTCGACACTGTTGGCTGACGCGGAGATCGCTTCCTTTGCGGAGCCATCCAATGGTGTAGGGTTGTGGGTGCGGCGTTGTCGGCAGGGCCAGGCGCTTGACGACCTCTGCTGAGATGAGATTCTTCTGGCTACCGCTATCAACGATGAAATGCAGCGGGGTGCCTTTTACCCACATATGTGAATGGAAGAGGCGTTCTCCTTCTTCTGGCTCGTCTGGTTCATCAGGCTGGAGCTTGGTGGTGGCAACGGTGGCACTGGGTTCCGCGTCGATGATCCGTCTTCCCCTTTCTGGTTCGGACTCAGAGTCAGAACCCGCATCTGATTCAGATGCTTTCACTTCGGCCACCAGCGACTGCTTTGAGCGGCAATCAGCAGTGTTATGCCAGGGGCTCTTATGGAAGTCGCACCACTTCCCAGTATCTTTCTTTGTTTTTTCGGTGTCCTTCTTTGCTTGCTGCTTGGATTGGTTGTCCTGATGCGGTCCATTTTTGCTCTGTCCTTTATTCTGTGGGTTGGGGCCAGCCTTTCCTGTCTTTTGCTGTGAAGGGTTCCCAGGCCCAAATTGCCGTGTCTTTTGTTTGAGCTTCTGCTCGATTTTGACGGCATATCGGTAGGCCGCCCCAAGGAAGAGATGTCCAGAAATTCCATTTCGGTCTTGATGTATCTATGCAAACCACCGCGATACTTGAGCACCAGATGTCACTCTGAATCTTTGATACCCAGCTTGGTGTGCAAGGTATGGAAGATATTTGTGAACTCTGGCACTGCTTGGTCTCTTTCTTGTCGCAGTGTGGTCCATTTGGTATACAAATCGTCATAACTTCCAACAGGGTAGTATTGTTCCTTAATAGCATCCCTGAAGGATTCCCAGGTGGCCGTGACTGAACATAATGAGGCTTCTTCTGTGTCCTTTTGCTCGCAGAATGTTTCCCACCAATCTTTGACATGGGGAACGGCTTTGAGGAGCGCAAAAGTAATCTTTTCTTTATTCGAAAAGTTATCGACAGAAAAATACCCTTCTAGTAGATTCAACCACTTATCTACAGCATCTGCGTCTATCTTTCCTTCAAATATAGGGATATCAAAGTTGATTTGTACCTTGAAGGGGGCGGCGCCTCCGCTCGAGGAAGATGCGTCGCTTGTTGGTAGTCGCCGAAGGATTTGCGCGAAATTATCCATCATCTCGTTCCTCTGCTGCGTGAGGGCTTCCTCAAGCAACATTTTGATAGGATCTCCTGTCCCGTCATCTTTCTTTTCTCCTGCCATGAGAGGTCGCTTCAGCGTGTGAGAGCTTTTGTCCTCAAGAGAAACAAGCTCGAGACCCAATTCTTTGTACCCTGACCTCGTTGGGGACATGCATTAAGAGGACAACGAGCAGACCGCTCTGATACCACTGATCCGGATTTTATGAGCAGAACGAAATGAATACAGATTATTATCAGATGCTTAACACAAAATAACAGAGATATAGCGAAACTGGTTTCCTATTCAATAAGGAAATAAGCTAGAACTGTAAAATGCAGCGGAAAACAAGCTTGCTGGAATGGTGGCGGCTTATCTCTGAGAAGAGATGTGACGGCTGCGCTCATTTCGCAAGAAGATGGTTACAATGAGGCTCTCAAGGCCTTTTACAATAAACAGGAATGTCAAAAACCCTAGACATCCAAAAACCTAACCCTAGGAGATGAAGCGCCAAAAGTCATGTGGGCCCCGTTTGGGTAAGTTAGTACATCAACTTCCCGGTGTCGTAACTTTTGCATACGATCTCCGTTTGGGGCGCTCGGTAGCCCGTTGGAAAGGTCTATCCGAGATTTACAACTTTCAAATGGGGCCAAATGTACGTCGGGGGCAACCATTTGGCCCCCCAAATTGCCAAAAAAGGTCGTTTAGGGCCTCAAAATGGCCCCGGAAGTTCAGGACCCGAAAAACTGCTAAAAATAGTACAATACCAAAATTGCCATAAAGTTGTTTTGAGCCAGTTGGAAAGGTGGGTGGCCACCAATATCCACCTGGATCAATCCTCCCTCCTTAGGAAGCAATGGTCTCCATTGCGTTGAGTTCCCCCATCAGATGAGGAAATTTCTGCTGAATTTGGCCTCGGGTGAGCCACTTGCCTTGGTGCAGTAGCTGCCCTACTTTGACAACTCGATAAAGCTGGATCCTTTGATGTCGAGTGCCCTTGATCTGTGTGTCTGCAATATGATCACTGGATGCTTGTTGTAGGCAGTCAGGGTTGAGCTCTGTTGGTGTCAACTTCTCTGCTATCTCTGAGGTGTCTAATAGTGGTGGGAAATATGGCCGAAGGAGAGCCACGTTGAAGACTGGATGCAGACCCAGGAAGGGGGGAATGTTGAGCTCAAAAGCATTGTCACCCACCGCCTTGGTGATGCTGTACGGCCCATAACGGAGTGGGCGAAGCTTTCGATGGGGCCCTGTAAGGCGTTCTTTCTGCAAATGCAACCAAACTTTGTCGCCCACCTGAAACTTATGTGGCACCCGATGTTGATCATGGTGCTGCTTGTACTTGGCATTAGACTTCTGTAGAATATCCTGAACCTGTTGGCGGATATGCTGAATCCGTTCAATAAACCGGGCTGCTTTGTCAGCTTCTAGGGACGAGTCGGCCGAGGTGGTCGCAAGGGGAAGTGCAACATCCATGGGGCCCAATGGTTGGAATCCCAACACCACCTGAAAGGGGCTGTGGCCAGTTGAGCTATGCAGGGCTCGGTTGTAGCTATGTTGGACATAGGGGAGACTCTCATCCCATGTGCGGGGGTGTGTTGAATTGTACATGCGTAGGATATGTACGACCATCCGGTTGACGACCTCCGTTTTTCCATCGGTCTGGGGGTGGAAGGCAATGGATTTGGTGAGCTTGGTATCCAGCAGTGACCAGAGGCTTGACCAGAATGAGCTGAGGAACCGACTGTCACGGTCTGAGATAATGGTCTTTGGGATACCAAAATGTACCCATACTCGTTCAAAGAAGAGCTTGGCAGTGGCTTCTGCTGTGACGTTCTTCTTGCAAGCGGCTAGAATTGCCATCTTGGAAAAGCGATCAACAACCACGAAAACACAGTCGTTTCCCCTCTTGGTGGATGGGAGGCCCGACATGTAGTCCATTGAGATGGATTCCCACGGCCTGTCAGGAGTAGGCAGAGGGGTGTATAGGCCCTGTTTCTTAGTGGTCGGTTTGGCAATAGCGCAAGCGGTGCAGGACCTGATATACTTGCCGACATCCTGTCGAAGTTTCGGCCAGTAGAAATGTTTCTGCAACACTGCCACTGTCTTTTCGACGCCAAAGTGTCCTGCCACCCGACTATAGTGAGCTTCCCAAATCAGCTTCGCACGCTCGCTTGATGGAACGCAGAGATGGCCCAGATGACACAACAACCCGTCCTGAAGATGGAAATTAGCAACCACTGAGTTGGTGCCCAACATTTGATAAGTGGCGGAGAAGTCAGGGTCTGTCTCGTAGAGGTGAGGCCATCCGGAGGTCTCGTGGCCACAAGAGTCTAGCACCGTGGTAAGTGCCGCAACTGGAGATCGACTGAGGTAGTCAGCAACTCGGTTGGTACTCCCTGTTTTATATTTGATGTTGAGGTGGAACTGCTGTAAATATGTTGACCACTTCTGATGGCGGTCATTCTGCAACTTTCCTTGGGTCTGCATGAACTGTAGTGGCTTGTGATCAGTGTGGATGACTGTCTCCTTCCCGAGAATGTAATGTCTCCACTGGCGGAAGGCTTGTACAATGGAGTACATTTTTTTGTCATAGGTAGGGTACTTGCGGACAGCATCTGATAGTGTCTCACTATGATATGCCACGGGGTGGCCGTGTTGAGTGAGAACAGCACCCACAGCATAATCTGAAGCATCTGTCTCGATCTCAAAGGGATGTTGCAGGTTCGGTAATGAGAGTACCGGCGCTGAGCACAAACGCTTCTTCAAGTCATCAAAGGCTTGTTGTTGGGACAGGCCCCACACAAATTTTGCCTTACCACCACCCCTGGTCACTTGGCTGAGGGCCCATGCGATATGAGAGAATCCCAGCACGAACCGGCGATAGAAATTGGCGAGGCCCAAGAAGCTCTGAAGTTCAGTGAGTGTGGTTGGGGCTGGCCAGTCACGGATGACCTGGATCTTGGCTGGATCCACATGCACACCATGTCGATCAACAATGTAGCCTAAGTAATGGACCCTGTCCATGCCGAAGGAGCATTTTTCCAAGTTTTCATATAGTTTGTGCTTCCGTAGGGTGTGCAGAACCTGCTGAATATATTGCAAGTGTTCCTCCCAAGTCTTGCTGTAGATGAGGATGTCATCCAGATACACCACTACAAAATTTTTGGTGAAAGGTCGTAGGATATCGTCCATCATCCTCATAAAAGTTGCTGGAGCATTTTTCAAACCAAAAGGCATGACAAGCCATTCAAAAAGACCTTCTTTTGACTTGAAGGCAGTCTTCCATACATCTGTCTGTTCTATTGGGACCTGGTGGTAGCCAGAATTCAGATCAATCTTACTGAAGTATTTGGCCCCCGTGAGCTGATCAAGGAGGTCGTCGATTCGGGGAATCGGGGTACCGGTTACGGATTGTAATTTTATTCAGGGCCCGGTAATCAATGCAGAGTCGCCAGGTCCCATCTTTCTTCTGCACCAGCACGATTGGGCTCCCACAAGGTGATGAACTGGGACGGATGTGCCCCTTGTGGAGCAATTCTTGGATCTACCTCTTGATCTCCTCGTTTTCCAACAGAGAGCGGCGATAGACTGGCCCATTGGGTAGCGGTGCGCCTGGGGTCAGATCGATGGGATGCTTGACCTGGAAGTGCAGAGGTACACCGGTCGGAGAGGAGAAGATATCTGAGTATCCTTCCACCACCTTATCCACTTGCTTCTGTTGTGTGGATAGATCAGTCGTGGAGGCCCGGGATGTGGCTGCGATCTTTCTTTCACTCTGACAGCGAATCACGAAGAAGACAAATTTCCCGGTCTGAGAGATGACCTTCCTGCATTGCTTGGCAGAGTTCAAGGAAATAGCACTAGGAGGGACTGCCTCGGGTAGCCTGTACAATTTCCTGTTCAAAGAAATAATAACACTACGAGGCCTAGACTCATATACAGCATGACGTTTCCATAAATAAGGTTGGCCCAAAAGAACATCCGAAACTTCGAGAGGAGCAACATCACACAATACCTCGTCCTTGAAGGGCTTGATGCCGTATGACAGTCGGCACTGTTGGCTGACGTGAATATCGCTTCCTTTGCGGAGCCATCCAATGGTGTAGGGTTGTGGGTGCGGAGTTGTCGGCAGGGCCAGGCGCTTGACGACCTCTGCTGAGATGAGATTCTTCTGGCTACCGCTATCAACGATGAAATGCAGCGGGGTGCCTTTTACCCACATCTGTGAATGGAAGAGGCGTTCTCCTTCTTCTGGCTCGTCTGGTTCATCAGGCTGGAGCTTGGTGGTGGCAACGGTGGCACTGGGTTCCGCGTCGATGATCCTTCTTCCCCTTTCTGGTTCGGACTCAGAGTCAGAACCCGCATCTGATTCAGATGCTTTAACTTCGGCCACCAGCGACTTCTTTGAGCGGCAATCAGCAGTGTTATGCCAGGGGATCTTATGGAAGTCGCACCACTTCCCGGTATCTTTCTTTGTTTTTTCCGGTGTCCTTCTTTGCTTGTGGCTTGGACTGGTTGTCCTGATGCGGTCCATCTTTGCTCTGTCCTTTATTCTGTGGGTTGGGGCCGCCCTTTCCTATCTTTAGCTGTGAAGGGTTCCCAGGCCCAAATTGACGTGTCTTTTGTTTGAGCTTCTGCTCGATTTTGACAGCATATCGGTAGGCCGCGCCCAAGGAAGAGATGTCCAGAAATTCCATTTCGGTCTGGATGTATCTATGCAAACCACCGTGATACTTGAGCACCAGATGTCGCTCTGAATCTTTGATACCCAGCTTGGTGTGCAAGGTATGGAAGATATTTGTGAACTCTGGCACTGCTTGGTCTCTTTCTTGTCGCAGTGTGGTCCATTTGGTATACAAATCGTCATAACTTCCAATAGGGTAGTATTGTTCCTTAATAGCATCCCTGAAGGATTCCCAGGTGGTCGTGACTGAAAATAATGAGGCTTCTTCTGTGTCCTTTTGCTCGCAGAATGCTTCCCACCAATCTTTGACATGGGGAACGGCTTTGAGGAGCGCAAAAGTAATCTTTTCTTTATTCGAAAAGTTATCGACAGAAAAATACCCTTCTAGTAGATTCAACCACTTATCTACAGCATCTGCGTCTATCTGTCCTTCAAATATAGGGATATCAAAGTTGATTTGTACCTTGAAGGGGGCGGCGCCTCCGCTCGAGGAAGATGCGTCGCTTGTTGGTAGTCGCCGAAGGATTTGCGCGAAATTATCCATCATCTCGTTCCTCTGCTGCGTGAGGGCTTCCTCAAGCAACATTTTGATAGGATCTCCTGTCCCGTCATCTTTCTTTTCTCCTGCCATGAGAGGTCGCTTCAGCGTGTGAGAGCTTTTGTCCTCAAGAGAAACAAGCTCGAGACCCAATTCTTTGTACCCTGACCTCGTTGGGGACATGCATTAAGACGACAAGGAGCAGACCGCTCTGATACCACTGATCCGGATTTTATGAGCAGAACGAAATGAATATAGATTATTATGAGATGCTTAACACAAAATAACAGAGATACAGTAAAACTGGTTTTCTATTCAATAAGGAAATAAGCTAGAACTGTAAAATGCAGCGGAAAACAAGCTTGCTGGAATGGTGGCGGCTTATCTCTGAGAAGAGATGTGACGGCTGCGCTCATTTCGCAAGAAGATGGTTACAATGAGGCTCTCAAGGCCTTTTACAATAAACAGGAATGTCAAAAATCCTAGACATCCAAAAACCTAACCCTAGGAGATGAAGCGCCAAAAGTCATGTGGGCCCCGTTTGGGTAAGTTAGTACATCAACTTCCCGGGGTCGTAACTTTTGCATACGATCTCCGTTTGGGGCGCTCGGTAGCCCGTTGGAAAGCTCTATCCGAGATTTACAACTTTCGACTAGGGCAAATGCATGCCGAGGGCAATTATTTGGCCCCCAAAATTGCCAAAAAAGGTCGTTTAGGGCCTCAAAATGGCCCCGGAAGTTTAGGACCTGAAAAACTGCTAAAAATAGTACAATACCAAAATTGCCATAAAGCTGTTTTGAGCCAGTTGGAAAGGTGGGTGGCCACCAATATCCACCTGGATCAAGAAATTTATGAGAATTATAGAGTATTGTGTTTGGTGCAAAGGCCGTGGATCCCAGTGATTGTTCTTGCCGATGATTAGATCCAATAATGTGCTTCATTCTTGGTTCAATTGGTGGTGTGTGGGGCTATGCACTCAGTGATCATATGGATATAGGAATTGGTTTTACATTGTTTATGGACATGAATTACTTCTACATAAATGAAATATAAAATCACACAAAAATGTTAATTACAATCATTCTAATGTGCTCATATATTTGGATTGATTACGAAGTATTTGATTAGACTATTATTGCCTCAAAGCTTGAAGCTAGAACAAGATAATACATCAGATCCATCAATTCCAAAGGGCTTACATATCCCACATGGGACATCAATGGGTGTAGTGTTCAAAGGCTTAGTAGTTTACTCATGCTACTAGAAGCTCCCTCATATACAATGAAACACTACTAGCAAATGATTCATACATTAAAATCATATACAATGAAGAGTGGAGATTTTGAAGGGATATTAAGTTTATTTTTCCAACCCTATCCAAGGACTTGCGAACCATATTTAATTTTCAAAATATCATAATGGTGTCCATATCCCCAATCAAAATCCTAATATCCCATTTTCCAATGTTATGTGCTAATTAAAAACTTGATTCACGCATGTCAAGCAATCAAAGATTCCTTTATGGCCAAAGGCTATAGTTTCCTCCTTAAAATTTTTCAAGGACTCACGACTTATCTAAACTACTACTAAAACCCTCCTGATAAACCCCATAAAATAACTAGGACGCCAAGTATCCTCTAAAAAAATACTCTATGGTGGTTGAGACCTTCTTAATGGCCTTCAAGCCCTAGAAAATTTATTTAGGGCGAAAGGCATGGTATTCTTTCCTAGAACATCATTCCCAAGGCCCCAAGACACCTACATACTACTCAAAACAACTTTTTTCCACCGACACCGTAAATCATTGGTTAATAATACACTCAAGTGGCCATGTATGGTTGGTGGATCCCACCTCCTTAGCCTTGGATCGATAGAAGATTCCTTTAGGGATTGAGGATCGAGTGTCCTCTGCTGACCATGTCCAAGGCCCTAGTACCCATACCTAGTGCTAAAAAACTCCTAATGGCACACATATATCAATTTGAGGGAAAACATACCATCCAAAGGTATTATACATTGAGACATGCATTATTACTGGCCTTGCATACCTAGAGCTTCCTTTAGGGGCTAAGGCTTGGGTTTCCTCCTTTAACAGTGTCAAGGCCCCTAAAATCATATCTAGTAATGCCCAAAACCTCCCAAAGGTGACGACATCCCCTCTTCGAGGCCAAGGATATCCTAGGCCAATGATGCGTGTTTCTTTAAAATATTGTTCATGGCTCTGGATACCTCAAAGCTTCCTTTAGGGCATAAGGAATGTGATTCCTTCCTTAATTATGTATAGAGCCTCAAGACCCCTAACTACTATTCAAAACCATCTAATGACATAGAACTCCCTACTCAAACACTGAAGATACTCTCAAGAATCCATGTTCATTTTTTCAAGTTGTTCTTCTTGGCCATGGATTCTTAAAAGGTTTTTTCATGGATTAAGGCCCAATTTTTATCCCTCAAGCATGTTTAGGGCACCCAAGACCCATACCAGGTTCTCAAAAAATTATAATGGCACTAACATATCCACTTAGATGAATAATATGCTCTTGGGAGGTCATGTGTGGTGGTTGTAGCCATTGTTCTTAGCCAAAGAAGCCTAAAATTTCCCTTAGTACCTAAGTCCCACTCTTTTCTCCACAACCATGTCCAAGCTGTTGACACCTATAATTAGTCTTAAAAATCTCTTTGTGCCACAAAAAAACCCACTCAGATGCCAAAAATATTGTGGAAATGTCTATTATAGCTGTTCAACATGTCTTTCTTGGCTATAGATACCTAGAAGCTTCCTATATATCCCAATGCACGATCTTCCTACAACAACCATGGTTAATACCTAAACACCTAAACCTAGTGCTCAAAAAATCCTAATGGTTCCCATATCTCCACTTGGTGGCCATGGATACCCTCAGGATATCATGTGTGATGTTTCAATATTGTGATGTTGTTGGCCCTACCTACCTCACTCGCAGCTCCAAGCCCCATATATAATGTTGAACAACTTCTTAATGTCATCGGTATCCCACCATTAGGTGAAGGGTATATTTCAAAGGTCATTTGTGGTGTGCTAAGGTGTTGTTCTTGGACCTCTACGCATAAAAGTTTCTTTTTGGGTGTAAATCCAATATTTTATTTGTAGACCATGTTCATAATCCTAAGACCCATATCTATTATTCAAAGCCTTCTAATGTAATTAATATCCCCACTAGGAGGTGACAGATTCCCTTGGTGGTGATTCAAGCCATTGATATGGGCCTTGGGTGTATAGAATGTTCCTTTAGGGCCTAAGCACTAACTTTCATCCATTTACCATGTCAAAGGCATCGAGACCCATGTCTATTGCTTAGTTCCTCCTAATGGAATTGGTATCTCAACTCATATGTCAAGGATACCGTCAAATGGTCTTATATAGTCATTTGAAGTGTCTTTCTTGACCATAGATTCCTAGATAGCTCCTTTAGGATCTAAAGTTCAACTTTCATCCCTTGTCCATGTATAGGGCCCCAAGACCAATACCTAGTCCTTAAAACCTTACAAATTCCACCCATATCCCTATTCTAAGGCCAAGGATTCCCTTGAGAAGTAATGGATTGTGTTTGGAGGTGTCTACATCTTTATTAGCCTTGAATCCCTAAAAGCATAATTTAGTATCACTCAACCATTCAATTTAGGATTGCATGAAGCTAGGACTGGATCAGTTATTCATGTTGATATAATTATATGTATCACTAAATCCCAAAAACAAAGAGGAATCACCTTTAAGCTATGGATATGCACATTGGAGTGTTATTTAGTATAGTTCCAAGTATGAACCTACATGAGAAATCAAACATGCCAAAGACAACAACAAATGAGGAGCAAATTACTTTCTAAAGTTATTTAATTCATCTAATGGTACTATGAATTTGACACATACTCAAGTACTCCACAAAACTGAATTTTACTGCTTGTATCCAAGGCATGAGGGTTTGTTACTTGTTTCCAAGTGTCACTACAACAAAATAGAAT
Source organism: Larix kaempferi (assembly GCA_027924585.1). Taxonomy (NCBI): domain Eukaryota; kingdom Viridiplantae; phylum Streptophyta; class Pinopsida; order Pinales; family Pinaceae; genus Larix; species Larix kaempferi. The sequence goes on along the minus strand of BSBM01000237.1, from coordinate 3,353,485 downwards.
TTGTTATAGTGACACGCCTATTGGTAACATTTGTCATCATTGGATCACCTCCTATCATTGTCCTTAAATTTTATTAAGCTTGGGAGATTGCATATATATGGCATCTTCAACTCAAGGCATATGCCACTTGATTCTCTTCCCCTTTTATGTGAAATAACTTGTAATCATAGTTGGCCAAAAAATTCACCCATCGCCACTACCTAGCAGTCAATGGTGGGTGAGTCTACAAGTATCTCAAGATCTCATGATATATTCATAATTCAAACTTTCTGGAGTTTTAGAAGTGCATGAAGAATTTCTCCATTTAGTTGTGTATATGTGGAAGAATGGAGTATTTCTTAGACGTGGAATGGGAGGCAGAGACTTGAGTCACCCTTCACAAAAAGGGGAAAACGGTGAGAAGAAAGGGTGATGGAATGAAAATTACTAGCATGTTGAAATTGGCAGGAAAATTTTCATTTTTGGTGTTACAGATCTAAAAATTACCAACATATCCCACTTGTAATTGAAATTAGATTCACTCTTTAGAGATTATGTGATGTCGCAAGGCCTTAATCATCACTCAAGAGCAACAGAGGGAATTGTTACATATAGGCTAGATATTCCATATGTAGTAGTCTAGGTTAACATGCATGGACCATCAAACCCATAGAAAATTAATATGGTATTAGGCCCTAAAATTAGTTTGTAGGCCATGGTATAGGCCACGAGAACCATTGTCAATGTTACAAATATTGAAATGGCCACAATATCTCACTTGTAAGGTAAAGTAATTATGTGTAGGGTCCTACACATGGACCATGAATCATATAGTAAATTTATTAACCATGGACCATTATTTAGGTTATGAGAACCACTATTGGTTTACATAACCATGGACAAACCAACAACAACAATGACATCGACGATGGTGAAAATGATGATCATGACGATCTCACATGTAGGCTAGAGATTCTTATGTGCTAATCTAGGTTAACATGCATGGACCATCAACTCCATGGAAAATTAATATGGCATTAGACCCTAAATTTATTTCACATGCCATAGTCCAGGCCACGAGAACCATCCTTTGTGTTACAAATATTGAAATGGCCACCATAAATAATGCCACTAATTAGACACTGACCTAACACAACCAACCCATGTAAATGACTCATGCACTTGGCACACTTGATCCATGCAATAAATTCATGCACCTAGGAAGCTTCAACCTCTAAAACCCTCACCTTGTACCTAACCTTAACATCTATCCCCAAACTGAATAACATGATAACTTATAAACCACTTAACCACTAGTACCAACAAAACCAGAACCCTTTTCCCACTAACCCACTGATCCCTTAGGTGCCTCGCTTCTAATCCAAAAACTCCCCAAAGCCTACCACATTATGAAATTGTAGAAAATATCCCCTTCAGCCAGTGTCCCTCTAACCCTAACCCACTACCCCCTAACCCAATAACTAACATGCCTACTACACCAAATCAACACACTAACACAATAAACTTTGACCTTGGGTTATTTATAACCAAGGTTTTAGATCAAATACTTTGACATCAAGGTTTGAATGATCACTATATGGGATTTTATCAAACCAAAATTAGTGCAAAAATAAACACAAGAACTTAGACTATAAACAAAATATTCCCTCTTTAGGGTATGTATGATGACTCAAGTCCCTATGCATGGCCCACGAGTCTCAAAATAAAGTTTTATTGCCCAAGAACCTACATTTTGGCCCTAGACCATAACATAGGCTCCTAGAACCATCCACAACATGAAAATACTAAAAAAAATGACAATGCATTACTCAAAAGATAAATATTCCTTGCGTATGGCCTATGTGGTGGTACAGAGAAACGCTTATAGGTCACAAGACCTTGAGGTAACTACTAGTCATTATAAACTAGATTTTGATCTAACACCATGGACACCATGGATTAGGCTTCAAGAACCATCCATGATGGTGTAAATATTGAAATGGCCACCATACCCACTTGCAAGCTAAATATTCCTTGTGTAGGAATCATGTGGTGATTAGGGCCCTACACATGGCCCATTAGCCATAAAGGATAATGTTATGGCACACGAGCTTGTATTTTGACCATGGATCATGGAAAGTTGGAGTGTGAGAACCATCTTTGATGTGAAAAACCTAGCATGACTGCCTCAATTGTAGAGCTCTAATGGGATATGGTGTTGAATGATGATGCACACCCTTCCTAACTCTAAAATAGCTTGTGTGCGCTTAGCTCCAATGTTTTGATGAGATGCATTGTTGAACCTATGTGACACACCTAACCCACATACATAAATGACTTTTAGGGGGTTTTCAAAAAACTTCCTCGAAAATTTCAATTTGCATGACTTTTAGGGGGGGTTTCAATAAACCTCCTCCAAAAGTTCAATTATCATTTCTTTTATGGGAGGTTTCACAAAACCGCTTCCAAACGTTCAATTATCATGAATTTTAAGGGGGTTTTAAACAACTACCTCCAAATTTTTAATTTGCATGACTTTTAGGGGGGGAGTTCAACAAACTACCTCCAAAAGCTCAATTCTCATGACTTTTAAGGGGGGTTTCAAAAACCCACCTCCAAAAGTTCAATTCTCGTGAATTTTAAGGGGGGGTTCCAAATAACTGCCTCCAACCATTCAATTCTCATGGCTTTTTTTGGGGGGGGGGTGCTCCAACAAACCACCTCCATAAGCTCAATTCTCATGACTTTTAAGGGGGGTTCCAAGAAACCACCTCCAAAAGTTCAATTCCCATGAGTTTTAAGGGGGGTTCCAAAAAAACCGCCTCCAAAAGTTCAATTCTCATGACTTTTAGTGGGGGTTTTGACAAACCGCCCCCATAAGTTATGAGAATTGGGCTTTTAGGGGGGGATTTTCAAACAACCGCCTCCAAATGTTCAATTCTCATGACTTTTAAGGGGGGGTTCCAAACAAACCACCTCCCAAAGTTCAATTCTCATGACTTTTAGCGGGGTTTTGACAAACCGCCCACAAAAGTTATGAGAATTGGGCTTTTAGGGGGGGGTTCAAACAACCGCCTCCAAAAGTTCAATTCTCATGACTTTTAAGGGGGGTTCCAAACAAACCGCCTCCCAAATTTGATTTCTCATGACTTTTAGGGGGGGTTTTGACAAACCACCCCCAAAAAATTATGAGAATTGGGCTTTTAGGGGGGTTTTCAAGCAACCACCTCCAAAAGTTCAATTCTCATGACTTTTAAGGGGGGTTCCAAAAAAACCGCCTACAAAAGTTCAATTCTCATGACTTTTAGGGGGGGGTTTGACAAACCGCCCCCAAAAGTTATGAGAATTGGGATTTTAGGGGGGGTTTTCCAAAAACTGCCCCCAAAAGTCAAATTTCAGGACTTTTGGGGGTGGATTTAAAAAAACCGCCCCCAAAAGTCCAATTTCCATGACTTTTAGGGGCAATTTTAAAAGACCACCTCCAAAGGTCTGAAAAACTTTTAGGGGGGGTTTTACCAAGACCCCCGCAAGCCAAAACCGCCCCTAAAGGGCTATTTTGTTGTAGTGATAGAAACAACATGAGATTGGTGTCTCTAGTAGGTTGGTGCCTACATATTACCGAGTCGGTGCTCAGTTGAGAAGATTGGTGTCTCCAATAGGTTAGTGTCTACATATTGTTGGGTTGGTGCTCATTTGAGAGATTGGTGTTTGTAGTAGGTTGGTTGCTATAAAATTTGTAACATTAGGTTGGTAACTACATGAATTTATAAAGATAAGATTTTTTGGTTTTCTCCCGAAAGGGTTTCCACATTAAATTCATATACTGTGATTTGAGTTTATGTGTATTTAATTTTTGAAGGTAAATGAATGATTGGTGAATGATTAAAATAAGAAAAGTAAGTTAGATTGATTCACCCCCCCTCCTTAGTATAACCATAGGTCCAATAATGTTGAAGGGACTTAGTCTCCCAAAAGAAATAATGTGGATGTGTCATCCTCATAGGGTCATCTGTGAAAAGAGATAGAAAGTTAAGTTTGGTGAGCACACACATAAACCAAATAAGGAATTATAAAAAATTTCCAACTTCAAATCCTGGGAGGAGGTGAAGAAAATCCTATAAGTAGGAAACAAACAATAGTCATAGGTCACTTAGACCCCACAAAAGCATGATATGGGGATGAAAATATCAACAACATAGCTATAGTCGGAGATCGATATGGATGGGCAGAGTCAAGACCTACCTACCAATAAGAAAAGCAGGATTGATGTGTAAGGAATCATGGTTGAACACTAGCCATAGGAGGATGCCTCAAGTAAACTTGTTCTCAAGATTTAATAACTTCCTACATCAGTTCTTGCCACAAAAGAATAATCATCTTATGCACTAGGCACTTCAAAAGTTAACTCTGGCCTATTTTCCCATTATATGCATATTAAGAACTAGAATGTTCAACTAAGGAGGGATTTGTATTCGAAGACCTGGACTTCAGGTGGAGAAACATCTAGGTCATTGTCTACTTTGGATATGAAATATGGGACTTTTAAGATGGTTTTTTTGGAACCCACATCAACACACATGGATGTGACTTCAACAGACTATAAGTAAACCCAATTTATTATAAGTATAAATGGAATTACTCCTACATAAAAAATTGATTGGCATAGACAAACAAGGAAAACTATTCTCAGGGATGTAACGAAATCAATTGTAAATTCTAATAATCTCCAAGTTCTTGTGAGAAATATTGAAAAGTAGTTGAAATAAGAGAAACTAGTCGGTAAATCCAAGCAATTAAGGATAAATGAACTAGAAACACAATTAAGGATAAATGAGCTAGAAAATAAAGTTTTGGAATTATATGTGGATCCTAACAATGCAACACCTATTTATTCCTTGATAATGAAAAAAGGATACAAAGATACAAGCGCTAAAGAAAAGGCACACAACTCCTAGAATGGAGCATGTGAAAACCAGAGAGCTACTAGCAGTTCAACAGGAAAAAGAAAAGTTGTATAAAGAGATGCGAGAATACAAGGATAAGTTTGAACATACTCAAAAATAAAATAGTGACCTTAAAGTAGAAAGCCTTAAGTTGATGGTTTCTAGAAGTACTGCATTACAGTCTACACAAGCTGATCCTACAGATCATTTAGAAAAAGTCATGGAATATATGAATCTAAAATACATAGAACTGAGCACTACAAAAGACTAAATTGGGAAGAAAGATGAGGAGATCCTAGTTCTACATGATATAGTAAAAAAGACAGAAGAAAGTATTGTAGAATTACAAGATGCCAAGACAAAATTGCAAAAATAAGTAGACTAGGCAACCAAGATACTTGTAGGAATGGCTACACTAAGAGGGGATAAACACCTGGTATGGGACTACATAGCTATAAATCTGGAAAAAAAAAGAAAAGAATGGAGCTACTTTATCATTGTTCAATATAAACATGATTTGGCCACTACTTCTATGCATGATATAAGAAGAACTTGGAATGAACTAAAAAATAAACTAGAAATTGCAAACATGGTGATAAACATCCTTAGTGCGAAAACAAAGGAAGAATTGGAATCCCTAGGAATGAGGGATAGAACCAATACAACAATGGATGCCAACAAGGTCATGACCATAAACAATCTAGTAAATAAATCTTAAGCAAAGCAAGAATAACTATCAAGAGATGTGCCATCTTTCAAAGATATAATAAACCAAGGTTTTCCTTCACCTTGGTATGTAAATAGAGACTTATATCCAAAATATTATTATGATAATATGATAGATAGTTGTAGAAAATAATGATGCAATATTTACATAGATGGAAGGAACATTAAGAGGTCAAGTGATAATGGATAAATTAGTTGAATATTTTGAGCTACTAACACATATAACAATAATATTTAAAATCATTCCTCCCCTGAGCTGTGCTCATTTTATAGATTTAGATATCGAAATAAGGAAAAATAGAATCCATAATTACCTTATTGGAAAAGGATGGAAGGATATTGAAAAATATGCAGTGTTATCTCAAGCATCACAAGGTGCACCAGGAGCACCAGGGGTATCTTCTTCTCATCCATCTCAACAAATATGAACAAGACTAGATTAGTTATATGCTCATTACTTTCAATCTTCAACCTCACGGCTAGCTCAAATTGACTAACCCATGTGATTGAGTGTTTCGCTTGGTAAAAGTTTTAGGAATCAAGGAATATTTTTGACGGAAGAAGCAACCATAAAAGAAGGATGTGACCCATTGATAAATCATCAAGCAATTTTTGGGAGAGATATAATTCTCAACAGTGCAAGATCATAATAAATACTTGAGGACAAAGGGAAGATTATGACAAAAATATTAGAATCCTAGATATTCATCCCTCCATTTGTATCAAATAGTACAATCATCACGTGTTGTATTATTCTACACGTATATTCCGGAGACTCTGTAATTTGGTTCTTATCACTAATAAAATCCTCTAGTAGAAAGCAATGCATCATGTTCATAGTATATGCATGATTTCTATCTCTGAATGGAATTGATTTCATTTTTATGAACAATTTCATTCTTATGAATCTGATGTATTCAATGTTGTTGAAGTATTCATATATTTTTTAATGCATTAATATTCTAGATTTCATTTGGCATATGCTTCAAAAATATTAGATTTACATTTGTTAACTACTAAATTCAAATGCTTAGTACGTTGTTATTTTCATAGAGACTGCAACGTTTATTCCTATGAATAATTTGTATACTTCATTCTATTTCCATATGTTCTTCCATGCATCTCTCTAAAATCAAGATACCTAGATACACATGATATAAATCCTCGAGTTGAAATTCTTACAATCATCCCGTCTAGATGACCTGTGTAGTTGAAAAAATTGAAAGAAATATTAAAGATTATGTTGCTTAAATAGAATGGTATTTAAATCTTAAACAAATTTAGTTTCTATCATTCCTTGGAATAGTTCATTTACAACCAAGAACATCTCAAGGGTTTACAAATTGTTTGAAAGAAATATAAAAATAATTAGGTCCCAATTATTCTTGTTTTTATTAATTGTCCTATGAAAAATGGTTTTTAATTTTTTGTTAACGAATTCTACTTGTCCATTCACCTAAGGATAATAATGTGATGACTTTTCTTGATGAAAACCAAACTTGGCTACTAGTTATGTCAGCGTCCTATTTTTAAAATGAGTGGCATGATTAGTAGCAATTTCTCTAGGCATTTCATACATGGTGATGACCTTATTGAAAATGAAAATTGTTGTTGTTTTGTAATCATTGGAGAAGGTAGGCATAGTTTTTTCCCATTTGGTGAATATTCTAGGTTGAAAATGTTGTACTTGTGATTTTTCACCAAGGCTTGGCTGCACGTCATAAAATCAACCCCACTAGAGAAGGGATTCAATGGAGACAATTGTTGGTTTTGAATAATGTTTCCAATAGGTTTGAAAACTTGATTTAGTTAGTTAGATTCATTAAAGATTCAGAAGATAATAGTGGCATAAAAAAACATCTATGCATAGCATAGAAATTACCTTGGAAACTTGGTCTCGGGAAAACCAGAAAACCAATGAGCTCCTGGCTCATCTATTATCAAGTATAAATTCACAACACTAGGACAGTATTGACATAGAAAGTTGGAAATCACTGTTACACATATGATTACCCTCACTATGTTACAATGCATTACTCATCCTCTACTCTTTCTTACATGACCATTACATATTATTTATAGGTGCAATGAAGCTAACTGCTCATTAATATCAATCCATAACCTTCTAATTGAATCTGGTTATTCTAGTTTGACCTATCAATTATCCATTGATTTTTCAGTCATCCAAGTGCTTGTCGAATTCATGGTTTGTAAAATTCTATCAACCAAGTCATTTTTCATCCAACAAACAACTTATCCAGTTAGTCTTCCAGTGCAATCCAGTGTTCAAATTATACTTGGACACTCTTTTGACTGCAATCCAATGTTGTTTTCCAGATGTCATCATGTACCTACTCAATACTCCAACTAAATGGGAAATACTGGGTCATGTACGAACCATTGCATATATCAGAATTCCTACATTACTTACATAGGGAACAAGTAACATGTACTCCTTTTCTTATTCTACCTTTGGACATTCTTCAACATATAACTTAACTCATACAAGAATAGGAACCTTGACTGGTCGAATTTCCTACATGTTGAAATGTTTCGAGATTGTCTCAATGTATTTCCTTGTCTTAACTAGAGTCTTCTTCCTACTTGATCACGCTTGATTTCCATTCTAAGAATGAAATTTGCTGCTACGAGATCCTTCATGTCAAACTTGGAGGGTAGATGCATTTTGACCTCTTTTATTAGTTCTGTGTTATTACTAACCAACAACATGTCATCAACATATAGAGCCACATATACAAAATGATCGTCGACTTTCTTCAAATACACACAGTGATCCACCTGAATTCTCACAAATCCTAGGTGCTGAATATAATTATCAAACTTTTGATACCAAATCCTGGGAGATTTCTTTAGATCATAGAGAGACTTCTTGATCTTACATACCAGCTCCTTTTCTCCATCTACTATAAACCCTTAAGGATACTTCACATAGATTTCTTCTTCGAGATCACCATGAAGAAATCTAGTCTTTACATCCATCTATTATATCTCAAGATCAAATGTTGCAAATAAAGACATATAAGTACCCTTATGGAAGTTATTTTAGTAACATGTGAGAAAATTTCCCCGAATTTGACTCCCTCGACTTGAAAATATCCTTTGGCTACCAGTCGAACCTTGTACTTCTCGACTTGACCTACTGAATTCAAATATTTCTTGAATACCAACTTACTGTTGATGGGTTTCCTTCTATTTGGTACTATGATTAGATCCCATGTTTCATTCTTCTTCAAGGACTCCAACATTTCTTCCATGACCCTTTTCTATAGTTTTATTTCTATTGAGTTGATTGTTTCCTTTATCTATTTGAGATCGTCGTTTATGGAAGATAACACAAAAGAAGAGTGAAATTAAGGTGGACTATATCTTTCGGGTTGTTTTTCTATTGACTAGACTTCCTCACATCTAGAGTCTATTGTTCCACCTCATTGTCAGTCTCAATTGATTCTTTTGAGTATACACTTTCATTGTTCCTTTCAAACTCTTTCCTTTCTTGTTCATTTTTATCTTTCGACCTCTTTAGTCTTGGAAGTGCCTCCAACTTCCTTGAAGATCACATCTCAACTATAAACTTCCTTCTTCTTCTCTGGATTCCATAACTTATATCCTTTCACTCCATCGTTTTACTTGATGAAGATGGACTTCTCTAACTTGTTATCGAGTTTAGTTCTTTTATCCTTTGGGACATGCACAAATGCATCACACCCAAATACTGTGACTTGTGAAAGAGAGGGATTCTTACTATCCTGATGAGTCCTTGATATAGGTATTCCTTAGACTACATTATGCCACACTTAGCAATGGAATGATCAGAAAGCACTCCTTTATGTAGGGGAGAAGAAAAATTAATTGTTAATGAGATCAAATGATTTAGTTATTATTCTTTCTTATGTTTTAGCATATTTTATTTAAACTAATCATATGATCAAACCATGTGTGGGAATAGCGCAAGAATAACAGTGATAGTGGCAATGCTAAGCTCCTGATTGAAGACCATGAGGATCACTAGAGACGCAACACCCTTGTTTTCCTTGATTTGAAGGGGATAATCCCCTAAATTTTGGATCGTGGTTTCCAATGCAAACCTAGGATAGAAGTTGTAATAAATAGAGACACATGAGTAGCAGGGGGTCTACGACATGTTTTTGGAAAAAACAATCTTTTAGCATTTTCACAGCTCAGGCATTTTAGTTTTACAGTTTTACAAACCATGATGGATTTATGAATTTATAATGAAGATTCAGCGTTTTACAGATATATTGAGTTCATAAGTTTCCCTTACTCCTATGATATGTGTTGGGGAGGTCCCCCTCAATACGTAGCTCAGGAATTGTACATTTTATTTCAGGTACTTTTCATGCATTCAGTTATTTATTTCTAGTACAATCATGTGTGGAATAATTTCAACATTTCATTCAAATATCATATTTTGGTTTGAGCATGAGCGCTATTTTGTCCATAGTTCTTTAGTATTGTGTCTGTAGTTCCGAAATACACTATATGTAGTATTTTAGCTATCATCCACATGAGCGACTTTTATACCTTCATTTCCACTTTTTAATACAACAGTTTCGAATGAGATCAGATCTATTTTGTTGTGCTTTGAAAATGATGATTCATGATTACAGTTAAATGGATCTTTGCTCCTTTCAAATTAGATTTATGTTCCTTAGGTTAATCCCTTACATGCTTTCATTTCCTACTTTAATAGAATAGATTTACATGCTTTCATTTCCTTCTTTAATATAATAGATTTACATGGTTTCATTTCCTACTTTAATATAATAGATTTACATGCTATCATTTCTTGCTTTAATAAAATAGATTTACATGCTTTCATTTCCTGTTTTGATAAAATAGATTTGCTTTCATTTCCTGCTTTGATAAGATAAGATCTACATGCTTTCATTTCATGCTTTCTATTTTTCATAGAACAATACTTCCTACTTCCTGAGAATGTCCTTTGGAATACATAGGACACTTAGAACGACAAAGATTATCTCATAGTGCACATACAATGCCAAGTACCTCTCAAGTTTGTACGCTCCCTGGTCGATATTTAAAGTATACTTCTGGTATATATCCTGAATAAGGTACACATTCCTGGAGTCCACCATATCCCATGCATCATATGGAATCTTGTTGACTAGATCTGTTAATGGAGACTCATTCACTAGGTAACATTCCATGCCAATTGCCTTAGACCAGAATTCTTGTTCTAATCCTACACCATTGATCATAGTCCTCACTTTCTATAGAAACATCCCGTTCATTCTTTCATAAACTTTGTTTTGTTGAGGTGTATAGGGAGTTGTGGTTTTTTGAGCTATATATCATGTTGTTTGCATAACTATTCGAATGCATTTCCAAGAAATTCTCATCCATTATCAATTCTTAGCACCTTGATCTTTTTACTAGTTAGATTCTCCACAAGAGATTTGAACTTTTGGAATTTCTCGAAAACTTCATATTTCTTCCTCAGAAAATACGACCATGTCATTTTTGAGAAATTGTTTATGAAATAAACATAACTGGCGTCCTCCTAGTGAAGGAATCGACATTGGTCCAAACACATCACTATATATTAACTCCAATATTTCTTTAGTTCTAGTAGCAACAGATGAAAACCTTACATGACTTTGTTTTCCATAGATATAATGTTCACAGAAATCAATTTCCTTAGGACATTTAAGGAGACCTTCGACCATACCTTTCTCACCTATGTGTCCCATCCGCTAATGCCACAACATGGTCAAGTTGACTAGACAAGAAAATATTTCATCATCATGAGGACATACCACATTTGCACCTTCGTGAACATCTATTCTACCCAATAGTTCATATAGGGTTTCAAGATGAACTCCTCTCATTCTCACCATTTCTCCTCATACCATTTTACACACATCTTTACCAAAATACATACTATACACCTACATCATCCATTTTGCTTATTGATATTAGGTTTTGTGCCAAACCTGGGATATGTAGGACTCCTCAAAGTGTTCCTAATCTTCCATCTTTCATCTTCAGTCGAACCTTTCCTAGTTTGAATTAATATCTGGGTTGTTGAGTCATCTCCAAGCAGAATATCACCACTATCTATTTTCTCATACTCACAGAACCACTCTCTATGTGGTGTCATATGATATGACGCACCAGATTCGATTAACCACACATTATGATCTGACTGTATAGTTGTGGACGGAAAATACACATCGCCTTTCTCCTCTTTCGTAGTCTTTCCATTAGTTAACAAGATTTCCTCATTCACCTTACCCTTCCCAATTTCAATCAATTTACAATTCCATCAGATATAATTGAATTTTCCACATCTCCAATAGTTCATCGTTGTCGAACCAAGGGATCTCATCTTAGATCCATCCCTCAACTTTGATATCCTACTGGAGTTTTCCTTTTCTTATATCTACCAATTGACTTCACACTAACAGGGCATCGTGAGTTGATCCTTTCATGTTCTTTCATCTCATTTCTTTGGAAAAAAAATACATGACCACATTGTCGATATTTAATACATGGTATTATTGCTTCAAATAGCCATGACCAAGCTATCCCATGAGTTCGGAAAAGAACAAAATACACTAATGCACTTCTCTCCTTTGGTGATTTTAATATATACGGACAACAACTAACTAGTTACTGTGTTGAATGTGTGTAGGTGCTCTATGACTGAGTCACCTTCTCCCGTCCTCATAAGGTACAAATTCTCTCTTTGAAACAACTTGTTAACTAGGGATTTCAACTCGTACAACTTCCCAAACTTTTCCCACAACTTCTTTGCAGTGTCTTCTTCTGAGACATTCGATAATACAAAATCTGCAAGACAAATTTGGATGGTACTCCTTTCCTTCTATTGAATATTTTTCCAATATTCCTTCAACATACCCACATGAGTAGTTCTTGGTTTGACTGCAATCCATTTCTCTCAATCTAAAAGGAGAATCCATTTTAAGCTTCCAAAGTTCAAAATTTTGTCCATTAAACTTTTCAATTTCTATCCTTGATGTGCTATCCATTCTAAATATTTCTCAATATCTCTAGAGACTACGGAAATAGGTATTCCTTGAGATCCAGAATCAAGCCAAAACCCTCAGTAACAAAGGCATCCTCTTGCAGCCAAAATATAGCTCGTATACCAAATGTTGGTTCTAAATACCATTTCCAATAGGTTTGAAAATTTCATTTACTTACTTAGATTCATTAAACATTCAGACAATAATAGTGGCATACACAACACATCAACACATAACAAAAAAATTACCATGGAAACCCAATCTCGGGAAAACCAACAAAGCAATGATCTCTCAATTCATCTACTATCAAGCATAAATTCACAACACTTGGATAGTACTGACATAGACTAATCAACACTCACTATTACAAATGTGATTACATTCACTCACACTATGCTATAATGCATTAATCATCCTCTACTCTTTCTTACATAGTCATTACATCTTATTTATAGGTGAAATGCAACTAACTTCTCATTAATGGCGATCCATAACCTTCTAACAGAATCTAGTTATTCTAGTTTGACTTTTCATTTATCCATTGAGCTTTTAGTCGTCCAAGTGACCATCAAATTCATTCTTCATCAACTTCCATTAACCAATTCATTTCGTCATCGACCAAACAACTTATCCAGTGTAGTTGGTAGACCAAACCATTCACCATCTGTTGCCTTCGATTGCTTCCAACTATTGCTAATTGAATATCGACTTTTCTAGTGGATCTCATGTAAAGAATATAACACTCCCAACACCAACATGTTATAACAGAGCAGGATGCATGTGTATATTATTCCTGAAAATATAGCACATGTGACACTTCTTGATTACTTCAATACAATATTTGACGATAGAAATTAAAAATATATGACACAAAATATTTTGGGCTATAGAAATCCTAGTTAAGTGACCACCACATGCTCCACTATGGAAATCATTAACTACTTTCTGAGCTTCTTTGTGATTCAAATATTGATGCCAAATTAGATAAACACCACAATGATATAGAGGGTCGTTGATAATGAGGTAGACCTTTACGTGATGATGAATTGGTCAATGATTATCATGAGATAAATGAGAGGGGAACCTTTAGTTCTAGATATAAATGAGAATGTCATGATATACAAAGATTCATTGGAGGTGATGATGAACAAGTCTTCATTAGGTAAATACTCCTCTTTAGCCTAATATTCACCTCCTATTGGAAACTACAACATAATCTCATGAAATGGAAAAGACATTTTTGACTTTGCTAATTGAAACTCAAGATTCAATCCTTACAAAATCACTATCCATTTGAATAGTTTCCCCCAACTATACATTGGGTCAAGATATGTTGGAATGGGTCATCTCTGTATTGTCAATAGTTTGTGAAAGAAGAATATAGTGTTGAAGCCTTTGGACAACATAGACTTTTACCTGTTTTGACTTCTCCACATGCGAATATTCCAATTTTCGTTTTCCTAAACATCTACTCGGATATAAATCATGTGATGTTGACGTTGATGATCCATGAGATGTAATAAGAAAGTCCCTATTGTAGTCCGATTGAATTGGTAATGGGGTTGACATCAAGGCCTTTTTCAAAGATTTGAATGACCATTAAGTGCTTTCATCTAATGCAAAAGGAACTCCTTTATTCAGCAGGTGCATGAAACCTCTGTAACCTCAATATAATTAGTAATGAACTTCATAAGAAATTTTCCTTTCCTTGCAAGAAAATATGGAGTTCTCTAATATTCTTTGGGGGAGGAAGATGAACTATTTAGTCAACCTTGAAAGGGTAGACCATGATCCCATACTTGGAAACTATGAGACCAAGCAATCTCCTAGAAATGATGTGGAATACACACTTATTATGATTCAATTGAATGTTATAGAAATGGCATCCATCAAAAACTACTAGAAAGTGGTCTAGGTGATTGACTCTTCTTTTGGAAGTTGAGTAGCGAAGTCATCTAGATAAGCTTCCATGATATGCTTGATGTCATAAAAGGCATAAGACATGGTCCATTGAAATATAGCTCCATCATTTTTAAGATGAAATGATTTTTTCGGTAATGAAACCTTACGCAAAGATAGATAAACACCTTGTTGTACTAAACTTTGAAGTGGATCTTAATCTAATTGTAACTAGAAAATCCATCCATGAAGGAGAATATTTCACTTCTAACAAACCCATAATAATCTCATCAATGAAGGGAGGGGAGAAATTTTCCTTGAGATAAGCTTATTCGGATCCATAAAATCTATAAGCCTTCTTCAGATCTAAAAAATCTATACGTACATGGATGCTCCCCTATTTCTTATAAATAGGATCGGACTAGATACCCATACCCATCAGTCGAAGGATTAATTGTTGTTATCTTTTTAATAGGTTTTGGGTGTTCTCGTAAGTTTTGATCCCATGCTCAATTTTCTTAAGGTTATTACCTAGCATTTCTCCATAACTCCGAGTGAAAGAATCATGAAATTCCTTGAAAATAGAAATATGGATTTTAACTTATTTGTAAGTTTTGATCTCATGCTCGACTTTGTTACGGTTATTACCTAGCATTTTTTCAAAACTCCTCCGAGTGACAGCATCATGAAATTCCTTGAAAAGAGAAATATGGATTTTAACTATTTGGAAGAACTGTATATTCCAACAATACACATGTGTGTATTGTATCTATTTTATTGTAAATATAAAAAACATCATTAACTGACACAAGCATTCTATTAAAAGGGGTTTTTTCCTCGAAAAAGAAGTTTTAGATTGCTTGCAAAAGAAGCTACACCACTTTATTAAGTGAAGCAAAATCTGTCTTGGAGCATCCTAGATTTTTTCTTAGTTATGAAATAATTAATCTGAACCATAGACTTATTAGTTATGAAATTTTCAAACAGTGACTGGGATTGCTTGCAAAAGAAGCTACACCACTTTATTAAGTGAAGCAAAATCTGTCTTGGAGCATCCTAGATTTTTTAATCTCGATTACAGTGACTTAGTTATGAAATAATTAATCTGAACCAAAGACTTAGTTATGAAATTTTCAAACAGTGACTGGGAAATATTGTGGAAATTATCATACACTGAGACTAGTGTATCATCTGCATATAACTCAGGAGAGACTGGCCGTCTATAATCTCCGTCTATATGGTTTAGAAACCACTAATTCGTTTTAGACACGAGATGGAATCAATTTAGGCTTAGCATTTAAGTCAATATCCAGAGTTAATTCAAATAATAAGGAAAAGTTTTAACTTAAAGCAACCAATAAAGAACTAATTTTAAACATTGAAAATAGATTTGGACTTACAATTTCTGGTTCACGTTTGGTCAATTATTTGGATATTAATTTACTGCTCGACTCTATAGAAGGTCTGCAAAATTAATATGACAGTCATTTCATTTCGTTCGAGTTTCTGTTAGATGATTATGCAGCGGGGTATCAGAATAATTATTAACAAGAAAGACACACTCAAAACGTCTATAGCCATATATTGTAAATATTTATTGCCATTAGAATTTCCCATTATCTTCATCATTGATAAAATCTATTGTGACTTCAAAAAACAAAAACATCTTCAAGAAATTTTTTGAGTCGAATCCTATGTGAGAAAAAGAGACGGGGAAGTGGATTCACGGGATGCGGGAGAAGAGCATAGCACTGCAGGAGAGCAAGAGACATATTGACAAGGCAACCAACATCACAACAAATGCACCTCTTTGGGCGTTGAAAATAAGGGAATTGGAGACGTGTCTCAACTGTTCAAAACTTATGAGGAGGACTGAGATGATGACAGCTGACGAGAGAAGCCATGAAAGGATAACTGTACTCCAGAAAATAGCCCACCCAATTGGCCCCTGTAACGAAAATACGGCTGTGAGAATAGCCCCATGACCCGTGACGTAAAAATGTAATAAGTTGTTTATGTCCCGGTGTCGATCTAACAGTGTATTCCGGTTCCAGATTGGTGCAGCGTTTCTCATCTCATTGTCAATGTTATCAAACGGTATTCGCCAGCGATCATCAACGGCAATAACAATATGATATGTATTAAGGAAAACAGTACCGTTGTTGTTACGTTGACGAGCCATGAGAACCCTAATAGGTCAAAGCAATCACACAATTAGTAGGGTTTCACAGAAACTACAGACGGGTATCGTGATTACCTTTCTAAGCGTTCAATTAACTCCACAAATGTGTCACTGAATTAGAATTGAATCGGAATGTGTCACTGCGTACCAAAGAAACCAGAACGAGAATGTAAAGGACAAAACACGAAAGCTGGAAAAGTAATCCAGGAAAGATATAAAAAAGAAGAATTTCCAAAAATATATTCTTCAATACAAATATTTAAATTACCTCAGCTATATTGAGCAAGAATGTCCCAGAATAAAACCAGAAGCAGAAGGGATGGAATCACTCTTTCCTCCTTCTTCTCTTCTGCAAACTAACGACTGACGACGGTTCTATTTAACGGGAGAAATAGCTTTCCAATGGGAAATTTCCCAATAGCTTCCCCAAGTTACCTAAGTTAGTGAACGATCTCTTCCCATGGGAAATTTCCGAATAGCTTCCGTGTTTCCAACGACCAGATATGAAAACTGAGAGCAATAATAAGATCAAAACAATGAATACGAGTAAAAATATATTGTGATCCTAGTTAGGTTTCACAAACATCCGAGTTAAACTCTTCCTATTGTCAAACATCCCAGTTACATTCTCCCCCGCTTCGTAGGGCGACTGGGGAGTGTAACCGGGAACAGTGGGATGTTTGTCAAACCGAAGGATCATAATTTTTTTACATGTATCAATTGTAACCGGCATGTTTGTCAAACCCAAACATCGCCATTGATTGACACCCGTGGGGTCACGGGTGATATACACACATGATCAGTTTGATCCGTGTAATTCAAACATCTCAATTGTTAGCACATATGAGACGCTACAGTAGAAAGTCCGGATGCTTGTCAAACCTAATTATCGCAATTGCTTGACACATGTTTATTGTTTTGGTTTCCACAAATAATGGAGTTATGAAAATAGAGTATTTGTCTTATATAGCTTTAGAAAGTTGAAAATATAGCATGCTTGTATCTATTAGAAAAGTGAAAATATAATATGATTGTATCTATGGCTTATTATTTAGGTTATTGAAATATCTAGTTTTAGAAACGTGGAAATATAGCATGATTGTATCTATTGCTTATTATTTAGGTTAGGTTAAGAAATATTTGATTTGGAGTTGTTTAAAATTCTTATAAACATAAAATCAAAGAAAATAACTTATAAAAATCACAAAGTATGTTATTATTATTAAAAATAATGATTGTTTATTCTATTTCTCATACCATGCATAAATGTGTAACAAAGTGTATGTTAAAGAATAATGCCTAAAGATTTAATAATAAAAATAATTATGTTACATTCTCCATAGTTTCCTCAAGAATCTCACCTCGGCATAAAAAATGTTGCTTCAAGCATTGCATGTCATTGATCTGGGATGTATGGAATTGTGTTCAAAGGAGCAAGGATTTAATGATGTAGAACATTGAATGAACAAACATTTTTTCCTATTTCAATGTTAATTTAAGGTTCTTATTGAATATATATTGCATTTCCATTAATTGCAAACTAAGTGGTAGAGAAACCAATAAATGTACTCAAATATTAATCAAATGTAAGATACCGACGTTATAATCATGTCGCGACTTATAACAATTAGACTTATATCACTACAAATACACAAAAGAAAAGTATGAAGCACCATGTTAGATACTTTTAGAGAGATCGAATATGTGGACATGAAAACAGAGAAAGGAACTTATTTATTTAGATCTGATAGATGTATATTGTTTTCTTTTCAAAATCGTTAGTAATTTGGAGTTAATCTTACTAATGGGCTTCAAATGTCATTACAAATTACACTCATAAACCTATGAGTAATTGTTTTGGTGTTGTTATCACATCCATTTTAGTTGGAGCTACCATGATGTAGATCCATTGTTGGAGACCTTTCTGAGCCATAGCATACATGAGTTAAGTGTAGCTAGAGTCATGAGAAGTGATGAAACATTACCATTTTGCACAGCCAACCAGAGCATTATAGAGCAGTTTTAATACCCCCTTTGTCTTAGTTGCTCCTACATGACCCCACTGAAATGGTTCTGCTTGGTCATGGTGTATTTGGAGCAACAGAGGTCAGTGTTGGTTGGTCATTTCCCTTTGATCATGCACATCAAAGGTCACTCTTCAAATCCACTTTAGCAGAGCAAGTGTATGGTATTTGCACATAGATGTTATATTTTGGCTTGTTTATTTATATTAGTGTCTATATTGGCATGCAGTGGCCTATTTGGTGATTGTAACATACCCTTTTTGCTGGAAAAAATTTTGTGTTAGCAAACATTATTATAACTTTTATTGTAAAGTTTTATGTTGGACAGGTGTCCAAGGATGACTGTAATTTGCACAATATATTATTATTAAATAAATAAAATAGGAGACAAACACCTAAGAGGACTGTTGAAAGAGTGGTTACTGATCCACTAGGTGGAATGAAATCTGGGGTAGGAGGCAATGGACAAGCGGCAGCATCATGATGCAACTAACCAGCTGTTGGTATGGGACAACTCCCTTGAAATGTGGTCATAGTGCCTTGAAAGATGGGACTAGAGCTTGAGGCCCATTTATTCCAAACTGACCACTAAAGACCTAGGCAATCTGTATAATAACCATCAAATTGTGAACTGAGGTTCATCACTTTTCCTGACGAGGAAATTTACCTTGGGTTTTTGCTGTGTTTGCACCCAAGAGATTTGATGAGGGGATATGCTATGTTGTTGATCATGTTGTGAGTCTGCCAAACTCTTATTGAGTTCAGGAGGTTGATTTCGAGTGGAGAAGGTATGTTATTTCAAGAGTTTGATGCTGAGTGCAAAAGGCATTTTTGAGTGCCTTGCTTCTACACAGATTCCACCCACTTATTGGATCAGTAATCAGGCTCGGGGGTTCACTAGAAGCCAGCAGTTGAGCTGCTTCTTCTGAAACAGGTTGGGAGGAACAGGCCTCCTTGGGTGTTTGTCGGCCCTATCATCATTTACAGGTTCCATTGTCTTATCTACTTTTATTTTAAAGTTCTGTTGTCTATTTAACTTTTACTGTTTAAGTTTTATTTCAGTTTTCCTGAATAGTTTAATAATTCTGTATAAATCAAACTGATTGAATAAGATAGTCTCTGCATTTTTTCGCATGCAAAAAGGAACAGCATCGTACTCTAGTACAGAGACAGATTAATTAGAATAGATCAAGATAGGAAAATAGCCAAGTGAATGAGAAGATAAAATTATTTTATTTTTTCTCAAGTTTTCTACTTACTGTTTAATTCCTGTGTATACATTTACAGTGCCCTCATTATCATTTATTTTAGCTAATTGTCTTCCTAATTTACATGTAATGTTTCCTTGTTTATAAATATCTCTATTTCAAAATAAATAGATTTCGGTTCTAACAGTAAAGAATTGTTATCTATGGGTCAATGCAAGCTAATGAGGGTCACTTTTGGCGCGTTAGATGTAATAAAAAACTGAAAAAGCAGGCATCCCTCAACTTACTTGGATTTTTTGAGCTACTTACGCAAAATATCTTGCATTGAGTAAAAAAGATGAAATGTAGGAAATTGAATCACATTTCCGAATATATAACTTTTATGTATTGAAAATTTGCATAGCTATGTCAAGTTTCATTTTTCCTAAAAGACACTTTTTATTTTTCAGGCAAATGATAAGTTATATGTTTTTGTGGGTTGAGCCTTTGAGGGCCTAAATGATGGAATCAAGCTACAAAAATTGGCATGCATGTAGAGAACACATAGCACTTGTGCGCCATTATTTTTTGAAAATTAAATTAGTAATTTTATAATTTTTTTATAATTGTCTAAGTGATCAAACCTCGAAAATATTACCTCTTTTGTGGGTAGAGCCTTTGAAGGTCTTAACACAAAAATCTTGAAATGGGTTTTTCATAGAACGTGGAGGTTAGTGTCCTCTTGTGCACCATACAATTTTTTTTGAAATGATCGAGAATTGAAAAAGTTATGGAAGAAACACTAACAGTGTGTTTCATAAGTTAAGGAAGTAGGACAAACAAGAAATTGAAAGAAAATAGGAAAAATTAATATTTCAAAGTAAAAGTTACATATTTGGAATCTACAGAAAAAATGCTATTTGTGTCTAAGATTTCGTCAAAAATGACTGTATGTAGCATATTGTAATGAGTGGCTAAGCACAGGCTTCTCCAGAAACTGGAAGAAATACCTAATTAGCTTTGGTTTTTCATTAACATAGCACAGGTTTGGAATTACCAAAGAAAACTCCAAAGCATACACATAGGATTATTGTTGACATGTGAGCAAGTGACTCGGCTTGGTTCAGGCTCTACAAAACACAAGCGCATTCTGTTTAAATTCAAAAATATTTCCGCGCTTTTAGATGTACATAACGCGCTCACATTATATAACTACATAATGCGCACGCGTTATATAACTACAGAACGCATACACGTTATATAGTTCCAAAACGCGCTCGCGTTATGTAAATCATAAAATACATGTTTAATACTTGAGAAAGAGGGGGTGTGGAAGACTCAAGGGAATTTTTGTTTAATATTTGAGAAGGAGTGGGGAAGGGTCAAGGGAATCTATGGTTAATATTTAATAGGGGTGGGAAAGGGTCAAGGGCTTAGAAGGATGTTGGAAGCTTGAGTGGGGAGAGATGAAGGGAATGAGAACATGATGGGCTACAGGAGGTGTAGGGAAGTGGAGCTTGAGAGCACTATTAGGAGTAGAATAGGTTCTGAAGAGGTATAGGGTTAGAAGTTGAAAGTGAGACTTGAGTGACAAGGGGGAATGGATGGAGGCAAGGGGGATGTGAGAGAGAAATAAAGAATACAAGGGGGGGGGGGACATAGAGCGAGGGAGGAAGAGGGACAATGGGGAGGAATGGATTTAGAGGGAGTGAGATATAGATGGGGATAGAACGAAATAAAGAGATAGGAAGGGAGGGACAGAAAGTGTTGGTGGGAGACATGCAAAGAGTGGTGGTGATGGAGAGAGAGAGAGAGAGAGAGAGAGAGAGAATATGAGAGGAGGGGGAAGGGACATAAACTATGTGAGAGAGAGGGAGTGATGGAGAGATTGGGATAGGTTGAGGGAAAGATAACATGAGGGAGGGATAGAAGGTGAGAGAGAGACAAGCGATGAGAGAGGGATGGAGAGAAGCTAGGGTGAGGGATGGAGGGAGAAAGGTGGAGATAGATATGGATGGAGGGGGGATGGGTTTGAGAATGGAAAGGTAAATAATGTGTGTGTGTGTGTGTGTGTGTGTGTGTGTGTTTGAGAGAGAGAGGGAGAGAGAGAGAGAGAGAGAGAGATATTGATGGTTGGGGAGAGAGAGACTAGAGGGAGTTGTGAGTGACAAAGAAAGTGGGAGGTTGTGTGTGTGTGTGTGTGTGTGATAGGGAAGGAGGAATCAGTGGGGTGGCAGGGATGAAGATGGTGTAAGGGAGAGAAAGGGACATAGAGGGAGGGAGGTAAAGGGAGTGAGGGACATAACCAGGGACAGATCTAGAGAAAGAGATAGGGAGGGAGGGATACAAGGTGAGATAGAGAGGGCAGGGGGAAGGGATAAAGTCACATAGGGTTTGTGATTAAGGGCGAACGAAGGGAGATAGTTCTATAGGGACTTGGATATTTGCGAATATATACATAAGGTGGATACCCTCCTCGTCATCCTCTTCATCACCATCACCATCTTCATCATCATCACCATAATCATCATCATCAACATATTCATCATCATTGTCATCTCTAGGTTCCTCATCAACATCTCCATCATCATCATCTTCTTCATCCTTATCATCTTCATCATCATCTTCATCACCATCACCATCATCATGAACATCTTCATCACCATAAACATCTTCATCATCATTGTGATCTCCCCCTTCCTCATCAACATCTCCATCATCATCATCATCATCTTCATCACCGGCACCATCATCATCATCATCTTCATCACCGGCACCATCATCATCAACATCTTCATCATCATCGCCATCATCATCATCATCATCAACATCTTCATCATCATTTTCATCTCTAGGTTCTCCATCAACATCTCCATCATCATCATATTCTTCATCATCATCATCTTCATGACCATCATTGTCATCATCAACATCTTCATCATCATCACCATCATCATCATAATCATATTCCTCATCAAATCAACATCTCCATCATCATCATCATCATCTTCTGAACATCATCATGCTCATCATCTAAACATCACCATCACCATCATCGTCAACATCTTCATCATCATCACCATCAGCATCATCATCAAAATCTTCATCGTCATCACCATCACCATCACCATCACCATCACCATCTTCATCATCATTGTCATCTCTAGGTTCCCCATCAACACAACATCTCCATCATCATCATCTTCATCATCATCATCATCTTCATCACCATCATCATCATCATCAACATCTTCATCATCATCACCATCATCTTCATCATCTTCCTCATCAGATCAACATCTCCATCATGTCACCATCATCTTCGTCATCATCAACATCATCATCATCCGAACATCACCATCACCATCATCATCAACATCTTCATCATCATTACCAGCACCATCATCTTCGACATCTTCATCGTCATCACCATCATCATTGGCATCTGTAGGTTCCTCATCAACATCTCCATCATCATCATCTTCATCACCATCATCAACATCTCCATCATCATCATCTTCATCACCATCATCAACATCTCCATCATCATCATCTTCATCACCATCATCATCATCATCACCATCATCACCATCATGATCTTCTGAATATCATCATGATCATCATCTAAACATCACCATCACCATCATCGTCAACATCTTCATCATCATCACCATCAGCATCATCATCAAAATATTCATCGTCATCACCATCACCATCACCATCACCATCACCATCACCATCACCATCTTCATCATCATTGTCATCTATAGGTTCCCCATAAACACAACATCTCCATCATCATCATCTTCTTCATCATCATTATCTTCATCACCATCATCATCATCATCAGCATCTTCATCATCATCACCATCATCATCATCATCTTCCTCATCAGATCAACATCTCCATCATGTCACCATCATCTTCATCATCATCATCATCATCCGAACATCACCATCACCATCATCATCAACATATTCATCATCATCACCATCATCTTCATCAACATCATCATCTTTATCATCTTCATCTGCATCATGATCATCTTCATTGTCATCACCCTCCTCCTCATCATCATCTTTATCATCTTCATCTGCATCATGATCATCTTCATTGTCATCACCCTCCTAATCATCATCTTGTGCACTTATGCACTTAGAGATTAATGTTTAGAAGAGGGTCTAAAGGCCTTTATGGGGGAGGGGCTCTAGGAACAAGGTAAGACAGAGAGGGCAGGGGGGAGGGATAAAGGCATAGAGGGTTAGTGATTAAGGGAGAAGAAGGGAGAGAGTGATATAGGGAGGGATAATGACGAAGATAAAGAGAAGGTGGAGAGATGGAGAGCGGGGTGGTAAGGACATGGCTGGAGTAAGGGAGAGAAAGAAACATGAAAGAAACATGTAGGGAGGGATGTAGGGAGAATGAGGGACAGATATTTAGAAAGATATAGGGGGTATCTAGGGATTATTGGGAGAGAGCTAGGGGGTATTAAACCATACAAAACATTTGTCCCCACACTAAAAACATTTGTTTTGTATGTAACCATATAAAATATTTGTTTTCTTTTGATTTTGTTCGTTGCCCTCGCCGTGCACCTAACCTATTTATTGTGCTTGACAATATCGCGTACGCATTTTTACAATTCATATCACGCACGCGTTTTAGCTTTATATAACGCGTGCACAATTTGTAACTCTATAAACAGTGAATTGTCCCTGTCCAAGAGCAACTTCACTCTGCCCGAGCCAAAACAACACTCCCGCGATTTTTCGAACAGCACGAGCCCACCATTGGAAATTCTGACATTCTACACCATCTCCATCATTATTTTTTTTATGCAGGTGCAGCATTGAGGACATCTTTCATGGTTGCTCAGTGTGGTGTTGGGTTATATGGCCATATTTGAAGAAGATAATCAACAAGCTTGAAGAATCTCCAATTGAATAACACCAAAGATAAGGTCTTTGAAATATTCATTTTGCCTATATTTGAGGAGCACACAAGATAATATATCAAGCTTCAAGTCCATTTCATGGTGATGGTGGATATACACAAGTGTACAAGAGAATCAAAGAGCCCAAACAATTTATGATTTAACTTCCATTCGCTTATTATTGAAGAGCTTGTAATTGAGGAGCAACAAAAAAAAACTATATTGAATTGATCATTGTGGTGATGGGGAATGCACATAACTGAGTAAGCAAATCAGCAAGGAAGAAGAGACCTCAAGAAGTCATTGAAGAAGAGAAAGAAAAGAAAAGAATAAACATGATGAATCGGAGGCTTTCTTTGGAAACTAATCCAAATCCAATTGTAGAGGATACCACGGTTCATCCTATTAATCCACGCAAGAGGGACCTTCAATTTCCACAATAATTATTGAACAAGCACCCCATGGAAGTAATCAAGAAGCAAAACGTAGGTGCTCATTAGGGGATGTTTCAATTCCCACTTCAAGTCAAAGTGATAAGTTACCATCTCAAGATGAAGCTCATGAAGAAACAAAAAATTTGCTATCCAGATGTGGTTATACAAGCGATGAAGTCAGAGAGGCGTTGGACATTTTGCCTACTGTTGAAGAAGAGAATTTTATCCAGACCATCGATCAGGATGTTGGACTTCCACAAACCATCGATGAGGATGTTGGACTTCCACCATCCAACTACCAGGAAGAAAATGAAGGACACCAAGCTACTATTGAAATGCTAGAGCATCTTGGTGATGTGCTACATGGTAGAATTCCGACCCCCTTACCTCCATTAGAAAGCACACATCGAAGAACTCCGAAGCATATACAAGTTGATGAAAGTCTCATCAATTCCATTGAAGGTACGCTATCTGAACGTAGTATTTCTTATCAAACTCAACAGATACTTGATAAATATTTTGTTTCTAAATGTGATGGAGATAAATGTAGATTATTTTTATCATTGTTAAAATCTAGGAGCATGAATGTTGTTAGGAAAAAGTTAGGGATAAAGATGATAAAGAATTCTGAACCAAGTTCTCATATAGTTAAAATCCTAGTAGATGCATTTGGTAAAATTGGTAAGAACACACATTCAAAGGACCGCAATGCTGCTCGTCGTGTGTTGTCAAAAGCAATTGCAAATAAGAACACCAGGGTCCTTCGTATTCTCAGGCCTACATCCAAACTAGTTAATTTGAATGTAAAAACCCTCCATAGGTATTCTATTAGAAGAGAACATCTTGACACAACTGATCAGAAAGATTTTTGGGCCTTTGTTGGTCGGTTTCCACGTTGTGACATGAAGCGAGATGATGTAGTAAAGGGACTAGTGCACAGTTTTTGGCATGATCACAAAAGGCCTTCTTCAAACCAAAAGGATGTACGAAAACCGAGAAGGGGTTCAAAGGATCGTGAACCACATACTAAGCATCTTCTTGATATAACACAGACAGAACTTTACAAGAAATTTAGGATTGAGCATACACAATTGAACTTGGCGCAAAGATCTTTTGAGAAATGTAAGCCATGGTCTGTTAGAATAAATACTCTTCGTAACACTTGTTGTTGTAGAGACCATGTAGAATATGAATATTACTATGAAACATTTTTGTACATTCGTCGTGTGTTGCATACTAACCATGTGCAGGATTGATCCATGACAATACCACCGACTTCATCAAGAGAATTCATTCATAGCATCATGTGCAATAGGCCCGAGGGGCAAACATACTATGCAAAATCTTGTTTGGATGGAACATGGTCCAACTGTGCTGGAATGGCATTATTGAGCCAATGTATGCACGAGAATGGAGACAGTGAATTTGGGAAAATGGTTACAGACATGAAAAGTTTCAAATACATCAACTATGAAATAGTCCCAGGGAAAGAAAGCAAAAAAATACAATTGGTGACATCTCAGGTATGCATTTATGTCTATAAAATTATGTTGTAACGGTTACATTTCAATCCTTACTTACAAAAAAAACTGACATTGAGATCATTTTGTGTCACCAGGTACAAGTTAGTGACTTCATCAAGGAATTTATTGAAAAGACACATCAATATGTTCAGCATGTCCACGTGGCACAATGGCAAGATGAGAAGTCTAGAATATGCAGAGATACATTTCCCCTTGGCACTATACTTTCAGTTGTTGATTTTGACGAGAACTACACTCTGTAACCTCAAAATGAGATCCAAAGTCAATATTATCACTCTGAGCAGGTTTCCTTGATGGTCCATATCACATATAGGCATGGCCCAAATAGCACTGAAGAGCAAAGAGAAATTCTGAAGGAATATCACTTCTACATAAGTGATGATAGGTGCCATGACTTCCACTATGTATGTCATTGCTTCATCATGTTCTATGATCACTTGAAGGGAAGGAACATACATATGGATTGAAACTGGATTTGGTCTGATGGGTGTGCTGGTCAGTTCAAAAATGCACGCATCCAGTGGTTGTGTTCATCGCATAAAAACTACAAAGTGCCACATATGTGGAACTATTTTGAGACTGGGCATGGTAAAGGAGAGCATGATGGAGTCGGAGCATGTGTCAAAACATCCCTACGAAGAGAGGAATTGAAAGTATCTACAGAATCTACTATTCTAAATGCTTAATCTACAGTCAGGTGGTGCACGTCAGTAATGGGAGAGGAATCAACTATGCGAGTAGAATCCACAAGAAAGAGACATGTGGAGAGATTTTTTTGGGAGGTGGTAGACATAGATCGTTCACATGCATGGGAATGCAAGACTGTGCCTAGGACTCGTGGCTTTCATTCGGTTCGAAGCTCTGATAACCCAGTATTTGAAATTTGGACCAGAAAACTTGCTTATTTTTGCCCGCCTTGTTGTGATGGTGACTGGGATGGGTGTGAATCATTGGATTGGGTTGACGAATGGGATCGCATATCACTTCCACTTGATCAACATGCAATTGTTGAGTTAACTCCGTTGGAAGAATACCAATCATCTATTTCTGCATATTTTGATCATGTCTCAGACCTTGTACAACCCAATATGATGCATTTCCTTAACATTTTTTGTTTGTTTATGTAGTCTTCAAATGCACATTAATGGCATTGTATCGCACGAAAAATATTTTGATCATATACCTACAATCATATAATGCAGGGCACATATACGGAGTGGTTGCCTCAAAAGATACTTAATGGGGTGGTGATTACTGGTTGGCACACTGTATAGATGGAAAGCAAACCCTCATTATGTCCATGACTGACGATGAAAACAACCACTTCCCAACTGGATCTATGGTTTTTAAAGGTGAATACTTGACATGAGATAGCAATGTAAGAAAGAAGAGTGGAAATGTTTACAGGGATTACAAACCAGGTGCAAGTGTGTATCACTTTACCAACTTAATCATTGGCACAAACCTCTAGGTACGAACAATGCCTAGCCGAAATACATTGAAGGTACGCTGCTTCTTACCGGATACAGAGCACGAGAGACTAATGGAGACCATCAGTATAAGAGATTATCCGGAGGGCTTGATTGTATGATAATAGGTGGGATATAACATGATGAGGTATGTTACATACTTTTAATACTATACTATTTATACTATTTGTAATTGAATATTGATATATGCTCAATTTTCACATGTATGTTTCAAATGAATATGTCAATTTTGTGTTCTTGATATGCCAAATTTACATTTACGTTGTTTATAAATATGCCAAAAGTTCTCTTGTATGTCAAGTTTATGAATATGCCATTTTTTACATATGATCAGTAAACCCTAAAATTATATTATGTTCATCATGTTGGTTATTGGCTTCACCCAACAAAATTAATTCAATTCATGCTCACTATATTAAACAATACACTTATATTAAATTTAATTCATGTCTTGTTAAATATTTCATAATGAATTTGCTATTTGAGAGAACCACCTTAGACCAAGCCATCATCATCAACATCTTCATCATCATCACCATCATCATCATGATGAAAATCTTCATCATGGACCTGCAAAACCCTAGCTTCCAAGATGGACCTGCAAGGTGGCACTTGGGCCACCGGACTAGAGGCAAGGGGCACCCCTAGCACTATCCAAACGTCCTAAATCCAACAGATTTGACAGTTCGTCGATCCGAGCCACAGTCGTCATTCTATGGCTCGTTCCGTCTCGCATCCAAAAGGCCTTCAGGGACACCTGCTGGATACCTTCCGAGGGCATAGAACTCCAACCGTGCAACAAAAACAGGTTCTGGGGAGTCCTGTAGGTGTGTCTAGGTAGGTTCAAGCTGGGAACACTAGCCATACCTACCCAGTGGATGATTTTCCAAAGTTGACCCCCGTGTGCAAAAATTGCACACTCCCAAACTGAGCAAAACCCTAGTTTCCAAGATGGACCTGCAAGGTGACACATGGGCCACCGGGCCAGAGGGGAGGGGCACTCTTGGCACTATCCCGGCATCTTGAATCCAATGGATTTGATGGTTCATCGATCCGAGCCACGGTATTCATTCTATGGCTCGTCCCATCTCACTGCCAGAAGGCCTTCAAGGACACCTGCTGGATACCTGCCGAGGGCATAGAACTCCAACTGTGCAACAAAACCGGGTTCCGGGGAGTCCCACAGGTGTGTCTAGGCAGGTTCAGGCTGGGAACACTAGCCATACCCGCCCGGTGGATGATTTTCCAAAGTTGACCCTCGTGTGCAAAAATTGCACACTCCAACAATGAGCAAAACCCTAGTTTCCAAGATGGACCTGCAAAGTGACACATGGGCCACCAGTCCAGAGGGGAGGGGCACCCTTGGCACTATCTCGGTGTGCTGAATCCAACGGAGTTGATGGTTCGTCGATCCGAGCCACGGTCTTCATTCTATGGCTTGTCCCGTCTCGCTACCAGAAGGCCTTCAAAGACACCTGTTGGATACCTGTCGGGGCCATAGAACTCCAACTGTGCAACAAAATCGGGTTTCAGGGAGTCTTGCAGGTGTGTCCAGGCAGGTTCG
The DNA here is from genome assembly GCA_027924585.1 of Larix kaempferi. Classification (NCBI taxonomy): domain Eukaryota; kingdom Viridiplantae; phylum Streptophyta; class Pinopsida; order Pinales; family Pinaceae; genus Larix; species Larix kaempferi. The sequence goes on along the minus strand of BSBM01000237.1, from coordinate 3,323,528 downwards.
GGCTGGGAACACTAGCCATACCCACTAGGTGGATGATTTTCCAAAGTTGACCCCCGTGTGCAAAAGTTGCACACTCCCACACTAAGGAAAACCCTAGTTTACGAAATGAATGCACAATGAATCCACTGGGCCATGGGGAGATGAGGGAGAGGGCCCCCTAGAGGTAATTGCATGCCAAGAGACCAATGGAGTCGACGGTTTGTCAATCCAACCTACAGTTTCCGAGTTATGTTGAGTTGCAAGTCACATGAAAATGTCGTTCAGGGACACTTGGTGAATTTCCGTCCGGGAGCCAAAAAGCAAACGAAGCAGCAAGATTGCATGTCGTTGGCTCCTGCAAGTGTGTGTGGGCAATGCCGACGTGGGAACACTTCCATCATTGGCTCAGGGGAGGGTTTTACAGAGTTGACCCACCAATGCGAGATTGGATGCAATGAAACTGAGCAAAACCCTAGTTTACAAAATGAATGCACAATGAAGCCACTGGGCCATGGGGAGACGAGGGAGAGGGCCCCCTAGAGGTAATTGCACGCCATGAGACCAATGGAGTCGATGGTTCCTCGGTCCGACGTCCGGTTTCCGATTTATGTCGAGTTGCAAGTCGCATGAAAATGTCATTCAGGGACACTTGGTGAATTTCCGTCCGGGAGCCAAAAAGCAAACGGAGCAGGAAGATTGCATGTTGTTGGCTCTTGCAAGTGTGTGTGGGAAATGCCGACGCGGGAACACTGCCAACACTGGCTTGGGGGAGGGTTTTGCAGAGTTGACCCACCAATGCGAGATTGCATGCAATGAAACTGAGCAAAACCCTAGTTTACGAAATGAATGCACAATAAAGCCACTGGGCCATGGGGAGACGAGGGAGAGGGCCCCCTAAAGGTAATCGCATGCCAGGAGACCAAAGGAGTCAATGGTTCATCGGTCCGACGTCCGGTTTCCGAGTTATGTCGATTTACAAGTCGCATGAAAATGTCGTTCAGGGACACTTGGTGAATTTCTGTCTGGGAGCCAAAACGTAAACGAAGCAGGAATATTGCATGCCATTGGCTCCTGCAAGTGTGTGTGGGAAATGCTGACGTGGGAACACTTCCAACACTAGCTCGGGGGAGGGTTTTGCAGACTTGACCCACCAATGCAAGATTGCATGCAATAAAACTAAGAAAAACCCTAGTTTACGAAATGAATGCACAATGAAGCCACTGGGCCATGGAGAGACGAGGGAGAGGCCCCCTAGAGGTAATCGCACGCCAAGAGACCAATGGAGTCGACGGTTCGTCGATCCGAACTCCGGTTTCTGAGTTATGTCGAGTTGCAATTCGCATGAAAATGTCATTCAGGTACACTTGGTGAATTTCCGTCTGGGAGCCAAAAAGCAAACGGAGCAACAAGATTGCATGCCATTGGCTCCTGCAAGTGTGTGTGGGCAATGCCGATGTGGGAACACTGCCAACATTGGCTCAGGGGAGGGTTTTGAAGAGTTGACCCACCAATGCGAGATTGCATGCAATGAAACTAAGCAAAACCCTAGTTTACGAAATGAATGCACAATAAAGCCATTGGTCCATGGGGAGACGAGGGAGAGGGCCCCCTAGAGGTAATCTCATGCCATGAGACCAATGGAGTTGACGGTTTGTCGGTCCGACGTCCAGTTTCTGAGTTATGTCGAGTTGCAAGTCGTATGAAAATGTCGTTCAGGGACACTTAGTGAATTTCCATCTGGGAGCCAAAAAGCAAACAGAGCAGGAAGATTGCGTGTCGTTGGCTTTTGCAAGTGTGTGTGGAAAATGCCGACGTGGGAACATTGCCAACACTGGCTCGAGGGAGGGTTTTGCAGAGTTGACCCACCAATGCGAGATTACATGCAATGAAACTGAGCAAAACCCTAGTTTACGAAATGAATGCACAATGAATCCACTAGGCCATGGGGAGACGAGGGAGAGGGCCCCCTAGAGGTAATCACATGCCAGGAGACCAACGTAGTCGACGGTTCACTGGTTCGACGTCCGGTTTCTGAGGTATGTCGAGTTGTAAGTCGCATGAAAATGTTGTTCAGGCTCACTTGGTGAATTTCCATCCAGGAGCCAAAAAGAAAGCAGAGCAGGAATATTGCGTGTCGTTGGCTCCTACAAGTGTGTGTGGGAAATGCCGACATGGGAACAATACCAACACTGGCTTGGGGGAGGGTTTTGCAGAGTTGACCCACCAATGTGAGATTGCATGCAATGAAACTAAGCAAAACCCTAGTTTACGAAATGAATGCACAATGAAGCCACTAGGCCATGGGGAGATGAGGGAGAGGGCCCCCTAGAGGTAATCGCACGCCAGGAGACCAACGGAGTCGATGTTTCATCGGTCCAACGTCCGGTTTCTGATTTATGTCGAGTTGCGAGTCGCATGAAAATGTCGTTCAGGGACACTTGGTGAATTTCTGTCCAGGATCCAAAAAGCAAACGGAGCAGCAAGATTGCGTGCCATTGGCTCCTGCAAGTGTGTGTGGGCAATTCCGATGTGGGAACACTGCCAACACTGGCTCGGGGGAGGGTTTTGCAGAGTTGACCCACCAATGCGAGATTGCATGCAATAAAACTGAGCAAAACCCTAGTTTACAAAATGAATGCACAATGAAGCCACTAGGCCATGGGGAGACGAGGGAGAGGGACCCCTAGATGTAATCGCACACCAGGAGACCAATGGAGTCGACGGTTCATCGATCCGACCTCCGGTTTCTGAGTTATGTTGAGTTGCAAGTTGCATGAAAATGTTGTTCAGGGACACTTGGTGAATTTCCGCCCGGGAGCCAAAAAGCAAACGGAGCAGCAAGATTGCGTGCTGTTGGCTCCTACGGGTGTGTGTGGGCAATTCCGACGTGGGAACACTACCAACACTAGTTCGGGGGAGGGTTTTGCAGAGTTGACCCACCAATGCGAGATTGCATGCAATGAAACTGAGCAAAACCCTAGTTTACGAAATGAATGCACAATGAAGCCACTGGGCCATGGGGAGATGAGGGAGAGGGCCCCCTAGAGGTAATCACATGCCAGGAGACCAATGGAGTCGACGGTTCATCAGTCTGACATTCGGTTTCTAGGCTATGTCGAGCTGCAAGTCGCATGAAAATGTTGTTCAGGGACAAGAGACACAACATTTTATCCCAGGAAACCCTCATGGGGAAGAAAACCTAGCAACCTTTCTTAGAATAATTATATGTTTAGAAATCAAGTACAATGAAACCATGAACAAACCCTAACCCTGAAGGGTTTTACCACATGAAAAAACCTTAATGACACATGACAACAAGAGTACTTATCTACATGAAGATGACCTACAAGCCATAAGGATAACGAAGCATATCCTTCCCAACCAACATTAGAAGGCACTTTATTTCTCGAATCCCGAGGTAACGTTTGTTCTTTTCACTAATGTTGCTTTGAGCACTTGTATGTAGTTACTCATATGTAGTGTTGAATCTAATTGTACAATCAAATATTGGGCGTTGATAAAAGGTGTAGCATGTATTGCACTTAGTTTTATTAAATTACACTTGAACATTGACTTAACTTGTAATTTAATCATCCAAAGTCACAAATTTTAATTACACCTATCCAATTAGTGTGCATGAGTGAGTTCGTTGAAACCTTGAAAAACATTGTATTGCACTTAGTTTGATTAAATTACACAAGCAAGAACTTTGACATAACTTGTAATGATCATCCAAAATCACAAATTTTAATTAGATACCAATTAGTGCACACATGTAGTGAGTTCGTTGAAACCTTTAAATATAATAGTTTGTTCTTTTGACATAGCGCATTCATGAGTAATAGATAATCCACACAAATCAACACATTAGATTGACACAATAACACGTGGAAACCGAAGAAAAAATACAAAGTGAAATGTATCATTCATTTATAAATGAAATGTCAATGTGCATGTCTCCAAAAGTACATGTATCCAAAAGTACATATATATCCAAAAGTATCCAAATGTACATGTATCCAATGAAGTCAATGTACATGTCTCCAAAAGTACATGCACAATCAAGTCAATGTACATGTCTCCAAAAGAGAATGTATCGAAAAGTACATATATATCCAAAAGTATCCAAAAGCACATGTGTCCAAAACTACCAAAGCCACATGTACATGTATCCAAATGTACATATATTCCATAAGACACATCAAAACTCAAGCTTCCTCTTGTTCTTTCCCGACGTTGATCCTCTAGGCACATCTCTAGGATCAGTGTGCATCTCTGGATCCTGCAAATTAAATATCAATTGTAAAATCCAACTAACTATGTACACTAATACATTAGCTCAACTTCTATCAATTGGTGCATGGAAAGTGCATGAAACACTTGGTCACTGAAGGACATCTCACCTCAATTGACAAAGGAGATTGCATTTCTTGTGTAGCAGATGGAGCCGTTGGTTGAACATCCAGGATGTTCAAACCAAGGGGGCCAGGAACTGCTCCTGCTGGTGGTGGCTACAATGAAAAAATGTTGAAATAGTTAGAAATGCATGAATAAACAATAGACAACAATAATAAACTATGTAAAGATAATGTTGAAATAGTTACATACCTGTGTGTGATTAGTTGCCATTGCAGATGCGGCACTGACTGCTGCATCAACCATCGATGCAAGGTTTTCAGTAGACAACTCGAGTTCTTGATGCAGTAAACATGCAATTCAAACATTAACAAAAACGATCTATGCACCGGATTTCAAGTTAAACAACAAATATCATCGAAGGATATACATTACCATGGTATGAGTAAGCCCATGGTCATGGGCAGCTGGAGTCTTTCTAGGAGTAGAACGCCTCACATACACACAACCCTTGTTCACGAATGGCCTGGCGGGGGATACAAATCCAAGCAATGGTCCAGATGTCTCGGATGGTGCCTACAGTCAGCAAGTGTTCATGTAGTTAGACATGCATGATTCAACAAACACACATGTATTTAAAAAATATCATTTTTAATTGTTTACCTAGAGCCCAGATGTTTCATCGGACGGTACGACCATGGGTGCTAACTCCACATTACCTTTCCCCAGTGAAGGATCTGCCATCTGCAAGTTTAATAATTGTAAATATTAGACCATAGATAGCATTAGTGAACTAAAATGTAAAGTATGTGGAAACTAACAAATTAACAAGTATTAAAAAACTGAAATTTTAAAATGTTTACCTCGGTGTGAGATACGGCAATAGGTGCTATATAAGATGGGCCTGCCAAATGGGTAGCATCATGCCCCCCTGTAGAGTCTGGAACATCTGGCTCTGGGACGTCGCTGCCGGCATAAAGCATCAACTTCAAGTTCACAAAATTAATATATTAGCTCAAACTATATATATGTGTACAAAGACGAAAAATAAATGAAGAATTTATTACAATTTACCATCTACATACCTCTCTCAAAAACCAACTGAAGGCAACATTTGAGGCAAGACCATAGCAGGGATGACCACATGATGTGCACTCGTGAGGATCAATACTAGGATGGGGATGTGTCGATGGTTATGCACTAGTGGATGGTTCTGCATGGTGACGAGCTAGTGTATGTACCACACCAGGGACAGATGTCCCTTCCTCACCCATATGCTGAACCAGAGTGCCATGGCGAACAACCACCCGTGCCAAACTAAAAAATGCATCACGTGTTTGTGGAATAATACGATGTGCAGGTGGGACATCTGGCCCAGGAAACTGCCTGCGAGGTGCAGGGATAGGGCGATCCTAGTCTTGAAGCCTCGCATTGGGTCGGTTTTGGGGAATCCCCGCACCGATCCCCTAAAACTGCAAGATGTCAAAATAGTTTACGTGTTTATGTAACACGAACTCTGCGTACATATTTCGAAGGAAATACAAGGGAATTTCGTTGTTGTTATCTGGTGGCATATCAAAAACCATGTACCATCTGTCCATCCAGTTATCAACAAATGGTTGAAACGTGCACCACTTAATGGAGATATGAGGCTTGTTTTCATTTGGGATTTCTCCCGTCCGAGGGTCCCTAAACAATGCAACTATGAGCTCTTTGGATATTTTCAACTTTTTTATTACATTGTAGTCCAGCCCATCAACATATTGTTGTCTTTTTCTTTCTCTATATGATGTAATATCATATAGTACATTGCTAGACTATGAAATGGTGTCAACAATTGCATCCAAGGTTGGTGCAAGCAAGCGGCGAATCCTGTCACCACCAATAAAGCTGCACTAATGCCCCTCAAGTGGGAAAGCTCAATCAGTATCTCGGCATTGGTGTCCATAGCCGCAACTGCAATAAAAACATCAATACGAAAATCATTAGAAACATATACATGGTATATAATGACGTCTCTTCAAAATTGAAAATGTATTAAATCAAACTCAAGTAAGCAATTTAATGGCATTCACTTACATACATTTAAAACTTAAAATTAAAAATTTAATAATTGAAAAGTAAGTTTCGTTCAACTTCTTTCTAGAAGTTAAGGCACTTATTAACCCTCATTGGTGACTTTTCCATGCAAACTTGGGTTTAAACTTCTTAGAATTTAGGAGTGTTATTTTGACATGTTTTGGCCTTTACGTCCCTTGCAGAAAACAATATTTCCATCAACTTCATAAGCTAACATTAAATTTATTGATTTCAACATATTACGCCTTGTGGTTGGAGGGGAGGACAAAGTGGCATGGAATGAAATGGATATGTATGAGTTTGTCTTGCCAATATGATTACATATATACTTGAGATGACTATCAATGATTAAGATGTTGAATAATCAACTAGAGATTGTGACTAGAATGACAATAACAACAATGTCAACTTCTCAAAATAGAGACAATTTCTCTCTACAAAATCGATCTCTACATTGTATGGCAAGTTCAGAAAATTAAATAAAAAACATAGTGATTTTCTATATGAAGTCTTTCAGTTGAATCGACGGTCCTTGAGAGTTGAGTAGATTGATTGAGGGTGTGGATAGGGCAGGCCTGAGAGACACTTTGTTAATGTGTTTTGGCATTTAGTCAAGGGTGCTTAACTAAGAGGCAATGTATAGCTACATACACTTCTGATGAAATTTTGATTATGTTCATGGACAAATGATTGTGATGAAATTTTGAGAAACCAGGTTACTAATTTTTTTTGCATTTTTTCTATTAACGCTTGTGCATGCATTTCATCTTGTTATGGCCATTACCAAGGAAAATTATTTAATCAGTATCATGGGAAATTGCCTTTGAGGGTTGGAAATTTGGGTTCCATGTGGATGGATACATTGTAGAAAGGGAGGAGTTCTATTTTTTTCAATTTTTGGTTGGATTAGGAATTTTTGAGTTTTTGAAAAGGGATTCATTTTAATTATTCACTCATCTTGGTTGAGGGAGATGTGAATTTAATTAGAAATTGGGTTATTCCCAATTTTATAAATATTACAAAACTAGGTTGTTTTAAACAATAAAAAAATAGTAATTTAGGTTAAGAAATGACAGAAAAATGGTATGGGTGAATGAATTACCTGATTAGATGACAATCCACCAGTGAATTTACCTCCCCTTCAACTAAATCGAGTTCCACCGATACTCTAGGGCACACAAACCGTCCTCGTCCAACCTCTATTTCGCGTTTCTGATGCGTGAAGAGCGTTGCAAGTGGTCGGGGTTGGTCGGGACTGTGTTTTTAAATTGATTTTAGATTTCAATAACGCGTACACGTTTTGTAACTACATAACGCGTACACGTTTTGTATTTCTATAATGCGTACGTGTTATGGTTACCTATCCTACATGTCTAGTGACATGTCAGGCTCGGGTTTTACCATGGCAAGTGCTAAGTATCAGAAACGCGTTATGTTTTTATGTATCAGGAACGAGTTTTGAAAAAGTAGGATTGCATCTAAAGTGACCCTCATCTTCTTGCACACACCCCTATATTATGTAGTTAAAATGTGCATGTTTATATTAGGATAATTATAGATTTACTTTCAATAATCAGCAGAGTGATATTTCTTTTACAGACAACAAAAATTCCCAACTATTTCATGCATACATTTACACATTGTTTTATATCATAAAATTTCATAGAGGAAATCAAAACATTTATCAAATTATGCTTTAACCCTAAACAGAGTTATCGACTTTCAACATATAGTCAACATTTTTCATTCTAAACAAATTAAACTCTATATCTCTCTATTACATGATTCCAACTAAGAATTAGAATTATTACAATTTATACAGAATCAAATTATGGTTTCAATATGATACGGTGGAGAAAACCAGTTAAGCATTACCAATTCTTATCACAGGTTTCAAACTCAAACTTAGTATCTTAAACCCTTGGGATTAGCCAGTTGTCGATTAACTATTTGAAAGGAGAAAAACCTGAACAATGCATCATTTATTTCACTTCAATAAAACAAGACACTTAAGTTTTTCTTTCACTTTGACGAATCGAACTTTACAATATTTCTTTGTTTTCTTTCAAAAATTTCTTTTATTCTTTTGACAGTAAAACAAGCCCAACAGAAGCATCAAGACGGGAAAGTTTGGATGCCGTCAACATATAAACAAGCAGAGTTAAAAACCAAATGTTTACACAGAAATCGCTCCTACAGGTCAAACAGTCCCACTTTTAATATCATCCCCAGGATTTAATTAACATAAATGTTGGTAGGATAGCTCTAAATAAAAATAGCAGACATCAGTTCAATGCTGAGATCCTATCAAGGAGAATCATCAAACCATACATTCCAAAACAAAGACAACCCTAATGCTGGAAAATCCTCATCGGAGTGAAACACAGCAACACTTATTATAAAAACGACGAACTGAAAACAAGTCGAAAACCTCCATATACAACAAACATTTACCATTGATATTTGAACATATAACTTATTACATTATCCCAAGCCTGCGAGGAAGAACAACTTCATAAGACAGTTATCATTAAAACAGGCTCGTGCCTTGTTGGTCGAGGAATCCTCCTCCCCATTCTTTTAAAGGTTTACAAACCCTATCTCTACAAAATTACAAACTCTCTGATTTAAAAACAAACACACAGAACACCACACAGTCGGCCATCATCTTCATCTACATAGAGTTTCAAGGAAACCGCCGAGGCTTACCGGTTGGTGCAGCTATGGCCAACCTTCAACACCCAGATATGGAGGAGCCATTGAATTTTACAGCTGCAAGAACATTACAAACGTGGTTAAAACAGTATCTCAGAGAGAATGATTATCGTATCGAAATTTGAACAACCTGTTAGCACTCATGTAAGAAAGATACAGTGAATGACTCATAACACACTACCTTTCAATGATAGCTCGTAGCAGCAATGAATGCCAAGATAGGTGCAACTGCAACCAAACCCTTACTTCGTCGAATGTTGGTATAGCAGGAGCCAACACCAAACAATCAACTATTTTAAAATAGTGAAACAGTGTCAAGAAATGTAGCAACCCTGGAGAGGCCCTGGCCATTCATTTCAAACCCAATCTTAAAAGGAACAAACCCTCAACTGCTCTGGGTATCGAACCCCATCAAGGAAACAAACCCAAGGTGCCAACCTCAACAATCCTACTGCACAAATAACTGAGGAGTTTGGCTCTATAAGTTACACAGGTCACAAGTTCAAAATGCAGGAGCTACGCCTCGACAAGAAACACAACGAACCTACAAACCCTCAGCCTGTCGGTCAAGCAGAGCCACCACTACCAAATGACAAAGATCACATTAAACTCATCAATCACAATGAAGGTAGGGTTTAACCTCATGCATTGAAACCCTTTCCAGATCAATGGTGGAGATCACAGGTTGGATTTACGAAATCACAAGCCATCTACCATATTAAATAAACCATCATTGCATTGCCACGAAGGAGCCAGTTCATTAACCTTTGAACAATTATGTTTACACATCATCGCAAGGAGGATCAATACCACTGCATTGGCACGTGAACAAACTAGCTATACCATCCACGATGGAACTCCACTATCCACAGTAGTTGTAAGCATTCAATGCATAAGTTACGGTTACACTTGCCAACCTGTGACATTAACATTCAAATCATAACATTTATTACATTGGACTTTGCATATGGTATAGTCGTGATATACCACCTTGTCACGACATGTTTGTACAAGGTTGGATAGATATTGCTAGGGTTCATATAGTAACATATGTTCGCATAGCATCACATATCGCATAGTATCACATATTGCATAATATCAAATAGCTTAGTATAGTATCACATTGTGTACATAGTGTCACACATTTACATATTTGCATATAATTCACATTTGTATAGTATCCCATTGTGTACATAGTGTCACATAATTGCATAGTGACACATAGGGTCACCCTAGTGCACACAATGCACATTTCATATGGGATATGTAAATATATAGTTAGAGTTTAGATAATATTTCAAATTACATTGAAAATAGACCATATAGATAATCCATTAAATAACATTTCACATTGTGAATGGATTCTAGATTTTACACACACATACATTATAATATATTGTGTAAATGAAATAATTCAGACTATCACCATCATCATAGGGTATAGACCCTAGACAAGTTAGCAAAACAGTTATACATAGAATTTCCACAAATTGCCATGGAGGAAAAAGATAGATAATTACATACAGTTCGACATGGTTGGAAACCAAAAATCATTCTGAGTACAAAACTGTGATATGATCATTAAAGACCTTCTCTGAAAAACTGTTTGAATACTTGTCGCAACTTTACACTCTTACCTGTAAACTGTCACAAGTACGAAATCACATGCTTTAGCACGAATGCTAAGTAAGCCTAGGGGCGTCCGTAAAACCCCTTCATCAATCAACAAAAGCACATTAGTCAAAACAGTTGTTTCATCATTCGTAAACAACAACAGTAGAAGTTTGTAGCAGTACAACTAAATATGAATAACATCAAGACATAAGCTGAAATCTGTTAGTTGCAAATTCTTACATTATAAACTAGCATAGCATTTAGTACAACAAGGTAACATTTTATGCATAGTTCTATTTCCGCATACATTAAATAAGCAATAAATGTCAGATAGAAATTTTTTAAATTTTTGTGATTTTTCTGGGATGTTACATGTGGTATCAGAGTGCAAGCTCAAACTCTAGGCCTGATTGAGGCTCATGCGTGTAAACAGAAAACAAATCAGAAAGTTTATGTTACTAACTTTTGTAATTTAATTTTATCTTTGCACAGAACAGATTGACCGTTAATTGCAAGTATGGAAATACTAGAAGAATCAGCAGAAGACAGATCTCCTCGTAATGAGCGCATTAATAATAACAATACTAAAGGAATTTATGTGGAGTTAAACAACCAGTCTTCTGAAATTTTACTCACTGTACAAGATTTAAAATATGAGTTAAAAGTTGTTAAAGAAGAAAATGAACGGATCCTTAAGGTACAGGAAGAGTTACAATAGAATTTAAAAGGAAACTGTCATAGTGATGAAAGAGGCAGAAAATCAGAATTGAAGGCTGATTCTGAAATAATGTCCCAGCAACATAAGCATAAGAAAACAAGAAATGATAAAAGGAATAGTTACTCATCTTCTAAATCTGATTCAAGTAATGATGATATTAATTATGACAGTAGTAACAGTGAGTGCTGCTCAAAAAAGAGAAAACATAAACATCATGAAAAAATTATTAGGGAATTTAAAAAGATTAAGCCACCTACTTTTAATGGCGAAAGTGAGAAGGGAGAGACAGCAGAAGCTTGGTTGTCTAGAATGAAAAAGTACTTTAATATTTACGACTACTCTTCTCAACTGAAAGCCAAGATGGCTATTTACAATCTGACCGGGAAGGAAAATATTTGGTGGCAGGATCTTAAAAGAATCAAGAGTATAAAAGAAAAAGAAGTAACTTGGACTATGTTTAAAAGTTTGTTTAAAAAGAAGTTTTTGTCGAAACAATACTTTGAAGATAAGTCAAAGGAGTTTTACAATTTAAAGTTGGGTACAATGAACATAAAAGAACTATGCAGCAAGTTCCTTAGCTTGCTGAGGTACGTACCCTACATGGTTGAGGAAAAACCTAAGGTACAAAGGTTTCTCAGTTGTTTACCTTTTAATATAAAAGATCGTATTGAGTATGATAATCCTTCCACTTTGGAAGAGGCCATGAGGAAGGAAAATTTTTGTTTTGATCAAAACAGAAAAAGAGAAGGAACAACTGGCTGGAAGAACAGTAAGACTAATCAGTATGACTATAATAAGAAAAAATTTAATCATAATGCTAGAGGATTTAAGAAAAATTTTAATAACAGAAATTTTCCTAATAATTACCGGAATAATGCATCTCAGAACTCTACTGCTGCAAGAAATGTACCTAATAATAATAATCACAGCAATAACAATAACAACAACAACAGGTATGTTGAATAGAAGGGACCCATAAAGTGCTATGAATGTGGCGGACCACACAAGAGAGAAGATTTCCCATGCAGCAAGAGGACAGCTAACAACATTCATACTATGCAAGCATAACCTACAGTTGGAGATATCGCAAGAGAAATGCTCAAGATAAATGCAGCACTGGAGAACCGTCAAGTGGACCATCAAACATCCATGGCCGAAATTGAAGGTATGATACAAAATAAGTCTATTTCTATTTTAATAGATCCAGGTGCAAATCTAAGTTATATTTCACCTACTTTAGTAAACCTTTGCAAGTTAAAAACAGAGAAATTTGATAATGCATGGTTAGTTCAGCTTGCAACAGGATCTAAAAGAAAGGTTACAGATTATGGCAAGGATTGTGAAGTATTTTTAAGTCAGCTAAAAACGCAAATTAATCTGAATGTTTTACCCTTAGGGTCATATGATTTGTTGATTGGTATGGATTGGATTGAACAACATAGAGTTTTACTGAATTGTTATGACAAATACTTTACATGTATAAATAATGAAGGTAATTCAGAAACAGTAAAAGAGATTCATAGGCATATTTCAGTAAGGCATATTTCTGCCTTACAAGTAAAGAGAGCTACCAGAAAAGGTTGTAAAATGTTTGCTGTTACTGTTGTTAATGATGAGTGTACATCTAAAGAAGACAAGTTAAAGCTAGAGGATATTCCCATCCTTAGTTACTTTTCTGATGTATTCTTGGAATAAATTCTAGGATTACCTCTGAAAAGAGACCTTGATTTCACCATTGAGTTAGTACCCGGTGCGGTACCAAACTTGAAGGCCCCCTATAGGATGAATATTCTGGAGTTAAATGAGTTAAAATATCAGCTGAAATAATTAATAGATAAAAACTACATAAGGCCCAGTGTGTCTCCTTGGGGAGCACCAGTAATATTTGTTAAAAAGAAGGACGGTACTATGCATTTGTGCATTGATTACCATCAGCTTAATAAAATGACAATTAAGAACCGATATCCCTTACCCCGCATAGACGATCTATTTGATCAAGTACGCAGAGCAGAGATATTCACTAAAATTTATCTAAGGTTGGGTTATCATCAAGTCCAGATAAAAGACGAGGACATATTCAAAACTGCATTCAGGACGCGGTATGGACACTACGAGTTTGTACTTATGCCTTTTGGGCTAACCAACGCACCGGTAGTGTTCATGTGTTTAATGAACAATGTTCTGCATAAATATTTGGATAAGTTCGTAGTGGTATTCATTGATGATATCCTATTTTACTCAAAAACTAAAGAAGAGCATGACGAACATTTAAAAATTATTTTACAAGTACTTAGAGAACATCAGCTTTACGCTAAGTTCAGTAAGTGTGATTTCTATAAAGATAAAATTCAGTATTTGGGTCATATAATTTCTAAAGATGGTATTTCTGTAGATCCTAATAAAATAAAAGAAATTAATGAATGGCCTGTCCCAAAAGATGTAACTGATGTACGGTCATTCATGGGAATAACGGGTTATTATAGAAAGTTTATTGAAGGGTTCTCTAGAATTGCTAACCCCATCACTTCTTTGCAGAAGAAAGGGAAGAAATTTGTATGGGATCAAAAGTGTCAAGACAATTTTAATAAGTTAAAAGAGTTATTAACTACTACACCCATCTTAAAAATTGTAGATCCCAATAAGGATTTCGTCGTATGCACGGATGCATGCAACGATGGACTTGGAGGGGTCTTAAGTCAAGAAGGTCATGCAATTGCTTTTGAGTCAAGGAAGTTAAAAATACGTGAAAAGAATTATGCTACTTATGATCTTGAGTTGGCAGCCATGATACATGCTTTAAAAATGTGGCGCCATCACTTGATCGAAAGAAAATTCTTTTTAATCACTGATAATAAGGGCTTAAAGTATTTATTGGATCAAACAAATCTTAACTCAAGGCAAGCTAGGTGGTTAGCTTTCCTTAGCGAGTACGATTTTGAGATCCATCACATTAATGGAAAGGACAATAAGGTTGTTGATGCATTGAGCATAAATGCTAGATTGAGTTTTGTGGCAGCTATCAGTACTTTTAAAACTGATCTGGAAAATCAGATCGAAGAAGGAATTAAGCAAGATGAAAATTACCAAAAATTACGTGATAAAGTGGCTGAAAATTCATCTGAAAATGTTATAACAGATTACAATATTAATGAAAAAGACTTCTTAACATATAAAAACAGAATTTATGTGCCTAATTTTTCGAAAGTTAAGTTGTTGATTTTAGATGAAGTTCACAAGAGTCCTTATTCAAGGCATCCTGGTTATCAGAAAATGATAACTATGTTAAGAAAACAGTATTTTTGGCCCAACATGAAGAGTGAAGTTGCTGAATATATAGCTAGATGCTTTGAATGTCAGACTATTAAAGCTAAACATCAACATCTAGCTGGGCTTTTGCAGCACTTACCAATTCCAAAATGGAAATGGGAAATTATAAGCATTGACTTTATTACAGGTTTGCCTAAAAATCAGAAGCAGAATGACTCAATTATGGTTGTTGTTGATAAACTTAGTAAAGTTGCTCATTTTATTCCTGTTAAAACTACTTTCAAGGCTTCTAACATTGTAGATATTTTCATGAAGAAATTTTTTCGCTTGCATGGGATTCCAAAGGTAATTATTTCAGACCAGGACTCTAAGTTCACTAGCAATTTTTGGACAGCACTGTTTAAAGGATTAAATACCAAATTAAATTTCAGCACTTCTTTCCACCCACAAACTGATGGTCAAACAGAAAGGGTAAATCAGATTTTAGAGAACATGATAATATTGTATGTTAAATATCATCCATCTAAGTGGGAAGACTACTTGCACTTAGCAGAATTTGCCTACAATAATAATTATCAAGCATCTGCTAAGTTGAGCCCATTTGATATTTTGTATGGAAGAAAATGTTGTACTCCAAGTTCTTGGGATAATCCTGTAGACAGATTGATGTTAGGACCATATTTATTGAAATAAATGGAGCTAACCGTGAAATAGGTTCAAGGTAACTTAAAGGTTGCCCAAGATCGGCAGAAAAGCTATGCTGATTTAAAACGCACTGAAAGAGAATTTCAGGTAGGAGACCATGTTTTTATAAAGGTAAAGCCCAATAAAAGTTCTTTGAAGCTTGGGAGCTGTGCTAAGTTAGCACCAAGGTATTGTGGACCATTCGAAATCCTATCAAGGATTGGAGCTGTTGCATATCAATTGGCATTGCCATATAATTTAAAAATCCACAATGTTTTTCACGTTTCTGTTTTAAAGAAGTATGTGCACGATGCTACTCATGTGTTGAATTGGAATGACATACAGGTGGAACCCGAAGGATATTTTCAGGTGGAACCAGACTGTATTCTTGACTGGAGGTAAATTATGCTTTGGAATCGCACCATAGGGCAGGGAAAGGTGCAATGGAAGCACCTTAGCCCTGATGAAGCTACTTGGGAGCTGGAAAGTAATATGCGGGCAACATATCCAGTTCTGTTCCATGAGGAACTTGATGATGAATAAGCAACATTGAGGACGATGTTGAGCTTAAGTGGGGGTTTTTGTAACATACCCTTTTTGCTGGAAAACATTCTGTGTTAGCAAACATTATTATAAATTTTATTGTAAAGTTTTATGTTGGACAGGTGTCCAAGGATGACTGTAATTTGCACAATATATTATTATTAAATAAATAAAATACGAGACAAACACCTAAGAGGACTGTTGAAAGAGTGGTTACTGATCCACTAGGTGGAATGGAATATGGGGTAGGAGGCAAAGGACAAGTGGCATCATCATGATGCAACTAACTAGTTGTTGGTATGGGACAACTCCCTTGAAATGTGGTCATAGTGCCCTGAAAGATGGGACTGGAGCTTGAGGCTCCTTTATTCCAAACTCACTAAAGACCTAGGCAGTCTATATAATAGCCATCAAATTGTGAACTGAGGTTCATCACTTTTCCTGACGAGGAAATTTAGCTTGGGGTTTTGCTGTATTTGCACCCAAGAGATTTGATGAGGGGATATGCTATGCTGTTGATCATGTTGTAAGTCTGCCAAACTCTTATTGATTTCAGGAGGTTGATGCTGAGTGGAGAAGGCATGTTATTTCAGGAGTTTGATGCTGAGTGCAGAAGGCATTTTTGAGTGCCTTGCTTCTACAAAGATTCCACCCACTTATTAGATCGGTAATCAGGCTCGGGGGTTCACTAGAAGCCAGTAGTTGAGTTGCTTCTTCTGAAACAGGTTGGGAGGAACAGGCCTCCTTGGGTGTTTGTTGGCCCTATCGTCATTTATAGGTTCCATTGTCTTATCTACTTTTATTTTAAAGTTTTGTTGTCTATTTAACTTTTACTGTTTAAGTTTTATTTCAGTTTTCTTGAATAATTTAATAATTATGTATAAATCAAACTGATTGAATAAAATAGTCTCTGCATTTTTCCCCATGCAAAAAGGAACAACATCATACTCTAGTACAGAGACAGATTAAGTAGAATAGATCAAGATAGGCAAATAGCCAAGTGAATAAGAAGATAAAATTATTTTAATTTTTCTCAAGTTTTCTACTCATTGTTCAATTCCTGTGTATACATTTACAGTGCCCTCATTATCATTTATTTTAGCTAATTGTCTTCCTAATTTACATGTAATGTTTCCTTGTTTATAAATATCTCTGTTGCAAAATAAATAGATTTCTGTTCTAACAGTAAAGAATTGTTATCTATATTCTGTAGTTAAAATATGCATGTTTATATTAGGATAATTATAGATTTACTTTCAATAATCAGCAGAGTGATATTTCTTTTACAGACAACAAAAATTCCCAACTATTTCATGCATACGTTTACACATTGTTTTATATCATAAAATTTCATAGTGGAAATCAAAACATTTATGAAATTATGCTTTAACCCTAAACAGAGTTATCGACTTTCAGCATATAGTCAACATTTTTCATTCTAAACAAATTAAACTCTATATCTCTCTATTACACGATTCCAACTAAGAATTAGAATTATTACAATTTATACAGAATCAAATTATGGTTTCAATATCATACAGTGGAGAAAACTAGTTAAGCATTACCAATTCTGATCACAGGTTTCAAACTCAAACTTAGTATCTTAAACCCTTGGCATTAGCCAGTTGTCGATTAACTATTTGAAAGGAGAAAAACCTTAACAATGCATCATTTATTTCATTTCAGTAAAACAAAACACTTAAGTTTTTCTTTCACTCTGACGAATCGAACTTTACAATATTTCAGTGTTTTCTTTCAAAAATGTCTTTTATTCTTTTGACAGTAAAACAAGCCCAACATAAGCATCAAGACGAGCAAGTTTGGATGCCGTCAACATATAAACAAGTAGAGTTAAAAACCAAATGTTTACATAGAAATCGCTTCTACAGGTCAAACAGTTCAACTTTTAATATCATCCCCAGGATTTAGTTAACATAAATGTTTGTAGGATAGCTCTAAATAAAAATAGCAGACATCAGTTCAATGCCGAGATCCTACCGAGGAGAATCATCAAACCATACATTACAAAACAAAGACAACCCTAACTGTGGAAAATCCTCATCAGAGTGAAAAGAAGCAACACTTATTATAAAAACAACGAACTGAAAACAAGTCGAAAACCTCCATATACATCAAACATTTACCATTGATATTTGAACATATAACTTATTACATTATCCCGAGCCTGCGAGGAAGAACAAATTCATATGACAATTATCATTAAAAGAGGCTCGTGCCTTATGGGTCGAGGAATCCTCCTCCCCATTCTTTTAAAGGTTTACAAACCCTATCTCTACTAAATTACAAACTCTCTGAGTAAAAAAAAAACACACAGAACATCACACAGTCGGCCATCATCTTCATCTACACAGATTTTCAAGGCAACTGTCGAGGCTTATTGGTTGGTGCAGCTATTGCCAACCTTCAATGCCCAGATTTGGAGGAGCCATTGAATTTTACACCTACAAGGACATTACAGACGTGGTTAAAACAGTATCTCGGAGAGAATGATTATCGTATCGAAATTTGAACAACCTGTTAGCACTCATGTAAGAAAGATACAGTGAATGACTCATAACACATTACCTTTTAATGATAGCTCGTAGCAGCAATGAACGCCAAGGCAAGTGCAACTGCAACCAAACCCTTACTTCGTCGAATGCTGGTATAGCAGGAGCCAACACCGAACAATCAACTATTTTAAAACAGTGAAACAGTGTCGAGAAATGTAGCAACCTTGGCGAGGCCCTGGCCATTCATTTCAAACCCAGTCTTAAAAAGAACAAACCCTCAACTGGTCTGGGTATCGAACCCCATAAAGGAAACAAACCCAAGGTGCCAGCCTCAATAATCCTACTGCACAAAGAACTAAGGAGTTCGGCTCTATAAGTTACACAGGTCACAAGTTCAAAATGCAGGAGCTATGCCTCGACAAGCAACACAACGACCCTACAAACCCTCAGCCTGTCGGCCACGCAGAGCCACCACTACCAAATGACAAAGATCACATTAAACTCATCGATCGCAGCAAAGGTAGGGTTTAACCTCATGCATTGAAACCCTTGCCAGATCAACGGTGCAGATCACCGGTTGGATTTACGAAATCACAAGCCATCTACCATATTAAATAAACCATCATTGCATTGCCACGAAGGAGCCAGTTCCTTAACCTTTGAACTATTATGTTTACACATCATCACAAGGAGGATCAATACCACTACATTGGCGCGTGAACAAACTAGCTATACCATCCACAATGGAACTCCACTATCGACAGTAGTTGTAAGCATTCAATGCATAAGTTACAGTTACACTTGCCAACCTATGACATTAACATTCAAATCATAACATTTATTACATTGGACTTTGCATATGGTATAGTCGTGATATACCACCTTGTCACGACATGCTTGTACAAGGTTGGATAGATATTGCTAGGGTTCATATAGTAACATATGTTCGCATAGCATCACATATCGCATAGTATCACATATTGCATAATATCAAATAGGTTAGTATAGTATCACATTATGTACATAGTGTCACACATTTACATATTTGCATATAATTCACATTTGTATAGTATCCCATTGTGTACATAGTGTCACATAATTGCATAGTGACACATAGGGTCACCCTAGTGCACACAACGCACATTCCATATGGTATATGTAAATATATAGTTAGATTTTTGATAATATTTCAAATTACATTGCAAATAGACCATATAGATAATTCATTAAATAACATTTCACATTGTGAATGGATTCTAGATTTTACACACACATGCATTCTAATGTATTGTGTAAATGAAATAATTCAGACTATCACCATCATCGTAGGGTATAGACCCTAGACAAGTTAGCAAAGCAGTTATACATAGAATTTCCACAAATTGCCACGGAGGAAGAAGATAGATAATTAGATACAGTTCGACATGGTTGGAAACCAAAAATAATTCTGAGTACAAAACTATGATATGATCATTACATACCTTCTCTGAAAAACTGTTTGAATACTTGTTGCAACTTTACACTCTTACCTGTAAACTATAACAAGTACAAAATCACATGATTTAGGACGAATGCTAATTAAGCCTCGGGGCATCCGTAGGACCCCTTCATCAATCAACAAAAGCACATTAGTCAAAACAGTTGTTTCATCATTCATAAACAACAACAGTAGAAGTTTGTAGCAGTACAACTAAATATGAATAACATCAAGACATAAGCTGAAATATGTTAGTCGCAAATTCTTACATTATAAACCAGCATGGCATTTAGTACAACAAGGTAACATTTTATGCATCGTTCTATTTCCGCATACATTAAATAAGCAATAAATGTCACGTAGAAAAATTTTAAATTTTTGTGATTTTTCCGGGATGTTACAGTGATCCATTTTTATTATTATGTGGTTCATGGTGGACTTTGGAAAGGTCGACTTATCACTATGATTGAAGGCTCGCCTGCATGCACACTAGTCTTATCCCCATCCTTGGTATAGACTTGGCCATTACCCACACTATTGTTGGCCTTGGTTTAAGTTCTCATTGTCTCCACTCATCTGACCCATTCATTTTGAATCCTCCCCTTGACTAAGATTGAGATAGGTGACCTTGAAGACCTCCCCCCTGTGACCTCAATGGTGTCATTTGTTCGAGGTTCCAGGTAAGGAAAATGCTACAATTTTGCATATTTCAACTTCAACCATATATACCCGCACAATAAAATAATAAAAATTAAGCATTGACTAAATGAAAACATTGAAGTGGATAATGTTTGAGTAACTAAAGGTAAAGGGTTTTTATATTGATGTTTTGGACCTTATTTAACATGGTTATCATTTGATGTGGGGCCCATAATTGTCACAGCTCCTAGACGGGGTGAATTGACTCAAGAGGGGGCACTTGTACATAGCCGAAACATATATTTGATGTATTTGATGATTGATCTCTAATGTAATGGGCCCAACGAGGCTAAAATGGCCAAACGACACCCCCTTGGTGACCCCACATATGTTATTTTCCTAGCATTTAATGTTTTTATCCCATGGGTGGCGTACTTGGGAAAAATCGCCGCACTTAGTGAGCTATCAAAAAATGTAATGTGATGTAAAAGCATATCCCAACTATTGATTTAGATATTGGTGATTAAATCCCATCCAGTCATCCTATTGAGATAGGGATTTTGCATGAGGTATCTCTATTTAAGAGAGATCATATTCATTTGTAAACTTCTTACTAGAACTCTTGGCTCTTTGAGAAGTGAATAGAGAGAAAAATTATGCAGCTGGATACTTGTGTACTTGTGGTTGAATGTTTGAGGGGATGATTTTATTTGCCTCTCCATTTCACTAGAAGAAATTGTGGTGGCTTCGGTGCATTTTATTTTCTAACTATTGTTTTGCAGGAAAGAGCTCTTAGAGAGGGGCACACCACTTGGAATCCATTGTTGCTTCACTCTACGGACACGGGGTTTAATAGGGATTGTTTTTACTATTTATGTCAATCATTTCGTCATCTTATTTTCATCTTTCCATCACGTATTCTCTTGCTCAAATAAAATGATATTTTTCTCTTGTTTGGCAGGGAGAGAGGATGCTTTAATGGACTTGGGCATCTCATTCTCAAGTTGGAACTTCAACAATTTTTTTCTATTTTACTTTTTTGGTGGATATCCTCATCAAATCACTTGTTTCTTTCGGTTCCAAGTAATTATTTCACTAATTTCTCTCAGTTTTCATTTTTTTCAATTAGTTAGTTTAAATAACACACAAACTACACTTCATTTTACATTGTTGGAAAGTGTTTTATTAAGAATTTTAAGAAGCTGGCTTTTTGGTATTTCTAGTTTCATTTTAAAACCCTTAAGACAAATTTTTGTATGATTTTGACCCCATTTAACCATGGATTAAATGTTGGTCTGATTAGGGAGTGCGCCCCATCTAGCTGGCTCTCTTGGTTTTCTTGTTTTTGACTTGTTTCTCTTGCTTGTGGCCGGTTACTAGTTGAATCTTCATCCCGGACACATTTTTGAGTGATGGGATAGCCATTAAATAATATATTTTTTTCCTAAAAATCATATTTCAATAGAGCCAATCCCCCATAGAGAAGATTTTAATCATAATTTCCTATCACTAATTTCACATGGATTTATAATAAACCTCACCACTATTAAACCTTACATGATATGATATAATTTTCAGATCTGATATATGAAATTAATATTTCATTTTGTCACTTAATTCTCACTCAGTAGTGGTCCTCTTTGGTCTAGGGTTACTAATCCAAGACACCCTTTCTTGTTCCCATTTATATTTTCAGTGTTGGTGTTTTTTGTTTGAGTAGCTAACCTTCATTGATCAACAAGGGTCTCCCCCTTATTCTTCTGCTACAATTGTCTTAAAGAGACAAGAGCATTGTTCATAGTGACAACCACTTCTTAGGGGTGGACTTAGTGCTTGAAGTGTCACCTACCTGGCTACCCATACCTCTACCGACATGGATAGGATATCTTCCACAGGTAGCTAGTGTATACGTGATAACATGTGTTTGGAAAAGACATGAGCAAAGATAACAAAGGAAATGAAATTATGGTGAGCATGAAATCCAAACACATTAAGTATGGACATCAAATGTGATGTCAATTCTCATATTCACAATTATTAACAATTCTCATAACAAAAGAATTCATGTGGGGATTTAGAAAGACAAGGTGTACAATATTCTTAGATATCTTTCATTAAATGATAGTTAAATGGTGCATAAGACAGTACAATGGTAGGATTATCTTGGCTCAACTATGTGAAATATTTAATGTTGTATAAATATGTTTTGAAGAAATTTAATCATAAATGAATAGGGTTAGATCACCAATAGAGAAGGTCAGAGATAACAAAGTCTAATTTCCTATTTATATAGTTAAAATGAGAATTCAACAACAAAATGAATGATAGAAAGCTACCTTAAATTAGGTGGTTAGTCATCTTGATAATAGTCTACTAATCCAATCTTCATTCTTTGTTCCAAGCCACTCTTGCTTAAAAACACCTTTCCAAGAGAATTATAAATTATAATTGCAACAATTAACAAAGAATACAAATTCATAACTACATCTATATCTAACTTTTTTGCTAAGACTAGTCCTCCACCAAAAGTACGAACCAATGTAAACAATATTCAACATAGACTATTTGGGAGGGGGGGGAGAAAAGGTTCTATAACTTAAGAGAGAACAACATACAAAAAAAATACTTGAGTGTCCACTGTGGAACGTGGTATCTCCTTCATCAAACCCTAGGTTCCTCCATCTCTGACCACTAACAAACAACCAATATTCAACTACTTCACCAACTCAAAGGGAAGGATAATTAAGAGAATTAGAATCCTAACTCGATCTTGGGAAGGAAAGATATAAAAATAGGAGGTTTCTATTCATAGAGGGTCCATGTAAAAGGACTTTTGAATATGACACACAATTCACCTAGCATGATGGTATAATTATCATGAGGTGCCCCATCCTAACCTAAAAGATTTCATTTATACTTGAAGAGAATGATTAAGGTAGTTGGTGTGGGTCTTAACCATATCTATGTGTTTGAACAATGGAAACAACAATAATGAGCATTTTATGAACCTTTTTATATATGTTTTTGCAATTTTGAAGATGCCCATACATGTTTCTGTAGGGAAATATGTAGGCACTCCAAGTTTTTCGAAATGGAAACATGTAAGGGTCAAGTAATACATGGTTTTTTAGAAGGAATCCCAATTCTTTAAATGAATTAAAGGGATATAAGAACTTCTCATGCAATGGTGGGCCTAACAATGCTATAAAAAAAACACCCTAATATATGAAATCATAAGTGTAACTGATTACCAACATACATCAACAAAAATGGAAGTATGATGAGTAGGCCGAGGTGGAGTGCACCAAGACTAGATAAAAAAGGAATCTACAAAGGGAATTAAATTATCATATTAATCTCTTCTCTGTGGTGAGAAAACATGTGGAAAACCCATGCTCAGGTTGAAACAACCATGGCCATCAAATCAAGTACATTATAGATCCATGTAGAATGAAAAATCATGGCCACAAAAAATACATAGTGGATCCATCTCAAATATAGATCATAGCCATGAAGATATACAATGTGGATCTACATCTCAATATACCAAATTTGGGAGAATTTTCGACAATGAATGCAATCATAAGGTAATCCTCCCATGAAGTATCGATATCATAATTGTGTGGTATAGCCTTGCAAAACTCAAGCATCATTAAAGAGGATACTCTACTATAATCCCAACGTCTTCAATCCAAACCTAGTGAAGTGTAGGAATATAAATCGTCAATAAATGATCTGGAGCCAAACATGGGAGAAACCATTTGGTTGTTAGTCATTGATTAGTACTATTAACAAATGTGAGACAACCCACCAATAACCACTTATACTATGAAATGAGAACTCGACACAGTTCTTGTTTTTCTCTCTCCTAATTTTAGTAGTTATTTTTACCTCTGTTTCAAATAGGGTTGATACCAGTATCACACATTTTAATTTTGAGGCATTTTTTTCGGGCCTTTGAATTATCTTTTTCGTGAAATATTTTTAATTTCTATTTTCAAGTTTGTTTTTAGAAATTTAACAAAATAACATACATTTATAAGCAATTTATAATGAAAAACATATACAGTTTGCAATTTTTTTCTATAAAATAAGACATTTTTATGGACAAAATAAGACATTTTTATTCACAAAATTGTAAAAAAATCCAGAAAATAAAGACATTTAAAACCATTTTCGATAAATTTTCAAATATATTTTGTATAAAAATGATACTATTTCATATTTTTTTTCGAAAAAGTAACGATTCACATAAATTCAAGAAAAAATATACCATATATTTGTTAAAAACATATTAAAAACATTATATATAGAAATTTTATTTCTAAAATAAAGTCTGAAATTCAAAACATTACTAATATATCTTAAATTTTTTTTGTCAAATTTAACATTTTCTTCAAGACATGAAACTAATCAACAATATCATGCAGGCCAAATTCTTCATCGAAATTGGAATTTTCTGGAGCTTGGCTTTCTTTAGGGACATCAATGTCCTCTTCCATTGGGTATTCTATGTCTGCAAGATGCCCAAAGTGCTCCTTTTCAAACACCCCTCATAATGGGGGTTGAGGCTCTTTTGACATATTTGCCACAAGTGTTTCACTAAACTCTCCTTTCTTCAAGCCAACTCCTTGCAATTCATCTCGAAGAACTTGAATAGCATTAACTCTTTGCTTGATGTAATTGCATTGCAGTGGATCATTATCAATGGATATGCAATTTATTCCTTTCTGTAAGGAGCATGCTATTGTTGTACCTAATCACCAAAAACAAAAAGAAAGCTAAGTCAAATAGCATAAAGAAGCATACTTTAAAACAATAAAATAATGACGAATAAAAAAAACAATAAAACTGGAAATATGCTTTCATATGTAATATCATAAAGTTTACCTGAACTCGAGAACAAATCTAAGACCCAATCTCCTTCTCTTGAAAATGTATCTATGAGATAATTAATCAGTGCTTGTGGCTTTTGATAGATGTTTACAGTCACTCCTTTCAAATCCCTTTCTTCATATGCTAATTTTTTAACCACGGCATTATAGCTTAACACCTTACTATATTTTCCTTCACTCTTTTCGTTGATTAAAAGAGATTCATAAGTCTCATCTTTTGTCCAAGTTGCAAGATGTATGTTTTCAATATCATTTAGAAATGGATCATTGTTGGAGCTATGAATATTTGGCTTTTTCCCGTAACAAAAATAAACAAAAATTAATTAACTTATCAATAAATATAATTGATTTATAAATTCAAAAACTTGATAATATAGTGCAAATATCTTACCAATAAAGTTGCTTCCTTGTTTTTCCTTTACCCTTGAAGGATGTCAACAACCCCCCTAATTGTGTGTTTGAATGGAAAACAACAAATCTCCATAGTGGTGATGTTGTGACATCTACAAATCCTGAAACCACTTTTTTGAATGATTGGTAAATATAAGGATCGCAATCATAAGTAGTGTTTCGGATATTGTATCCATGAGGAATATCTACAATAACTAGTGTGTACTCCTTTTTAGGAACAATATTTGCAATGTTTGCACAGTCACCTAAAATGAATTTATATTGCACAGTTTCAATCCCATCCAAATATAATGATCAAGTGTATCATCAAGTCCAATGTTTGCAAGACGTTGTCTCCTTTGTCATTCTATTTTGGCTCTTTGGATATGAATTTTGAAGGACTCTGGTACTCCATCTGTACCCCTCTTTGGCATATACAAATGAAAATTATCTCTATAAGTAATAAAATATAAATGAATTGAATTAGAAAATAGATGAAATACGATGTATCATAGATCAACATACCTTCATGAATGCAACAAAAAATTGTTATAAGGTTTCTATTGAGCTTGAGTCTGGATAGTTGCATTTGACATCATCCCAACTCTTCTCATTCAACATTATAACCATCTCCTCTTGCATTTTCATGTAAACCTTGTAACTGGACAATGAAACAATAAAGAATGTTTTCAATCATATATAATAATATAACAAAATACTTAGAACATAACAAAAACGTTAAACTCAAGAAAAAAACATTGTACCATAAAAAAACATCAACTTACTTGTCAAATTCATTGCACATTTCCTCCATGAATAATTCACGTGACTTTACCCGTGATAGTATTGTATCTATTAATTTTTCACCCTTCACACATTGCATTGTTCTCCAAGGTGTAATAGTCATGTCCTCTGGCAGATTCTTGACGTCAGGACCTGCCTTACCACCGCTCCATGGAACAACTTTACTTTTTTCACTTTTTGATTTTTTATGCCAATATTATCCCACACGCTAAATATGTCATCAATCAAATCCCATGTTTTCCCAACTATGAATGTCAACTAGAAATAGGAATCTACAAGTCTAAATGCATCACTTCCTTTGACATTTTTTTGTTTAACATTATCCTCTTAAATATGGATACTTATTTCTAGACAACATTGTTTTCGAAAACTTGCATCAACTCTAGATTTTTCTCCACCACATATTTGCACAAATTCACTGTGGATAAATCTCACCCTTTGAATAAATGTCATATTCAACCTATATTCACTATTTGTGTTATGATCCCATGCCAACAACTTTGCTTCTACATCTGTTAAACTAACATAAATGATGCATTTAACTTTTTCAAAAATATGGTTATTTGGATATTCTTGCATCAACTCTCGTCCTTCCTCTACAGAATTATTCCCCCCAAGAACATAATATTTGTAATGATTTCATCTCTATTTGAACTCTCGTTCGATCAAATTCATCTCTATTAGGAACATCTTTCGAGTCAACAAGGACTAGGTAGTCAACCGCATGTGCATAGGGATTGTGCCTCATCAATGCTTTCAAGTTGTGAATATGAAAGTGATGTGATTTTCTAATTATAAATTGATCTTGCCCTTCTCTGGGTCTGTAAAGTTGATTCACATTCAACTCAAATGTATGTCCATTTTTAATCAATTTATCCCTCCGCAATCGATCTCGAATGGAATTTTTTGTTGACTTGACAATGCCATCCTCTAGATCAACACCTGGAGTAATGATTTCCCTACTGCCCCAGAATTTTCACTCTCAGATTCAAGAATAACATTGGCTTCAGTAAAAGAAGATCTCATCTTTTTTTGATTTGAAGGGTTCCTTCTAAATCAACAATGCCTTCAACAAGAATTGAAACACCCTCAACCATATTTATTTTACGAGATTTTTTGTTACTCTTACCAGCATGAGTAGCAACCTCATTTGCAACAATTTCAACATGTTAAGTTGGGAGAGATGAATATTTAAATGTAACCCTTATAGGTACCTGATTTTATTGTCGGATGCCCTTTCCTCTATGTGCTTGTACTTCTTCAGTTTGAACAATTGACACTTGTTTATTCTTCCTTCTTGTCCCTTTTGAACAATGACATTAACAACATCCATAGGATTGTCCTCTATATAATAAATTCCATTCAACATTTTTGAAATCGACATGGAAAAATCATGCAAAATAAAAACATTATCATATTAAATCTATTACATTGTGATATCCAAGTTAAATAACAAAACCAATTTAAGAATAATATCAATATTCAAACTTACTCCCCCGCTGACAATCTCATGCACGACCCCTTGACAAAAATCTATGAAATTTCCTTGAACATTATATTTTGAAATCTTCAAACAATATCGGATTTTGGCAAAGGTCCTGGCTTGTTTCACTTGTGCATAAAAAAATTTTGTACCTTCCATCACACATATATCTCTCAACAGTCCTAATGGATGGTAATTTGATTGAATATATGGAAATGCAGAAGAATATAAGTGAATACTTTATGGTTTGCCTTGATATTTTTCCTTCAGATGCCTATAATACTTTTTTCTATCACGTTTGCTCCCATACTCCCGACCCATAGAGGGAACATGAATGCAATATGGGGTGTCTAATTCTCTCCCAAATCCATATGAAGGAATTTACAATTTAATAAAATGCATAATTAAAATATACACAACAAAATTAAAACATAATAACACACATAGAGAATGGAATGCATCAGCATATTTCATCGAGGAAGAATGATGAAACATCATACAAAGAATTAATCCCCTTCTCTTGCTATGCATAGGCTTTATGATGATAAAATTAAGATAATCACTTCATTCAATTAACAAATAAGTCAATAATTAAAACATTACAGAACACAGAATAGACATAATTTCATCCCCGAAAAATACTTATCTTTAAGATGAAGCTATCCAAGCAGCTGGCTATGTGAGAGCAACGTTCCACCCAACCATAGGTCTCTGTTCATCCTATATTCTTTCAGCTGAGAAACCACCCCCGAGCTGAGATGTGTATCCACTAAGGATGAACTCAACAGGCTCACTCACAGCCATGGTTTCACACAAAGAGTCATGCTAAGCCAACACACAGTTGGGTTTATCAAGCATGCAAGAGACAAAGGAAGGTATAACCAAACATGTATTTGTCAGATCTGTCTTCCTCGAGCGAGGGGAGTTTAGGAAGGCTAGAGGAAAGTAAGGCATCCAGTAGGTCTACAAGATTTATATCAACTAGATGTCAAAATATCAGAAGAAAATTCCATAAATGCATGGAATTTTTTCTCGCTGAAGGGGGGTCATGTTCCTATGGTGATGAGACAATAGGTGGCATTTGTAATATCCCTTTTTTAAAATTTTAAGAAAATGCCCAATTTTCCACTTTTTTTCCAATTTCGACCTTTGACTAGTTTTATTGTTTTGACCTCCAAATCAACCCAAATGCTCCCAAATCTTCTGTATGAGTGTATGAATGATATTTAGACTTGAATATTAGGTTTAGGGATGTTTTATGGTCCTCCAAAGACTTCTAAAAACTTGATTTATATTCTGACCAATATATGCAATTTTGACTAGTAATTTGTGCATCAAATCCCCCCGGGGTAACACTGAAAAGGGCCTCCCAAATGCCTCTAAACTCCCTCAAATTTCTGAACAGAGTTATGTAATGTGTTAAGTATGTTATTAAGGTCTCATATGCACCATTAATGGATTATTACAACTGTTCTCACCCTCTCCCATTCAACTGCAAAAATCCCCAATTTGACCCTTGGGGAAATGGCACTATTTCACCTCCCAATACAACTAAACTGAGTAAAAATGATTCAAATGCTCAATTAAAGTACATGAAACTTGTATAATACATCAATGGAAGTATATTGATCACAAATATATCAGATAATAATCCATCCATTCGAAATAATCAACATTATAATGTCATACATCAATGCATTGGGGAAATGGACATTGTTTGCTCATTAATCAATATTTGTGCATACAACCAGTGGGTATTTCGACCTGATACTTTCTGAATATTAATAATAGAGGATATGAAGCTATTAAAATCAGAAATATATAATGAGAAGCTCTCCTAAGAAGCACAAGAGCTCACCAAAAACGCCCTCCCTCAAGAAGCATGAATATGCCTTCAAAACTGGAAACGGTGGAGAGAAAGTGATGCACTAAAACAAACCATGAAACTTCTTGTAGCTGCTACATACAAATACAAACTCCATTAAATAACCATTAAATACCTGAGTGGCCTATCCAAACACCAACTTGGATGGGAATCTTTCACCCTCGAAATTGGCTAAGGCAAGAAACTAATCATCCACTAGCTCTCTCTTCACAAATGCAATTTCTCTCAAATCATCAAAAGCCATTCTCATACCTGATTTCTACATTTTATAACCAACATTAGCCTTCTATGGGTCGAAATCCTCTCAATAGCTTCAAGAGATTTCCACTTAGGAAATATTCCACATTTGCCACTTGTCTCCTAGTTCCAACCTTCCATCTTCTCCCAAATTCGAATTTGAGTCTCTTTGGCTTCTTCCACTCCCATGAGTGCCTTCCTTGAGCCTATTTTTGGGGCTGATATGTCATAATGGTCAGATGTCAGAGGTCAGGTCTGAAATTTGTCATAGTTTTCATATATTCTCCATCATTGGTGTCATAGGGGCTAGGGAAACTAGCCCAAGTGTCCACAAACTTCCAATTTGACTCTTTATCTTCCATTGAGGTTACCAATCCATCCCAATTCGATCTAAGATGCTCAATGCCATGTGTTATGAATTACCAACTCAACCAAGAGTGTTCACCTTCCCATGAATTCGAATTGGCAAGTGAGAGATGCCATGTGTCATTGAAAAATCAAGCTAGTGTGGGTCCCACACCCTCCATATGTCTCCAAAACCACTTGCCACCTAGAATTTCTCTTGAATTCATTTATTCACCATATTTATTAAATACTTGAACCCTTCTAATGTATAAACATCATTTATTAGCTTCCTTATTACAATTCCACATGTGCCCATCCAACCTAGGAAACTAGTAGGATTGATGGGATTGTCTTACTATGCAATTATTTGAATGGGGACATTACAGTCCTCCCCACCCAAGAATGCTTGTACTCAAGCAATTTCAAATTTGGATGCTGCAAAATATTCTCCTCTTCCCATGTTGCATCTTCATTTGGTAAGTCCTTCCATTGCACTAAATATCCTTTGATAATTCTACTCCTCAACCTTCTTTCCCGTGTCTTGAAAATATTTTTTGGAACAAGTGTGAGTTGACCTTCATCATCCAAAGGAGGAAGTATTTCTGAAGTGATGATTTGCTTACCAAGGGATTTCTTGAGATAGGAAACATGAAATACATTGTGGATTTTACTCCCTTCCGGAAATTCTAGTTCATATGCTACTTCTTCAACCTTCCGCACTGCCTTGTATGGCCCATAGTACCTTGGTTTTAATTTTTCTGCTCCATTCTTTTTGAGAGATGTTTCTTTATATGGCTGCAACCTTAAATATACTAAATCATTGGCTTGAAAGGTTATTTCTTCTCTATGTCTATCAGCATATTGTTTTTGTTGATTTTGAGCAACCTGCAAATTGTCTTTCAAGAGCTTTAAAATTTATTGGCTCTCTTCCACCCAATCTTTAGCCTTTGGGGCTCTACTATCACCAAATATAATTTCAGAAAATGTAAGTGCATCATAACCATATAATGTTTTGAAAGGAGACATTCCTATTGACATATGATAAGTGGTGTTGTAGCAAAACTCACCCAAGTGTAGCCATTTTGCCCATGCTTTTTGCTGCTCTCCTTCCAACCATTGATTTACCCTCTCTGTTTTTCCATCAATTTGTGGATGATAGCTAGTACTTGGAGTCAATTGAGTGCCTACCAATCTAAAACATTCTTGCCAAAAAGCACCCATGAATCTACTATCTCTATCAATGACAATGCTCTTGGGGAGTGTTGGCTTGGTTTTGCAACCAAGCTTGTACAATGGGCACCTATCAACAATGTGATAGTAGTTTCAATATAGAAAGCAAAAACGATTATGAATTAAATCTAAATCTAAACTAACATGTGCATATAACAAATAAATTTAAAAACAATTCATGGAAAGAACAAGAAATAAAATAATAGATGTTTTGTATTAAGATACTTCAAATGGTGAGGATTTGTGTTGAGCAACTCCAAAGGTGAGTAGCTCCAAGCTCCAAAGGTCTCTTCTCCAAGATGTTGAAAATGGCCAAAAGTCTCATGAGAGATTTTGACAGCGTGAGGATAGGATGATGGATGGATGGAAAGTGATGAGCCCCTATCACCTTTTATAGTTTTTGGTGATGGGGAATACCATTATGGTTTTGAGAAAACCAATGGTATTGACCAACATGGTTTAGGTACCTTTTTCCCTCTTTTTTCCTTTTTTGAATATTTTGAATATTTTTATTCCCTTTTAATATTTTTGGGAATTCTTGACCCTTTTTTAGGGTTTTTTATGTTTTTTGAGGAAAAATATATCTTTTGAGGGGAAAAAGGGTGTATTATGGTCTTTTGGTGACCTTTTGATGGCTTTAGAGGCTCAAATGGTGGAAAAGTGGACAAATGGGTCATGTGAATAAGGAAATGAGCTAGTGAGCACTTTTTGGGTGTTAACAGATTGCCCCCTGATGTGTGAGGAAAGGAGCTCATCGTATGGCCAATAGACATCAAAGTTCTTTTTTCTTTTTCCTGGGGTTTGGGGAAGAGAAGAGACCGGTTGGAGACTGGATCAACGGCCCCTTGGAAGCTGCAAAAACCAAAAATATTACATGGCCTCAATATGAATGAAGAATAATCTCTGATAATGGACGAGGCAGGCATACCCATGCTCGTATCAAGATGTTTACATAACAATTAGTCCCAAGAAGGGGGACCTAAATAATACATAAAAAATCTACTGGTACATCATAATGGTCCAAAGGGGACACTATTTTGAGATGTACTCATGATCATAACATGACTGATCTCAATGACTGATACACTAGAATAAAGCGACAACCGTTCTGAACAAGGTCTCAAAAGGGTTGATGAACTACTGAAACTGAAGGTGTTCAACATCTGTAGGGACTCAATGACTGTGAGTCAACTCTGAGGAGTATATGTAACTGTATACTTGAGGGAGTATAAAACTGGGGTACATCTGAATACTGTCACCATGTGCAACCCGGATATCTATAGGAAAATGTAACTGGTTGTTTCCATAAGTAGACTCTCAAATGTAGAAGAATCAGGTGGTATCCGGGGTCTTCAACAAAGAACTGAAAGGACCAATACCCTATGCGAGTCTCAACGATGCGATCAAGGTGTTGAAGTCGAGCATGTGAGAAACAATCATTTCGAGAGGCACTGAGGACTCCTTTCAAAATGATCCGTGGGCACTCATCGCTAATGATGATGAATCCAAGGCACAGGGACCTCTAGGTCTATCCTCTGGAATAAATTTGGTTGGCGTCGACAGAGGGAGACTAGCAACTAACAAGGAAATGATGTTTCCTTGAAAGGAGCGCGAGGTGTAGAACTGAAGTGTGGTAGTACTGATGGTAGTACTGACATACTATGGGGGTGGGAAATAACTGAGGTCACAGGGTGGGTGGACTTAAACTTCCTTTGTTCAGAGCATGATGACATGGTTGACCTAGCAGCATAGGAAACTGACTTTTTGGGGATCATAGCTTTAAGGACTGAAAGGTATGTATTGTAGATTGGAGTGACTCTGGGGGGACAAGCTGATGGATGCTGTAGAGGGACGCTCAAGGTGACATACTCCAGAATACTCTGAACAAAGGCGACCAAAATGGGGAAGCTGCCATATGAGTAGACATGATCTGTTGTGGCGCCGAGAAGCACCATTGGGTCCTTCTTCATAGTTTTAATGAGCTCCAAGAAGGGATAAAAGTGTGCTCTGAAATGGTACTGTCCTGTGGATTTTGTGAGCCCAGGACTGTTCGTGCTCATAGGTGCTTTCATTTTTAAGGAGTTTGAAAACGATAAGAAAACTCTGTAGTGGTTGTGAGTATCGTCCTGTGGGTTTTGACAAGCCCAGGATGGTGATTGCTCATGGTCACTTTCATGTTTAGAGAGTCTGAAAGTGGTAAGTGGACTCCATTGGTGTTATTTTGAGTAAGTTAATCTCCAAGGCCTGAAAAAGCATAAAATGATGCAAATGGAGAACTCTTCTAGCTGATGTGACTAGAGTATTCCTTTTTTGTAATTAGTCTACAAGGTCCGGAAAAGGGGTAAACCTATAACAGGTAGACGCCCTTTCAGATACGTTTAGCAAGCTTGAAAGGAAGCAAGGTTGCTTGGCAATCTTTTCATTGTTTTAGGAGTCAGAAAAGAGCTTAACAGAAACTCCCTAAGTGCCTTTTTCGTAAAAGAAATTGCTCGGCCCGAAAAAGGGGTAAAACTATACTGAACAAAAAGGTATTCATGAGAGCGAGAAATGGTCTCAAGCATCGTCATGAGTGTGAAAAAATGAATCCGATGACATAAAGATTGTCAAAAATGGGCAACGACCAATGTGGCATGCAAACCGAGGTGATGAGTGGCATTTTGAAAAAATGCCTGAAAATAATGGGGGTGAGAGCAAGAAATGGTCTCAAGCATCATCACGAGCGTGGAAAACTAAATCCGACGATATAATACTCGTAAAAAATGGACGACGGCCGATGTGGCACGCAAATCGAGGCGATGAGGGGGGATGTAAAAAATGCCCGAAAAATCTAGGCATGAGAGCGAGAAATGATCTCAAGCATCGTCACAAGCGCGGAAAATTGAATCCGATGGTATAAAAATCGCCAATAAACTGACAACAACCGATGTGGCATGCAAATCAAGGTGCCATGGGGCATGGAAAGAATGCCCGAAAGTTTTTGGTGAGAGCAAGAAATGATCTCAAGCATCATCACGAGCACGGAAATATGAATCCAGGGTGCAAATGGTGTGAAAAACGGAGGTCATAAGGACTCCAGAATGGTCAAAGGAAATAACTAGGTTAGAAAATGGCTACAAATAAAGGTGAGCCCACCAAGCCAAGGATGCAGTGGTGGGGATAAATGATGACCTGCGGGGGAAGAATACTAGGTGTACCAAATCAAATCAAATATACAAGTGATATGTGACCTCAAAAATGGTTGAGATCACGCATGTGAAAAAGTGAGCAGGGTTAATGACCTGCCCCCATGCTATGTGCATGGGGTTTATGATTGTGGACCACATATGTCTTGGTTTGAACAATGGGGTAATTGAAATAATGAGATAGATGTGATGGGAAAGGTTCAAAATGATTGATCATGGCCCCTATCCTGGGGTCAAGGTAATCTATTATGCCCCCTAACTCAGAGGTGTCAATGTGGTGTAGATGTTATCTCAGAGAGAGATCAATAGGGCATTGAGCAACTGCTAGCGGGGTGGTATACCATGAGGCTGTGGGCCGTGGTGGCATACTGAAGTGATGATATGATGATGGGGGATTCCCTTTGTGGGGTGGATGCCCCCAGTATCTCCGACGACAATCACGATGATGATGAGTAGGAAAGGTTTTGGGCCTGCCCCCATGTTGTGGACATGTGGTTTCCTCGTCGATTTGAAAGGGTTGAACATGTGTGTCAAAGGGATCAATGGAAGGGGCCAACCGGACAGAGGGGTATCCACTGGAAACCGTGTAAATGGTGTTAATTTCTTCCAAGGAGGAAGATGGTGGTGGATGAATTTCCTCAATTTGAGAAGGGGATATCTCGTCGGCATTATTCAATTCGTATAGAGCTGCTCTATAATCTGGGAGATCAGGGCAGTGATGTGAGTAATGACCGTAAATCCCGCATATCGCACAAGGGTAAATAGTGCAAAGCGTTTTGTTGCGAGGTTGAGGAGGTGGCTCAAGTCTTATCATTGGAATTCTGGTGTCGTCATCCAACATATTCATGTGTTCTTGGAGTGCAGGTAATTGTGGACATTGATGAGTGGCATGGCCTACGTCATCACACAACGAGCACTTAGGGGGAATGCAGACAGTTGGGGGGTTCTTGACTACCTTGGGGGTTTTTGGGGGGGTGCGAGTTATGGGTCCAGTGTTATAAGTTTGTGGGCCTCTTCCCCCTATGTTTCGTAACGGAGGTGGGTCGTTTCTAGATGTTGATGTCGTAGTCACTATTGGGGGTGATCTGTTTTGTAGATGAGTGACAGGAGGGGGTGGGTGGTTGGTAGTAGGGATAGGTTGTAAGATAACAGTCGGAGTTGGCGGGGGGATCGGTGCAAGTAAGTACCATAAAGGTATCCCTAATGTTAAACCAGGAAGGTTGAGTGTAGCCATTACTAGCGAACTGACAACTCCGGAAAATGGGAACAAGAACGGGATAGTATGAATTGGTGTTGTGCCAATATGAGTAGGCACTGTGAGTGTTTGTGGTAGTGACAAAGGCTGTTGTGTGGTGTGCGACAAGGTGCACAAATCCCATGTTTTTGTTATCGGTAAAGGTGGTGGGATCGATGGAAATGTGGAATTCATAGGTGACTCAGTGTATATTCCAGGACCAATTGACCAGACAAATGATGTCGGTGCAGTTTGAACGGTTTGTTCAACCATTGGTAGCACATTTTGAGGGGCTGCGGGGGCGTTAGGATCATAATATGTGAGTTGATCAATCTTGATAACGCGTCCTTCATGTGGGAACATCATGAGGCGGAAAACAAATGAAGCCACTGCTTTCATTTTGTACATATAGCTACGTCCAAGAAGGAGGTTGTAGTCGAGCTGGGCATTGATCACTTCGATGTCGATGAGAACTAATTTGCCACCTAGTTCTACGAGTACATTCGCTAAGAGGCCTTGTGGTTGAGCTGAGTGCCCATCATAAGCTCGTAATGCTGTGGTGGATGGTTGTAAAGTGGGGGAGCCAAGTTTTTTCCACACAAGAGTGGACATAACGTAGGTTGAAGCTCCTTCATCGATGATGCATCGATGCACAAGAAGGTTTCGAATGTTTACTATACTTGGAAGGCCAAATTTGATGGCAATCGAGGTTCGGCTTGGTCTAAGTCGAAATCCATCATATGTGTATCATCAGGGTCTACTCCTTCGATGGCGGATAGTAGTAGTTTTCGTTGTGCAGGGCATGTTTTCAGTACCTCTAAAGCGGACATAGCAGCAGGGGATTGTGCTAGGTCTTCCACGACGTTATAATTGGATGTTGCGCGAGCATTAGGATTGTTGTTAATCCTTCACAAAGGGATGCGAGGGATTTTAGGTCCTCCGTCCAATGGCATATTTGGTATGCGTAGTGGTTGATCTGATGGAAGGGAGGTGGATGCGTCAGTGGGAGGAGTTTCTGGGGGTGGGCCGTATTGATTCCTATGAGTCTGGAGATTAATGTCATTGGATGACATCATTAATAAATGGTGTGTGCCTGGATCCGTATGCTGATAATCAGTTGCAGCGTAGGTGATTTGCTGCTAAGGTGCAGCAGATCCTTGTGGGGGATCCATAGGGAGAGCATTTACTACTCCCTAGTTTGGCAATGGGTTTTGCAATATCATGGGTTGCGGTTGATTAAGTGGAGATGGTTGTCTAGTGTGGCCCTGGCGTTGGGTATCGTCAGCCCAAATCTTACGTGCTTTCTCTAAATGGGGGCAGTTGTGAGTGTAGTGTCCATAGACTCCACATACAAAACATGGATGGTTTGTTCTCAGGTTATTGTTTTTCGCCTGCTTGGGATGATGATCAGGATTCTAGTTTGGGGGAGCAGCGTTGTTATTATTTGGAGGATTGGGTGGTGGTGGACCTTGATTATGTTGTTGGTTGTTGCCGCGGTTACATCCTCTTCTGTGGTTTTGTTGTCCACCCTAGTTGCATTGGTTATTTTGGTGTTGGGGCTGATTGTGTTGTGTGTACACTTTCCCTTGAGTAGTAGGAGGATTTTGGGGTGCCGCAGGTGCGGGGGCAGGTTGTGGTGGATAATAAGCTGGTGGGGCTGGAGGTGGTCCAGTTGCCTGCTGGGGTTGTTGGTAACCCTGAGCTAGTGGAAGTGTTGGGTTAGTTGGTGTAGCTTGCTGGGGGTAATACATTGGTTGGGCCGGTAAATGAATTGGGTTCTGGGTGGTCAGTTGGTTATAGTATGTGGGTGGTACATATGTCGATGGTGCTTTCCCATAGCAATGTTGTGGACAAGAGGGTCCATGAGTGTGATGAGTCTGATTCGTTGGAGCGTATGAAGTCGTCGCTCCAGAATTAGATGTATCCCTAGAGAGGTCTGGGGCATTTATGGTGCTCACAATGCTAAAAGGTTTATTTTGTGCCGTGACTTGGCCGATAATACCATCAGCAGCATGTGATGCCCCCAGAGTATCATCGCGTGAAGAATGGCCTCGTGGGGCGTCTGGTATGATGGTGTAGAGATAGCCTGACTGGGCATAAATCAGGTCGAATTGTTGAGCTTTTAAGATAGCTTCCTCTTCTGACTAGGATCATTCGGAAGCTACATCTTTGGCTATGAGGGGTAGGAGTGATTTAAGAAACCAATCCAAAAATATACGGTCATCCAGTTTTATCTTGTAAAGGCTACGACGCTTGCGCCACTCATGGATATGGTCGGTGATGTGGGTAGCTGTGTTTTGTCTGCAAGACAATAGTATTTCAACTCCTGCATCATAGCGTATAGGTAGCTGAAAAAACTGAAGGAAAGTGGAGGCGAGAGACGTAAATGTATGGTGGGTCCCGTGTGGTTGTTCAATGTACCACTTGGCTGCAGAGCCAGTGAACGTTCGTTGTAACAGTCTTAGTCTAATGGAGTCATCCACTATGGAGTTAGATGAACACCATAGGTGAAATGACATTATGTGGTTTTGGGGATCTTCCCCAGGTTTTCCTTTGAACTTGGGGATGTCTGAGGGGAGCTTTGTAGGCATGGGTGGCCATGTAGGGTTGTGCCTAATATGATCATTGGTTAACCTGGCTAGGTCTGGTAGGTTCAGACTAGCCATGTATGGTAAACTAGCAGATGGGTG
Organism: Larix kaempferi; assembly: GCA_027924585.1. Lineage (NCBI taxonomy): Eukaryota > Viridiplantae > Streptophyta > Pinopsida > Pinales > Pinaceae > Larix > Larix kaempferi. The sequence goes on along the minus strand of BSBM01000237.1, from coordinate 3,284,569 downwards.
TGGCGTAGTGACTGGGACATAACTGTTAATGGTGGCATTATGTAGTGGTCCAGTAGCCCCTAAGGGTATGGTAGGTATTGAAGGTATGTTTCCTCCAACCGTTGTGGTGTGGGATGGGCCAGTGCTCCTAAGTGCAACATGGGTTGCAAAGGGGTTAGGAATAGTTCTAGGAATTCCTGGGATCTGGGTTGTGGTAATGAGAGGGGGTGTGATTCCTATGTTGGGCATACCCATAATAGGAGGTAGTCCTGTGTTGGGCATACCTAAAGGTGGAGTGGCCCCTATATTAGGCATGCCTAAAGAGGTTGCTATTACCATGGGTGGCACAGTAGTAGAAGGGTTTGTGGATGTATCTCCAATAGTACTGGTGAAAAGTGGGTCATATTGTGATCCAGCCATGGGGTTGGTTGGTGATATTTCAGTAGGGTTTTCAGATTCAGCCTCAAAATCAGATGTGAAGTGAGGCGTGTCAGAATCGGATGACTGTGTGCTTGGTCAATGACGTGTCAAGTCAAGGGATAAGGCTCTACGTATATGACGTGTAGAGCCAAGTGTACCGAACTGAGGGGGTTGACCCTGAAGACGACGAGATTGTCTTAAATTCTCAATGGTGAGAAATATTTAAAAATTTCAGTGTAAGGTGGTGATGTAAAAAACTCGAAACCCTAATGCAACAATGAGTGCAAGAGGGGAGTGAAAAAATAAAGGCTCTCAGGCCAACAACCAAACTCAAAAAGCAGTTATTATAGCAGTTGTGCTATAATAAGTTGAGGGATGCAACAAAATTGGTCAGAATACCAAAAGTCAAACAGTTCCTAGAAAAAAGTGGTGTTACTAAACCAAAGGTGGGTATTGTATCATGCAAACACCTAACTAGAAGTATTGTGAGTCAATAGACAATATTCTCTGCAAGGTGATGAAATCCAAGTCAGACAATATAGAGTGTTGCATCAACGGCTAGATATGCCCCTACCGAGAGGGACACTGGGTAGACAATCCTAAAGACTGGTAACTAGGATACCCCGTTCATGACATATTCGGTTGGGTGAATCTGCAGTTTGGTTCTATCTCTGCTGTACCCCCATTCGGGTGTACACCAAGAACTTCAAAAGGTATCCTTCGGTTACTGAATGGATTGCGGTATTCCACTCAGACTTCCGGAACCAGTCTGGATACTTCAACCCTCCTAAGGGAGAGGCCTTCCCGATAAATTGGTTGATAACCGTGTCAAAGTTATAAGGGATTTTTGGACCCTAAAGACAAGCACTATGTCTCAAATGTAAATAATTGAGGGGTGTTATTGGTACACCTATCCCCTCAATTCTACCTAACTAAAAGATTATTTTAAGTGCTCCCCAAGTGGGGTTAAAAGTTTGTTGAGTTAAGGTAAATTTTAAGGCTCAATTTAAATTATGTGGCAGAGTGGGTGCAAGTGTGATATTTAAACTGAAATTGATTTTTCTCGCTTGGGCGATTGATTACAAATGAAAGAAAAGACGCTTTCAGTTTTGCAAAAAATAAAGGCGTTTTTGAAATGTAAATGCTTGAAAAAACTATTAAAAAATAATGGATCTTTGAAATAATTTAAAGAAAAGGAAATAACATAAATATTTCAAGAAATAAATGGATCTCTTAAAAAATTGCTTAGGCAAACTATTGAGCAAATAAACAGTAAAACCTTGATCTAAATAAAATGTAGAAAATCTTTCTTTCAATTACTGAAAATTTTTAAAAAGACTTTTGATGGAGCATATATAAATAGAAAAAGATTTAGTTATGGCTGTAAAAATGCAGAAAAAATAATGATGTAAAAGAGGTTAAATGGGCAAAAAATACAGCAAATTTTTTTCAAAAATTGGTCGAATTCAAAATAACTGCATCACGGGTTTTGGGGAAACAGCCGCGATGTGCAGTGCGGGTTTCAGCCGTGCAGTCGCAATGTGCAGCGCGGAAAATGGCGGCGAAGCCGCGATGTGCAGCGCGGGTTTCGGTCACACAGTCGCGATGTGAAGCGCGGCAAATAGCCACGAAGCCACGATGTTCAGCATGTAAAATGGTTGCAAAGCCACGGCATGCCTCGCGGAAAAAAGCCGCAAGGTCGCAATGAGCCACGCGACTGTCGGGCAAAAATCCACGAGGCGAAAGCCGAAAAACAGACGCCGAATAACGAACCCGAAAATGGAAATTTCAGGCTGTTAATGGCAATAGAAAGGGCCAAGATCTAGAACAGCAATGGATTTGCTGTCTAGGATGGCAAATCTATGAACTAAAATGATTAAAACTAAGATCTAAAGCAAAAAACTGATATCTAAGAATTCGAAGCCAGCAGAGTCACAAAAAACTGTTGCTTGGTTTTGCAACCAAGCTTGTGCAATGGACACCTATCAACAATGTGATAGCAGTTTCAATATAGAAAGCAAAAATGATTATGAATTAAATCTAAATCTAAACTAACATGTGCATATAACAAATAAATTTAAAAATGATTCCTGGAAAGAACAAGAAATAAAAGAATAGATGTTTTGTATTAAGATACCTCAAATGGTGAGGATTTGTGTTGAGCAACTCCAAAGGTGAGTAGCTCCAAGCTCCACAGGTCTCTTCTCCAAGATGCTGAAAATGGCCAAAAGTCTCATGAAAGATTTTGATAGCGTGAGGATAGGATGATTGATGGATGGAAAGTGAGGAGTCCCTGTCACCTTTTTATAGTTTTTGGTGATGGAGAATACCATTATGGTTTTGAGAAAACCAATGGTATTAACCAACATGGTTTAGGTACCTTTTCCCCTCTTTTTTCCTTTTTAGAATATTTAGAATATTTTTATTCCCTTTTAATATTTTTGGGAATTTTGGACCCTTTTTTAGGGTTTTTTTTATGTTTTTTGAGGAAAAATATATATTTTGAGGGGAAAAAAGGGTGTATTATGGTCTTTTGGTGACCTTTTGATGGCTTTAGAGGCTCAAATGGTGGAAAAGTGGACAAATGGGTCATGTGAATAAGGAAATGAGCTAGTGAGCAATTTTTGGGTGTTAATAGGGAGCCCATGCAATCTGAAGATTTCTTTGAAAAAAATATCAGCCACTTTTGCAGCACTAAAAGATGATGTAACAGCAAAGAAATAAGCAAATTTTGTCAACCTATCAACTACCACATAGATGCAATCCTTGTTGAGATATTGTAACTTCAAAGAATATTATATTTGTACTTTATTATTCCGGAGATGTTTCATTCCTCCATGAAGATCTTATTGTATATCCGGAGATGTTTATTCCTCCGTCGGAATGTGGTAACTTGGGTTATTAGACTTCCCTAGTGGGGGTCAGCCCTGTATGTGTTATGTGGGTCAAAGGGTTGTTAGACCACCCTAGTGGTGTCGGCCCAGTCAGTTGTAATGGGGTGTTTAACCCAGTGATAAAGTTGGGGTCGACCTAGTTAATATAAAGTACAAGTTGGAGATGTGTATAAGTAGAGGAGGTGTGTTCCTCATTTAATACACTTCCCTCACTTGGAATGTAGTGCACTTGTGAGAGAGAGGTATGCTATGGAGAAGGAGGAGATAATGTCTTTGGTTTGCATCTTTGTATATTTCTGGTCATCTATATTGAGGAAGCTTTGCTGGGTTTTCTACCCCATGAGGGTTTCCCAGGATAAATCTGTGTCTCTTGTGTTTATGCTATGCTTGTTGTTTCTTCAGTGATCCTGTATATGCTATTGTTGTGAAATGAAATGAAATGTTGATATTTTCTATCTTAGCATATTGAATCTTAACATGTTATCAGAGCTAACCTGAAGGAAGGCCATGTATGGCACTTACGACACTTGTTTCACTTGCGACAATTTGAAGGTTAGGGTTTTATATAGAAACAACCAGTCATCGTGGAACTTTCGCTATAAATCCATTTTGGTGAAGGTTTAGGATCTGAAACATTTACAGGTCATATATAACATCCTCATGTACCTTGTGTCCAAAGGACACCCTCAGATGCATTGTACTTTGTGAGTTATGATCAGTACAAGTTAGGGTTTCTGCCTCTTCCAGATCTCCATCATAATCAGGTGACCTAGGAAAAAAAGTCATAACTTGGGCTAGGAAGCTCCAAATGAAATTTTGTAAAAAGTGACAGGTAGTACACAAAAGCTACTATCTCAAGAAAATTGTTCAGAGGCCGAAGTTGAACCAGTGACATGTGGCACTCAGTACAAGTTTGCTCTCCTATTTTGTCCCATAAACAGGTCACGTTGCGACACTTGGCATAACTCTCTCTAAGAAACTCCAATTGAGGTCAGACCTATCGAGATGGAAAGATGATAGGTCAGGATACCACAGAAAAAAAATTTCAGACATTGTGGATCGAAAAGTTTGGAGTTACAGCAGAAACAATCAAGTACATATTTCTGTCAAAATAGAATTATTTTTGGAGCACCTTCATTCATGGCTTCCGGAATTTAGGGTTTCGGAGAAAGTTAGAATTTTTGGAATTGGAATCCACGACTGAATGCTACTCAGAAAAATCAAAATTTAGAGACCAAGATCAAATTTTTTGGTTGGGTAGAAGACTGGGCTTGATCAAACCCCAGTTCGGGATTTTGATCGGAAAAGTGAAAATTAAGGCTTCTGCAAAAGTTGGAGTTTTTGAAGTCTGTGACCACGGCTGGAAGCTCCTCAGAAAAATAAGAGTTTAGAGCCTTGGATCAAACCTTTTGATTAGGCAGAAGGGTGGGCTCCATCAAACCCTAGTTGAGGATCCTGTCCAGAAGATCCAGAAGTTTCGAAGGCAATTTTTAAGGGTCAAATTTTGGAGATTTCAAAATTGAAGTATGATAGTTTGATCAGCTCAGAAAGACACATCCTTCCATACATTCAGAAGTGTGAAAGTCAAAGTTTGAATTTTTAGGGTTTCTCTGACAAACCCTAATCGAGCTCCAGATCTAGTTTTAGGGGGAGATGAGGCTAAGGCCTTACATTAGAAGACTACAAGAAGTCTCGACAGGTATGACTTAAGAAGATACAGGTATGTCTTGAAATATGATTCTTGATTAAGTTCATAATATGTTTGTCTTCATATTATTTATTAGTACAATCTTGATTAATGTTAGAATTGTCTTATCACCCTAGTAAAAGTATGTGAATGAGAGAAGACATTCATTGATTAGGGATATATGATTGTACTAATGCACTGTGGTGTTGTATGAGGTTGATGTTGTCTGCTAACAAGATACAGGTACATCACGAAAGACAAATAAAGTTCCATGACCATGGCAACATGAAGACAAAGACTCATCCATAATCTTTGATCACATAAAAGTTCTACTTACAAGGTATGTATGACTTTGTTCTATTATGCTTAACCTATGAGATATGCAGGTTCTAGCACAGGATCTCTAAATCATTGAAGAGAACAAAGAAGATATTGATTAGGTATGTTAGACATAACTAAGCAAGTATACTAATCCAGGTATGTTTTCCTATCTCAAGTTAGAATCTTACCTTGTGTTAGGATCCCTTATATAAGTATACTTGGTATGATTGGTTATGCTTATTAATAAAGTTAGTAATCAAGGGTTTATGCATATTATGTCTCTTATTTTGATTGATGATTTAACTAACCAGAAGAGTCCTATGATCAAACAAGAATATGCATGAGTAAAAGAAGACTTCCCTGAAACCTCGAATACTAATGTTTATTATCTATAATCATGACTATACATATTCAAGATTATTTAGAATTATAATGTTTTGATTATACTAATGAATGTATGTTTGTGTATGAGATCATGAGGATGACACTAGTGCACACTTGAGCATGCAAAGAGGTACAGAATGAATAGAAGTTCAAAAGTCATATAGAAGATCAAGTGGGAGGCAACCACACAAACATAAAAGATAAGTATTTGAGTTGCTATTTGAAATAGTAAATGATATTTCTTGTAATAGTTGTATGCATATTTGTATTCCTAGAATATATCATGCTGAGTGTAAATATTCATATAACATTGAACAGTATACTACTAATATGCATATGATTGGTAATTTGGACAAACATTCCATTGTTGTTTGTCTAGAATGAAACCTCTTTGCTGACATGCTGAGAGCTGTGCACACTCTCGATAGTATGTTCTGGTACAGATGGAAGGCATCTAGATAGCCACTCTATGCATACAAGATATGGAAAAGTGTTGTGCCATAGTATTGGTCAAGATAGTAGCATAACTATGTAAATCATATCTGTATGCATAATAGGTTATCATGTCAACATGATTTGATGATTATGAAGCATTACTAATCATGTACTTAATCTTGAGTTGTAGGAAAGATCATGAAGAATGATGAACACCGAACAAGTGATGGATGTTCAACAAGAAGATTTACAAATCAAACATAATATAGAAGGCTCGTGGCTAGAAGATTCTCTTAGAAAGAGGAAGAGAATCATGATGAGATGTTTGCTCCAAGTGGCTAGATAAGATCATTATCTTAATGATGTAATTGAAGAAGAAGTGCGAATCAAGGATTCAATTGAAGAAAGCTCTATATGGGTACCCAGGATCGATAGTCAATTGATGAGCATAATGATCACCATGGGTGATGTGGATCTCAACCTTTGCTACAAGGTTGAATATGGTTTCCATACATAGATGACATGGATGCAAGAAGAAAATCACCACAGAGTTCGAATGATATTGAGGCTCATATCAGTAGACCCATCTGACGAGAGATGGCACAAATAGATATGCAAAAGATCACTCAATGCATAGTGTGAATGATGTTCATTCACAAAGGAAGAATTGACAGTTTCTTGATAAAGCTTGGGCTTTACCAAAAGTAAAGCTGATCTGTTATGAATGATGAACCTGTCATACTATTACTGTATGTGGATGATCTATTTTTACAAACAGGTCATGAAAAGAAAGAAGAATATGACTGCAGAAATGAAAATGAAAGATCTCTTACTTCCTAGGTCTAGAAGTATGGCAAGGCTCCAGAGGAATCTTTCTCAACCAGGGAAAGTATGCTGAGAAATCTTGAAAAGATTTTATGTGTTGGAATGGCCACTCTCGTAGTTGTTAGCGGATGACTCATAAAAGTTAGTGGATGTAATTCAGTATAGACAGATTATTGGGTCATTGATGTATCTGACGAATACTAGGTCAGATATATGCTTTGCTATGAACACCTTTACGTAGTATCTAGTGGAACCTAGATGTGCTCACTTAATAGTTGCAAAGCATGTGATGAGGTACCTAAAGGGTACAGTAGACTTTGATCTATGTTATCTTGGAGATCATGACTTCAAATGGCTACACAGATGCTGATTGGGTAGGAAGTGTATCAAATAAGAAGAGCACATCGAGAGGATGTTATTGTCTGGGATCGACCATGATCTTGTGGTTTAGTAGGAAGCAGTCCAGTGTGGCTCTCAGCACAACCGAAGCAGAATATATGGTTGCTTGCTCTGCTAGTTGTGAAGCGGTATGGCTTTAGGATTATTTGACTTAGAGATAGACCCAACTGTGATCCTATGTGACAAACAAGAGTTGTATCAAGATGGCAGAGAATCCAGTGTTCCATAATAAGTCAAAGCACATAGAGATCTGACATTTCTATATACAAGATATGGTGTAGAAAGGAACTATAAAGTTCAAATCTGTAACAAGTTGCCGATGTACTAACCAATCCTCTACCTCAAGTGAACAAGTTACCAATGTACTAACCAAACCTCTACCTCAAGTAAAGTTTGAGTATTTCTGAGACAAGCTTGGTAGGACCCTCCTCGAAAGGGGGAGTGATGTAGACACTGATGATGAGATTGCCCTCATCGACAGTAAAGTCGATGATATGTAGGATATTTATATTGGTGATGATCGACAGAGAGGTTAGTGGATGGTCCTTAGAAAGGGTCTAAGTTGACAACGGGATTGCATCATCCTTAAACACATGTTCTAAAGTGAGCCGTAGACACATGTCTTCGAAAATGAAGTCCTTTGTGGATAAGTCGGGATTGGATCATCCCTGGACTTCAGTCCTAAAGTGAGCCGTAGACACATGTCTTCAAAAATGAAGTCCTTAGTGGACAAGTGGGGATTGGATCATCCCTGGACTTCAGTCCTAAAGTGATTCGTAGACACATGTCTTCGAAAATGAAGTCCTTCGTGGACAAGTGGGGATTGGATCATCCCTGGACTTCAGTCTTAAAGTGAGCCGTAGACACATGTCTTCGAAAATGAAGTCCTTAGTGGACAGGTGGGGATTGTATCGTCCCCGGACTTCGGTCCCTTGAATTGATCCGTAGACCTATGTCTTCGAAAATGAAGTCCTTAGTGGACAGGTGGGGATTGTATCATCCCTGGACTTCTGTCCCTTGAATTGATCCATAGACATATGTCTTTGAGATTGAAGTCCTTGGTGGACCTGTGGGGATTGGATCATCCTCGAACTTCGGTCCCTTGAATTTAACTGTAGACATGATGTCTCCGAGAATGAAGTCCTTGGTGGACATGTGGGGATTGGATCGTCCCCGGACTTCGGTCCCTTGAATTGAACCTTAGACATGATGTCTCCAAGAATGAATTCCTTGGTGGACATGTGGGGATTGGATCATCCCTGGACTTCAGTCCCTTGAATTGAACCGTAGACATGATGTCTCCGAGAATGAAGTCCTTGGTGGACATGTGGGGATTGGATCGTCCCCGGACTTCGGTCCCTTGAATTGAACCGTAGACATGATGTCTCCAAGAATGAATTCCTTGGTGGACATGTGGGGATTAGATCATCCCTGGACTTCAGTCCCTTGAATTGAACCGTAGACATGATGTCTCCGAGAATAAAGTCCTTGGTGAACATGTGGGGATTGGATCGTCCCTAGACTTCGGTCCCTTGAATTGAACCGTAGACATGATGTCTCCAAGAATGAAGTCCTTGGTGGACATGTGGGGATTGGATCGTCCCTGGACTTCGGTCCCTTGAATTGAGCCATAGACATGATGTCTTCAAGAATGGGATTGGATCATCCCTGGATTTATGGTCCCTTGAATTGAGTCATAGACATGATGTCTCCGAGAATGGGATTGGATCATCCCTGGATTTATGGTCCCTTGAATTGAGCCGTAGACATGATGTCTCTGAGAATGGGATTGGATCGTCCCTGGATTTATGGTCCCTTGAATTGAGCCGTAGACAGAGGTCTCTGAGAATTGAATGATAGGACTAGATCATCCCTGGACCTCGGTTCAAAAGGTACATGATAGGACTGGATTGTCCCTGGACCTCGGTTCAAAAGGTACATGATAGGATTGTATCATCCTTGGACCTATGTCCTAAAGAGAGCGGGATTGATCATCCTATAATATGATCATGTGTATTGTAGAGTGTACGATGCTAATGATCGTATGATGACGATGCTGATGATTGTGTGATGACGATGATGATGACGATGCTGATGATCGTGTGATGACGATGTTGATGATCGTATGACGATGATGCTGATGATCGATTTTGATGATCATATGACGATGATGCTGATGATCGTATGATGACGATGCTGATGATCGTGTGATGGTGATGCTGTTGATCGTGAGGATCCAGATGATGATATTGCTGTAGCTGTTCAAGTGTTGCAGAAGATTCGGTACTGAAGATGTTGATGTTCCAGTATTGAAGATCTTGAAGATATTCCAATAACTGGTGGAGTTACTGATGATGTTGAGAAAGCTCCCAATGATTTATAGATGTATCATGTATGATGTTGATGACTCCTTACTCCTGCAGACTCGTTGTTATAATATCCTTCTCGTTAAGGGGGAGTGTTGAGATATTGTAACTTCAAAGAATATTATATTTGTACTTTATTATTCCGGAGATGTTTCATTCCTCCGTGAAGATCTTATTGTATATCTAGACATGTTTATTCCTCCATCGAAATGTGGTAACTTGGGTTATTAGACTTCCCTAGTGGGGGTCGGCCCTGTATGTGTTATGTGGGTAAAAGAGTTGTTAGACCACCCTAGTGGGGTCATCCCAGTCAGTTGTAATGGGGTGTTTAACCCAGTGATAAAGTTGGGGCCGACCTAGTTAATATAAAGTACAAGTCGGAGATGTGTATAAATAGAGGAGGTGTGTTCCTCATTTGATACACTTCCCTCACTTGGAATGTAGCGCACTTGTGAGAGAGAGGTCTACTATGGAGAAGGAGGATATCATGTTTTTGGTTTGCATCTTTGTATATTTCCGGTCATCTATATTGAGGAAGCTTTGCTGGGTTTTCTACCCCATGAGGGTTTCCCAGGATAAATCTGTGTCTCTTGTGTTTATGTTGTGCTTGTTGTTTCTTCAGTCATCCTGTATATGCTATTGTTGTGAAATGAAATGAAATGCTGATATTTTCTGTCTTAGCATATTGAATCTTAACAATCCTTACCCAAAGATTTAGGCAACCCGATGATGAAGTCCATGGAGATACTATCCCATTTTTGCTCTGGAATGGGAAAGGGTTGTAATAGGCTGATTGGACATGTAAGTTCTGATTTTTTTTGTTGACATACTTTACATTCATTCACATACTTCTGAACATCTTCCTTCAGCCCCTTCCAAAAAAATCTTTGCCTCAATTGTCTATAATTTTTGAAGATCCCCGAATGGCCCGCTAGTGGGGAATCATGTGCTTCTTGCAAAATTCGGTACTTGAGCTTGGAGTTATGAACTAAATAAATTATTCCCTTATAATATATCAGCCCATTCAAAATCCTGTATTTATCATCCCCTTTGATTCCATCCAACACATCACAAGCAAATTTGTCTTTAGCATATTCAACTAGTAGCATGTTTTTCCAATTCTTGGCAATGTCCATGAGAGAAAAAGAAGGTCTTCTTGACAAAGCATCTGCTACTATATTATTCTTTCCTTTGACATATTCAATATCAAAATCATAAGCTTGAATCTTTCTTACCCACTTTTGTTGCCTTTCATTTAGATCTTTTTGGGTGAGAAAGTGTCTTAGACTATTGTGGTCAGTTTTCACCACAAAGTTGTTGCCCACCAAGTATTGTCTGAATTTGACCAATGCATGCATAATGGCAGCATTTCTTTATCATAGATGGAGTAAATTTTTTCATGAGGCTGCAACGTTCTGCTCTCAAAGGCTATGGGGTGTTGGCCTTGCTTTAGGACAGCCCCTATTCCTCCACCTGAAGCATCACATTCCACAAAAAAAGGTTTAGTAAAATCAGGAAGTGCAAGTATGGGACAACTACTCATTACCTCTTTCATTTTTTGGAAGTCTTTTTCAGCCTCTTCATCCCACTTGAAAGCATCCTTCTTATTCAAATCAGTGAGTAGAGAAGTCAACTTGGAGAACCCTTTCACAAATTTTATGTAGTAGGTGCATATGCCAATAAAGCCTCTCAATTCAGTAATATTTTTTTGTGATGGCCATTCCAAGATAGCCCTGATTTTTTCCATGTGTACCTTCACTTTTTCCTGCCCAATAATCTGCCCAAGATACAGTAGTTCTTTCATCCCAAATTCATATTTTGATAACTTAGCAAATAAGGACTCTTATTGTAAAATTTTCAACACAATCTCTAACTGTTGCAAATGCTCTTCCCATGTTTTACTATAAATGAGAATGTCATCAAAGAAAACCAAAACAAATCTTCTTAGTTGCTTGCAAAAGATCCTATTCATACATGCTTGAAATGTGGCTAGAGCATTAGTTAACCCAAAAGGCATGACAAGAAATTCAAAGTGGCCAAAATGACATCGAAAAGCGGTCTTTTGCACATCTTCATCTTTCATTCGAATTTGGTGATACCCTGATCTAAGGTCAATTTTTGAGAAGTATTTGGCCCCATGTAGCTCATCCATGAGCTCATCAATCCTAGGAATAGAATACCTATTCTTGATAGTCTTTTTGTTCAAGGCTTTAAAATCTATGCACATTCTCAATGTTCCATCTTTTTTCTTCACTAGCACTAATGAAGAAGCATAAGGGCTAGAGCTTGGTCTAATGAGTCCAAACTCTAGGAGTTCTTGGATGGATTTTTCGATCTCATCTATGAACTTTTTAGGATGTCTATAAGGTGGTATCTGAATGGGTGAAGTACCCTCCTCCAAAATAATACTGTGCGCAACCCCCCTATCTGGTGGTCTACCATGTGGAAGGTCTCTAAAAACCTTTTCATATTTTTGCAAAAGTATATCTATCTCCTTTGGGTGTTCAAAAATCTTTATAGTTGGATTGGGAGATGTAATATGACATTCAGCAGCCCATTCTATATCTCCATGCCTCAATATAGATCTCATACTATTGCAAGTCACTACTTGATTTGGATAAGTGTGTTTCCCTCTCACAACTCTTTGTACTCCCTTTGAATCTTGGAATTTCATTTCGGGAATTTGATCATTTACTATATGCTCTCCTATTGAATACAGCCATTTCACTCCCAAAACCACATTAGTGTCAGCAACACCAACCACATAAAAACTATCAACAAAAGTATAGTTACCTACAGTGACTTGCAGCTTTGGAACCCATGTTTTGCATTGCATTGTGTTGTGACCGGGAATGACAACTGTGAAGCCATCAAATGGTTCAATAGGTATCTTTCTTTTCTCCACCATCTCTGAATAAATGAATTTATGGGTGGCTCCTCCATCTACCAAATCTGAAGTTCTTTGTCCTTGTACCACACCTTTGCATCGGATTGTATGATAGCGAGGTACTGCTGAAAGTACTGCCATTTTTGCCTTGTCAGGTGAAGGCTGATTTTCTTCTTGTCTTTCCTCTTCTACTGTTATCTCATATGCCTCTTCTTGATCTGAAATATGTCCATCTTCACCCATGACCCCATCATACCCCTCATTATCAAAAAATACTTCTATGTATTGGGCCTTTCCTTTAGTACATTTGTGCCCCGATGTCCATGGTTGGAAGCATGTGAAGCACAATTTCTTTTTTCTAAGTTCATCCATGTTTAGTCCTTCTTTTTTATTCCTTTCAAATGACTCTCTTTTCCAAGGCTTCTTATCATATCCATCCCTTTGCCAAGGTTTCTTTTCAAATTTGTAGCTAGGCTTGGGAGGAAATCTCGTTCTAGGAAGCACATTTTGGAGATCCCTAGTCAAGCTCATTGCATCTTTTAATGTAGTTGTCTTGTGGGATTTGACCAAACCTCTTAAGGGTTCATCCAAACCTTCAGTGAACAGCAATACTAATCTTCCCATAGATACATCAGCCACCTTGACTGATAATTTTTGAAAGTCCAACATATATTCAGTAGGGGACCCAGTTTGCTTCAATTGAGCTAGTTCTTTGAAAGGCAATTCTGGATCTTTTTGTTCAAATATTTCTAGTACCCTGTCAACAAATTCTCCATATGTTTTAACCTGATTATGACCCAAGGTTTTAAGCCCATGAAACCACCATTCATTGGAATCTCCTTCCAAATGCAAAATGGCCATTTTTAATGCATCCTCTTCCAACATAAGATTCAGCTGAAAATATACATCCAATTTTTGCACCCAAGTGTTAGCAAAAATTTGAGAAGAACCATCAAAAGTAGAAAGTGACATTTTTCCAATAGCACTATTTAATTCTTTGTTTTGGAATGGAATCCTATTCTCTTCCCTCCTTTTAATTTTTTGTATAGCATCAATGTAGTCACTGAGTGGTACACCTCTTTTACACTCTTCATTCAAATCATTTCAATCATTTACTAGTTTCTTATAATCCACCTCAATATTGGGCTCTTATTTGGGTGTGATAAATTTAGGTGCAGTATTCCTTTGTGTGCTTTGGAATTCATCAGGTCTATTATGTGGTCCCGTGCTTGAAAACATATGCTCACTCCCTTTTATCTTTTCCCCTAAATGTGAACCACTATTATCTCCTATCATCCCTTTGCCTGAAAGTTGGCTACCCAACAATTCGAAACTTTTCATCATTTGTTTATTCATTTCTATCATAACCATGGTAATGCCTTCAAAACATGATTTTAAGGCTTCAATAAATTCCTCCTTGTGTCTTAATTTTTCTTCCTCCTCTCTACCCATTGTTTTAGAAAAAAACTATTTTTCTGCTACTATCTCTTCTTCAACCAAAACTTCTTCAACTACTTATTCAAAGGGTGGTGGTTTATTTGTTTGGCTTCTTGTTAATACCATCATGTGCCAAGACCATGCTCTGATACCACTTGTAATATCCCTTTTCTAAAATTTTAAGAAAATGCCCAATTTTCCACTTTTTTTCCAATTTTAACCTTTGACTAGTTTTACTGTTTTGACCTCCAAATCAACCCAAATGCTCCCAAATACTCTGTATGAGTGTATGAATGATATTTATACTTGAATATTAGGTTCAGGGATGTTTTATGGTCCTCCAAAGACTTCTGAAAACTTGATTTATATTCTGACCAATATATGCAATTTTGACTAGTAATTTGTGCATCAAATCCCCCTGGGGTAACACTGAAAAGGGCCTCCCAAATGCCTCTAAACTCCCTCAAATTTATGAACAGAGGTATCTAATCTGTTAAGTATGTTATTAAAGTCTCATATGCACCATTAATGGATTATTACAACTGTTCTCTCCCTCTCCCATTAAACTGCAAAAATCCCCAATTCGACCCTTGGGGAAATGACACTATTTCACCTCCCAATACAACTAAACTGAGTAAAAATGCTTCAAATGCTCAAGTAAAGTAAATGAAACTTGTATAAAACATCCATGGAAGTATATTGATCAAACATATATCATATAACAATCCATCCATTCGAAATAATCAACATTATAGTGTCATACATCAACGCATTGGGGAAATGGACATTGTTTGCTCATTAATCAATATTTTTGCATACAACCAGTGGGTATTTAGACCTGATACTTTCTGAATATTAAGAACATAGGATATTAATCTATTACAATTAGAAATATATAATGAGAATCTCTCCCAAGAAGCACAAGAGCTCACCAAAAACGCCCTCCCTCAAGGAGCATGAATATGCCTTCAAAATTGGAAACGGTGGAGAGAAAGTGCTGCACTAAACCAAACCATGAAACTTCCTCTAGCTTTTACCTGCAAATAAAAACTCCATTAAATCACCATGAAAGACCTGAGTGGCCTCTCCAAACACCAACTTGGATGGGAATCTTTCACCCTCGAAATTGGCTAAGGCAAGAAACTAGTCATCCACTAGCTCTCTCTTCACAAATGCAATTTTTCTCAAATCATCAAAAGCCATTCTCATACTTGATTTATACATTTAATAACCAACATTAGCCTTATATGTGTTGAAATCCTCTCAATAGCTTCAAGAGATTTCCACTTAGGAAATATTCCACATTTGCCGCTTGTCTCCTAGTTCCAACCTTCCATCTTCTCCCAAATTCGAATTTGAGTCTCTTTGGCTTCTTCCACTCCCATGAGTGCCTTACTTGAGACTATTTTTGGGGATGACATGTCATAATGGTCAAATGTCAGAGGTCAGGTCTGCAATTTGTCATAGCTGTCATAGATTCTCCATCATTGGTGTCGTAGGGGCTAGGGAATCTAGCCCAAGTGTCCACAAACTTCCAATTTGACTCTTTATCTTCCATGGAGGTTACCAATCCATCCCAATTCGACCTAAGATGCTCAATGCCATGTGTTATGACTTACCAACTCACCCAAGAGTGTTCACCTTCCCATGAATTTGAATTGTCAAGAGAGAGATGCCATGTGTCATTGAAAAATCAAGCTAGTGTGGGTCCCACACCCTCCATATGTCTCCAAAACCACTTTCCACCTAGAATGTCTCTTGAATTTATTTATTCACCATATTTATTAAATACTTGAACCCTTCTAATGTCTAAACATCATTTATTAGCTTCCTTATTACAATTCCACATGTGCCCATCCAACCTAGGAAACTAGTAGGATTGATGGGGTTGTCTTACTATGCAATTATTTGAATGGGGACATTACAACATTGAGGTGCCCTTGAGGTACAAACATCTAGTGAAACAATGGGTACCCAAGGATCTTCCTCAATTGAACACACGTTTTTGTGTGAACGAGAGGATATATCGAATTGCATCATCGTCATTACATGGTTTGGATTTATTTTGCATGGATGGTATAAAGGTTGGTTACGGTAGATGTAGAAAATTGATGGAGTATGTTGGACCCTATTACAACTACAAATATTGGATGCACCTGGTCCAATATACACGAAGTATGCACAAATATGGATTGTAAGCAATTTATTTACAGGTGAAAGACAAATATCAAAATAAAGGAGCAATGTTGTACACTGACAGAAGGCCAAAAGCCATAGGGAATATTGAGGGGTTTATAAACAGTACACAACCAGGGTCTACAATTAAGCAACCCAACAGCGAATTTGAGGGGCGTGAAGGAAACCATTTTTTTGTATGTGCCATTAAATCAATAGCTGCAGGGGAAGAGTTGATTATTAATTCAATTTGAATCGAGTAGATACAAACACGGTTACGATGGGACTGGTACATCTAACAAATTACCCAAACTTTTATTAATGAATTTGAAATCTTAAGGATTTTTCGTTAGTTTATTGTTATAATTTCGTTTAAATTTTCTATAATAGTAAAAATATAATATGAAAAAAGAGTTTTTTTCATATAATATATCTTTGTAATAGTAAAAATATAATATGAAAAAGAGTTTTTTTTGTTGTGTTTTTTCATGAGTATATTCGTTTGGTTTATATAATGTTATCTATATTTGATGCAGAGTGTTGATCGGGAAGCCACTCTGCTGTTGATCGGGGAAGCAACCCGACTGTTGATCAGATGACAACAGCCTCAGGGCAGCAGGTAAACCTGATTGTAATTGTACAATTTAAATACGTCAAAATGTTTTGTTATTATATTGTTTTAGTGAGTATTTTGGTTTCGTTTAGATAATTTTTTCTATGTTTTTGATGCAGGGTTTTGTATGGGGAAACTCCCTAGCAGTAGATGATATCGGACCTGAATCGAGATAACAGGTATACATCGATGCCATTGTACAAATTTAATATGAACAAAAAACAATTGTAGTGTTTTTTCAAGAGTATATTTGATTCATTTAGATAATATTATCTATATTTTTGTTGCAGAGTGTTGAACAGGGAAACCACCTGGCTGTTGATCAGACGATAGAATCCTTGGGGAAATGGGTATACCTGATTGTAATTGTACAATTTAAATACATCAAAATGTTTTCTTTTAAGTTTTTCCGTGAGTATTTTGGTTTCATGTAGATGATTTTTTCTATGTTTTTTATGTAGGGTTCTCATTGGGGCACCTCCCTATTAGTAGATCGGGGTAGGTCACCTATAACGATTGATCCGATGAGTAGACAATCCTCGAGGTAGCAGGTATAATTCATTGGAATTGTACCAATATAATATGTAGCATAATATTTTTTTTGTTATTTATTTTTTTTGTTATTTATTTTTTGTGTGTATATTGGTTTCGTTATGACAATGTTTTGTACTTCTGTTTTGCAGGGGGATGATCGGGGCAAGTCCCCAGCTGTGGATCAGACGACACCATCATCGAGGCATCAGGTAAACCTAGTTGTAATTTTAGGAATCTATCATGATAGATATGTTTTGTTAATATACTTTTTGCTCAGTCTATTGCTTTCACGTCAGTAATGTTTTATATATTTTTGTTGCAGACCACGGCGTATGGAACATCATCACAACAATCAATAGATTTTGATGTGTATGAGTTGATTTGCGATGTTGACATTGGTTCTTCTTTAGACCCGGTTAAGATGATAGAGAAGAACTTGAAAAAAATTAATGAGGATATCCTTTGTCTTCTATTCATTCACCCATAGACCGATGAGATTAAAGCCAAGGTTGATGTTTTGGTAAAGAGATCTCATGCCTTGCAAGTAAGTTACAGAATCTTGAATCATAATATAAATTCATTTAGAACTTTATAGTTTTTACTTTTATATGATAGTGAACTTATAAAATATGGTTTGTATTTACAGTATTTTTTGCGACCACACACTAGTGGTCAAGGCAGTGTTGGCCCCAGTGATGCTCGTGGAGAGTCGTCACATGAGAAAATGACTCCACGTACATCGACTCATGCACCATTGTTGTCGACTGAATAGTCGGAAAAACGTTCCATGACACCCCTGAGGCCAGTTGTGAGTGCACCCACTATTGACCTACGCAGACCAGATCATGCAGAAGAAGGGGTCGATGCAAAGCCTGCTAGTATTGATATTGCCGAAGCAACATTTCCTGGATCTTCCCGTGTCACTAGCACGGGTATAATACAGACAACATTTTTGGTGGACGAAGATCTTGTTCCAATTAAGATAGAGAAGATCCCAAGTAATTATACATTGCTTAAGTTAGTGTTTATAATTTGATTGTAATATACCGATAAAACATATTTTTTCAACTAATGATGGCATGATCGTTTTGCAGGAATTTTTTTTATAAACATATAAATTATTTTTCCTTGGATATCTTCGAGCCAACCATCCACACAAGGTGGGATAAACAAATGAAAAATTTAAAAGATCAGCTCACTAATCGGTTGGTTGGCCTGTTTGGCAATGAGACCTTCAATCGAGCCACGGTCCAAAAGAAGGATGGAAAACATATGAAGGGACCAATATAGGGTTCACCTAGAAAGGAACCCTATGTATGAGTGCCCTCCAATGATTCAAGCAATACAGTGGAAAGCTCTAGCGGAAGATGGAAAGGAGAGGGAAATGAGAAAAGAAGGAAAGCTACCACCAGGCACAAGGAGGTATGCAATACTTTCCACAATGTAATTCTAAACCTAATTACTATTAAATTTTATATCGAATTTGGAACATCTAACGTATTTCAACACTTGCATAAGCTGTCACACACATCAAAGGCCACAAAGGAAAGACTAGAAAAAATTGGTCAGCACAAGCTTGGGCCTGGTGGTTATTCGAATTTGGCGGCACGAATTGTAAGTATCAAAGAACCAATAATGCATCCAAATAATAAATTGCAAATTATTTTCATTTTATTGAACCGCAAAATGTAAATTAATGGCGTTATGCAAATATGCAGGCCGACTAATTCAAAGAAGTTCCCACTGAGGAAGACTTGAAGCTTGACTTCCGGTACGGGTTTGGATTTTTTGTTGAACGTCGAAAAATCTTGTCTAGGAAAACACAGTCTTATGGTGATCCATATGGTGCACGGGTATATAAAATCTATATAGTTTAATCAAGATTTATTACTTTTGTAATCTATTCATTATAAATAATTGACATAAAATATTGACTCTGTTTTGAGCAGGAAAGCAATAATCCCCTTAATGTCTAGGATGAACAACAACCAATCAAATATCATGCTTTGAATCCTGGTAATGAATTTATTCATATGCTACAATTTTATAGATAGATTTGCAGATGGTGAACATTAATTGTACTTCTCCATGTTTCAACTGCAAAGCATGTAGAGGGTCGCACTGTATAGGTTGAGACTAGACAAGAATATGAAGAACATGATTTGTAATGTTTTTTTTTAAATGAAATACTTATCATTATAATAATAGAATATATCGATGTAACATTTTCACATTATTGCAGCAAATCAGAACCCCTTGCCGCAAAATCCACGTTGTGAATACTCTACTAGGCAGACATCATGGCAAGTTAATGAAGCACCAAGAACTGAACAACAAGTTCTAGAAGATGAGCTTCTTGTTGATTTTGTAAAGAGAAAAAAAATTAGAAAGAAGTGACTAAAGAAATATTGTGTAATTATTTTTGATAATATAATGTCATGCATGATGTTTTGCCTACTGAATGAATGAATGGTTTAATGAATGCTAGATTTTATTTAATGAATGTGTTGAGTGAATGAATGAATGGTTTAATGAATGTTATCTTTTATTGAATGAATAGTAAATGTCTATTTATGATTAAATCTACATGTTTGCACAAAATTGTTTTTCAAGTACATGCATTGGGTATGGAGAATTGAAAGTGATCTGAGGGGGGGGGATGGTCCATAAGAGCTTCTACCTTCACGTGGTTGGCCATGTTCAGTGGAGAATATTAAATTATTCTCGAAACAAAGAGGAGCTCAATGAATGGGTACGGTGGTTCCTTTCTACAACCCACTCGCGTGTCATCTAAATTTGGACAATTTCTTTGGGCTTGTTATGAAACTAAAGCATATTATCCTACTTTATAAGCCTATGGCAAGGTAAGTAATTATTTATTTCTAACTTACTTATGATAGTTTGAGAAAAGGTAAAATCAAATGAAAGTAAGCACCAACTATATAAACATAAGAAAGAAATTCTTACATAGTGATATTGTCACATAGAAGTCATTGAAATCAAGTTCCACAAACCTATTTATGTTCAAGACCCATTTTCATTTGCAAGACATAGTGGATCCTACATATCTCTGCACATCTTATCTATTGCCCCATAATTGTCAGAATTTCCTTGTATATTCATGACAGTGCTAGAGGTCCTGTCAACTTGCAACCTTCCTTGGTGGCATGCATCTCTCACTACCCACCATGCTCTCTAGCCACACCAAAGGCTCTACAACAAGCTAGCACCAACACCATCAAGTCCAATTTTGTTATTTCATTAAGCATGCCTCACACAAGCTCTCTAAGCAAAGAGATCCAAGTATCCTCTAGGGTTTGTTTGTCACATGACCTAGGATCTAGGTCCATCTCAAAAAAGGACTCAAACATTAACATTTCAAGTATCCTCTAATTGTTTCCCCCAAAACCCTAGTTCCTTCCTTGCTTGCATAAATACGAGTACAAAGAGTCAATACAAATGCATCTTCGAGATACAAATGATGTAATGAACTCGCAAATGGCTTAAGGAAAGATGAGGTTCAAAATCAAATAGGTAAGGCAATCGAGACATGGAATACTTATGATAGTTTGAGCAAGGGTAAAATCAAATGAAATTAAGCATCAACAACAAACAAATAAGCAAGCAATTCTTACATAGTGATATTGTAAGATAAAAGTCATTGAAATCAAGTTCAACGATCCTATTTATAGGCATACTTGAACAAGAATATCACTAATCAATTCAATGTTTAACAATAAACCATGGGCATGTAGCTATGGATGACAAAAGATAAGATTGATAAGATAATTTTATCAATGTCCATTGAATCAACACAATAGTAGGTTAATAAACTCTAGGGTTGCAGCTAGGACATAAACCCTAGTTGTGGGCATAAACCATGGGGGCTTCACTCAATAAACCTCTATCATAGCACGTTTGTTCGTGGCATAAGAAACATGTAACGCCCAGTTTTGACATTACTACCTGAACTACTATTATATGTTGTATTTGTTTGATTGTGAGACTTCGTCGGTTTGACGACACTATGGACATATGGTTCTATTATTTTGTCAATATATATATATCTATGTGGGTGTGATGTTAGTATTATGATCGGTAGTCATGTTTAGGGGTGTGTGCAAGAAGATGAGGGTCACTTCAGATGCAATCCTACTTTTTCAAATCTCATTTCTGATACATAAAAACATAACATGTTTCTGATACTTAGCACTTGGTATGGCAAAACCCAAGCCTAACATGTCACTAGACATGTAGGATAGGTAACCACAACTCATATGCGTTATAGAACTACAAAACGCGTACGCATTATGCAAATCTAAAATCAATTTAAAAACACAGTCCCAACCACCCTCGACCACCCACGACGCTCTTCACGCATCAAAAACGCGAATTAGAGGTTGGACGAGGATGGTTTGTGTGCATTAGAGTATCTATGGAGCTCAATTTAGTTGGAGGGGAGGAAAATTCACCAGTGGATTGTCATCTAATCAGGTAATTCATTCACCCATACCATTTTTTTGTCATTTCTTAACCTAAATTACTATTTTTTTATTGTTTAAAACAACCTAGTTTTGTAATATTTATAAAATTGGGAATAACCCAATCTCTAATTAAATTCACATCTCCCTCAACCAAGATGAGTGATAATTAAAATGAATCCCTTTTCAAAAACTCAAAAATTCATAATCCAACCAAAAATTGAAAAAAATAGAACTCCTCCCTTTCTACAATGTATCCATCCACATGAAACCCAAATTTCCAACCCTCAAAGGCCATTTCCCATGATACTAATTAAATAATTTTCCATGGAAATGGCCATAACAAGATGAAATGCATGCACAAGCGTGAATAGAAAAAATGCATAAAAAATTAGTAACTTCGTTTCTCAAAATTTCATCACAATCATTTGTCCATGAACATAATCAAAATTTCATCAGAAGTGAATGTATCTATACATTGCCTCTTAGTTAAGCACCCTTGACTAAATGCCAAAACACATTAACAAAGTGCCTCTCGAGCCTGCCCTATCCACACCCTCGATTAATCTACTTAATGCTCAGGGACCGTCGATTCAACTCAAAGACTTCATATAGAAAATCACTATGTTTTTTATTTAATTTTATAAACTTGCCATACAATGTAGAGATCGATTTTGTAGAGAGAAATTGTCTCTGTTTTGAGAAGTTGACATTGTTGTTATTGTCATTCTAGTCACAATCTCTAGTTGAGTATTCAACATCTTAATCATTGATAGTCATCTCAAGTACATATGTAATCATATTGGCAAGACAAACTCATACATATCCATTTCATTCCATGCCACTTTGTCCTCCCCTCCAACCACAAGGCGTAATATGTTGAAATCAATAAATTTAATGTTAGCTTATGAAGTTGATGGAAATATTGTTTTCTGCAAGGGACGTAAAGGCAAAAACATGTCAAAATAACACTCCTAAATTCTAAGAAGTTTAAACCCAAGTTTGCATGGAAAAGTCACCAATGAGGGTTAAGAAGTGCCTTAACTTCTAGAAAGAAGTTGAATGAAACTTACTTTTTAATTGTTAAATGTTTAATTTTAAGTTTTAAATGTATGTAAGTGAATGCCATTAAATTGCTTACTTGAGTTTGATTTAATACATTTTCAATTTTGAAGAGACGTCATTATATACCATGTATATGTTTCTAATGATTTTCGTATTAATGTTTTTATTGCAGTTGCGGCTATGGACACAAATGCCGAGATACTGATTGAGCTTCCCCACTTGAGGGGCATTAGTGCAGCTTTTAGTGGTGGTGACAGGATTTTCCGCACGCTTGCATCAACCTTGGATGCAATTGTTGACACCATTTCAGAGTCTAGCAATGTACTATATGATATTACATGATATAGAGAAAGAAAAAGACAACAATATGATGATGGGCTAGACTACAATGCAATTAAAAAGTTGAAAATATCCAAAGAGCTCATATTTGCATTGTTTAGGGACCCTCGAACGGGAGAAATCCCAAATGCAAACAGGTCTCATATCTCCATTGAGTGATGCACGTTTCAACCATTTGTTGATAACTAGATGGACAGATGGTACATGGTTTTTGATATGCCACCACATAACAATAGGGAAATTCCCTTGTATTTCCTTCGAAAGATGTACGCAGAGTTTGTGTTACATAAACACGTAAACTATTTTGACATCTTGCAGTTTCAGGGGATCGGTGGGGGGATGCCCCAAAACCAACCCAATGCGAGGCTTCGAGACCAGGATCTCCCTATCCTTGCACCTCACAGGTAGTTTCCTGGGCCATATGTCCCACCTGCACATCATATTATTCTATAGACACGTGATGCATTTTTGAGTTTGGCATGGGCAGTTGTTCACCATGGCACTATGGTTCAGCATATGGGTAAGGAAGGGACATCTGTCCCTGGTGTGGTACATACACCAGGTCATCACCATGTAGGACCATCCACTAGTGCAGGACCATCGACACATCCCCATCCTAGTACTGATCCTCACGAGTGCACATCATGTGGTCATCCCTGCTATGGTCCAACCTCAGATGTTGCCTTCAGTGGGTTTTTGAGAGAGGTTTGTAGATGGTTAATTGTAATAAATTCTTCATTTATTTTTGTCTTTGTACACATATATATAGTTTGAGCTAATATATTAATTTTGTGAACTTGCAGTTGATGCTTTATGCTGGCAGTGATTCCCCAGAGTCATATGTTCTAGACTCTACAGGGGGGCATGATGCTACCCATTTGGCAGGCCCATCTTATATAGCACCTATTGTTGTATCTCACACCGAGGTAAACATTTTAAATTTCAGTTTTTTAATACTTGTTAATTTGTTAATTTCTACATACTTTACATTTTAGTTCACTAATGCTATCTACGGTCTAATATTTACAATTATTAAACTTGCAGATGGCAGATCCTTCACTAGGGAAAGGTAATGTGGAGGTAGCACCCATGGTCGTACCGTTTGATGAAACATCTGGGCTCCAGGTAAACAATTAAAAATGACATTTTTTAAATACATGTTTGTTTGTTGAATCATGCATGTCTAACTACATGAACACTTGTTGACTGTAGGCACCATCTAAGACATTTGGACCATTGCCTGGATTTGTATCTCCCGCTAGGCCATTCGTGGACAAGGGTCGTGTGGATGTCAGGCGTTCTACTCCTAGAAAGACTCCAGCTTCCCACGACAATGGGCTTACTCATCCATGGTAATGTATATCCTTCGATGATATTTGTTGTTTAACTTGAAATCCAGTGCATAAATCGTTTTTGTTAATGTTTGAATTGCATGTTTACTGCATCAGGAACCCGAGTTGTCTACTCAAAACCTCACATCGATGGTTGATGCAGCAGTCAGTGCTGCATCTGCAATGGCAACCGATCACACACAGGTATGTAACTATTTCAACATTATCTTTACATATTTTATTATTGTTGTCTATTGTTTATTCATGCATTTCTAACTATTTCAACATTTTTTCATTGTAGCCACCACCAGCAGGAGCAGTTCCTGCCCCCCCTGGTTCGACCATCCTAGATGTTCAACCAATGGCTCCATCTGTTACACAAGAAACACAATCCCCTTTGTCAGTTGAGGTGAGATGTCCTTCAGTGACCAAGTGTTCCATGCACTTTCCATGCACAAGTTGATAATTGTTGAGTTAATTGTTGAGCTAATGTATTAGTACATAGTTAATTTAATTTAACAATTGATATTTAATTTGCAGGATCCAAAGACGCACACTGATCCTAGATTTGTGCCTAGAGGATCAACGTCGGGAAAGAACAAGAGGAAGCTTGATTTTTGATGTGTCTTATGGGATATATGTACATTTGAATACATGTACATGTGGCTTGGATAGTTTTGGACACATGTGCTTTTGGATACTTTTCGATACATATGTACTTTTGGAGACATGTACATTGACTTCATTGTGCATGTACTTTTGGAGACATGTACATTGACTTCATTGGATACATGTACTTTTGGATATATATGTACTTTTGGATACATGTACTTTTGGAGACATGTACTTTAACATTTCACTTATAAATGAATTATACATTTCACTTTGTATTTGTTCTTCGGTTTCCACATGTTCTTGTGTCAATCTATTGTGTTGGATTATCTATTACTTATGAATGCACTATGTCAAAAGAACAAACTATTATATTTAAAGGTTTCAACGAACTCACTACATGCATGCACTAATTGGTAAAGGATGATCATTACAAGTTAAGTCAAATTTCGTGCTCGTGTAATTTAATCAAACTAAGTGCAGTACAATGTTTTTCAAGGTTTCAATGAACTCACTCATGCACACTAATTGGATCTAGGTCTAATTAAAATTTGTGAGTTTGGATGATTAAATTACAAGTTAAGTCAATGTTCAAGTGTAATTTAATAAAACTAAGTGCAATACATGCTACACATTTCATCAACGCCCAATATTTGATTGTACAATTAGATTCAACACTACATATGAGTAACTACACACAAGTACTCAAAGCAACATTGGTGTAAGGAACAAACGTTACCTCGGGATTCGAGAAATAAAGTGCCTTCTATTGTTGGTTGGGAAGGATATGCTTGGATATCCTTATGGCTTGGAGGTCATCTTCATGTAGACAAGTACTCTTGTTGTCATGTGTCATTAAGGTTTTTTCATGTGGTAAAACCCTTCAGGGTTAGGGTTTGTTCATGTGGTTTCATTGCACTTGTTTTCTAAACATATAATTATTCTAAGAAAGGTTGCTAGGTTTTCTTCCCCATGAGGGTTTCCAGGGATAAAATGTTGTGCCTCTTGTGCATTGTTATTCTTAACTAGATCCTACATGTTAAATTCTTTATGTAAATGTTTTATGGTTAAATTTATGCATTGAACTAATGGTTATGATTGGTATAAAGCATTTATCTAGATCAAGTATAAAAAATTTAACATGGTATAAGAGGTCAGCTATCAAGAAGGAAATTATACAAGCCTTAAAAAACATAAACCCTAGGAGGACCGAAAGTCTCCAAGTGTCCCGGATGGAACGTCACCAAGTGTCCCTGAACGACATTTTCATGCGACTTGCAACTCATCATAGCTCAGAAACTGGAGGTCAGATCGACGAACTGTCGACTCAGAAAAGGGGCCTCTCCCTTGTCTTCTCATGGCCCAGTGCCTTCATTGTGCATTCATTTCGTAAGCTAGGGTTTTGCTCAGTTTCATTGCATGCAATCTCGCATTGGTGGGTTAACTCTGCAAAACCCCCCCGAGCTAGTGTTGGAAGTGTTCCCACATCGACATTTCCCATACACACTTGCAGGAGCCAACGGTACGCAATCTTGCGGCTCCGTTTTCCTTTTGGCTCCCGGACGGAAAGTCACCAAGTGTCCCTGAATGACATTTTCATGCGACTTGCAACTCCTCATAGCTCGGAAATCGGAGGTCAGATCGATGAACCGTCGAATCCATTGGTCTCCTAGCGTGCGATTACCTCTAGGGGGGCCTCTCCCTCGTCTTCTCATGGCCCAGTGCCTTCATTGTGCATTCATTTCGTAAACTAGAGTTTTGCTCAGTTTCATTGCATGCAATCTCGCATTGGTAGGTCAACTCTGCAAACCCCCCCCCCCCCTCGAGCCAGTGTTGGCAGTGTTCCCACATCGGCATTTCCCATACACACTTGCAGGAGCCAACGACACGCAATCTTGCTACTCTGTTTGTTTTTTGGCTCCCGGACGGAAAGTTACCAAGTGTCCCTGAACAGCATTTTCATGCGACTTGCAACTCCTCATAGCTCGGAAACCGGAGGTCGGATCGACGAACCGTCAACTCCGTTGGTCTTCTGGCATGCGATTACCTCTAGGGGGGCCTCTCCCTCATCTTCTCATGGCCCAGTTCCTTCATTGTGCATTCATTTCGTAAACTAGGGTTTTGCTCAATTTCATTGCATGCAATCTCGCATTGGTGGGTCAACTCTGCAACCCCCCCCCCCAACCCAGTGTTGGTAGTGTTCCCACGTCGGCATTTCCCATACACACTTGCAGGAGCCAATGACACGCAATCTTATTGCTCCGTTTTCTTTTTGGCTCCCGGACGGAAAGTCACCAAGTGTCCCTGAACAACATTTTCATGCGACTTGCAACTCCTCATATCTCGAAAACCGGAGGTCGGATCGATGAACCGTCGACTCCATTGGTCTCCTAGCATGCGATTATCTTAGTGGTCCCTCTCCCTCATCTTCTCATGGCCCAGTTCCTTCATTGGGCATTCATTTCGTAAACTAGGGTTTTGCTCAGTTTCATTGCATGCAATCTCGCATTGGTGGGTCAACTCTACAAACCCCCCCCCCCCCCGAGCCAGTGTTGGAAGTGTTCCCACGTCGGCATTTCCCATACACACTTGCAGGAGCCAACGGCACGCAATCTTGCTACTCCGTTTTCTTTTTGGCTCCCGGATGAGAAGTCACCAAGTTTCCCTGAACAGCATTTTCATGCGACTTGCAACTCCTCATAGCTCAGAAACCGGAGGTTGGATCGACGAACTGTCGACTCCGTTGGTCTCCTGGCATGCGATTACCTCTAGGGGGCCCTCTCCCTTGTCTTCTCATGGCCCAGTTCCTTCATTCATTTTGTAGATCTATGCTGGCCATTGTTGATAGGGAGTTATCCCACCCAATTCTGTGGCCATTTTCTGTTAGATTGTGTGGAAAAATATGTCATTTATTGTCCTCAACCTAGCTCATTTTACCTCTTCCTAGTTCAAAGGCGCTCATTCTCCTCCACTCAACCCACTTAAATGAATTTGAGAAATAATACCCTATGACTCTATCGGGCTAGTTTCGACGGTTAAAAATTTCAGGTGGGTAGGCCATAAAAGGTTGATCCTATTCTAAAACCACGCACCAGTTCAGAAACCAAAGTAAGCAGTTTAGGTATAACTCTTACCTGCACCAGATTATCCAGTGACCATAATTCATGTCAAACTAAGTGGCAGGTGCAAACTGAGAGAACCTAACATAAACTCCAAGAGAAAAATGTGAAGAGGGGGAACTCATTCGTATTTGCATAACAAAATGCTAATGGAACACAATGAAGGATTCCCTGGTTCCACTTGTTCAAGAAAATGATACTTTCTCTTGACGAAACTAGTGAAAAATCTGCTTGTATTGCCAATGGAAATCTTGCTACAATTTTCGTTGGAAGAAAAGCATAGATACCTACAACCACCATATTTCCTTCTGTAAGCCACTCGCCCATTGGAAAAGCTAATGCAATATCCCATAGCCAATAAATTCTGTTAAGATCGATATGTTCCATCTCACGAACTAAGAGCTTATTTATCTTAGACATAAACAAAAGAGCTTCAGGATGAATACTAGAGAGTTGTGGCTTTACAACTTCAACCTTCTCAAGACGTAGGGGTATAAAACGAGACATAGAATAACGATCGTGGCTTGGATCGACAAACCGTCGAATCCGTTGGGTTCAGGGCACCGGGATAGTGCTAGGGGTGCCCCTCTCCTCTGGTCCCATGGCCCAGGTGTCACCTTGTAGGTCCATTTTCGAAACTAGGGTTTTGCTCAGTAAGGGAGTGTGCAATTTTTGCACACGGGGGTCCACCTTGCAAAATTATCCTCTGGGCACTTATGGCTGCCATTTTCAGCCGGAACCTTCCTAGACACACTTGCATGACTCCCCGGAACCTGGTTTTGTTGCATGGTTGGAGTTTTATGCCCCGGTAGGTATCCAGTAGGTGTCCCTGAAGGCCTTTTGGATGCGAGATGGAATGGGCCATAGAATGACGACCGTGGCTCGGATCGACGAACCGTTGACTGCGTTGGATTCAAGGCACCAGGATAGTGCTAGGGGTGCCCCCCTCCTCCGATCCCATGGCCCAGGTGTCACCTTGTAGGTCCATTTTGGAAACTAGGATTTTGCTTAGTAAGGGAGTGTACAATTTTTGCACACGGGGGTCCACCTTGCAAAATCATCCTCCGAGCACTTATGGCTAACGTTCCTAGCTGGAACCTTCCTAGACACACTTGCATGACTCCCTGGAACCTGGTTTTGTTGCACAGTTGGAGTTTTATGCCCCCGGTAGGTATCCAGCAGGTGTTGTTGAAGGCCTTTTGGATGCGAGACGGAGTGAGCCATAGAATGACGACCGTGGCTCGGATCGACGAACCGTCGACTTCGTTGGATTCAGGGCACTGGGATAGTGCTAGGGGTGCCCCCCTCCTCTGGTCCCATGGCCCATGTGTCACCTTGTAGGTCCATTTTGGAAACTAGGGTTTTGCTCAGTAAGGGAGTGTGCAATTTTTGCACACGGGGGTCCACCTTGCAAAATCATCCTCCGGTCACTTATGGTGATAATGATGATGATGGTGATGATGATGAAGACATTGATGGTGATGGTGAGGGTGATGGTGAGGGTGATGGTGAGGGTGATGGTGAGGGTGATGGTGATGGTGAGGGTGATGAAGATGGAGATGGTGATGGGATGATGATGGTGACGGGATGGTGATGATGATGATGATCAAGGCATTGATGGTGATGGGGATGGTGATGGTGATGGTGATGGTAATGGTGATGGTGATGGTGATGGCGATATTGATGAGGAACCTAGAGATGACAATGATGAGGAATATTTTGCTGATGATGATGAATATTTTGATGATGATGATGGTGATGGTGATGGGAAGATGATGATGATGAAGAAAATGATGATGGTGAAGATGTTGATGAGGAAGGGGGAGATGTCAATGATGATGAAGATATTGTTGAAGATGATGATGATGATGGTGATGGTGATGATGAAGATCACCATGTGTATTTAATCAAACAAATTAGCGTTCAATCACCATAATCTTAGGGTTTATTGATCATATGTAGAAAATGGCATATTCATAAACTAGACATACAAGAGAACTTTTGGCATATTTATAAACAACATAGATGTAAATTTGGCATATCAAGAACAAAAAATTGACATATTCATAAACAACATACATGTGAAAATTGAGCATATAGCAATATTCAATTACAAATAGTATAAATAGTATAGTATTAAAAGTATGTAACATACCTCATCATGCTAGATCCCATGTATTATCATACAACCAAGACCTCTCGATCATCTCTTATACTGATGGTCTCCATTAGTCTCTCGTGCTCTGTATCTAGTAAGAAGTAGCGTACCTTCGATGAATTTCGGCTAGGCATTGTTCGTACCTGGAGGTTTGTACCAATGATTAAGTTGGTAAAGTGATACACACTTGCACCTGGTTTGTAATCCCTATAAACATATCCACCCTTCTTTCTTGCATTGTTGTCATGTGTCAAGTATTCACCTTTAACAACCATAGACCCGGTTGGGTAGTGGTTGTTTTCATTGTCATTCATGGACATAATGAGGGTTTGCTTTCCATCTATACAGCGTGCCAACCAGTAATAACCACCCCATTCAATATCTTTTGAGGCAACCACTGTGTATATGTGCCCTGCATTATATGATTGTAGGTATATGATCAAAATATTTTTCGTGCGATACAAGGCCATTAATGTGCATTTGAAGACTACGTAAACAAACAAACAAAATATTAAGGAAATGCATCATACCAGGTTGTACAAGGTCTGAGACATGATCAAAATCTGCAGAAATAGATGATTGGTCTTCTTCCAACAAAATTAACTCAATAATGGCACGTTGATCAAGTGGAAGTGATATGCGATCACATCCATCAACCCAATCCAATGATTCACACCCATCCCAGTCACCATCACAATAAGGCAAGAAAAAACAAGCAAGTTTTATGGTCCAAATTTCAAATATTGGGTTATCAGAGCTTCGAACCAAATGAAATCCACGAGTCCCAGGCACAGTCTTACATTCCCATGCATGTGAACGATATAAGTCTACCACCTCCCAAAAAAATCTCTCCATGTGTCTCTTTCTTTTTTATTCTACTTGCATAGTTGATTCCTGTCCCATTACTGACGTGCACCACCTGACTATAGATTGACCATTTTGAATAGTAGATTCTGTAGATACTTTCAATTCCTCTCTTCGTAGGGCTTCTTTGACACATGCTCCAACTCCATCATGCTCTCCTTTACCATGCCCAGTCTCAAAATAGTTCCACATATGTGGCCCTTTGTATTTTTTATGCAATGAACACAGCCATTGAAATATGCGTGCATTTTTTAATTGACCAGCACATCCATCAGACCAAATCCAGTGTCGATCCATCTATATGTTCCTTCCCTTCAAGTGATCATAGAACATGATGAAGCAATGACGTACATAGTGGAAGTCGTGGCACCTATCATCACTTATGTAGAAGTGATATTCCTTCAGAATTTCTCTTTGCTCTTCAGTGTTATTTGGGCCATGCCTATATGTGATATGTACCATCAAGGAACCCTGCTCAGAGTGATAATATTGACTTTGGATCTCATTTTGAGATTGCAGAGTGTAGTTCTGGGAAAAATCAACAGCTGAAAGTATAGTACCACGGAGAAATGTTTCTCTACATATTCTAAACGGTTCATCCTACCATCGTGCCAAGTGGACATGATGAACATAATCATGTGTCTTTTCAATAAATTCCTTGACGAAGTCACTAACTAGTACCTGGTGACACAAAATGATCTCAATGTTAGTTTTTTTTATAAGCAAGGAATGAAATGTAACTGTTCAAACATAATTTTATAGATATAAATGCATACCTGGGATGTCACCAATTGTATTTTTTTGCTTTCTTTCCATTGGACTATTTCATAGATGATAGATTTGAAACTTTTCATGTCTACAACCATTTTCCCAAATTCACTGTCTCCACTCTCATGCATACATTGGCTCAATATTGTCATTCCACCACAGTTGGGGCATGTTCCATACAAACAAGATTTTGCATAGTATGTTTGCCCCTCAGGCCTATTGCACATGATGCTATGAATGAATTCTTTTGAGGAAGTCGGTGGTATTGTTAGGGAGCAATCCTGCACATGGTTAGTATGCAACACACGACGAATGTACAAAAATGTTTCATAGTAATATTCATATTCTACATGGTATCTACAACAACAAGTGTTATGAAGAGTATTTATTCTAACATACCATGGCTTACATTTCTCAAAATATCTTTGCCCCAAGTTCAATTGTCTATGTTCATTCCTAAATTTCTCATATAGTTATGTTTGTGTTATATCAAGAAGATGCTTAGTATGTGGTCCACGATCCTTTGAACCCCTTCTCAGTTTTAGTACATCCTTTCAGTTTGAAGAAGGCATTGTGTGATCATGCCAAAAACTCTGCACTAGTCCCTTTACTGCATCAACTAGGTTCATGTCACGACGTGGCAACTGACCAATAAAGGCCCAAAAATCTGTCTGATTGGTTGTGTCAAGATGTTCTCTTCTAATAGAATACCTACGGAGCATTTTTACATTCAAATTAACTAGTTGGTATGTAGGCCTGAGAATACGAAGGACCCTGGTGTTCTTATTTGCAATTGCTTGTGAGAAAACACGACGAGCCACATTGCGGTCCTTTGAACGTGTGTTCTTACCAATTTTACCAAATGCATCTACTAAGCTTTTAACTATATGAGAACTTGGTTCAGAATTCTTTATCATCTTTATCCCTAACTTTTTCCTAATAACATTTATGCTCCTAGATTTTAACAATGATAAAAATAATCTACATTTATCTCCATCACATTTAGAAACAAAATATTTATCAAGTATTTGTTGAGTTTGATAAGCAATACTACGTTTAGATAGCGTACCTTCAATGGAATTGAGGAGACTTTCATCAACTTGTATACGCTTTAGAGTTCTTCGACTTGTGCTTGCTAGTGGAGGTAAGCGGGTTGGAATTCTATCATGTAGCGCATCACCAAGGTGCTCTGGCGTTTCAGTAGTAGCTTGGTGTCCTTCATTCTCTTCCTGGTAGTTGGATGGTGGAAGTCCAACATCCTCATCGATGGTCTGTGGAAGTCCAACATCCTCTTGTGGAAGTCCAACATCCTCATCGATGGTCTGGATAACATTTTCTTCTTCAACAGTAGGCAACATTTCCAATGCCTCTCTAACTTCATCACGTGTATAACCACATCTGGATAACAAATTTTGTGTTTCTCCATTAGCTTCATCTTGAGATGGTAACTTATAACTTTGACTTGAAGTGGGAATTGAAACATCCCCTAATGAGCACCTACGTTTTGCTTCTTGATTACTTCCATGGGGTGCTTGTTCAACAACTATTGTGGAAATTGAAGGTCCCTATTGTCATGGATTAATAAGATGAACTGTGGTATCCTCTACAATTGGATTTGGATTAGTTTCCAAAGAAAGCCTCTGATTCATCATGTGTATTCTTTTCTTTTCTTTCTCTTCTTCAATGACTTCTTGAGGTCTCTTCCTCCTTGCTGATTTTCTTCCTCGGTTACGTGGATTCCCCATCACCACAATGATCAATTCAATGTAGTTGTTTTTGTTGCTCCTCAATTACAAGCTTTCAAACCTTTAGTGCTTTCTAGAACTATAGATCCTTCAAGGTGAGCTTCAATCTTCCTTCTCAAATGTTCATCTTTCCCATCAAAACAATTATGAATGAGAAAATTTACCTTTGGTGCTCTTCAATAATAAGCAAATGAAAGTTAAATCATAAGTTGTTTGGGCTCTTTGATTCTCTTGTACAATTGTGTATATCCACCATCACCATGAAATGGTCTTGAAGCTTGATATCTTATCTTGTGTGCTCCTCAAATATAAGCAAAATGAATCTTTCAAATACCTTGTCTTTGGTGTTATTCAATTGGAGATTCTTCGAGCTTGTTGATTATCTTCTTCAAATATGGCCATATAACCCAACACCACACTGATCAACCATGAAAGATGTTCTCAATGCTGCACTTGCATAACAAAAATAATGATGGAGATGGTGTAAATGGTGAGTATTTCCAATGGTAGGCTCGTGTTGTTGAAAAAGACACGGGATTTGCTGTTTTGGTTTGGACAGTTGAAAGTTGCTCTTGGACAGGGACAGTCCATTGTTTATAGAGTTACAAAACACATACACGTTATATAAAGATAAAACGCGTACGCGTTATATAAAGCTAAAACGTGTACGCGATATTGTTAAGCACAATAAATAGGTTAGGTGCACAGCTAGGGCAATGAATAAAATCAAA